>CM055403.1:98984179-99041445 GCA_029228625.1 Pseudolycoriella hygida
CAAATCGAAAAACTGAAAAAAATCGTCGAAAATGGAGTAAATTTCAGATTTGTCCACTTTAGACAAATTTAATGTTGCAAATCTATCTTGAAAGCGAATGTTCAGGCAAGTTTGGTTATTTTATATCAAAGCAGTCCTGACAGTACGGTGAACATGTCTATGGGGTCGTCTGGGCTCCCAGCAGCTGTGGAGTCTCACTCAAAGGCCAAGGTGGTGTCCGGCAGTGTCGGAGCCCGTTGGAAAATTTCTGAATAGCTATCTCATTACTTATATAAGGGAAATGAAGTCCTACCCTAGACTACAAAATATCCAAAAACGGTAGCTCTAGGTGTAGAGATGTAAAAAATTTTAATGCTCAAGCAGTAGAGCGGTCCAAATTTGTTTGGAAAAATCAATTTATGTTTACATATTTTGGTTATATCAGCCTGTCATCAGTTGTAAAAGACTGTTGGCAGATTCAAATAAATAAATAAATAAATTGTGGGTACCATCACACTCGAACATTGAAGGTAATGAAAGGGCAGATGAGCTTGCGAGGAAAGCAGCGCTTAGCAACCCTATCGGAGCAGAACCAATAGTAGGCATCCCTGCTTCATACATCAAGAAGGCGATAACAGAACTTCGGGATGGGAAATTCAACAAACATTGGGACACCCTATCAAACTGTCGGCAAGCCAAAAATTGCATTAGAATAAGTGGAAAAAACTCCAAGTATCTCATTAACATAAGTAGAACAAGATTGAAAACCTTTACTGGAGTGGTTGCCGGACACTTCGGCTTTAACAAACATCTGACCACAATATGCAAACGACCGGATCCAAGCTGTAACCTGTGTGGGGAACACGCAGATACAGCTGAACATTTTCTGTGTAACTGTCCTGCTTTCATCAATAACAGACGTAAGCATTTGGGCAATTACATCATCAGGTACGACCTGATCAAAAGCCTGCACCCTCGAGATATCCTCAGCTATATTTCTAGCACAGGCAGGTTTCAAACGGTAGCAGACCTAAACAAATCGTCAAATAGTTAGCGCAATAGGCCCGACGTAGGCCTCCGTGCGCGTTTGTGCACCTCGTGTGCAAACAACTACCTTTAATAAAAAAAAAAGAAAAATGTGCAAAAAATTTAAAACAGAAACGTTTGAATTTTACAAAAAAAAAATGCGCCAATTAACGAATTAAATGAAACTGCATATCGACATACATTTTTGGCCAAAAACCAAAAGCGGCAACACCAAAACTAATTGTATTCAGTGTGTGGGTTTTAGATCTCAAAGAACTCGCAGAACCCACAAATCGCAAGAATTGTATACCTTTTCCATTAGATCGATTGTATATTTTTAGACCTGTACGAAGAACGAAGTCCTTCGAAGAGTGGTCTTTTGCGTCTACCAGGACGTTTGTAACCAGTCGAATTTCGACCCGAGAGTAGAGGGTTGGGAGAGCATCGAACATGGTCTTCAGATGACGAATCAGCAATAAAAAAATGTCCGTCCGTCCGTCAATACGATACCTCGAGTAAAACTCAACCAATTTTCATAAAAAAATTTTTTTCCTGAAAGGTAATTGAAAAATCTTTCATATGAATGAAACCGGGAACTGGCGGCCTAAGGGTCGAGTAAATCTCTTCCCATTTTCAAAAAATTTTTAATCGAAAGGTGTAGGAATGTCTCGCATTTTATTGAAGAATTTTTTGATTAGAAACCCTTGGACTCAGCTAGGACCCTAAAACTGAGTTTCTACTAGAGCCCAACGTGTTCGACTCTAACAAAAAAAATATTTTTTTTTGCTGTGTTGCAAAACAAATTGAGGGAAACAATTTTGTCTATGGAAGTATGTGTCCGAGGCCTCTATTTAAGGCCCTAGGTCAATCCTAATGTCGACCCTTGAGAAAACAATTTTTTTTGCTGTGTTGTAGAGAAAAATGATGTGGACGTAATTTCATACACTTAAGAGTTAAGGCAATATTTACTAAAATACGTTCGAGTCTTTCCGTAACATCAACTGTTTGCCCCATCTATTCTGATACGTACGGGTGCCTTACATAAGTCTAATTAAGCTTTATTGAAGATAATTTTACTTAGCAGGGTTATTTTTCAAAAAACGCTTTGTTAGCACTGTTTTATCATACAGTTTTATTTATGGCGCCGCAGGAAAAAATTTTTGCTAAATGATTTTTTTGATTCTAGGTAACCGAGTACCGAATTATATTCAAAAACAAATTTGGGCCCGATGCCTGTTCTTAGCGCTCAAGTGGTTCTCAGGTCGGCCCTAACCAAAAACATATGCAAGGGACCCGTACGCATCAGAATAGACGTGTCAAACAGAACAGATGTTTCAAAAAGATTCTAACGTTTCTAAGCAAATGTCGCTTTAAGTCTTAAGTGTATGAAATCGCGTCGACATCAAACTCGATTGAAACGGCAATATTGATAAACCCGTCCGAAGAAACGGCGCAAAAACATCTCCAATCTTTAAAAAAACGCAAAAGAAAAAAAAATTTCACCATACCCCGAGGGGTGAACCACTTTTTTTCAAAAATATTTTTTGGTGATTATCTGGTGATTATTTGGATCATTTGGTGATTATTTGGATTATTTGGTGATTATTTGGATTATTTGGTGATTATTTTGTGATTATTTTGATTATCTGAGGATTATTTGAGGATTATTTGAGGATTATTTGAGGATTATCTGAGGATTATTTGAGGATTATCTGAGGATTATTTAAGGACTATCTGAGGATTATTTGTGGATTATCTAAGGAATATTTGAGGATTATCTGAGGCGGGGGGCAATTACTTCATAATAATCCCAAATAATCCAAATAGTCGCAAATAATCGCAAATAATCCGAATAATCCCAAATAATCCAAGATACAATGAGAGACTTGATTATGTGAGGAGTATTTGACACATCACAAAGAACATGTTTTGGACTTTTCTTCAATTTTATTTAGAAAACGTTTAATTACCTATTAAAGTCTTGGACTTAGTCTAACAATTGTAACAGATACTTTTTGAGGAAGGTAGCCTAAAGAAACGAATTTTTTAAATCGTCACTTGACAAAAAAAATTCAGGATAGTGTCAGAGTTATGTGAGTAGAAGTTAGTTGGATCTGGAAAAAAATGTGAGACAATTGGAATTCATGTGCCAATTTAAGAATATGAAGAGAATATGAATGACGATTCAAAAACCTTTTTGGAAAGGAATATAGACGAGGTCTTCAAACTTAAATGGACGTGGGATTCGGACGGGTTTCGAATGACTGTTTTTTGGGGAGATTTGGAAAGCGATATGGACGAGACAGTAGTCGGGAGTTCGAACTTGGAGAGTGGTATGGACGAAAACAGTTAGCTCATGAGAAAGGCGCCACAGGCTCATATAAAAGAGGGGTTTCTGGATTGATTCGCAAAAATGCCGGCTAGTTGTAATTATTGTGAGAAATAGTTGATCCCGTATATCCCTAGGGACAGTGTAAAAACAAATTGAGAGTGGCCAAGAGGGCTCTCAGAACCTGACATCTAAAGCTGGCAGGATTCCTCGCGAGCTACTCCGAGAACGTACATTTATAGAATATTTTTTTATATCTGCCCCGCCCCTAGGGGCTACGCTGGCTTTATCATTTTCGCTTCTTGTATATTCAGAGAGCCAAAGCAAATAGTTTTTCGTTTTATATAATGATGCGTAATGTTGAAGGTCGTTATATCACTTCGTTGGTATTACCGCCAATAATACTAAAATCTAAATGGGGAGAAAGGCACTATAAATCAAAACACTATCTTTGCCGCAAAATAACTCCCCTTCCTCCGTGTGCCATCTCCCCCGTATTCCAGTTCCCCCGTATTCCGCATTCACCGTATGCAACGTTCCCAGTATTCAACTTTTCCCGGATTCCAAGTTTCCCCGTATTCCACGTTCACCGTATGCAACGTTCACCGTATTCAGCATTGCACGTGTTCTACTCTGACACTTTGCTAAAAAAAACCGATGGTCTATCTCTTATACCTTGTACGCCCCGAACTTCTAAAACCATCAAAACTGACCACATGTTCAACTGTCCGACATTTTGACACATATTTTTCCAAATTTGGCCATTTGTCACCGATTCTACAAACAGAACTCTGACACTTTGTCGAAGAAACCAACGCCGTATCTCCCATACATACGAAGATACGTTTGAAAACTGATTTGACCCAAATTTCATTCTAACACAAAATCTTGACTGACTTTTGGTCGATTTTCAATTTTGACCCGTTTTTTACCCATATTTCAGAACAATATCCCACCTTGGAATATGTTTTCTCGACGTTTTGCACCATCCCCGACAACACATCAAAAATTAATTTTTCAGTAATTTTCGGGCAGCGGGGCAAATTTTTGTCCATTTTTGCCTCCTTTGATCGACCCTGGACACCGAACCGCTCAACAGATTTGCTTAAATTCCGTTCCGCTACCTTCACACTGTTGAAACTTTTCATTTGACACCTCACTGACCTCATTCCGGCCGAGATATAGGTTAATAAGTGCTCCAGCTCTGGACAAAATCGCCAAATAATGACCTATAGCTCGAAAGTATGAAACTTTTTCACCCAACATTATTCAGCTATTTTGCTGCCCCAAGCCTCCACTATGGATTGGCACTCAAAAATTATCTCTACTTTGTCCTACAACAAAAGTTCCCTAACAACAAAGTGAGGAAACCCCAAAATTTTAACAGTTTTCGCTGCCTAGCTCCTCCGCATGAAGTCGGATCAAAAAGTTTTCTTCTACAAAGTTATAGGCCATCAAAAACTCTAAGACCTTTCTTCGCCGACCAAATCTCTAACACTGACTTTTGGCCGACTTTCAATTTTGACCCTTTCTTGACCCATACCTCCCTTATTTCAGAACAATATCCCACCCCGGAACATGTTTTCTAGACGTTTTGCACCATCCCCGACAACATACGCTTAAACGTTTTTATTTCGTTACACAATTGATTCTGTCTGATAAACCTCAATTTTAGATCCCACAAGTTATATTTTGTATAGTAAAATTTCGAATTTAGAATAAATAGACAAACAGACGGACATTAGACGTTTATAATTAGTAATGCAGCGCTTTTTGTATAAGCACTCTCTTTTCGTCCAAGTCCTCATCATAACTCCCATCCAAATCTCCGTCCGAACCCAATTCTTCTTCCGAACGTCTGTCCAAGCTCCCGCCAAAACCCTCATCCAAGTCCCCTTCCGAGTTTTCGTCTAATCCTCCTTCCATTTCTCCGTCCGTAACCCCGTTAAATACTAAACCCCAAATTGACACACGAATTCCAACTGCCTAACATTATATTAGTATATTAGAGAGTTTGGGCAAAGCTACATATAGCGGAATTTATAACTTATAACATATAACAAATTTTTGTATAAATTCGATTTTCGAAATTTCTGACATTTTTCCGAGGTTTTTACGAAAAATTTGTATATGTTATAATTTATAAATTTCGCTATATGTAGCTTTGCCCAAACTCTATATTAGCTTGATGTACGTTCTCGGAGGTACTCGCGAGTTGCAAGCTCCCAGGGACGACAGGGATCCAATTAGTAACTATTAACATAATGAGTCCTTTTTATTTGGATTATGTGATGATTTTGATTATTTGAATTATCTAGTGATTATTTGGATTATTTGGTGATTATTTTGGATTATTTGGTGATTATTTGGATTACTTGGTGATTATTTTGATTATTTGGTGATTATTTTGATTATTTGGTGATTATTCTGATTATCTGAAAGTGGTTCACCCCTTGCCATACCCGATCTTTGAACAACCTAGACCTCTTAGGAAAGGACTCTGATCCATAATTCCACGAACAAAAAAGTTCGCCTCTTTTTTCTCTGCAACACTGCACAAACATTTCATTAAAGAAATTTAATTTTCGTGATTTTCTGATGTTCACATCTTTTATTTTTAATCTTCCAGAGTAATTTCCGTTCTAATTTCGCAGATACGTGAAAAAGTTCCACAAACCTTCAAAATACCACGTTTTTTACTACTTTTTCGACCATAACTTCGAAAGTTTTCGACCGATTTTGCCCAAATTCATTCTTGCAATTAATTTTCAAATTATCTTTCAGGAAATAAAAAGTTTTTGAAAATAGGATAAGGTTTACCTGATTTATGTAGAAAAACCACGTAGGGCGCTAGTAGAGATTCAGTTTTAGGGCTCTGGCTGAGTCCAAAAGCTCAAAGTTAAAAAGGTTTCTTCCATTAATTGTCAATGTGCCTAGGCCTTTCAAACAAAAAAAAATTTATGAAAATCCGAAAAGATTCACTCGAGTTATGTATAAAATACCAAAAACCACTCAAGCTCAACGGCCTTTGGGCCAACAGTGCCCATATTCAATTTCAATTACCCTTCAGGAAACATTTTTTTTTTTGAAAATCGGTTGAGTTTTACTCAAGTTATCACGGTAACGGAAGGACGGATATTTTTAGACCCGTAAGAAGAACGAAGTTCTTTGAAAAGGGGTCTTATGCGTTTACCACGAGGTTTGTAACCACCCCAATTTCGACCCGGGAGTAGGGGGAGAGCATCGATCATGGTCCTTAGATAACTTATCAAAAAAAAAATTGTTCGTCCATCCGTCCGTCCGTCACCGCGATAACTTGGGTAAAACTCAACCGATTTTCAAAAACTTTTTTTCCCTGAAAGGTAATTGAAATGTCTTTTATGGGATTGAATCTGGGCACTGTCGGTCCTAGAGCCGCCGAGCTAGGGCTGTTAAAGGGGTTTTTGGTCTTTTGTACATAACTCGAGTGAATCTTTTTCGATTTTCATAACTTTTTTTTGTTTGAAAGATCTGGGCATGGTCGACAATTTATGGAAACTTTTTTAAATTTGAGTCCTTGGACTTAGCTAGGGCACTAAAAGCGAGTCTATGCAGAGGCCATACGTGTTTTTTGTACATAGCTCGAGTAAATCGTTTCCGATTTTCATAATTTTTTTTGTTTGAAAGATCTGGGCATGACCGACAATTTATGGAAGAAACTTTTTTGGATTTGAGTCCTTGGACTTGGCTAGGGCACAAGAACGAGTCTATGCTAGGGCCATAAGTATTTTTTGTACATCACTCGAGTAAATCTTTTCCGATTGTCATAATTGTTTTCTTTCATTCAACAGGTCTATGAAAACCCAACAATTTTTAGAAGAATTTTTTTTTGAGGTTGTGCCCTTGGATATAGCTGGGGCACTAAAAACGAGTTTCTGGTAGCGCTCTAAATGTTTTTTGTACATAGTTCGAATAAATCTCTTCCGATTTTCAAATTTTTTCTTGATCAAAAGGTTTAGGATTGTCTCCCGTTTTATGGAAGAAATTTTTTTGATTAGAAACCCTTAGACTAAGTCAGGACCCTAAAACTGAGTTTCTACTAGGGCCTAACGTGTTTGCTTACATAAGTTGGATAAATCTTAACTGATATTCTTGATTCTTTTTCTATTTGAGAGGTAATCGGGTACTGAATTATATTCAAAATCAAATTTGGACCCGTTGCCTGTGCTTAGGGCTGAAGTGGGCCTCAGGTCTGTCCTAAGGTCAACCCTAACCAAAAAATATTTTTTTTGATTTATTGAAGAGCAAATTGAGGGAAACATTTTTGTCTATGGAATTATGTGTCCGAGCCATTTCCTTATGGCTCTAGGTCGGTTATAAGTTCTGCCCTAGACAAAAAAATAGTTTTTCACTATGTTGTAGAGAAAATGGAGGGAAATATTTTTGTCTATGTAAGTATTTGTCCGAGGCCCCTACTGAGGACCCTAGGTCGGTCCTAAGGTCGGCCCTAGACACAAAAATGTTTTTTTGCTATGTTGTAGAAAAAATTGAGATGAACATTTTTGTCTGTTTGGGGGTAAGTTTTGTACTTTCGGAAGGCCTTTCTTACACCGTTTCTTCGGACGGGTTTTTCAATATTGCCCTCTCGGCAATTTCCAATACAATTTATGAAAAGGCTTTCCGCACATTGTGCGAATAGTGAAATAAAGCCTATTCGCACAATGTGCGAATAGTGAAATAAAGTCTATTTGTTTAATTTAAAATCATTTTTTTAGTATAGAAGATAAAAACGTCACCGTTAATGTCAGGAATAATGACTTTCGTTACATTTCTTTTTTAAAAGCCTTTTGGTTTTGGTTTGTTCTTGTTGGGGGCTAACTTCGATTCGTCTATTTTGTGACCCAAAGTGATGAGCCAAGAAAACCACTTGTCCCAATGTTGTTGGGGAACGTCAGGAAAACCGGAACCGTGCAAAATTTTGTTGGGAGTTAAGGAAGTTATGAAGGTAATAAAGAACCTCTTGCAGAGTAATTCACTAAGACTCAAAAGCGACATTTTCCTTTTACAAACTGTTTTATCAGACCCGTACGAAGAATGAAGCTCTTCGAAAAGGGGTCTTATGCGTTTACCACGACGTTTGTAACCACCCCAATTTTGACCGGGGAGTGGGGGGGCATCGATCATGGTCCTAAGATGACGAATCAGCAATAAAAAAAATGTTCGTCCGTCCGTCACCGCGATAACTTGAGAAAAACTCAACCGATTTTCAAAAACTTTTTTTTTCCTGAAAGATAATCGAAATATCTTTTATGTGATTCAATCTGGGCACTGTCGCCCAAAGGGCCGCCGAGCTAGGGCTGCTTAAGTGGTTTTTGGTCTTTTGTACATAACTCGAGTAAATCTTTTCCGATGTTGATATTTTGTTTTTAAATTTGAAACCTTGGACTTAGCTAGGGCACTAAAACCGAGTCTATGCTAGGGCCATACGTGTTCTTTGTACATAACTCGAGTAAATCTTTTTCGATTGTCATAACCTTTTTTTTGTTTGAAAGATCTGAACATGGCCGACAATTTATGGAATAAACTTTTTTGGATTTGAGTCCTGGGACTTAGCTAGGGCACTAAAAACGAGTCTATGCTAGGTCCGTACGTGTTTTTTGTACATAACTCAAGTAATTCTTTTCCGATTTTCATAATTACTTTTTTAGTCGACAGGTCTATGAAAGCCCAACAGTTTGTAGAACAAACGTTTTTGAGATTGGGCCCTATGATACAGCTAGGGCACATGAAACGAGTCTTTGCTAGCGCTCTACATGTTTTTTGTACATAACTCGAACAAATCTCTTCTAATTTTAAATTTTTTTTTTATGAAAAGGTCTAGGACCGTCTCCCGTTTTACGGAAGAAAACTGTTTGATTAGAAACCCTTGTACTCAGTCAGGACCCTAAAACTGAGTTTCTACTAGGGCCCAACGTGTTTGCTTACATGAATTGGACAAATCCTAACTGAATGCCTTTCTTACACCGTTTCGTCGGACGGGTTTTTCAATATTGCCCTCTCGGCAATTTCCAATACAATTTAATGTGAGCGTAATTTCATTCTATTCTGATACGTACGGGTCCCTGTTTTTAGTCCATGTTTTTAGTCGACAGGTCTATGAAAGCCCAACAATTAGTGGAAGTAATTTTTTTGAGATTAGGCCCCAAGATATAGCTAGGGCACTAAAAACGAGTTTCTGCTAGCGCTCTACATGTTTTTTATACATAGCTCGAGTAAATCTCTTCCGATTTAGCAACAAACCATAATTGGTGGAGAATGTATGTTGCTTGAGAATCAGTATCAGGAGGTAAAGGGCATTTGTAACGATTTAGCCACTGACGGTAGAGAATCTACGTCGGTCGTTAGTGGTCAGAATGAGTTAAGTGAGGTTTCAAATAGGTGTCGAAGAAAACCTTATTTTTGAAAATTTCTTGGCTTGCAGGTCCGTAGCCAGGACGAATTGACAGGGGGGGGGGGGGGGGGGGGGGGGGAGGGGGCAAGACCGTGTCCCAAATCTTGGTTCTCGAGGAGGGCGTTGTAAAAAAAGTGTGTAGTTTGAATGAGGTCTGTCAGGCTGTTCGGTACTTAAGTTTTAGTATTAGTGAAAAAAGTTGGGCAGCTGGTTCGAGCGAAGGGAGTTGAATTATATTAGGATGTGTAACATTGAAAGGATGTACGTGAAAAAGCATGAAACTAAACGACTCAATCAAATTTTCAACTAGGTATTGTCAACAATTTACTTTCAACTGAGGAATGAGTTAGTTATTTACGTACGAGGTAATAGGCATGTAATTCATTTCCGAATGACGTATTAAGTTTTACGGAACAAGGGAGCAGGCCGAAAACATTTTTCTTTTCGTCCGACGAAAGTTGAAAAATGTAAGCCCAAGGGGCATAGCTGGGATTACATTTTTCTGATTAATTCTTAATGTTGTTTGTTTGTAAGACGAAGCACCTGTTCCCTGTTGTTAACTTAATTTAAACTTTGATATTTTACTTACATTACAGCTTGCTTGAAAACATCGTAAGCGGCTGCTTTGCTCTTATATTTTTCCTCAAAATGCCAAGCTGTTTTTTGGTATAATTCTTCCAATTGGTCATTTGACTCAAAATTCAAAATATCAGCCACATGGCGTAATATTGAGTTGACTGCCTTTGCCTTGGCAAAACGCTCCGTACATTTTTCAACGTCTTCAGCGGACACACGTCGCTTGGACAAATCAATGTAACCTAAAAGAATTGGTTAGTCAATACTCATGCCAGTAGCTGGCAAGCAGTGATACTAATGATCAAACAAACCTTTTTCTCTATCCACACGAATAACAACAACCGGTTCAGTCTTGCCCACGCGGATCAATTTGTTTATTGATCGAATGCGACGTCTGGACAATTCTGATAGCAGAATCATACCCTCAATGCTGTTATACTCGAGCAAGTAAACGTAAGCGCCCATTTCGGCAATTGCACGTACATTGACCATAACAACATCTTCAACCTGAAAAAAAACGGTTTCAGTAATTTTGAGAAAATATCGTAGAAAATGAACAGGTAAACAAAAAACTATTCTCACCTCTGGATACTTTTCTTTATAAAATCGACAATTTAAAACGACCATTATAGGTTGCACGGGTGTGACTTGATTCCTAAAAAATCAAATTGACTTTTAAGTTAAACCGCAATATTGAGTTTATTTCAATAAAACATGAAAGAGTTTGTAAATTGGTTGACGTTTTACATTCAAACGAAAAGTAAGGTTAGCATTGGACAACAGACTTTCATCTCAAATTCTTGCTAAAGGAAAGATATTTTGATCTAAACTCTCACACGCGGCTATTCCTACAATAATTTGCGTTCGGTTGTCATCGTCTACCTTCAATAATGTATTATCAGCAACTTTAAATGCAAGATTTAAGAATCTGATGTAATATCCATGTGGCAGAACGAGCAATTTTGGAATACTGAAAGAAAGATACACTAAAATTCAACGTCAAATGTCAAAAATATCGCATCCCATCAAAGAGGGTTCAACACAAAAACATCGAACACATTGTTTTTTTTGCTGGGTTGAAATTGGACTCGTACGAAAAAACTATATGAAACTACTAAACTAAAGGGAAGAAGATTGGATTTGTTTTGGTTACAAGGAATAGTAAATGTTGATTATTTACCGTATTTCGACGAAATTTTAAATTGATTTTATTTGTAACGTGAAATATAAACAGTTTTGAGTTATAATAAATTGGAGGACAGCACAAAGTTTGTATTTGATTTATGCAACAACGACAAAAAGACGACATCAACATACAATACATTGGAGCTTACACTAAAAGTACGTTGGATTGACATTTTTGAATAAGGTGAATTTTTTCTTTTTCGGTTAGTTTTTCTTTTTTATCGTTGGTAAATAAAGAAAAACGCCAACCAGGTGATTAGAGTTTTTGAATATTTGACAAAGATAAATTATCGGGATATTTTTGGTTAGAGAGGATATTGACATTGGAATATGGAATATCACTTCCAGAAGTGATAATTCTCTGAGCCTTTCAGCTTCTTCACATCAAAATCACTTTTTGGCGCCATCAAGTATATCTCTGTATACTTTATTTCACACAAAAATTTCTAATCGCGCAAACCGTTTCAATTCTTGACAAACTTTCAAATAATTTATTTTTACTTTTGAAATTATTTGCTGGTATGCCCATAACCTGTTAGCAGAGTATTCCAGAGTAATGAGTAAAAGACGTCTGGATTCTGTGCTATAATAAACAGAACTAATTTATTCAATAATTGCGCCCAGCTACAGTGGTGAGTATGACAATAGTCTAGTTACTTTCAACACTCATACATGCGATCGGGAATCATGTCAAACGGCGAATGTAAATGGACCGAAATCAACTTGCATAAAATGCAAGAAGATATGTTACTTGCAGTGCTATGGCGCTGAGAAATCGTCGACTGGAATGGTTCGTTTTAGATTGCAAAATAATCTGACGATATATGTAGAGGTGACGAATGCGCAATTCGCTTGCAATGATTGTGTTTCGGAGGGTAGCGTAGTAGTCCAAACGACGATGCAAAGAAAGCAGAAACCTGAAACGGATATAACGAACGTACAGTTAATGGAAACATTGAAAGCTGAATTCGTGGATCTTAAGAAACATATCAACGCTAAAGTGGAGAAGAATCAAGCGGATGTGAAGAAATACGTCCATGAAATATCGGAAACGGTTATGAAGACATCGAGAACGAATGAAACACCGTCCGAATCAATGAATAGGCCGTTGTACTCATCTGTTTTGCTTAGCAAAAGGAAAAAGCTGTTCGCGACACCGGTTTCAACCAAACGTAAACGATGTGATGACAATGACGGCGGAACGGAGGGTAGTGAAAAAAATATGATAAAGAAAATTCAATTGAGCGTCCCTAAGCCAATGGTTGGGCGTAGTGAGGCTGTAATTGGACATAAACCAAAACATAAGGAGCAAAAATCAAGGGAACAACGGACGAATGGATTTTCAAAATCTCTGCGAGTAGCAGGCCTGGATCCATCAGTGACCTTGGACGAATTGAGCAATTACATAGTGAAGAACACGGCTTTGACGGATAAATCTAGGTTCTATTGTACGTTGCTAGTTAAGAAAGGTCAAGATCTTAGCACGTTAACGTACATATCAGCGAAAGTAGATGTAACATCCGAAGATTTTGATCGATTGATGAACATGGATCTCTGGCCGAATTATGTCACGGTACGTGAATTCATAAGAAGGGTCGACCGAAACGAAGGTCAGAATTTAATCCATGAATCGAATTTAAATAAACTTCAACGCAAGACTGATGCTAATGGGACCGCAACATCGAAGAATTTAATGGGTGAGGTGATTTCAAATGGAGAGCACTCCGAATTGGGGTTTCAAGAAGGAGAGATCATGGATGTGCAAAATTGAATCGAAAGAGACCAAGTCAGAACGAATCACGATCGATGGTACAATCACTGATTACTAGTTTCGTTACTAGTAACGCGTCTGTCAACACTGTTTCGAATGAACCCCGTCCGTGTTGCGACAAAATAAATGGAAAAAAATCTACCAGTGCAAATAGTCAGTTGGTAAACATCTCGTATTTACTGATTTATTACAACAACATGAGGGGAGTTACCAGTAAAAATAACATTTCTATGAAAATCGAATTATCGCTGTACAAAGTTTTGGTCTTAACGGAGACATGGTTGAGCAAACGTGAGTCTAGCAGTGTTTATTTCCCTGCGCCATTCAAAGTATATCGTCAAGACAGAATCGTATCCAATTCACTGAGAAGATACGGCGGTGTGGCTATACTTGTTCATCAAGATCTGCGACATAAGCGATTAAAATTAAAAGAAAATGACGAGACTGTGGAATTCGTCGCAGTTGAAGTTAAATTGAAACCAGTTTCATTGATTTTATATGCTGCATACATGAGAATCTTCGATCCAGATGTGGCCAAGAGACATTTAGAAAATGTGAAAGAATTGAGTGTCACATATAGCACACACAGAATCATTGTTCTTGGTGACTTTAACATGAGCAATGTGAAGTGGATGATAGATGAGGATGGTGAGCATTACCTGCCGATGAATGTCGACACAAACATGGAAGCTTTCTTAGCGGAAATGTATGACTTGCCATTTTTTTAATTGTCGAATCTTAAAAACAAGTTTCATAACGTTCTTGATTTGGTTTTTGTGAACGAATTGGGGGATGTGGAGCTTTCGGTTGACCAATCAAAAATTGTTGGATCTATCCAGCAAGATGTCGCTCATGAAAGATGTCGCCGTATGAAATTTCGTTCGAATATTGTGGGAAAACATCGTCAATGAACATCGAAGAAAAGGAAGTCGTTTGCTACAAAATCGGGAACTACGATCGTATTGTGGAAGGTTTGAGTCAAACTAACTTTACAAATGAATTCAGAAACCGAGACGTCGACTCTGCATTCGGTTTCTTCCACTCGACAATATGTGCATTGGTAGCAGAAAATATACCGAAAAAAACGATTACGATTAATCTTAATAGACCGGAATGGTGGACGAAAGAGCTTCAGCGACTAAAAAACAGACGGAATAAGTTGTCTAAAAGAAATCGAAATAGTGACGAGTATGTAGCGGTGCTGAAGGAGTTCGAGGAGCTTTCATCGTCAACATTTGAGCAATACATCAACGACGTACAAGACGGCATCAACAACAATCCATCGGCATTTTGGAAGTTTGCCAAGCTGAACAGCAGGTCGTCAACATATCCCAGCGAAATGTTTTTCAAAGAGGCTGTTAAGCAAACAACGGAAGGAATAGTGGAGTTATTTGCAGATTTTTTCGAAGGGAATTATGTGGAGGATGATCAGCAATGGAAGTTCGACGAGGTTTACAATGCACCGGAAGCACCGCAAGAGATTGATCTCTCATGTCAAGACATCGAGGCGGCAATTCATTCTCTGAATTGGAAAGGAGGTATCGGTCCTGACGAAATGTCACCTTTTCTCATGAAGAAGTGTGCTGAAGTGGTTTTACTACCGTTGTGGTTGCTGTGGAAAAAAAACTTTGGACACTGGAAAAATTCCACGGAAAGTGAAATTATCGCGGGTAGTGCCGATATTTAGAAAAGGAAAAAGGACAAACATTGAAAATTACAGGGTGGTGGCGATTAGTTCGACAATTCTAAAGATTTTTCAACGAGCTATAAAGATGCATCTGACGTTAATCATCGAACCGCATGTGAGTGATGCGCAACATGGATTTCGACCCAAGAGATCAATTACGACGAATTTACTGTGTCAGTCAGTTGCGGCGCATGAGGCATTCGAACGTAAAGTTCAACTGGATACGTTTATCGGAGATTTTGAAAAAGCTTTCGATCGTGTGTGTCATCGATTGCTGGTAGAAAAAATGTCAAAATTCTCTATCGGACCAAAAACTGCTAAGTGGCTTTATGAAAACATTCGACAAGTCAGCTATTATGTCCAGATTGGCAAAACAAAGTCGCGCGAATATGAGTCGAAATCAGGAATTGTTCCTGGAAGTATTTTGGGACCGTTATTGTTTTTAATATTTATCAATGACGTAGTTGATGTAGTATCGTATGCATTTGTGTTGTTGTTCGCAGATGATATAAAAGCATCAATGACTATATACGATGCAAGTGACAGTTTGAAACTTCAAAGCGACATCAACAGGATTTATGAATGGACGGTGGCAAATCGACTCTTCTTCAATGTGAACAAATGCGTTACGTTTACCGCATGTAGAACGACAGATTACGTGCAAACAAGATACACGCTCGGCAATCACGAATTGAAAAGTAAAGAAGAAGTCTGCGATTTGGGGCTACTCGTCGATAAGAAATATGACTTGGCCCATCACATGGAACAAGCTACAATGAAAGCACGGCAAATGTTTGGATATATAAAAAAAAATCGAATGGCAAATTTAAAGTTAAAACTTTGAAAGTGTTGTATTGTGCATATGTGAGATCGAAACTAGAATTTGCGTGTGTGATATGGAGTCCGTATCAAGAGGTATACAGAGACGATATAGAATCAGTGCAGAAACAGTTTATGATTGATTTGCTGGACAGTAGACGTAGTGCCACTTCGTATAGGCTTGCGCCTTATAGTGAAAGATGTAAGACTCTAAAATTGCAGTCTCTATCCGTTCGTAGAGATATCGCGGACGCTATGTGTGCTTACGATATTTTTAAGAGGCAAACCGATGTTAAATTCCTAAATTCGAAATTTGTGAGATCAAAATCGGTTAGACGGTTCAGGCAAAACAGGTTATTGGAGGAGAAACTTTACAGTGCGGATTATTCTATAAACCAACCGATATGTCGTCTGATAGTCACAATAAATCGTTTTGCTGAGTTAATGATAAATTCAAGTTCAAGAAACGAATTTAAAGCAAATGTAACTGTGATATTGAATGTACAAGATTGATAAAGTGTAACCGAATATTCAGCCAATTTGTTGGCGGTGTAACAAACAAACAAACAAACAAGGGATAATCAGGATGACCCGGCTAAATTATTTTTGTACACAATAAGTACAACCTATACACAAAAAATACATTCTGTACACATAATAGTACAATATATACATAAAAAAATGTGGTTTTGTACATCGAATTGGTAATTTGTACAAATATTGGAGAACGTCAGCAGTTGTAAACAAAAACAGTATATCCAACGAAAACGGATACGGAAACGATAATTGACATATATGACAGCGTTGAAATGCAGAGAAATGAAAGTTCAAAGAGTTGTTTTGATATTGTTCGAACATTTAATTTTTATTTCAATTTTAAATTATGTCTATTTAAATAAATTAAATTAATGCAAATATTCATCTAACTGTGGTCGGTCACAACCAAAAAAGTGCGAAGTCTGACTTCCATATAGACAAGTGTGGCAATTTGTTAAATCTGTTGCAACATCGAACAAATTAGTTTTTGAATTTTTAGATTTGTTTTGTAGTCTATGAATGGAAATAACTGTATAATTTTGGCGAAGCCCCATTCTACCGACACCCTAACCATACTCATGCGTTTGTTGACTCGTTTTTGATTTTGAGTAAGGTTTTCCTTAAAAGGTGTTATTATATAGAGGTACGGCGGACATTCCCATGTACCGAACTGGGATTCCAATTTGCCAAGCAAGTCACTTCTCCCTAAATTGTATCCGTCGTGACGCCGCTCTTTCACTGAACCAAACGTATTCATAATTATTCCATTTAGTAACACCATTGATTGATATTTAAGCGAATGGAACCGTTTATGACCGTTGTATCGTAGAGAAAATTAAACATTTTCCAATTAAACTTCCTGTACAAGTTATGCTGCCCTCGTAGTCGTTCGTTTAGCTCTATTTTGTTTCCGTGTCTCCTCCGTTTGACATTTTCCAATTGTTTTACTACCAAACGGAGGGGACACGAAGACAATCCGGAGAGATAAGTGGACGACTGAGCGGGGACCTTTAAAGTACCTCTCTCTGATGATAGGTTGGGCGACAAAAAGGTTTCACCGTGCCATCAATGAATCCGAAGCATCGTTTATAATGCCATCCTTTCTGAGAAATACTTTCGAATAATGTATCAATAAGCTGACGTGACAGGTATTGTTGGTTAAAATTTTTCAGGACGTGGCCTTTTTTACGTAAGATATGATTTATCATCAAATTTATTATTTCGCTCAACGCACTGCGACTTTTCGGAAAGCTCTTCATGAGATCTACGTATCTATTAAGTCCAACATTTTGGAAAATAAAGAATTAAAACATCAAATGACTTGGATTACCTATTCGGATAAGATAGCCGTTGCAATAATATGCATAAGCCCTCTCCGGCGGATATTATAACTCTTGATTCGAAATTCGAATACGTGAAAAGGAGGTAAAAAATAAAGAAATCCTCCAAATAAAGAGATCCTCCATTTAAAAACTGTAGCTGAAATTGAGGGAAGAAAAACAATGTGTGATTTGATATTGTCATTAGTTACTAAAAATCAGAAAGAATAAATGGAGAAATGAGTTTATGGTTAAAATATAATATATAGTTGATTAGAGCGTCATGTATTTCGTTTTACATTTTTTTTGTAAAGTTTTGCTATTTTCAGTTGCTATAGGAGTTGCTGTCATATATGTCATTTACCGTGTCCGTTTCCGTTTTCGTTGGATTAACTGTTTTTGTTTACAACTGCTGACGTTCTCCATTATACCAATTTGTATTTACAATAATGCTGTGAATCTTGTTACAAAAAATAATAAAATTTTATACATTAGATATATACAAAATAAGCATTGGTTTAATATTCAATGTGGAATCTTAACAGAATAATATAAGGAAAAGTAGCGCCTGGCAAACGGGGGTTAAGGGGGATATATGCCCCTAGCGGGGCTTGGGCAGAGCCCCATCCACGTAAGGCCGCCTGCAGAGTGTAATCTAGCCCGCCGCAGGCGTAATGCAGCCAGCCGCAGGCGAGTTATGGCCCGCCCCAGGTGCAGGGGTGAGGAAGCAGAGCCTTCCAACATGATACGTTATATTTTTTAATAAATAAAACACGTGTTAATGCAAAATAAATTTAAATCAAAAAATTTACATGAACAAACGCCATTCGACCAATGTTAAGGAAAAAAAATATTTTGTAATGTACATACAAACAAATTTATTTGTGCACAAAATAATTTTTAAATTTAAAATAAATTTATTTGTGTATACAAAAATTTTTAATTTGTGTACAAAATGCAGTTTTTGGTGTACAAAATGCAATTTTTATGTATAAGAGCAACGAATTTGTGTACAAAATCATTTTTGAATATGTACAAAAAGTGAAGCTTTTGTGTACAAAGTGTATATTTTGTGTACAGTTTAGACATTTTGTGTACAAAAAAAGCAGCCGGGATGACCCTCGTAAAATGTTGTAACGGTCACACCTCGTTGGCTCGACGCGATCGCGACCGCACATGAATTCCGGAATAATAAAATATAAGAAAAACAAGGAAACTAAATATGTTTAACGATAGCACTTTCCTCTATCTCAGAGAACAAATTTCTCACCTCTACTCACTTTCAACACCAGATCGTCTATCCTTCAACCTCTTCTTCTCCGCCACGGGACCAACGTATTTTTAGTAAATAATGAGGCGTTATCCAAACGCGTAAATGTATCAAGGCAACCAATAATTTCTATTCAGGACCAAAATGTAATCGAAGCTAGAATGGTCCAGAAAACGAATCCTCCTCTTAAACCAACCAGTACAACATCGGGGAATTTCAATGCCGAATAAAAACACAATTCTCCTTTTCACTTTATAATTAACAATTCTTGACTTAAAATAATTCTTCCAATGATATCTGTTTCTTATTGTTCGACGATAAACCAAAATTTGATGTGCTGATACGATGATGTTAATACGTGGAATCAAACTTGTATCTCAGCTCGTATATTTTATGCGCCTGTATTGGGATTATCCAGCGCGGGAATCTCTCACGTTCATGAGCGGCGCAGGATTGTTATCCAGTTTGCTGGGCATTCGTAACTCGTGCGTTACGACATGAGAAATGTTTCTCGTCATAGATTTTCATATCGGAATGCGATCGTTATTTCGGATAATTTTATTATAATGCGAAACGGTCATGTACAGCGATCGTTCTTAATTGTGAATGAATATGTTTAAGATATTTGGAGTGAATGTAATTTGCGAAGATAATGAGATTAATTGATCTCAATTGATCTCATTATAATGTTGTCTGTCCATCTTCAATCTTTTTTCTAAAATACTCATCCCAATCACATGCATCTGTAGGATAAATTTTCATTCAGTTTCAAATAATTGTTATGTCTACGTGTCGACTTATCAAACAAGAATAGAATGATATTGAACTTTACACGAAAATAAAAAAGAATAAACTTATCAACTTTACCGATCCCCTACACTCTCCCTCTTAAAAAGACATTTTTTTCTCAAATATTAATTATTTGTCACTTTCCACTAATGAAAACTTTCCTAAACCAGCGGTCTGAGCTTCAACAACGGTGAAATCGTATTTTTAAATTAATTTTGTTTCAATGGAAAAATTTTTTAATTTTTTAATTTTTTATTTTCATTGAGTTTGATTTGGTCGCGATACTAAGAACGATTGTGACGGACGAGAGAAAGGATCCATTGTTTTTCTTTTGATTTTTCTTTTGATTTTTATTAGATTTTTATAGTTATAGAGAGTGAGGATGTGTGACAGAAAGACTACTGACGAGACCTATGACAGGTTAAATAATAATATTGTACAACCTTGTCTCTAGCAACGACCCTATTATTCCCCAAATCTCTCTAGAACCGACCCTCATCTATCTTGATCTCCAACTCTTTGAAGTCTACTCTAATCCAATGAATTGCATTGCCGGGTTCGCGGGTATCTAAGCGAACGTTGTAACCTAACTTTCTTACAACAACCCTGTTTTTTCACTAACTTTCTAGAACCGTCCCTTACCTAAATTGCTTATCTGTAGGACCGACATTTGCCCTTACTCTATGACTCTGCAAGATCAACCGCATCACTTAAATTCCGACTCTGATAGGACCAGCTCTTATCTTTCCTTTGCCTGTTTGCATAACCCATCTTGCTCTCAAACTCTTTGAAACCTACCCTAACCCATGCTACCCAATTTTCTAGCCACGACCGTTTTACTCACTAAGTCTCTAGGACCAACCCTTACTTGCATTGCTTATCTGTAGGACGAACCTCTCCAACCAACAGCTTTAAACCCACCTTTGCGTCCCAAGTCTTTAGAACCCTGACTTACTCCCGAAGTTTTTACAATTTGCAGTCATTACTTGTCGACTCTCTAGAACCCGCCATATTGCCTCCAATTTTCCACACTTATAACTAGAACCTTTAGGTCTGACCCCGTCCATAGTCATTGATCTCTCTGTATTTATGACTCCCCTTTCTTCCTCAACTCTTCAAGACCCGCTCTCTTCCGTCCAACCAACACCCTGAAACACCATTGCTCTCAAACTAACAGCTTGAAACCAACATTTGCTTCCCAGGTCTTTAGAATCCTCCTTTATTCCCTAGTCATTGATCTCCATGTGTTTATGATCCCCCTCTTCCTCAACTCTTTTGGACCCGCCCTTTTCCGCCCCACCAACAAACGAAAACCTGGATTTGGTTTTTGATTATTTAGGACCCACCATTGCTCTCTAACTAACAACTTGAAACCCACCTTTGTTTCCCAAATCTTTAGAATACTCCTTTATTTCTAAAATCTTTAAAATTAGATTCGACTCTCTAGGACCGACCCTTGCCCTTGCTCTATGACTCTATAAGATCAACCACATCACTTAAATTCCGACTAGTTCTTACCTTTCCTTTGCTTGTTTGTATGACCCATCTTGCTCTCAAACTCTTTGAAAACTACCCTAACCCATGCTACCAAATTTCTAGCCGCGACCGAATGTCTAGGATTGCATTATTTTATGCAGTTAATGCAAGTATTAACCCTGAAACCTGAATTTAACTCAACTCTTTAGGACTCACCATTACTCTCCAACCAACAGCTTTAAGCCCACCTTTGCTCCAAACTCTTTAGAACCCACCATTACTCTCCAATTTGTCTCATTTATAACCAGAACTTTAGGTTTAACCCCTCCCTTAGCCTTTGATCTCTCTATATTAACACCCCCCAATGATATTCTATTTTAATGTCAATTATTTAACTTGAATTTTTGCTTGAGCGATCGTATCAGCTTTTTGATCAGGAAATGCCTTAAATTCCATCCATCATTGATAATATCACATTATTGCCTCGGTTGCATTCGGGCAGCCCCTCGACGATGTCAACATAGATTTTTTGGAAGGGTTTATCGGATAAAGTGGTGATTTGCAGAGTCATTTTTACGGGGCGCGATTTTTTATTGGTCTGACATAATTTACATGACAGAACGTAATCGCTTATTTGTTTCTTCATTCCCTTCCAGTGATAGAGCTTTCGTATGCGTTCGTAAGTTTTATTACAACCGGGGTGACCTGGCAAGGACGAGTCATGGAAGGTTTTTAGGATGCTCGTTTTGTCTTCATCGTTTAAGACCTCAGTCCTTTGATCGATTGGCGGTGGTTCGGGAGGTTTTTCGGGTGGGGGTCAGTTGTTTGTGATTACGTGTCGGTTTGGTCATAGGCGAGATAGCTAGTATCCGCAATGGGCGAGTCAATTTTCCAGTCAGAGTCCATATGTGAATTTCGGGCCATAGAGCGCGTCACGACCATCATAATAATTAGAATTACATCGTCATCCGTTCGGACTTCTTCCTTCCTTTCACCTGACTCTTCATTTTCGTCCATTATGCGCGAGAGTGCATCCGCGTTCTTGTTATCTGACCCCTTACGATAAAGAATGGTGAAGTTGAACTCTGATATTTTTCCGCAATAATGCATAGTGGGGTATGAATTTACGGTAGTAATTAGCTAGTCCTAGCCAGGCTTGTAATTTTTTCTTATTATTTGGGACGGGGAATTTTTGCACCTTAAGAATTCACTCCGGATCGGGACGAATACCGGTTGATGAACAGAGTAACCCCAATATCCTGAGCTCTTTGTGAGCGAATTTGCATTTCTGAGGGTTTAGCTTGAATTTATATTTTTTCAAGCGGTCGAAAACTACAATCAATCCAAATGAAAAATTATACAAAACTTGCGATTTGTGGGTTCTGCGAGTTCTTTGAGATCTAAAACCCACACCCAGTTTTAGTGTTGTCGCTTTTGGCTTTTGCTAAATGTATATCGATAATGCAGTTTCATTGAGTTCGTTAATTGGCGCATTTTTTTTTTTTGTAAAATTCAAACGTTCTCTGACTTAAAATTTTTGCAAATTTGTTTGATGACTCTGTTGTTAGGGATTTGGGTTTTCTTGATAATTTTGAATTTTCACAAAAACTTTAAATTTCTTGAAAATTCAATTTTTTCGAAAATTCTATTTATTTTTGAAATAACCGTACGGGTTAACCGTATCTTGATTTTCATCATCTTTATCTACATTACCATCCATTGTTTTGATTGACGGCTTTGACAGTAGCAGTACTGCAGTATATTTTTTAAAATTTTAGATTTTTTAGTGAAGTATCTCACAAATTATTGTTTTACTTCAGTTAAACAATTTCAATTGTTATTATGTTTTGATCATTTGTTGTGCTGTGTTTAATTGTGGAGTTTTGAATCTTTTTTTTAATAAATAGATTGGTGTATCCATCAAAAAATCGCTAATTTCTATCGTGAAAAGTGTTTTAAAACTTCCACCTTCTGCAAGCATAATTTCGCTTTCCTCTAGTGGATTTTCGAGAATTTTGTTTTTATTAGAAACGTTTATCTATTTAGAAAAAGTTGTAAAATTTTGTGAAGTTTCAAATTAACTTTTCTAATAAAAAAATGTAATTTAATTTGTGATCATCACGGGAATCTTCCGATTTGCGTTTTTGTTGACAAATGACATGACATGGCCAATTTGTTTACATACATTCGTCCAAAAGCGGCAACACCGAATTGGAATTTATTCATTGTGTTTTAAACCCACAAAAATAACTCTCAAAAGACATAATTGTATAATTTCGAGATTGGAAAGATTGTAATTTTGGCTTTTCTATATTGATATTGATATATATTGATATAATGATCTAAGAAGTTCAGTATGGATCTTCCGTAAAGGAAGTCGCGACCTACGATTGCATCTAATTCAGGGGGTCCTAGCGAGGGAAACACTTGCATCGGCCAGACTATTTTGTACGGCCCTATGAGGATTTCAAGCGGCGTGCTACCTCGTCCGCCGAACCCAGTGAAAGATTGACTGTATCCTTCATGTCGGGGGTTTACTAAGGCGCCTTCTCTGGCCACGGAAGTTGCTGCTCCGGTGTCCATAAGAGTGTTTAACGTACCTGTTTTGCTTGACCAGGAGTTCATTAGCATAGTGATGTTGGCGGGTAATGGGAGATTTACTATTATCGGTGCTACCGTACCAGGTGTTATATTTTTCGATTACAATGGGCGACCGACGTTATAAATGGACACTGGGCTGTGATAGGGTACTTCTTGTCATTGTGTGGACGAATCTTACGGGTAGGGCTGCGTTTCTTGGATTTAATCTTGGGTGCGCAATCTTTAACCCATATTTCAAGATCGAGTACAGGAACGTCGATTTGTCGTTTCAGCGACCGGGCGCGGTGAGGGGAAACGGTTGGTGAGGTGGACGGTACGCTTACGCTCTGGGGGAGTGGAGGGTGGAGTCTAGGGGTTGGGAGCGCAATTTTCCTATGTGGGGGGCTCGCGTGCGGTAGTCGTGGTACTCGTATTTTTGCGGGTTGCGCTGCGAAAAGTTCAGTGCTCGGTTCGTGTATGGGAGGTCATAAGTGGTTGTGTTTTGTTATTTCTTGGAATCTTTTAGGTCTAATATAAGCGCGCGTTAATACATTTTTCATTTGCTCGAAGGTGGTTGCTTTGTAAAGCATAATCTTTTCATAAGCATCCCCTTCTAGACGGGTTTCAAATAAGTCGGTCAATACAATTCTTTCGGCCATGCTCGCGCTTGATTGTCTTGATTGGCGCTGATGAAGGTTTCAGCAGATGACTGTGGATGGATGGGTGTGGTTGTGTTTAAGTAAGGGTAGGTGGGGATCGATGGAGTTGTGGTCGGGTTCCCGGAAGCTACTTTCGTTAGTGGTGGGTTCCCCTTGTGTTTCTGAACCATCGACCGTATTTGATTCGTCCTCACTACTAGAGATTTCCAATATATGGATATAGAATGTTCGTATCTTTCGGTTATACTTTGACTTAGAGCACTTAAGGAGGACTGGCTTTCTTGTCAATTTTCCTGCAATTTTTGCTCTAAATCTTGGACCAGAGTCTTCTCCTCGGCTGATTGAGTTCTTAGGTTTGAGACAATCCTCTTGAGTCGCTTTTCTCTTGTTGGGTTGTTCCTACTTGTCGGATGTGGTAGTCTATTTCGGCTTCTAGTGCATGAATCCTACGAGTAGTCGTCCTATGATCTATTCTGATTTCCTCGTGTTCGTCTAACTTAGCTTGTAACTCTGGGACTCTTTCGGTGAGTTCGTCTTCGATCTTTAATAAGTTTTCCCTTGTCTTGTCTGCTAATTTTCTGTATTTTTCGTATTTGTATTTCAGTATTTCATTGTTGTTTTCTTAATCTGTTAGGAATTCTTGTAGGGCCTTACATCTGGCCTCTGTTTGTTCTACTATTTTTTCTATTATATGGAGGAACGCTTTTAGGTTGTGGAAGATGGCGCTCCTAATGTCTCGGAAAAATCCATTCAGGTGAGTTTAAAAGAACAGGTTTGCAATAGTCAAGAAAGAGGATGCAGATAGAGTGCTAGAAAAATTAAATTCGATTTACCCTGGACAAATACAGTTCACGAGTGAAAAAGAAATAGATTCCTTTTCTAGACTTGCTGGTGAAAAGAACTGATGGAAGAATGAAATTTGAAATCTTTCGAAAACCAGCACACACAGAAAGATTTATTCCATCTAACTCATATCACAGCACAAAACAGAGCAAAAAATGTCAGCTTTCCATAGCATGATCCGTAGGTTGATGACAATACCGTTAGAAAAAGAAGATTTTGAAAAAGAAAAGCAAAATATCTTAAGAATTGGCAAAGTGAACGGCTACAACGAAAACATTATAAATGCACTGATCACCAAATATGAACGAAAGAGAATGCGTCATATCACCACCTTATTCAAAGAAGAAAAACAACAAGCGAAATGGATGAGGTTAACTTACAGCCACCAATGCAAAAGCAAATTCAGAAAAATCTTCAAACGACATGACATTAAAATAGCATCAGTAAGTCAGAACATTAGATTAGAAACTTCATCACAAACAACAAAGACAAAAAAGAACCTTTAGACAAAAGTGGAATCTACACAATAGAATGTTCTTGTGGACTTTTATACATAGGACAATCAATAGAGCCGTTAAAGAGAGATGGAAAGAGCATATAAGAAATGTTAAAAACAGTTACCCTGAAAAATCCGCGGTAGCTAAACATTTCCTATCTAAAATTTAAACTTGTTAAAAACTTTAATCAAGAAAACAATTTAGAAGCATATGAATCGTTTTACATGTACAAATTCAGACACAAACTAACTAACACAAAACCCCCTGAAATCACAAGTGAATTTTTTAATATAATTTGTTGATTTCGAACGGTGAACGTTTTAATTATTTTGACGAACATCTGATCGAGATGTAATATCATCACTCATGACGACAATCAGAACATTGATTGAATAATTTTGTCACCTGCATATTAGTATGACGACCTCCCAGAGGATGGAACCATCGGTTTCGACAACGTTCGGAGTGTTAAGTACGTATTGAAAAAATATATTTTTTATGTACATGTTACGTGACAATAAGGTGTTCGTTACTTTGTGTTAAAAAAAGGGAACAATAGTTGTTTCTTTTCTAAAATGGTTACGAAAACAAGAAACAAGATCGTACGAAGTCTACGAAATAGAGTGGTTTTGTAAATGTCAAACAAGATCGACCAAAAATCAGAATCGAATCAAAACGAATGTGCTAACAGTTGGAGCGCAGCATCCAAACAGCTCGAGTTTTTTTTGAAAGCCGAACTGATTTCCAATGAATACATTAATGCTTTCGAAATAAGAACACAGTCGCATAAGCGAAAGCTCCTCAAAAACCTTAGACAATGACGGCAGTATCAAAAAGTTACAAACGCAAGTGTTTTGACTTAAACTAACTCTTTCACCGATTGTATGGCAAATGTAATAAGTAATTTCCTATCCAAGTACATTTATTTTTAGACCCGTACGACCCCAATTTCGACCCGGGAGTTCCCGGGAGGTCTAAATAAGAGAAAATACACAAAATAAAAGAAACTTTGTCCGTCCGTCGCCGCGATAACTTTTGAGTAAAACTTGACCGATTCTTAAAATCTTTTTTTTCCTGAAATGTAATCGAAATAGATTTAATGGGTTTGAATTTGGGATTGTCAGCCCCAGGACCGACGAGCTAGGGCCGTTTAAGAGGTTTCTGGTCTTTAATTTATGGAAGAACATTTTTTGATTTTGAGTCCGTGGACTCAGCCACGACTCTAAAACTGAGTCTTTGCTAGGGCAAAACACCTACATAAATCGAGTAAATCTTATCCGATTTTCAAAATCTTTTTTTTTCCTGAAAGATAATTCAAAAACTGATAACTGAAATCGAATTAAGGCAAAATTGGTTAAAAACTTTTGAAGTACGGTCAAAAAGGTGGTTTTTTGAAGGTTGGTGGAACTTTTTGATTTATGTCTCTGCGAAATAAGAACGGAAAACGCTCTTGAAGGTTTTAAATAAAAGATATGGACATCAGAAAATCACGAAAATTAAATTAGTGAAAATCTGTTGAGTGGTTCGGGCTGTAAAGCAGTTAGTGTGGGCCCAACTCACGCTACGCGACCCCACACGATATTTGGTGGTTTTTCGTGAAAATTTCTTTAATGATGAGGTTTTTTTTGCAGTTTTGCAGAGAAAAAAGGGGCGATCTTTTTTGTTCATGGAAGTATGGATCAGAGGTCTCTCCTAAGTGCTCTATGTCGGTTTTACGATCAGCCCAATTTTGAGTTTTTTTTAGGGATTTGAAGAGGTTTATCCGCCGTTTGTTCGGACGGGTTTCTCAATATTACCCAATATATGCATTTTATATTCAAAGTTGTTTTTATAAATTTTTCAACTCTAAATAAAATAATTAACTTTTGGTAAATTTCCAAGCAATACAAATGAAATTCAATTACCGAGCAATACAAAATAATATTATAAATTTAATAAAAGTGCTATTGGAATAATAAAGCACTATTTCTGATATTCAATATCACCAATTATTAAATAATCGAAGTTGATACTTCATCCAAGTGAGAAGTGGCAGTTCTTACATTTGCATGTTTGATTTATGCAAGTCTAGCATTCTCTCAAAATAAACATAAAGCTAGTTGTGGCAGATCTAGCTCAACAATTATGATCGAGCAAACAAAGTGGCTATAAAAAGCAAACATATTGTGCTGTTGAATTTTTTGGTATCATTAGAAAATGGCTGCCAGCTGTCATAGCGGCGCCATCTTGGATTTTCGTTTATGCTTCTACGGTTTTCGAATTTTAGCTCCGGAAGGACGCTACTCAGAGAGACGGTTTCTTCTACAAAGTTATAGAGTTTCATCTGTAGAATTTTTTATTATCATTAGAAAATGGCTACCAGCTGTCATAGTGGCGCTATCTTGGATTTTCGTTTATGCTTCTACGGTTTTCGAATTTTAGCTCCGGAATGACACTACTTAGAGAGATTGTTTCTTCTAGAAAGTTATAGAGTTTCATCAGGAGAGTTTTTTTGTATCATCAGAAAATGGCTGCCAGCTGTCATAGCGGTGCCATCTTGGATTTTCGTTTAGGCTTCTACGGTTTTCGAATTTTAGCTTCGGAATGACACTACGTAGAGACATGGTTTCTTCTAGAAAGTTATAGAGATTCATCAGGAGAATTTTTTGGTATCATTAGAAAATGGCTGCCAGCTGTCAAAGTGACGCCATCTTGAATTTTTTGCTATCTTCTGAATTAGAATCGCTAGACATTTGGTTTCTTCGGGAAAGTTATAGAGATTGGTGAGGAGAATTTTTTTGATGAATAGAAAGTGGGTTTGCCGAGGCGCGGAAGTTGGTCAAAAGCGAGGCGAAAGTTTTCGCCAAAAATTTTTTTTTCGTCGGAATCGATAGATATTGACTTCGGCGTCATTTTGATGAATAGAAAGTTGGGTCGCCGACGCGCGGGAGTTGGTCAAAATCGAGGCTAAAGTTTTCGCCAAAAATTTTTTTTCGTCGGAATAGATAGATATTGACTTCGGCATCATTTTAGAAAGTGGGGTCGCCGAGGAGCGGAAGTTGGTCAAAATAGAGGCGAAAGTTTTCGCCAAAAAATTTTTTTCGTCGGAATCGATAGATATTGACTTGGGCATCATTTTGATGAATAGAAAATGGGATCGATGAGGCGTGGAAGTTGGTCAAAATCGAGGCGAAAGTTTTCGCCAAAAATTTTTTTTCGTCGAAATCGATAGATATTGACTTCGGCGTCATTTTGATGAATAGAAAGTGGGGTCGCCGACGCGCGGAAATTGGTGAAAATCGAGGCGAAAGTTTTCGACAAAATTTTTTTTTCGTCGAAATCGATTTACATTGACTTGCGCATCATTTTGATGAATAGAAAGTGGGGTCGCCGAGGTGCAGAAGTTAGTCAAAATCGGAGGTGTTCAAATGAAATGGTCAAGAAACCAAAACAAAACAAAAAACTTCCAAAACTACTGATATCACAACAAAAACCTCTTAAAAGGTAAAGTGTGACGCAGTCCCTAATGTCCACTTCCAAAACTAATGATATCAGTGGAGCTGACGCTTATGCTGAAAATACGCAAGAAATGACGATGCAAAAAAAACTTTAAAAAATTCAAATGTTTGAAATTGCGTCACAAATGCCAGAGCCATCAACGTAATAATTTTTCTGTGCTTTCAGTTTTTGCATAGCAAAAATTTGACCTTATTGATGCCTTACTTTTGAGGCTAACTTTTTTACTGAGTTCAAAATTAATTTTTCAAACTCTTCTAAAATGTACCCAACTAACTTTATTAACTTAGTTTTTGAGAAAATTTTGCATGTGAAAACTGAAAATGTGGAAAAATTATTACGTTGATGGCTGTGGCATTCGTGACGCAATTTCAAACATTTGAATTTTTTAAAGTTTTTTTTGCATCGTCATTTCTTGCGTATTTTCAGCATAAGCGTCACCTCCACTGATATCATTAGTTTTGGAAGTGGACATTAGGGACTGCGTCACACTTTACCTTTATCTGGAGTAGATTCATCCCCATTCGTCCCGTTTGTGTGCGCGGTTTCACCAACACGACGGTTTTCTTGAACAGCAAGGATGGCATTATCGGTCTTTTCAGCCACGAACGAAGGTGCCTTTGCAACTTTCGAATTAGGAGGTGCATTCTCATCACCATAAGTGGAACTCGCACTCGAACCACCTTCCTCCTCGTGGTCCAGAGCTATAGTAATGGTCGACGAAATTTTGCGTTTGTGTCCCAACGAATTCTGAATGTACCCTGTAAATTGAAAATATGAATCTATTGACAAATCGAAACAAAGTCGGCAACCTTGTTTGACATCCAATAAAAAATCGTTTTAGTTCGTCAGTACTTGAAACCCCCATCTGCTGCAACTGTTGTTGAGGTTTGCCGAAAACTGTACCCGGTATAAAGCTCTGGATTTGGTAATTTCAAGTATTCAGCAACTTTGTGCGGCATTTGTGCATATGTGTTCTTGCCAATGAGTTGAGAAATACACTTATGACCACTTTGACAAATGACGAACCGATTTGTACTAGACCGTGTTGGACGAAGAGCGATGTAACGTCGAATAATATCAATCGACGTCACGCTTGTTATCGGGAACACTTCCTTTTCATCCGTACAATAATTTCCGCTTCCGAATCGGTGACATGTTCAAACAAAACTTTTGTAATTTCGTCACTACGATAACCGACAGATATTCCAAATACGACGACATCCTGAAAAAAAAAGATCAGTAACGAGCGTATGATGCACATAACCATTACAGCCATAAATTGTACGTCTTGAGCCTCCAAAAGAAACTTCTTTATTTCATCAGAATCAAAATCTTTGGCTTTCTTGCTTTCGTATCCAATCATTTTGACTTTAAGGAAGGATATGAGACGTGAATATTTCGAAATGGTAACGTTGTGATTGGAAATGATGGTTTTTTTCAGCATTGAGTACATGCTCCAGAGGGTAGTGGGTTTATATCGTTGCGCTGCCTGCTCAAAATACGCCAAGAAAACCTCTTTGTCTATCGGATCGGTACCTTGTTCCGCACGAGTCATTCTCTGTCGAATCACTAAATCACGAAAATCGATAATTTTTTAATATAAATATGGAGTTAAACATAAAATGTTCTCTTTGATGCCGACATTTTGATGCGAAAACTTATCATGTTGGACATTTTCAACACCTGGGTCAAAATCATATCTTTTTGGTCCAAGTGATATAATATACTATTTTGCATTTTAATCTGATTTTAGAATTTATATTTTAGTTCGTTAGGAACTTTTTCGAATATTTCGTGATTTTCAATTATATATTTATCTATGAAATGTCATAGTTTCGACTCGTGTCGAGAAGAAGAACGCAGCCTAAAGTTAACATCTAATTTACTTTAGTCTGCTGAAAAAATACAAAATAATTCGATTTTTGACGTATAATCCCATACCATGGGAAGACCCAAAGCTTCTAATAGACGACCGGCCCAACAGGGATCCACCGGAAGCCGGAAGATAACAAAGAAGGCAAAAATGCACCATGGCATTCCAATTGGAAAATACTTTAATACCCAATCGGTCAATCATAACCTCAAACTTGGTGTAAATATCTTTGAACAGCTGCATGTCAACGACAATCAAAATAAACAAATAAACAAACAAGAAAACACCAAAATACATAGTCCACCATCATTGATAGTGACCGGAAAACATGTTGATATAAACAAAATTCTCGAAGAGAATCGCATCGAGCAGTTCACCATGAAAAACATATCAATTGGTACCAAAATATTTGTTGAAAACGACAATGATTTTAGCAAAATCAGCTCTTACCTTCAACAAAATAAAATCGAGTTTTACTCGCACGGATGAAAAGATCAAAAAGTTTTTAAAGCAGTTTTAACGGGACTCCCTGAAATGTCTACGGATACAATAAAAGATGAGCTTGCCATATTAAACATTCATCCAATCCAAATCATACATATGAAAACCCAAAATCCTAATCCGCATCGTGCGCTGTATTTGATCCATTTGAATGGAAAAGAAACAAACTTTATGGATATTCAAAAAGTCCGATCTGTCTGCCATACCATTATTAAATGGTCTAAATACAATCCTCGTTCTCGAGGACCAACTCAGTGTAGAAACTGCTCAATGTACGGTCACGGGACCCAGAATTGCCACAGGAAACCCAAATGTTCACTATGTGCTAGCAGCAGCCACAATCAATTATCATGTCCGCTCAATTACCTGAAGATTCATCGCCGATGTTTAAATGCTCATACTGCACACAACATAACATTCTACCATCAAATCACCGAGCAAGTGACATAAGCTGCCCTGGACGAAAAATTTATTTGGATATACGGAAACGGCCTGCAACTAAAAACACCCAAGCAAAATTACTGCAACAAAATTCCGAGAACAACGGAAGACAGTATATACCAGCTCCGCCGCCACCACCGATCACGCAAAGCTACAGAAATGTGTTGTCTAATTTAAGCGATCATCAAAGACAGCAAATTGGCAGCAGCGATAATCAAGATCTGTTCTCTACTGCCGAGCTATTTAAGATTTTCACAAATGCCATTCAAGACATAAAAAATTGCCGAACGAAATTGGACCAAATCCAAGTAATTGTAAATCTGATGAACCATGTCTTGCAGTAAAGTAATCAAACACCTAAAACTACCACAGTGGAATGCACAGGGTGCTACTACAAAATATGTGATCACATAAATTGACTTATTACTAAATGAAGAAAAGATCGACATAGCCTTTATATCGGAAACGTTTCTGACCTCCAATCACGACTTCCATCTCACAAATTATCAAGTATATCGAGTGGACAGGCCAAAACACGGCGGTGGTGTCCTGATAGCGGTGCAAAACAACATTGCTCACAATCGCTCACCGATCCACCAGACTGTTTTAGTTGAAAATGTCTCAGTCGAAGAAGTCGTCGATAAATGACCTATAATATTTACATCCGTCTACATACCCAAATATACTAAAGATTTTCTTAGCGACATCAAGAAGATAACGCCAAACAATAGAAACTTCGTGGCTCTTGGGGACTATAATGCTAGACGTACGGCTTTGAATTGCAAAAAAAAAAATAACAGAAATGGTAAGATCTTTTCCAATTTGCTACAAAAAGCGGAATTTCTGATGCACCACTCAGACACACCAACGCATTTTCCTCATTGTGGATCGACACCCTCGACAATCGATTTCGCATTGACTAACAGCCCAGTTCTATTCTCGAACGTTTACACAATCGATGGCAGACTCCCCAGTGATCACAGCCCAGTAGTTTTCGTGATCGAGGGCAGCCCAACTCAACTCAGCCCAACCGAACTACAAAAATGCTAATTGGAAGAAGTATGCCGAAATTATAGATCGACACATGAACCTAAATGACCCAGCCCTCACCAAGCCAGAAGACATTGATGCCGAAATCCTAAAATTCGTCAACGCTATTCGTTCTGCAAAAGCAGAATCTGTTCCCATGGAAAGACGAAGAAGCAAAGGATGTCTAAATGATCACAATCTCTGCCATATCTTCAGTTAAGACACTAGACCAAATTCTCTAAATTGCATACGCTGTGTATCTTTAAATTTTACGGGCCTGCGGAAAAATTGCGCCGCGGTCTGCATTGTAATCAATGATGCTGGTATTGGTGCAACATTGCTCTAACGAGTCATCAGTCTACGAAATGATACACAAAGACAGTGGCAACGTTGCAGTGATGTTAAAATAAAGCACATGAACAAGAGCTTGATAAATCTTTAAAATAGGCGTATCAAGCAAATGATTCGGAATGATTTTAACAACAAATGGAACAAAACTCTGGGTTCTATTAGACCAGGCGATAACAAGTTATGGACGTTATCGAAAAAGATGATGGACAAAGGATTTAACAAAATCGAAATTTTAAAAGTTAACGGTCAAGCATTCGTCAAGGATATTGACATAGCAGAGTCGCTTACGGACCAATTTGCACAAAATCACACAATCACAGCCCACTACAAAAGCTCTAAGGATGATGAAGTTAACAGAGTAGTTGAATCAATAAATCGTATCCACCCATCATCCATAAAGAGTTCCGACAACCACGTCAAATCACATCAAATCTCCAAAATCATCTCTAAGCTGAAGGTTAAAAAAACGCCTGGCCTAGATGGAATACCGAACATCTTGTTAAAAAGGCTTCCAAGAACCGCTGTAAATTTTTTGACGAAAATCATCAATGCTTCCGTGGACTTATGTTACTTTCCTAGGCACTTTAAAATAGCTAAGATCACACCAATCCTGAAGCCATCCAAGGACCCCAAATCAACTGTTAGCTATCGCCCGATCAGCCTATTAAGCGCTGTGGGGAAAATCTTCGAACGATACATCTACGTCAAGCTGAACACATTTCTGGACGAGAACTCCATAATAACAGCCGAGCAGTTTGGTTTTCGAAAAGGACACTGCACAGTTCACCAGATCAAGAGAATAGTAAATCACATAAATTCCTACAAAGCACGCAGGAAGTCAACAGGAATGGTTCTGATTGACATGGAAAAAGCCTTCGACTCTGTGTGGCATAATGGTGTTATCTACAAATTAGAAAGGATCGGAACTCCAACTTACCTGATAAAGCTGATTGCATCGTTTCTCAAAGACAGAGTCTTCACAGTATCCGTTGGTGGAACGCAATCCACACCCAGAAGCATTCCCGCTGGTCTCGCACAAGGCTCGGTGATTTCACCGATCCTGTATGCTATGTACACTTCAGATCTCAAAATTCCATCGAACTGCGAAGGAGGATATTATGCAGATGACACAGCTATTCTCTCGTCAGCGAAACAGTCCAACACGGTGATCAAAAACCTGTCCAACGCTCTATCAAAAATTCACAAATATTTCGAAAAATGGAAAATAAAAATCAACTGTGAAAAGACACAGGCCATCCTATTCAAATTCAACAATTCGAGAAAACGCGTCCCATCGAGAAGCCTATCCTTCAATGGAACATTAATCAACCTGGCAACGGAAGTGACATATCTTGGAATAATAATCGACGAGAAACTAAAATTCGGCAAGCACGTGGACTTCTGCAGAACCAAAGCTCTCAAGTTTCAAAGCAATCTATCCACTTCTCAGCAGACGCTCAAAATTGTCCAACGAGTCAAAGCTCACTCTGTACAAAGTTATCATTCGTCCAAGAATGACGTATGGATCTCCAGTCTGGATTGCCACATCACGGTCGAATCTGGATAAACTGAAGATTACACAAAACAAAATCTTAAAGTGCATACACAACGTGCCTAGGACTTTTCCGACGAATACTCTTCTGAAAATGTCTGGTCTCAGATCTATGGTAAATGTACTACAACAACAAACCGGCGACTTTTTTGACAAGTGTGCCGTCTCGGAATTTGATTTGATCAGGCGGTTAACGCTGTGATGTCCCTCTTCCTCTCTCCTTCTTTCTCTCTTATAAATTTTCCTTATTTTTTTTGTCTTTTTGTTTTGGTTTATATTTTTTTTTACTTTAAAATTGATCAAGAGGTTTTTAAATAGCCATTTTTGCCTCAGTTTGATACTTTTGAATTGATACTTGTTGTCCGTTCGGGAAGTAATGAAATATATTTAATTCTCTATGAAGTAATGAACGGTAGATAGTCGATGAGAAATATTTGATTAACCACGACAAATTATATGTATAAAATCTTTGTAAACCAGGAAAAAAAAAATACAATAAAGGCTAATCGATCATTAAAAAAAAAAGACTCGTGTCGAAAAAGATTATTAAAAATTCTCGGTGAATGTTTGAGCCTCGAGAGTATTGTAACATTCCGCCTCTTCATGTTACAATACTCTCTCAGCTCACACATACACCTCGAATTTTTAATAATCCTTTTTCAACACTTGTAATTTTAAAGACTATTTATCGATATAGTTGGCAATTCATGGTTTTTTATAGTAAAGTTTTTTATTTTTTCTTGAAAATCGTTTTACGTCGACTTTACGCAATCAGATTGCTTACGGCAATGTAGAGAAGCCTGGAGAAAGCCTCGTATACGCAGTAGGTATCCTTTTTATTCTTATTAGAGTATAACATAAAGGACTGTGATAGACGACTATACGACTGTGAACTGAACAATTTCTAATTAAAATGGTACATGTATAAGATGAAATCGGATTTTATGCTCCAGATTTAACATTTCACTGTAGTACAAATGTTGCATAACATGCAATGCATATACGAAGCTCTAGTGTAAAAAAATCGTGGATGACATTTGCAAAACTTATAACACTAAAAGAACCTATATACATCGTTTGCACATCCTGTGTATGTCCGTTATGTATAAAAAATACACCCTGTTGTACGGTCAGTGATGATTCTAATTAAAGTGCGTTAAAGTGATGTATTTTTGTTGTGTTTGTAATATATATTGATGTTTTATCATTACAATGAAAAAGTACAACACAAATACGTCACTAATACAACTCATACAACATTAACACAACTCTGATACAACACTATTACAACATTAATTAATTAATTTATTTATTTATTCATCAACAGCCGAAGACACCTGACTACAACATATTTGCAAGGAAAAATTACAAGACAATAAAAACTAAAACAAAAAATTTAAAAAAAAAGGAAAACAAAATTTAACAGAGTCATGGTGAACGAAAAGGAGTTAATCTAACAAAACTCCGAGTTGTAACGTCGTCCGATCCAGTATCAACCAATGCTTCGTGACATGATATTAGGAGGTTAGCGAGTCGTTTTTGCGGAAGTCCAATGGTCCACCTGAAAAAAGGGATTAGTGGAGACTAGTCGTCTGGACTAGCTGTTTTTGCACAAGTCGGCGTAACTTAGAGTTTCATTTGAGAGTCGTGAGACCCGAGTTGACTAATTAGCTTCTGATTAGAGTGAGAACCATAGGTTCAGTTTATGAAATTCTGATCTTACCATTCAGTTTAGGGATTCAATAAACGGCCACAATAAATATTCGAAAGTACCTAAAATAATTGGAATTAGCGAAAACTATTTGCACTTTACCGAAAGTTTAATCTGCATTTACCTAAAACAAATTCAATTTATACCTTTAAAAAAAAGAGTCTTACCTAAAAGTAAATCGCACTTTACCTAAGGAACATTGCCAAAATAAAATTTATTGTTACCTAAAAAAAAAGTCATTCTTATCGAAAACTAAATCATCAGCTACCAATAAAAAATTAGGTAAATTCCAAATGTTTATTTTCTTTACTCCCATTCAACAGTTCGGATGCAAAAAGTGCGGAGGCATTGATTCTACGTCGGGCGAGTGTTTCTATGTTGATCGATTCACATCTCTCAATATATGGCGGGAGCTTGTAGTTTTCGTCCCTTTTCACCGTCCGCCTCAGTGCGTACATCAAAAATTTTTTCTGAATTGATTCAATCCTGTCAACAAATGTGTCTTGATAAGGATGCCAAACAACTGAAACATATTCTAAGTAAGAACGGACATAAGCAAAGTATATACTTTTCAAAGTTTTAATATTCTTAAACTCCTTACAAGTCCTCATAACGAAACCAAGCATTGAGTGAGATTTTGCATATTCAATGTGTTTTTTGAACGTCAGTTTTTGGTCCAAGAGGACTCCTAAATCTTTTATTACCTTAACACGAGTCAAAGCAACATTATCGATATTGTAAGCGAACTCAATTTTGGATCTCTTTCGAGTGAAGGAGATTACCTTACACTTATCAACGTTCAAGTAAAATTGGTTGATTTTACACCATTGTAGAAACCTGTTCAATTCACGTTGAAGAGCACTTGCGTCAAGAACATTTCTGACTCTCACGAAAATTTTCAAGTCGTCAGCATACATTAGGTAAACAGACGTAGAGAAGACTTTAGTAGCATCGTCCATGAATAGTATGAACAAGAGAGGGCCGAGATGGCTACCCTGAGGAACACCAGAGGTCACGTTAAACTTTCGAAAAGAGCAATTCCCCAATTTGACGAATTGTGAACGTCCATTCAGATAAGATGCGATCCATGCTAGTAAGTTCGAATGAACACCCATTTGGTTCAACTTGTTCAAAAGAATCGAATGCTTGACTATCGAATGCTTTTCGAAAGTCGGTGTATATGACATCTAACTGATGCTTAGATTCCATAACTTTAGTAGCGTAGCTAACAAATTCAGCTAAATTTGTCGCTGTAGATCTGCGCTTCATAAAGCCATGTTGCGACTTTGAAATTATTCGATTGAACTTCGTGGATAAGATACAGGTAACGATGGCTTCAAATAGTTTTCCTATTGTTGGTAGAATAGCTACACCTCTGTAATTTTCGACATTACTTCTAGAACCATTTTTAAAAATTGGAGTAATATAAGATGATTTCCATCTTGTAGGAAATTTTCCAGATGCGAGGGATAAGTTGAAAATGCGAAGTAGCGGAGATGACAGACTCTCAGCACAGGCTTTTAACAAAATGGGAGAGATTTTATCTGGACCTTCACCCTTAGTAGTGTCTATACTACTCAGATGGTTCAAAACATCTTGGATCTCAAAAGAGATTGATCCAATGTCAATGCGCTTTTCAATGGGATACATTTTTTCGATAAGTCATAACTACTTTCGTTATCAGCTACATACACGCTTTCAAAGAAATCAGCGAAAAGATCACACGTTTCGTTAGGATTATTATTACCTCTAGACATGATTGAAGGATAGCCTGTGGTCTTTTTTCGCGACTTTATGTAATACCAAAATTTTGACGGGTCAGAAGTCAACATTTTTTCGGTGTTAGCCAAATATTTGTTATAGGCTATGTGATGCCATTAATTTGTCCTCGATTTGTCCTAAATTCTTGACACTTTCAAATTAGTGTACTGACACTTCCGAAGTGTAAAATTGGATTACTAGATTTTAAAGTGTTTTGTACTAAAAACTTTAGTACATTAAAAATTTGTCCTCAATTTGTCCTTTCAGAATATATATTCACAATTTTCAAAACATTTCCTCAAGCAATACTATAAAGGATTATTTTCTTGGAGTTGTACTAAAAGCACTATTTAAATATGGCCGTAGAAACGTTCAGACTCTTGAATTTGTCCTCAATTTGTCCTTTGCGTATGTGAAATCAGATAATTACGTAATGGCGTAGATAACCAGAAAATAGAGTGTACTAAAAAAATAATAAAAGCTCTTCAAAAGCTCCCAAACTAGAAAATCCTAAAAACAAACAGACTATTACAAAAATATGTTATTAGGAAAGGACAAAATGAGGACATATTTTTGGTGCAGATTAAATTTTCAGATTAGAGAAGGACTAAAAATATTAAACAAGACATATGAGAAACTTCACTTATGTTCCCTTGTGTCGCCGGTTCAAATCCGATCGGCGAAACTTTTTTTTTTTTTTTTTTGTTTCTTTCGGTGGTTATGAAAGGACAAAATGAGGACATATTTTTGGTGCAGATTAAATTTTCAGATTAGAGAAGGACTAAAAATATTAAACAAGACATATGAGAAAGTTCACTTATGTTCCCTTGTGTCGCCGGTTCAAATCCGATCGGCGACACTTTTTTTTTGTTTCTTTCGGTGGTTATGAAAGGACAAAATGAGGACATATTTTTGGTGCAGATTAAATTTTCAGATTAGAGAAGGACTAAAAATATTAAACAAGACATATGAGAAACTTCACTTATGTTCCCTTGTGTCGCCGGTTCAAATCCGATCAGCGAAACTTTTTTTTTTTGTTTCTTTCGGTGGTTATGAAAGGACAAAATGAGGACATATTTTTGGTGCAGATTAAATTTTCAGATTAGAGAAGGACTAAAAATATTAAACAGGACATATGAGAAAGTTCAATTATGTTCCCTTGTGTCGCCGGTTCAAATCCGATCGACGACACTTTTTTTTTGTTTCTTTCGGTGGTTATGAGAGGACAAAATGAGGACATATTTTTGGTGCAGATTAAATTTTCAGATTAGAGAAGGACTAAAAATATTAAACAAGACATATGAGAAACTTCACTTATGTTCCCTTGTGTCGCCGGTTCAAATCCGATCGGCGAAACTTTTTTTTTTTTTTTTTTGTTTCTTTCGGTGGTTATGAAAGGACAAAATGAGGACATATTTTTGGTGCAGATTAAATTTTCAGAGGATAATGTTCATAATACGAAATTTTGTTGCTATGCTACAGTTAGAATTGTACTATTAGGATTAAATAACATAAGAAATTTTCGTCGTGCAATTTACGTTTATTTTTCTTGCCTTATTTAGAACAGTCCCAATGCTATGGGTCTTTCATATGAAAGTTTACACTTTTTTTGAATTTTACAAGAGTAAAAGTGAACGCAGCTATATTCGCTATTTTTATATGTATTCCCGTTCGGAATAAGTGAACACTTTTCCTTTTCCCACACGATTCTTAAAGGAAGTGTTCACTTATATCCGAACGGGTTTTTACTTATATGCTATGACACAAACCTTTTATAAAACCGAAAAAAGATCCGTAATTTAACTATATTCTCCCAACTCCCCACTTATTATTTCCCAGCTATTATTTCTGTCTTACGTTCTACCAATTGTTTAGGATCAGAAACATGCTTAAAATGAAGTTGGGTTAAAGATCCTGAATGAATTATGACGTAAATGCACGTTTATTCAAATATTATTTAAAATTAAACAAGTGAGTAGTATTCAAGATATGAAGGTTGACGGCGTCGGCGTTTTGTTGGATTTGCTGCAAAAAAAAGCTAAAATAAATTTTACTTATCTTTGTTTGAGTGTTGTTCGAAAACTACGTAACGCAAACCTATAACAGTAGCGTGTCTGATGGAATTATCGCAGTTTACGAGCAACACTCCGCGAACTGATTAAATATTATGATTTTTACCGATTTTGCTTTTTACTTACTTTCATTAACACTGTCCGGTCCCTCCACATCAAATTGTTCAATAGAAGTTCCTGGAAATTTAAATAATCTTATATGAAATCACGGTGACAATGTCAGTCGAAGAAAATTCTATTTTCATGAACATATGCAAAGGACCCGTACGCATCAGAATAGATGTTCTCAAACAGAGTAGATGTTGCAAAAAGACTCGAACGTATCTAAGTAAATATTTCTTTAGGGGTCGTTCATAAAGTATGTCACGCAAAAAATTAGACGAAGTGTTCCGAAGGTAGTCGAAGGTGACACGAAGTGTTCCGAAGGTAGTCGAAGGTGACACGAAGTGTTCCGAAGGTTTTCGCGGAGGCTTCAGCTCAAAAAACTTTCTCTTTTTCCCTTTCTTCTCTTTTACATTATTTTTTTTTAATGTTTGTTTTGGTTACTTCGTACGGGTTTCTCAAAATTGCCTTTCGGGCAATTATAAAGGTAATTCAAAAAGAAATAGATAAATTAGTTTCAATAGATAAATTTTGAAATTTTATATATTAAGAGTTTCAGACGACGAGTCTTTATACGGGATCGTACGGGTTCAGCGTTATGCCCCGTATTGCCCTATGTTTTTTGTTGAAATTCGAGAAATTTTCAGATGAATTCTTAAATTCTTTCATTTTTACCTACCTTCTGCCGCAACGTCGTCGACATATTGTGTTGATATTTCAGCTTGTTCACCTAGGCAAATAAAAATCAAATGAGTCAATTTAGGAAACATACTTTTTTCTAATACCTTTGCTCTCCTCTGTTACCATGCCAAAAAAAAGTAATACCGCGTTTATTTCATAGGCGGGTGTTTTGCGGGGTCTTGAAGGTTTCAAATCGTCATACGTTTCGAACGAATCATCATTGCGTCGAAGGTGAATAACGAAATGAGATATCGTATTTTCTACGACTCCTAGTAGCTTAAATTTCTTTTCTTGAATCCGAATATCTTGAGAAATGTCTTTTATTTTCACCGCTTTGTGGTTTCCACCTTTATCTAGACGCTCTACGTCTAGAACAAGCACCTCGTTTACCTCATACAAAACCGTTAATACTCCGTTACAACCTTGGCAGACTGAATTTCTTGCCACGAAATCAATTGAAGCTTTAATATTTTTCATTTCTAAAGTACTAAGGTTAGTCGGAACGAATGATCTACCGATGATAGATTCATATTTACACAAACTGCAGTACTTCTTCTCATTATAACTTTGAAGAATTGGAAAATGCAAAGCTAACATCGAAAACATGCGATGTATGGACATTTCACAGGAAAGAGCTAAAATATTTTTTCCATAATCAACGACATCGTCCTCAAATAGCTGAAGAAGAATTTTGCTGCGCTCAATCTGCGCGTCTCTAACATTTTCAAAAGACGTCTGGATCAATAGAGAGAACGCTGAATTTGCACTATCAATTTTATCCTTAAAGTTTTGCGAGTCTGCGTACATAGCAAGATAAAATTGGAAAATTGAGTCAAACGGGCAAGTATTTGTAACTAAACTTCCAGCTATTTTTTTGGTGCCAATTATTCGTTCTCCATTTGACAATATTGGTAGATATTTTTTGGAAGACTGAAGAGGCTCTAAGATTGAGTTCTTACATCTTTTTTGTCGCTTCAGTTTCGCTCTAACGTCCAAATTTTTATTTCGCCAATTTTCATCGTAAACTTCTAATTTCGGTTGATCATTGTCTGATTTGGTATTGACTGGTTTTTCAAGAGTATTGATGGCAGTGACATATTTTGCTGTACTATAAATTTTCATGTTACCGAGAAGGTATTTTAGGTGCTTTTCTACGAAAGTGTCAGCTCTCACGAAAGTGTCAGCTCTCAATCTTGTTGCGTGATTGAAAAGATTATTTTTTTTCTAAAATTGAATCCAACCTCTGTTGGAGAGGAAGTAGACGTTTTGTTGTTGGATTTGAACGCTTTTGTCATTATATTGCTGAACAAAGGAAGTTTAATCAAAAAGTCCAAGAATGGTTTCTGTAAATGTGGTGCGTAATATATGTTTTCTTGCAGACTGATTTCCTCACTATTTAAAGAAATGCTGTTATTCAGTCCATGGTTTACGAAATTCTGTGAGACATCTTCTTATATATCATGTAACCATTTTTTGAATTTTGTTGCTGTCAACAACATTGAAGTTGATTCCGGTACATCAACAATCATTTCATCGCCATCATCATCGTCCATTAAATGACAATCGCTGAGTGTTTTTAAATGTTTTTTCGCGTTTGACACGTAAACATCATTCGAATACTTATTATAAAGTAAAATGAATATTTCCCGAATTATTTTCTCCGCGTCTTTGACGTCCTCTACTGATATTAAGTAGCCGAATATACGCTGATATAAAATCTTTCTTCTCTTATCTTCCTTCTTCAGATATTCATTTCTTTTTATAGCTTTGACAATGTGAGATCTGTTCAATCTTATGAAGCACTCAGGTGTTTTGCATCCTTCAAACAGTGCGTCATAGCATTTGTTCATGTAAACTTCCATTGTTTTGCACGATGTGAAGGTTTGAGCTGAGGTCAATAATAATGCTTTAGAATCATCGACAATAATTTCGTTGGGGCTTTTCCCGCCAAAACATACATCCTGCCAGCAAGACAAAATGTAATGCAAAAAACTGGAAGTGTGTCTCTGACTTAGCAATTGAAAAATAGGTATGCTAAACGTAGGCAATTGCAAATTTATATTGTACAGAAAAATAGGTTTCAGCGTGTCAAATTCGATTGAATAACTTGAAAATTCTGGTGGAATAACAGGAACACCGGACGAATCGATAGAAATAATACAGCTTGTATATCGAGTATACACTCTTAATAACTCGTTTTGAAGTGGAGTAACATACGCGCAAAAGAACGGATCTAATCCGCAATCCATTATACACCCGAAGTACTGGCTCTCATCCTTCATCAATCTGATGGCTAAAATTGGATTTTGATGTAAATAATCTTTTTTATTTAGTCGGAACTTTTGAACTTGAAGCGTTTGTGAATTTGGCAGTAAAGCTGGTTCATGCTCTTCATGATCCATCATCATTTCATCTGCAAGCTGGGCCCTCACCACACTCGCTGAATTTAATTTTCTGGCGTACTTCGTTGAAACCTTTTTCAAATGTACAACTTTATCGTTGAATGATTTTATAACGATCTTTAGCTTTGAACAATCATTTTCTGTATAAGCAAAAGTTGCGAGCAGTCTAAAGATTTACATCGAGCACTTAACACAAACTCGTTGCACATTTTCTTCATCCGAGTGAATAGCCATGAGCATGGTAAACGAGAAAACTCCCATACAATTTCAATGAAGGTACTGGACCACTCTAGGCTACGTAAATTTGTTACTGTATTATCATCAAACAAGGCAATTTTTGAAATGTTAATTTCGAAAGAAATGTCATTTGTTGATATTGTAAAGTTTTTATCGAAACTTTGAAGTGGCGTGTATTCAGCTTCTCGATTTTCCTTGTCGTCGTTTTCAGCGTTTAAAATAAGTTTCTGCCCGATGAAATAGCGCTTAGCAGCCAAATACACGGCCTGCTTATCTAAACCCAATTTTTCTGCAATTTTATAATAAACTGCACTAGTGGAACCAGCTAACTTGTTGTTAATAACAATAGAAGACATGTTTTGATTGAATAAATTCACTTGATCATCCTTTGAAATATTCGGTGGCCGGCCTAAAATGTAAAATAAAACATAAGCCCTTACGTGTCACAATCGTCACAATAGATTATACAAAAGTTTTATTGCAGTTCTTACGCCAAACTTTACACCGCACTTGATTAAATGCGCCGCACTTACAATCTCCGCAATCTCCGCAAAAAGATAAAATGGAGGTAAAAAAATGTATGAATAAGAGTACAACAGAGCGCGTTGAGCATTTTCATTTTTGGAAAATTTCTACGATATCAAGTGGAAGTCGTTTTCGGTGTCAGTGTAAAAAGGGAATCTGCTTTGCTAGGCAACACTTGACGGCAGGGATTATTTTAGAGAGAAAATTTCGCGAATTTTTCTCGAATTTCGCGAAATTTATCGAAAAAATTCGCGAAAAATTGGCGGGTATATAAGTCGGCACCACAGCTTTTAATTCCTTTTCAGGGGAAAAAAGAGTATCAATACCGATTGAGATTTGGCCGAAAAAGAGGCGGGAAACAGGAAACCATCCGATTCCCGGGTCGGAGAACACAATGTACTGATACAGGCATTGCAAACTTTATCACGAAAAAGAAATCGGTATAGTTATAACGTTACTTTTATAACTAAGTGATTTCGTTACAAAAATAACGTCATTCGTGAACCGAATATTTCGTTGTTCAAATAACAAGCAAATGTAACCAACCTTTAGTTCGTGGGATGCCGTTCCACCCCCCTTGATTTCAACAAAATCTAAATAAAAAAAATATTACCTCTTTGTCTTTTTGTTTGTTGTTGTACAACACTGCCTGGCGATGTCATAGATCTTCCTTTTACCTCATCTGAATCACTGTACGAAGAATGTGCCTTATTGACTTGGCAAACATTGATTGATGTTCCTAAACATATTAACCATAATAAACGAAATGAATGCAACGATTTTTAAATTGGTACATAAACAGAATCACCCATGTAAAATAAAAATAGACCGACTAGTAAGATTATTTTCTCTTGAGCTTAAGAGTGAATTCGCGAATTCTTCAACCAGGCTGTATAAAGCTCAAATTCATCATCTCTTCGATTCTCCGAATTTTGGTGTCAATCGAATCTGTGTACTGTCCTGAGAAAACCGCGCCTACATTTTTGAGTGATTTTCTGGCGTTAGACCCTGTTTTTCAGTCAAGGGAATTATACATCCGCCCAAAAACCTCTTTCAGAGGAGGTGTGACGCAAGTCTTTATGTCTGCTTACAAATTTTGGAGGATCGACGAGGTGGTGTATACCAGATTGGTTGAGGTATTTGCGAATTTACTCTTAAGCAGAAAACTACAAGAAGAAGTGGATGTGTATTCAAAAAATTATGTAGGAAAGTTTGTTTTTGATGATTTGATGGTTTTCACTAAAAGTGTTTTAAAATTTTTTGGATTAAAATGGGAAGATTAAATGTCGAATTACCAAAGAAATGAGGATGAATGAGTTTTGAAAAAATTAGTAGATGCACAGACAGTGACTTACTTACCTGATTTATCATCAGGAGCAAGATTCTCTTCGTAGTGATTGTCATCGATTTTGTGTTCTCCATTCTAAACAATTATACATTTGAATCAAGTGTCATGTTGTTTTTTTGATTTGTACGAGTAAGGGGCATATGCGTTTAGCACGACCGATGTAAGCAGTCGAATTAAAGGGGGGGGCGGGAGGTTCAAAGCATTTATCACAGATATTGGACAGATAGGTATAATAGAATAGAATAGATAAAATATGCAAAATTGTCTAGGAGATGATTGTTCACTAGATTCAATAAACAAGTCTAACCTTTAACATTGTTGAGTCGTATATAGCATTAAATAGCTCTAAGTCAGCTTTTTCTAATGGGTCTTTTCTTCCTTCTTCGTACTGCTCCACATTCGAGATGTCGTTAATGGTGGCCTTGAAATGAAAATGAAAAATTAAATCTATAATGTCTAAGGACGAATAATGACTTACATTGCTACTTACTGTTTTTTAATTAATTCTTTCACGTTGATGAGCTGATTCCACCAGATCTCTCCCATCGACACGCAATACTGATTCACGTTCATTAAGAATTGGCCAATTTCGATCAATTTGGTGTATGACAACATCTAACGACGTTAGTAATGGCTCGGGAAAAACGTTATTCCAATAATAACGTAACGAAAACATCTTTTCTTTCTTTTTTATGTCATCAAGTTGAATGAACGTTTTTTTGAATATGCTAACCAAAAATGTACTGAATACGGCTATATAAGCCTGACCAACATTTTTCGTTATACTATCCACTAAATAGAGAATGAGGAGACCATCAACACTGTACTTATTTTTGATAATAATATCAGCGATTTGACTTGCTATTTTGAGATTAGCTCCAGCTAATTTCGTTAGCACATCAAAAATCTTCTTGTCATTCGCGATTAAACTCGATAGGCCAACTTCAAATTGCTTCAAGGTTTCCGAGAAATCTTCGTTCTAAGAACAGCAGGAACAACAGAACACATTATCACATGCTTATAATTTACTTATTTTAAGGTGAAAGTTCTTGGAGCCCCAACCCCCATCACTTCGTGCCACGGTAATTGCATCGGTTGTATTAAGTACTTTCTATTAGTATATTACACAGTCTACAAATAACGCTTCAAAGTAGGCAGAGTAAAGATCGTGGTGGTGGTGTGAAGATCGCGGTCAAAAGTGGTATGAAAGTCAAGCATATTACGTCCGTTAAAAAAAAATTTGCGATTAGATTGCCCCGATTGCCTGTCAAAAATAAAAAAATTTTTGCATTTTTTTTGTAAATGTATTGTGAAGATCGATCAACCCCAACAGTGTCGCCATATTGGCAGACATCATGACATGCGCCTCATCGACTTAATATATTTGTATTCTTCAAAAATATATTGTTAAGATCGATCCACCCCAACATAGGTTGTAATATTGGCAGACAGATCTTAGAACCGACCTAGTGCCGTAAGGAGAGGCCCTGGACCCATGCTTCCATTGGCAAAAATGTTCCCCTCATTTTTTTCCGAAACATGGCAATTTTTTTTAGTAAAAACAGAATTTAGGGCCTACTGGAAATAGCTGTTCGAAAAAACAGATATTGAAAACATCGCATTTGTATGCCGAATGCTCTGCGTTCGAATCCAATGGCTGATACACAACTTTTTTCTCGTTTTTCGAAACGTCATCCGAGGACAAATTGAGGACTAATTCGTGTTTCAACTCACCTTATCTTCATCATCCGAAGTTGGGATCTGCGATTCCGCCAACGTACAATCCTACGAAAATAGAAATTTTATTTATGGTAAAATCTCCAACTGAGTTTTCAAGCTTTTTTGAAGAAATATTGAAAACAACAAACGGAGTACTTACAGAACTCGTATCTGAGGTTGTCGAATCATTTATCTTCGTAAAAGCAACTCCTGTTTCCATCTCTTTCTTCTTTTATCTAAAAATTAGAGCAAAAGCATCAATTCAGTTTTTTGATTACATTTTAAATAAAAACAATTATGACCTGGATGCGTTCGGTCAACCCCGAAAAAATAAATAAAACGGAAGCCGAAATGTAAATTAAATTCTGATTTGTAAGGTTTCGCTAAATAAATTTGAAAACACTTACCTCGTTGAAATCCAGCTTTCACTTTAAACTGTTTCTGACTCTTTGCAAACAACAGTTCAACAGTTCAACAGTTGAAACAAAGGCTCTCATAGCTAGAGAGCAGAATAACTTTTGTGTCTCTCTTTATTGCAGACCAGTGCGTCGGCCCGCCGCGCGAATACCGTCTAGAAAAATTAAAAAAAAAGTGCCGGTGCCGCCGAGAACTTGTTAGACCGCCGCCGTCGATGTGTTCACTTTTCACAACTCAAGCTTAAAATTGACATACATCATGTAATAACACAATGTTTTCTACTGTCAACAGCTCTTTTCTTACAAAAGTGTTAGATGAAAATTCAAGTTAGACTTTAGTAAAATCATTCTTTATGGCAACTAAATAATGATCAATTTTTCTTTACATTTTTACGAAGCCAATAATTCGCTTGTTAGAATTTTCTTTTCAAGGATACTAAATTATTCGAAGACGTTTCGTGCTAGTGTCCATCAAATTTTAATTTTTGCCTAGGACGTTGTTTCCATTTTTGCTGTTGTATCAAAAACTAAATTTTTATAAAAGGTTTGTGTCATAGCATATAAGTAAAAACCCGTTCGGATATAAGTGAACACTTCCTTTAAGAATCGTGTGGGACAAGGAAAAGTGTTCACTTATTCCGAACGGGAATACATATAAAAATAGCGAATATAGCTGCGTTCACTTTTACTCTTGTAAAATTCAAAAAAAGTGTAAACTTTCATATGAAAGACCCATAGCATTGGGACTGTTCTAAATAAGGCAAGAAAAATAAACGTAAATTGCACGACGAAAATTTCTTATGTTATTTAATCCTAATAGTACAATTCTAACTGTAGCATAGCAACAAAATTTCGTATTATGAACATTATCCTCTGAAAATTTAATCTGCGCCAAAAATATGTCCTCATTTTGTCCTTTCATAACCACCGAAAGAAACAAAAAAAAAAAGTGTCGCCGATCGGATTTGAACCGGCGACACAAGGGAACATAAGTGAAGTTTCTCATATGTCTTGTTTAATATTTTTAGTCCTTCTCTAATCTGAAAATGTAATCTGCATCAAAAATATGTCCTCATTTTGTCCTTTCCTAATAACATATTTTTGTAATAGTCTGTTTGTTTTTAGGATTTTCTAGTTTGGGAGCTTTTGAAGAGCTTTTATTATTTTTTTAGTACACTCTATTTTCTGGTTATCTACGCCATTACGTAATTATCTGATTTCACATACGCAAAGGACAAATTGAGGACAAATTTTTCAATTAGAAAATTCAAGAGTCTGAACGTTTCTGCGGCCATATTTAAATAGTGCTTTTAGTACAACTCCAAGAAAATAATCCTTTATAGTATTGTTTGAGGAAATGTTTTGAAAATTGTGAATATATATTCTGAAAGGACAATTTGAGGACAAATTTTTAATGTACTAAAGTTTTTAGTACAAAACACTTTAAAATCTAGTAATCCAATTTTAGACTACGGAAGTGTCAGTACACTAATTTGAAAGTGTCAAGAATTTAGGATGGCATCACCAATTTTTCTCAATCTTTTATAGTTTTCAAAAAAGCGATTTTGAGCTTTTTTGCGTTTTAGTACACCTCTATATCTCGGACCCCAAGGTAAGACAAATTTTTTTTTTGTGTCGGACGCATAGGACAAATTGAGGACAAATTATTTGGGTAAGTGAAATAAAAATTTGAGTCGACGACTACACATTTGTAATGGCACCTTCAAACTTACAAGTTTTTGTCTCTGCCAATGAGACTTGTTGTATGATAAAGCCGCTTTGTCACGCCGATGTGACCGCCATTCTCTTATCAAATTCTTGTTCAACGATCCACAATGATAATTGAACTTCCAATTCTTGTCTCGACCAATGAGACGTGTTTGTATGATAAAGCCGCTCTTGTCACGCTAATGTGACCGCCATTCTCTTATCAAAATCTTGTTCAACGATCCACAATGATAATTGAACTTCCAATTCTTGTGTCGACCACATGACTCGATGTATTGTGTAGATTCAAGCTGCCACACTCAGCGCTTCCAATTTTCCAATTTGTCTCGACCAATGAGACGATGTCATCTCATCCACGTGATGAGATGATTTTCAGCTTCTTTTCACCGATATGATTGTGTAGAATCCAACTGCTACACGTCAGTTCAATGTTCCACTCTGGATTGCCAACCAGACGACGATTTGTCTCTTCACAAATGGGACTCGTGGTATGATTATCAAATCATTGTTCACCGATCCACCATGATGGATGAACTTCTAATTCTTGTCCCTACCAATAAGACTTCTTGTATAATAAAGCCGCTCCTGTCACGCCAATGTGACCGCCATTCTCTTATCAAATCATTGTTCACCGATCCACCATGACAAATGAACTTCTAATTCTTGTCTCTACTAATGAGACTTGTGGTATGATATAGCCGCTCCAGTCACGCCAATGTGACCGCCATTCTCTTATCAAATCATTGCCTGTCAATTACAAGGCTTTGATGCACCGACTCGTGCAACTCAATTTTTTGTCTCGACGTTCACTGGTAGATTTAGCTGCTACCTCCAGCGTTCGATTTCGTCTCGACCACACTGTCTCGACGTTCAATAGTATATTTAGCTGCTACCTCCAACGTTCAATTTTGTCTCTGGGTGATCTGACTCGCTTTCAAAAAGGGCCTTTGGTCATAAAACTGCGCAGCTACACCAGCTTTCAATTCAACGATACTTTTGTGTCTCATGACACAAACTGCCATTTCTCTATTTTCTGTAGGGACTGATCACTTTAACTTCTGTGATTGCCTGTGATTGTCTGTGATAACACTGCGCTGCTACACCAGCTTTCATTTCAACGATACTTTTGTGTTTCATGACACAGCCTGCCATTTCTCAATTTTCTGTATGGACTGATCACTTTAACTTCTGTGATTGCTTGAGTAAATTTTCACTTTCATCACGGCGACCATTTCCGCGAGCCTGGGATGCTGAGCGACACAAACACTCCCGATAATTTTACTTGTTCTCCTCAATTTTCACGCTGAACGATTTGAAGTTCCTTTACTTTCCTTGTGAGTATCAACACTTCACACTGATTCAATTAACAGCCGTCGGAAAGTCATCACTCATCACCGGGAACTCGACGTTCCAGTTGTCATTTTTGTAGTGAATGATGCTTTTTATCTTCTGGGACCATGACAATTTCCTCTGGTACCAAGACACTCACTCATATCAAACATACTGAATATCTCAACTATGCTTATTTAACACTGTTTGTGTTCTCAGTTACATCATTTTTAAGTTCAAGACATCGTTCATACTTTTGGTTTCGTATTCATTGCACTCATTATGAATTTTTGTTAATTGTCCAGTAAGCAACTTTGTTAATTGTCCAGTAAGCAACTCATTATTTTCCATAACTTCATGTTTTCATATCAATGTGCTCGTGCCATCCATTTCAGTTTTGATTCATATTCACATTTTTACAATGCTGGCGATCATTGACAGGCAACAGGTTGATTATCTTGCATGATGTTAATTGTAGATTAATTGCCAGACGGGCAACAGGTTGATTGTCTTGCATGATGTTAATAGTAGATCAATTGCCAGATAAGTGACAAGTTTAGTGTCATCAGACACCCTTCTCCATCCAAAGAAAAAAGAAATGTTTCAGTTTCTTTTGCAGCGTCGCCCTTCGCTCTACAGAGTCTTTGTGTCTAAACTCAGGTACTGTGAGACTTGTTCGAAGAACTCAGTACTCCAATTGTTGATGCTGTCACCTCCCAACCCGACGCTTCGGATGAAGCCGATTCTGGGAAACTCCACAGACTTACACAACCCGAACTGTGTTTGTTTTTCATTCTTGACTTCAAGTCAAATTTGCCTCACCAAAATTTCGATTTTCCGTTGATCTTTCTGATCAATTGCAGAATTAATTTCCTTTCTGCAACTTTTGATTTTTCGTTCGTGGACTGTATATTCCATTTCAAGCACGCACCGCAACTTCACGTTATTGATCCGGCTCGAAGGACCAATGTAAAATTCCCAAACTTCCTTCGATTCCAGTTTGGATTTTAAAATGAATTCTTCTTAGGTTTCGGTGTAGACTTCGTTGTAGTTTATTTCCTTGCAAATAAACTGATTGCTCCTCTGAGCTCTTCCTGAGCTCAGAGGATCGATTAAAACCAATTCTTCAACGACTTAACAGTAACTAATATATTTTCAGTCTTTGATTCCTACTTTTATATACAATTCGTTTTCCCTACTACTCTTATCATGTCATAATATGTATTTCCTTAGTTTTGATCCACTTATTCAGATCAAAACAAGAAGTGTTCTAGTTTCATTTGTATGCCAGTGTATCACAATTCATTTATTACATAAGAGTCACCCAAACTATATTCTTTTCCGTATCGCTTGACCGATATGAATTGTGCAAGCCGTCTTGCTTACATTGCATTTCCTCGTATTCAAGTTCACTATTCTTACTATAATGTATTGACACAATGCAATGTCTATGTTTTTGTTTTGGTTGAGTGTTTTGAATATAGTTGGTGTTTTTGGGTTAGTTTATTACCAAACGATATTCAACACCAATGATTTCATTCTTGTTCACACATGTATGCTTATGAGAAATTCCGTCATAAAATTCCGTGGAACTTCCCGTTGACAATCACCTATTTCTCAATATTTATGTCCTTAATGGACAGAAGCGATGTGAAAATTTGAAATTAGTTTTCTTTTCATTTACCTCAAAACGTTGAAATCGTCGCAATGTGGACTCGCTCATTTCCTTTGCTTGTGCCCATGCAGAATTTAACATTTTGTTTGGAAACGATTCTGGACAAAGTTTCCCATGAAACGGTCGGATTGGTACATTTAGATCATACCGCCGACATGGTAGAAAACGTTTACGGACAGTTTAGACAAGACAGACATTTCGCTTGGATGCGGTTCAACATGGATACGCCAGACGATATTTACGGAAAGTTGCGAAAAGACAGAAAACTTAAGTGGATGAGATCAGGCATAGACAAAGATTTGAAATCAGACAACCATTTTTTGAGGGAGGCTTTCATTACAAACATTTTGTTTGTTTGCTTCGTTGATACCTTCTTCGACTTCGCAACTATCATAAAGTTTATTGGCCCAACGCAATTACGTCATCGAGACAATAAAATTTTCGTAGTCAACAAATATCCGCCTGTCGATCTAATAAAACCACTTCTGGTACACTACTCCAAGCTCGGTTTCTATCTTTCGGCAATTTTATATTGGAGCACAAGCGGACGAGCTTTTGAATTAAACGTTTTCAAGTTCAGTAAATACAAATACGAATTTAAAGAAATTCCACTAATTGATGGTAAATGTGGAAGAAATATTTACGACGAAATATTTGTTGACAAAATGAACTTTAACGGTTTGCCTATCTCCGTTTATGGACAAACGGATCCTCACAAAATACTTAGGACAGTTGCGACGGCCAACGGGAAAAACGCATACAGCATTGGCGGTCACGACGTATTCATCTCTGAAGTAATTTTCAAACATTTGAATGCAAGACCTCAATACAAAATTGTAGAAAGGATTATATATATGATTTCCGAAGAAAACATCAGCAACATTTTTAGTAAGTGAATACTTTAGATGAAGATTTTTAAAAACTAATTGTTAACATATGCAAGGGACCCGTAAGCATCAGAATAGATGTGGCAAAGAGAATAGATGTTACAAAAATACTCGAACTAAATCTAAATAATTATTGCCTTGACTCTTAAGTGTATGAAATTACGTCCCCTACATTGATAAAAACTTTCCCCTCAGTTCACTTTCAAAAAAAATATAACGAAATTTTAAACAAAATTTGAGTAAAAATTGGTAAAAAAATCTACGACTCATGTGAAAAAGTATTTCAATCAAACCTCACTTAGCCTATGAGCATGAGCACATTCGTTTTTTGTTTTTGCTTGCACTTCAAATTTTCAAAAAGCAAAAGAGTTAAAGAAGAAAACACCGAGTAAATAACTTCTAGAAATTATTATTATTTAGTGAATCCAACCAGTAAATTAAAAACCGGCAACACCGTTTATCGGTAAATAGAATTTCATCGTTTTTAACAAAAAAAGTTCGCTGAATTTTCTAATATTTTTAACTTTGAAGAGTTTTTCAATTTATCGAATTCAATAAAAACGAAAATAACAATATTTTTGCCTACGAACTAAGAAAGAATACGGACAACAAATTCAAAAATTCTTGTTGAGAAAACTGATGTTTCATACTTCAGGGAGGTGCGGGAAATGAATAAAAATCAAGATTTTTCCTAAATTTTTAATGTTTTCTTAGTAGTTTGTTTTACAATTTATAAATTTTTAGGAATAATTGTTGAAAACTTCATTCATGAGTAGTTGGTATTCACTTTTAAATTGTTTATAAAATTTATTGAACTATAAGTTTTAAGGAACCTTTAATTTCATTATTTTTATTGGATGTGCAATTTTAGCCGAAAAATGAATGTGTTTTTGAGTTTTCTGTGAAATTCGTCTTTTGTATGCTTAAATGTGTTAAGTTATCTACAATAATTGTAATAGTGATAAAAAGTGTGAATCTTTTTCGAGAGAAAATACGAATTTTCGCCTAACAAAAGTGAAAAGTTTAATTTATAACTCGGGGAAAAATAGAAAATTCTTAACTCGGTTGAAGTCTATAGCCCTCGCAGAGAAAATTGCAACGAGAGTAAAGTTTGTGGCCCTCGCAGAGAAAATTGCAACTCGAGTGAATTGCGGTCTTCGCTGCGCTCTGGCCACAACCTTCACTCTCGTCGCAATTTTTTCTGCTTGTGCCACAAATTTTACTCTCGTTGCAATTTTCTCTGCTATGGCCACTGACATCAACCTTGTTAAGCAATTTTCTATTTTCTCCCCTTGTCATGAAAATAACTATTAAACTTTACTAAAAATTTCCGAACGATAATAATTTGACGATAAGAATGACGATAATATGAAAATGAAAAAACAATCGAAATTAAGTGAAATCTCGGAAATTTCAGCGTTTTGATAATAAAAATCATTTTTCTTTTCACTTCAATCGAATCTGGAATTGTTTTTTCAGTTTCATATTTTCGCATTCTTCTATTTGTCGCTAAAAATGGGAAGTTTTTGAAGTTGGAATGTTTGAATGTATCCAAGAACTTCACGTCCACTATTTTAGAAAAATACTACATGAAGTACCCTGCAAAATAACACATAAAACGGTCTCATTGTCATTGACTCTCGAAAGTTTTTGGATGCTCAAAGCTATAATTTTCGTTGAAAAATCGACATCGGCGAACTTTGACACCACATAAAAAAGATTATTTGTCCGATATTCATTCTAAATATATTTTTCCCAATTAAAATGAATTCTGAAATGTTAAAAAAAATTTAATAACTCAATAAAATGTTAACCATTTATTTTTGATAAAGCTCAGAATGACTAAATACACCAAAGCTCGAACTTCTGACTTCATCGATTTTGTGCAAGCTTAAGATTCGACCCAAAAAGCCGAACCTGGGCATTTTTGGAATCTTCTGGACACTAAAATTTTTTGTAGACCCCTCCCCCAGGCCATCTCGAAAAAAAAAATTGAAAACTGATCCCCCCTAGTATACATGAAAGACTTGAATCGTATAACTCTATAATGTAAAAATGAAATTATCTTTGTTCATTCAAGTTTTAAACTATGGGAACTAATCAAAGATGCCATATATTTGAATGCTGAATGTTCTACAAAATGTATTGCTTATATACTTACTTACTTACTTTACCGGCACTACAACCCATTAAGGGTCTTGGCCTTCTCCAACATGCTTCTCCAACCGGGCCTATCTGCAGCTAACGTCTCCCAGCTGGTTACTCCCACAGTTCTTACGTTGGCAAAAGCAGCGTCGCTCCACCTGGACTTGGGTCGCCCTGCACTCCTTTTGCCTTCAGGTTTGGACTTCAGAATTTTTTTTGGAATACGATGTTCATTCATTCGTTGTACGTGACCGAGCCAACGTAGTCTATTTATTTTTGTTGTTCTGACTATGTCGGGCTCTCCAAAAAGCTCTATGAGCTCGTAATTATATCGTCTGCGCCATCGGTTCAGTTTTCGGTCAAATACTGGTCCAAATATTGTACGCAGTACCTTTCGCTCGAAAGTATGCAGAGATTGTTCATTTTTCTGTGTCAAGCACCACGACTCCGAACCGTACGTAACTACCGGTCTGATCACAATTTTATAAAGTGCGCATTTTGAATTTCGGCTTACTGACTTGGACTTTAGAATTTTCAGCAGGCTGTAATAACTCCGGTTGCCCAAGGTTACTCGCCTTTTTATTTCGTCCGCAATGTCGTTGTTTATGTTCAGCTCTGATCCAAGGTATACGAACTTATTGACCATTTTGAATGTGTGTGTGTCGATCGTTACGTTATCTTTCCGATATCGATTCGTAGTTGGGATGATCATGTATTCCGTTTTTCCGTCATTGACCTTCAACCCAAGGTCGGTACCTTTCCTCTCCAAGGCCATAAACTTATCTTTAACAACATCCATAGTTCGGCCAATAATGTCCAGGTCATCTGCAAAACCAAGCAACTGACTGGACTTGGAGAAAATGGTGCCGCTGGAGTCTATGTCCATGGTTTGAACAGCTGCTTCGAGTGTTAAATTGAAAAGCCGCGTTGCAAGAGGATCTCCTTGACGTAGGCCTTCCTCAATGTCGAAAGTCTCTGACATTTGATTGCGGATCCTTACTCGGCTGTTAGCTCCGTTTAGTGTTAGCTTCGTTAGCGAGATCAGTTTGTTGGGAATTCCGAACTCCTCCATGACTCTCCATAGCTTACTTCTTCTCACACTGTCATAGGCTGCCTTGAAGTCAACGAACAAATGGTGTGTTTCAATGTTGTACTCCTTGCACTTCTCCAAGATCTGTCTGATATTAAACAGCTGGTCCGATGTTGAACGACCTACACGAAAACCACTTTGGTATTCACCTATCGTAGATTCCGTGTCTGGATGAAGGCGCTGATATAGAATATTTGCAAATATCTTGTAAGCAATATTCAGCAGAGCGATTCCTCGAAAATTGCCACACTCCAATTTGTCACCTTTTTTGTATATGGGACAAAGTATGCTGGTCTTCCAATCTTCCGGTAACTCCTCGTCATTCCAGATGCGTATGATGAGCTCGTGCATCTCCATACATAGCGCGTTGCCGCCGTTCTTGAAAAGTTCACGGGGTAGGTTGTCAGTCCCCGGGGCTTTG
>CM055403.1:99041945-99055933 GCA_029228625.1 Pseudolycoriella hygida
CTGAAGCCATCCAAGGACCCCAAATCAACTGTTAGCTATCGCCCGATCAGCCTATTAAGCGCTGTGGGGAAAATCTTCGAACGATACATCTACGTCAAGCTGAACACATTTCTGGACGAGAACTCCATAATAACAGCCGAGCAGTTTGGTTTTCGAAAAGGACACTGCACAGTTCACCAGATCAAGAGAATAGTAAATCACATAAATTCCTACAAAGCACGCAGGAAGTCAACAGGAATGGTTCTGATTGACATGGAAAAAGCCTTCGACTCTGTGTGGCATAATGGTGTTATCTACAAATTAGAAAGGATCGGAACTCCAACTTACCTGATAAAGCTGATTGCATCGTTTCTCAAAGACAGAGTCTTCACAGTATCCGTTGGTGGAACGCAATCCACACCCAGAAGCATTCCCGCTGGTCTCGCACAAGGCTCGGTGATTTCACCGATCCTGTATGCTATGTACACTTCAGATCTCAAAATTCCATCGAACTGCGAAGGAGGATATTATGCAGATGACACAGCTATTCTCTCGTCAGCGAAACAGTCCAACACGGTGATCAAAAACCTGTCCAACGCTCTATCAAAAATTCACAAATATTTCGAAAAATGGAAAATAAAAATCAACTGTGAAAAGACACAGGCCATCCTATTCAAATTCAACAATTCGAGAAAACGCGTCCCATCGAGAAGCCTATCCTTCAATGGAACATTAATCAACCTGGCAACGGAAGTGACATATCTTGGAATAATAATCGACGAGAAACTAAAATTCGGCAAGCACGTGGACTTCTGCAGAACCAAAGCTCTCAAGTTTCAAAGCAATCTATCCACTTCTCAGCAGACGCTCAAAATTGTCCAACGAGTCAAAGCTCACTCTGTACAAAGTTATCATTCGTCCAAGAATGACGTATGGATCTCCAGTCTGGATTGCCACATCACGGTCGAATCTGGATAAACTGAAGATTACACAAAACAAAATCTTAAAGTGCATACACAACGTGCCTAGGACTTTTCCGACGAATACTCTTCTGAAAATGTCTGGTCTCAGATCTATGGTAAATGTACTACAACAACAAACCGGCGACTTTTTTGACAAGTGTGCCGTCTCGGAATTTGATTTGATCAGGCGGTTAACGCTGTGATGTCCCTCTTCCTCTCTCCTTCTTTCTCTCTTATAAATTTTCCTTATTTTTTTTGTCTTTTTGTTTTGGTTTATATTTTTTTTTACTTTAAAATTGATCAAGAGGTTTTTAAATAGCCATTTTTGCCTCAGTTTGATACTTTTGAATTGATACTTGTTGTCCGTTCGGGAAGTAATGAAATATATTTAATTCTCTATGAAGTAATGAACGGTAGATAGTCGATGAGAAATATTTGATTAACCACGACAAATTATATGTATAAAATCTTTGTAAACCAGGAAAAAAAAAATACAATAAAGGCTAATCGATCATTAAAAAAAAAAGACTCGTGTCGAAAAAGATTATTAAAAATTCTCGGTGAATGTTTGAGCCTCGAGAGTATTGTAACATTCCGCCTCTTCATGTTACAATACTCTCTCAGCTCACACATACACCTCGAATTTTTAATAATCCTTTTTCAACACTTGTAATTTTAAAGACTATTTATCGATATAGTTGGCAATTCATGGTTTTTTATAGTAAAGTTTTTTATTTTTTCTTGAAAATCGTTTTACGTCGACTTTACGCAATCAGATTGCTTACGGCAATGTAGAGAAGCCTGGAGAAAGCCTCGTATACGCAGTAGGTATCCTTTTTATTCTTATTAGAGTATAACATAAAGGACTGTGATAGACGACTATACGACTGTGAACTGAACAATTTCTAATTAAAATGGTACATGTATAAGATGAAATCGGATTTTATGCTCCAGATTTAACATTTCACTGTAGTACAAATGTTGCATAACATGCAATGCATATACGAAGCTCTAGTGTAAAAAAATCGTGGATGACATTTGCAAAACTTATAACACTAAAAGAACCTATATACATCGTTTGCACATCCTGTGTATGTCCGTTATGTATAAAAAATACACCCTGTTGTACGGTCAGTGATGATTCTAATTAAAGTGCGTTAAAGTGATGTATTTTTGTTGTGTTTGTAATATATATTGATGTTTTATCATTACAATGAAAAAGTACAACACAAATACGTCACTAATACAACTCATACAACATTAACACAACTCTGATACAACACTATTACAACATTAATTAATTAATTTATTTATTTATTCATCAACAGCCGAAGACACCTGACTACAACATATTTGCAAGGAAAAATTACAAGACAATAAAAACTAAAACAAAAAATTTAAAAAAAAAGGAAAACAAAATTTAACAGAGTCATGGTGAACGAAAAGGAGTTAATCTAACAAAACTCCGAGTTGTAACGTCGTCCGATCCAGTATCAACCAATGCTTCGTGACATGATATTAGGAGGTTAGCGAGTCGTTTTTGCGGAAGTCCAATGGTCCACCTGAAAAAAGGGATTAGTGGAGACTAGTCGTCTGGACTAGCTGTTTTTGCACAAGTCGGCGTAACTTAGAGTTTCATTTGAGAGTCGTGAGACCCGAGTTGACTAATTAGCTTCTGATTAGAGTGAGAACCATAGGTTCAGTTTATGAAATTCTGATCTTACCATTCAGTTTAGGGATTCAATAAACGGCCACAATAAATATTCGAAAGTACCTAAAATAATTGGAATTAGCGAAAACTATTTGCACTTTACCGAAAGTTTAATCTGCATTTACCTAAAACAAATTCAATTTATACCTTTAAAAAAAAGAGTCTTACCTAAAAGTAAATCGCACTTTACCTAAGGAACATTGCCAAAATAAAATTTATTGTTACCTAAAAAAAAAGTCATTCTTATCGAAAACTAAATCATCAGCTACCAATAAAAAATTAGGTAAATTCCAAATGTTTATTTTCTTTACTCCCATTCAACAGTTCGGATGCAAAAAGTGCGGAGGCATTGATTCTACGTCGGGCGAGTGTTTCTATGTTGATCGATTCACATCTCTCAATATATGGCGGGAGCTTGTAGTTTTCGTCCCTTTTCACCGTCCGCCTCAGTGCGTACATCAAAAATTTTTTCTGAATTGATTCAATCCTGTCAACAAATGTGTCTTGATAAGGATGCCAAACAACTGAAACATATTCTAAGTAAGAACGGACATAAGCAAAGTATATACTTTTCAAAGTTTTAATATTCTTAAACTCCTTACAAGTCCTCATAACGAAACCAAGCATTGAGTGAGATTTTGCATATTCAATGTGTTTTTTGAACGTCAGTTTTTGGTCCAAGAGGACTCCTAAATCTTTTATTACCTTAACACGAGTCAAAGCAACATTATCGATATTGTAAGCGAACTCAATTTTGGATCTCTTTCGAGTGAAGGAGATTACCTTACACTTATCAACGTTCAAGTAAAATTGGTTGATTTTACACCATTGTAGAAACCTGTTCAATTCACGTTGAAGAGCACTTGCGTCAAGAACATTTCTGACTCTCACGAAAATTTTCAAGTCGTCAGCATACATTAGGTAAACAGACGTAGAGAAGACTTTAGTAGCATCGTCCATGAATAGTATGAACAAGAGAGGGCCGAGATGGCTACCCTGAGGAACACCAGAGGTCACGTTAAACTTTCGAAAAGAGCAATTCCCCAATTTGACGAATTGTGAACGTCCATTCAGATAAGATGCGATCCATGCTAGTAAGTTCGAATGAACACCCATTTGGTTCAACTTGTTCAAAAGAATCGAATGCTTGACTATCGAATGCTTTTCGAAAGTCGGTGTATATGACATCTAACTGATGCTTAGATTCCATAACTTTAGTAGCGTAGCTAACAAATTCAGCTAAATTTGTCGCTGTAGATCTGCGCTTCATAAAGCCATGTTGCGACTTTGAAATTATTCGATTGAACTTCGTGGATAAGATACAGGTAACGATGGCTTCAAATAGTTTTCCTATTGTTGGTAGAATAGCTACACCTCTGTAATTTTCGACATTACTTCTAGAACCATTTTTAAAAATTGGAGTAATATAAGATGATTTCCATCTTGTAGGAAATTTTCCAGATGCGAGGGATAAGTTGAAAATGCGAAGTAGCGGAGATGACAGACTCTCAGCACAGGCTTTTAACAAAATGGGAGAGATTTTATCTGGACCTTCACCCTTAGTAGTGTCTATACTACTCAGATGGTTCAAAACATCTTGGATCTCAAAAGAGATTGATCCAATGTCAATGCGCTTTTCAATGGGATACATTTTTTCGATAAGTCATAACTACTTTCGTTATCAGCTACATACACGCTTTCAAAGAAATCAGCGAAAAGATCACACGTTTCGTTAGGATTATTATTACCTCTAGACATGATTGAAGGATAGCCTGTGGTCTTTTTTCGCGACTTTATGTAATACCAAAATTTTGACGGGTCAGAAGTCAACATTTTTTCGGTGTTAGCCAAATATTTGTTATAGGCTATGTGATGCCATTAATTTGTCCTCGATTTGTCCTAAATTCTTGACACTTTCAAATTAGTGTACTGACACTTCCGAAGTGTAAAATTGGATTACTAGATTTTAAAGTGTTTTGTACTAAAAACTTTAGTACATTAAAAATTTGTCCTCAATTTGTCCTTTCAGAATATATATTCACAATTTTCAAAACATTTCCTCAAACAATACTATAAAGGATTATTTTCTTGGAGTTGTACTAAAAGCACTATTTAAATATGGCCGTAGAAACGTTCAGACTCTTGAATTTTCTTATTGAAAAATTTGTCCTCAATTTGTCCTTTGCGTATGTGAAATCAGATAATTACGTAATGGCGTAGAAAATAGAGTGTACTAAAAAAATAATAAAAGCTCTTCAAAAGCTCCCAAACTAGAAAATCCTAAAAACAAACAGACTATTACAAAAATATGTTATTAGGAAAGGACAAAATGAGGACATATTTTTGGTGCAGATTAAATTTTCAGATTAGAGAAGGACTAAAAATATTAAACAAGACATATGAGAAAGTTCACTTATGTTCCCTTGTGTCGCCGGTTCAAATCCGATCGGCGACACTTTTTTTTTGTTTCTTTCGGTGGTTATGAAAGGACAAAATGAGGACATATTTTTGGTGCAGATTAAATTTTCAGATTAGAGAAGGACTAAAAATATTAAACAAGACATATGAGAAAGTTCACTTATGTTCCCTTGTGTCGCCGGTTCAAATCCGATCGGCGACACTTTTTTTTTGTTTCTTTCGGTGGTTATGAAAGGACAAAATGAGGACATATTTTTGGTGCAGATTAAATTTTCAGATTAGAGAAGGACTAAAAATATTAAACAAGACATATGAGAAACTTCACTTATGTTCCCTTGTGTCGCCGGTTCAAATCCGATCAGCGAAACTTTTTTTTTTTGTTTCTTTCGGTGGTTATGAAAGGACAAAATGAGGACATATTTTTGGTGCAGATTAAATTTTCAGATTAGAGAAGGACTAAAAATATTAAACAGGACATATGAGAAAGTTCAATTATGTTCCCTTGTGTCGCCGGTTCAAATCCGATCGACGACACTTTTTTTTTGTTTCTTTCGGTGGTTATGAGAGGACAAAATGAGGACATATTTTTGGTGCAGATTAAATTTTCAGATTAGAGAAGGACTAAAAATATTAAACAAGACATATGAGAAACTTCACTTATGTTCCCTTGTGTCGCCGGTTCAAATCCGATCGGCGAAACTTTTTTTTTTTTTTTGTTTCTTTCGGTGGTTATGAAAGGACAAAATGAGGACATATTTTTGGTGCAGATTAAATTTTCAGAGGATAATGTTCATAATACGAAATTTTGTTGCTATGCTACAGTAAGAATTGTACTATTAGGATTAAATAACATAAGAAATTTTCGTCGTGCAATTTACGTTTATTTTTCTTGCCTTATTTAGAACAGTCCCAATGCTATGGGTCTTTCATATGAAAGTTTACACTTTTTTTGAATTTTACAAGAGTAAAAGTGAACGCAGCTATATTCGCTATTTTTATATGTATTCCCGTTCGGAATAAGTGAACACTTTTCCTTTTCCCACACGATTCTTAAAGGAAGTGTTCACTTATATCCGAACGGGTTTTTACTTATATGCTATGACACAAACCTTTTATAAAAATTTAGTTTTTGATACAACAGCAAAAATGGAAACAACGTCCTAGGCAAAAATTAAAATTTGATGGACACTAGCACGAAACGTCTTCGAATAATTTAGTATCCTTGAAAAGAAAATTCTAACAAGCGAATTATTGGCTTCGTAAAAATGTAAAGAAAAATTGATCATTATTTAGTTGCCATAAGGAATGATTTTACTAAAGTCTAACTTGAATTTTCATCTAACACTTTTGTAAGAAAAGAGCTGTTGACAGTAGAAAACATTGTGTTATTACATGATGTATGTCAATTTTAAGCTTGAGTTGTGAAAAGTGAACACATCGACGGCGGCGGTCTAACAAGTTCTCGGCGGCACCGGCACTTTTTTTTTTTAATTTTTCTAGACGGTATTCGCGCGGCGGGCCGACGCACTGGTCTGCAATAAAGAGAGACACAAAAGTTATTCTGCTCTCTAGCTATGAGAGCCTTTGTTTCAACTGTTGAACTGTTGTTTGCAAAGAGTCAGAAACAGTTTAAAGTGAAAGCTGGATTTCAACGAGGTAAGTGTTTTCAAATTTATTTAGCGAAACCTTACAAATCAGAATTTAATTTACATTTCGGCTTCCGTTTTATTTATTTTTTCGGGGTTGACCGAACGCATCCAGGTCATAATTGTTTTTATTTAAAATCTGAATATTTCTGGAACTATCAAACAGTTACAATTTATTTTAGCAGCAATCAGTGATTTATATACGATGCAAATGTTCTTGGTCCAACATTGACTTAGACGGTTTTTTGTAGTTATTACTTACTGATCCTTTCACTCTACTATTTTTCAAAATGTTGCTACCAAAAACCGCTAAAGCAAAATCATTCAAATATTTTGGAGATGTTTTGGGGCCAAGACTTCGCATTGAGTTTGGTTTAAAAAATTCGAGCTAGTGTAGAGCCGCCCTTCTCAAGGTCAAACGAAAGTCATTCAGAATATTGAGAAATGATTTTGTTATGAAGTCGAAAAAGGAATGTTGGGATCGAATGTGGCATTTTTTTGGTCAATTGCTTATCATGGGTGTGCGATAGCAATGCGCCCACGACGCAAGTCTCTCATACGATCAAAAAATCAGATTTTTTTTTCGTAGACTGCTAAATTTTGACTTTTTCCCCTAAAGTCGTAGCCCCTTTGAGATTAGGTTTTTTGGATTCTACGCAAAATTCTGTTTGAAATCCATGTTATAATTTTCTATTCTTGTAGTGATCATTACTGCAATGAATAAATAATACAGAATTTCCGCATATTTTCGCGTTTTTCCAAGCCTATTTTTGTTTTTGTCACCGACTGTCGGTGTCGCCACCTGCTTTGTCACGCGACATTAAAAGGGTTTTTGTTATGATATTAATGCATCCCACTTGCTGACTACATGTCGAAAAAAATTTCGAAGTAGGAATGTAATCAAAAAACTGAATTGATGCTTTTGCTCTAATTTTTAGATAAAAGAAGAAAGAGATGGAAACAGGAGTTGCTTTTACGAAGATAAATGATTCGACAACCTCAGATACGAGTTCTGTAAGTACTCCGTTTGTTGTTTTCAATATTTCTTCAAAAAAGCTTGAAAACTCAGTTGAAGATTTTACCATAAATAAAATTTCTATTTTCGTAGGATTGTACGTTGGCGGAATCGCAGATCCCAACTTCGGATGATGAAGATAAGGTGAGTTGAAACACGAATTAGTCCTCAATTTGTCCTCGAATGACGTTTCGAAAAACGAGAAAAAAGTTGTGTATCAGCCATTGGATTCGAACGCAGAGCATTCGGCATACAAATGCGATGTTTTCAATATCTGTTTTTTCGAACAGCTATTTCCAGTAGGCCCTAAATTCTGTTTTTACTAAAAAAAATTGCCATGTTTCGGAAAAAAATGAGGGGAACATTTTTGCCAATGGAAGCATGGGTCCAGGGCCTCTCCTTACGGCACTAGGTCGGTTCTAAGATCTGTCTGCCAATATTACAACCTATGTTGGGGTGGATCGATCTTAACAATATATTTTTGAAGAATACAAATATATTAAGTCGATGAGGCGCATGTCATGATGTCTGCCAATATGGCGACACTGTTGGGGTTGATCGATCTTCACAATACATTTACGAAAAAAATGCAAAATTTTTTTTATTTTTGACAGGCAATCGGGGCAATCCAATCGTAAATTTTTTTTTAACGGACGTAATATGCTTGACTTTCATACCACTTTTGACCGCGATCTTCACACCACCACCACGATCTTTACTCTGCCTACTTTGAAGCGTTATTTGTAGACTGTGTAATATACTAATAGAAAGTACTTAATACAACCGATGCAATTACCGTGGCACGAAGTGATGGGGGTTGGGGCTCCAAGAACTTTCACCTTAAAATAAGTAAATTATAAGCATGTGATAATGTGTTCTGTTGTTCCTGCTGTTCTTAGAACGAAGATTTCTCGGAAACCTTGAAGCAATTTGAAGTTGGCCTATCGAGTTTAATCACGAATGACAAGAAGATTTTTGATGTGTTAACGAAATTAGCTGGAGCTAATCTCAAAATAGCAAGTCAAATCGCTGATATTATTATCAAAAATAAGTACAGTGTTGATGGTCTCCTCATTCTCTATTTAGTGGATAGTATAACGAAAAATGTTGGTCAGGCTTATATAGCCGTATTCAGTACATTTTTGGTTAGCATATTCAAAAAAACGTTCATTCAACTTGATGACATAAAAAAGAAAGAAAAGATGTTTTCGTTACGTTATTATTGGAATAACGTTTTTCCCGAGCCATTACTAACGTCGTTAGATGTTGTCATACACCAAATTGATTTATAGATTTAATTTTTCATTTTCATTTCAAGGCCACCATTAACGACATCTCGAATGTGGAGCAGTACGAAGAAGAAAGAAAAGACCCATTAGAAAAAGCTGACTTAGAGCTATTTGATGCTATATACGACTCAACAATGTTAAACGTTAGACTTGTTTATTGAATCTAGTGAACAATCATCTCCTAGACAATTTTGCATATTTTATCTATTCTATTCTATTATACCTATCTGTCCAATATCTGTGATAAATGCTTTGAACCTCCCGCCCTCTCCTTTAATTCGACTGCTTACATCGGTCGTGCTAAACGCATATGCCCCTTACTCGTACAAATCAAAAAAACAACATGACACTTGATTCAAATGTATAATTGTTTAGAATGGAGAACACAAAATCGATGACAATCACTACGAAGAGAATCTTGCTCCTGATGATAAATCAGGTAAGTAAGTCACTGTCTATGCATCTACTAATTTTTTCAAAACTCATTCATCCTCATTTCTTTGGTAATTCGACATTTAATCTTCCCATTTTAATCCAAAAAATTTTAAAACACTTTTAGTGAAAACCATCAAATCATCAAAAACAAACTTTCCTACATAATTTTTTGAATACACATCCACTTCTTCTTGTAGTTTTCTGCTTAAGAGTAAATTCGCAAATACCTCAACCAATCTGGTATACACCACCTCGTCGATCCTCCAAAATTTGTAAGCAGACATAAAGACTTGCGTCACACCTCCTCTGAAAGAGGTTTTTGGGCGGATGTATAATTCCCTTGACTGAAAGACAGGGTCTAACGCCAGAAAATCACTCAAAAATGTAGGCACGGTTTTCTTAGGACAGTACACAGATTCGATTGACACCAAAATTCGGAGAATCGAAGAGATGATGAATTTGAGCTTTATACAGCCTGGTTGAAGAATTCGCGAATTCACTCTTAAGCTCAAGAGAAATTAATCTTACTAGTCGGTCTATTTTTATTTTACATGGGTAAATCGTTGCGTTCATTTCGTTTATTATGGTTAATATGTTTAGGAACATCAATCAATGTTTGCCAAGTCAATAAGGCACATTCTTCGTACAGTGATTCAGATGAGGTAAAAGGAAGATCTATGACATCGCCAGGCAGTGTTGTACAACAACAAACAAAAAGACAAAGAGGTAATATTTTTTTTATTTAGATTTTGTTGAAATCAAGGGGGGTGGAACGGCATCCCACGAACTAAAGGTTGGTTACATTTGCTTGTTATTTGAACAACGAAATATTCGGTTCACGATGACGTTATTTTTGTAACGAAATCACTTAGTTATAAAAGTAACGTTATAACTATACCGATTTCTTTTTCGTGATAAAGTTTGCAATGCCTGTGTCAGTACATTGTGTTCTCCGACCCGGGAATCGGATGGTTTCCTGTTTCCCGCCTCTTTTTCGGCCAAATCTCAATCGGCATTGATACTCTTTTTTCCCCTGAAAAGGAATTAAAAGCTGTGGTGCCGACTTATATACCCGCCAATTTTTCGCGAATTTTTTCGATAAATTTCGCGAAATTCGAGAAAAATTCGCGAAATTTTCTCTCTAAAATAATCCCTGCCGTCAAGTGTTGCCTAGCAAAGCAGATTCCCTTTTTACACTGACACCGAAAACGACTTCCACTTGATATCGTAGAAATTTTCCAAAAATGAAAATGCTCAACGCGCTCTGTTGTACTCTTATTCATACATTTTTTTACCTCCATTTTATCTTTTTGGGGAGATTGCGGAGATTGTAAGTGCGGCGCATTTAATCAAGTGCGGTGTAAAGTTTGGCGTAAGAACTGCAATAAAACTTTTGTATAATCTATTGTAACGATTGTGACACGTAAGGGCTTATGTTTTATTTTACATTTTAGGCCGGCCACCGAATATTTCAAAGGATGATCAAGTGAATTCATTCAATCAAAACATGTCTTCTATTGTTATTAACAACAAGTTAGCTGGTTCCACTAGTGCAGTTTATTATAAAATTGCAGAAAAATTGGGTTTAGATAAGCAGGCCGTGTATTTGGCTGCTAAGCGCTATTTCATCGGGCAGAAACTTATTTTAAACGCTGAAAACGACGACAAGGAAAATCGATAAGCTGAATACACGCCACCTCAAAGTTTCGATAAAAACTTTACAATATCAACAAATGACATTTCTTTCGAAATTAACATTTCAAAAATTGCCTTGTTTGATGATAATACAGTAACAAATTTACGTAGCCTAGAGTGGTCCAGTACCTTCATTGAAATTGTATGGGAGTTTTCTCGTTTACCATGCTCATGGCTATTCACTCGGATGAAGAAAATGTGCAAGGAGTTTGTGTTAAGTGCTCGATGTAAATCTTTAGACTGCTCGCAACTTTTTGCTTATACAGAAAATGATTGTTCAAAGCTAAAGATCGTTATAAAATCATTCAACGATAAAGTTGTACATTTGAAAAAGGTTTCAACGAAGTACGCCAGAAAATCGATGATCGACGAACTACTGAAATTAAATTCAGCGAGTGTCGTGAGAGCCCAGCTTGCAGATGAAATGATGATGGATCATGAAGAGCATGAACCAGCTTTACTGCCAAATTCACAAGCGCTTCAAGTTCAAAAGTTCCGACTAAATAAAAAAGATTATTTACATCAAAATCCAATTTTAGCCATCAGATTGATGAAGGATGAGAGCCAGTACTTCGGGTGTATAATGGATTGCGGATTAGATCCGTTCTTTTGCGCGTATGTTACTCCACTTCAAAACGAGTTATTAAGAGTGTATACTCGATATACAAGCTGTATTATTTCTATCGATTCGTCCGGTGTTCTTGTTATTCCACCAGAATTTTCAAGTTATTCAATCGAATTTGACACGCTGAAACCTATTTTTCTGTACAATATAAATTTGCAATTGCCTACGTTTAGCATATCTATTTTTCAATTGCTAAGTCAGAGACACACTTCCAGTTTTTTGCATTACATTTTGTCTTGCTGACAGGATGTATGTTTTGGCGGGAAAAGCCCCAACGAAATTATTGTCGATGATTCTAAAGCATTATTATTGACCTCAGCTCAAACCTTCACATCGTGCAAAACAATGGAAGTTTACATGAACAAATGCTATGACGCACTGTTTGAAGGATGCAAAACACCTGAGTGCTTTATAAGATTGGACAGATCTCACATTGTCAAAGCTATAAAAAGAAATGAATATCTGAAGAAGGAAGATAAGAGAAGAAAGATTTTATATCAGCGTATATTCGGCTACTTAATATCAGTAGAGGACGTCAAAGACGCGGAGAAAATAATTCAGGAAATATTCATTTTACTTTATAATAAGTATTCGAATGATGTTTACGTGTCAAACGCGAAAAAACATTTAAAAACACTCAGCGATTGTCATTTAATGGACGATGATGATGGCGATGAAATGATTATTGATGTACCGGAATCAACTTCAATGTTGTTGACAGCAACAAAATTCAAAAAATGGTTACATGATATATCAGAAGATGTCTCACAGAATTTCGTAAACCATGGACTGAATAACAGCATTTCTTTAAATAGTGAGGAAATCAGTCTGCAAGAAGACATATATTACGCACCACATTTACAGAATCCATTCTTGTACTTTTTGATTAAACTTCCTTTGTTCAGCAATATAATGACAAAAGCGTTCAAATCCAACAACAAAACGTCTACTTCCTCTCCAACAGAGGTTGGATTCAATTTTATCAAAAATAATCTTTTCAATCACGCAACAAGATTGAGAGCTGACACTTTCGTAGAAAAGCACCTAAAATACCTTCTCGGTAACATGAAAATTTATAGTACAGCAAAATATGTCACTGCCATCAATACTCTTGAAAAACCAGTCAATACCAAATCAGACAATGATCAACCGAAATTAGAAGTTTACGATGAAAATTGGCGAAATAAAAATTTGGACGTTAGAGCGAAACTGAAGCGACAAAAAAGATGTAAGAACTCAATCTTAGAGCCTCTTCAGTCTTCCAAAAAATATCTACCAATATTGTCAAATGGAGAACGAATAATTGGCACCAAAAAAATAGCTGGAAGTTTAGTTACAAATACTTGCCCGTTTGACTCAATTTTCCAATTTTATCTTGCTATGTACGCAGACTCGCAAAACTTTAAGGATAAAATTGATAGTGCAAATTCAGCGTTCTCTCTATTGATCCAGACGTCTTTTGAAAATGTTAGAGACGCGCAGATTGAGCGCAGCAAAATTCTTCTTCAGCTATTTGAGGACGATGTCGTTGATTATGGAAAAAATATTTTAGCTCTTTCCTGTGAAATGTCCATACATCGCATGTTTTCGATGTTAGCTTTGCATTTTCCAATTCTTCAAAGTTATAATGAGAAGAAGTACTGCAGTTTGTGTAAATATGAATCTATCATCGGTAGATCATTCGTTCCGACTAACCTTAGTACTTTAGAAATGAAAAATATTAAAGCTTCAATTGATTTCGTGGCAAGAAATTCAGTCTGCCAAGGTTGTAACGGAGTATTAACGGTTTTGTATGAGGTAAACGAGGTGCTTGTTCTAGACGTAGAGCGTCTAGATAAAGGTGGAAACCACAAAGCGGTGAAAATAAAAGACATTTCTCAAGATATTCGGATTCAAGAAAAGAAATTTAAGCTACTAGGAGTCGTAGAAAATACGATATCTCATTTCGTTATTCACCTTCGACGCAATGATGATTCGTTCGAAACGTATGACGATTTGAAACCTTCAAGACCCCGCAAAACACCCGCCTATGAAATAAACGCGGTATTACTTTTTTTTGGCATGGTAACAGAGGAGAGCAAAGGTATTAGAAAAAAGTATGTTTCCTAAATTGACTCATTTGATTTTTATTTGCCTAGGTGAACAAGCTGAAATATCAACACAATATGTCGACGACGTTGCGGCAGAAGGTAGGTAAAAATGAAAGAATTTAA
>CM055403.1:99056433-99071359 GCA_029228625.1 Pseudolycoriella hygida
TCCGATCGGCGAAACTTTTTTTTTTGTTTCTTTCGGTGGTTATGAAAGGACAAAATGAGGACATATTTTTGGTGCAGATTAAATTTTCAGATTAGAGAAGAACTAAAAATATTAAACAAGACATATGAGAAAGTTCACTTTTGTTCCCTTGTGTCGCCGGTTCAAATCCGATCGGCGAAACTTTTTATTTTTTGTTTCTTTCGGTGATTATGAAATGACAAAATGAGGACATATTTTTGGTGCAGATTAAATTTTCAGATTAGAGAAGAACTAAAAATATTAAACAATATTAAACAAGACATATAAGAAAAAAAAAGTGTCGCCGATCGGATTTGAACCGGCGACACAAGGGAACATAAGTGAACTTTCTCATATGTCTTGTTTAATATTTTTAGTCCTTCTCTAATCTGAAAATTTAATCTGCACCAAAAATATGTCCTCATTTTGTCCTTTCATAACCACCGAAAGAAACAAAAAAAAAAGTGTCGCCGATCGGATTTGAACCGGTGACACAAGGGAACATAAGTGAACTTTGTCATATGTCTTGTTTAATATTTTTAGTCCTTCTCTAATCTGAAAATTTAATCTGCACCAAAAATATGTCCTCATTTTGTCCTTTCATAACCAGCGAAAGAAACAAAAAAAAGTGTCGCCGATCGGATTTGAACCGGCGACACAAGGGAACATAAATGAACTTTCTCATATGTCTTGTTTAATATCTTTAGTCCTTCTCTAATCTGAAAATTTAATCTGCACCAAAAATATGTCCTCATTTTGTCCTTTCATAACCACCGAAAGAAACAAAAAAAAAGTGTCGCCGATCGGATTTGAACCGGCGACACAAGGGAACATAAGTGAACTTTCTCATATGTCTTGTTTAATATTTTTAGTCCTTCTCTAATCTGATAATTTAATCTGCACCAAAAATATGTCCTCATTTTGTCCTTTCATAACCACCGAAAGAAACAAAAAAAAAGTGTCGCCGATCGGATTTGAACCGGCGACACAAGGGAACATAAGTGAACTTTCTCATATGTCTTGTTTAATATTTTTAGTCCTTCTCTAATCTGAAAATTTAATCTGCACCAAAAATATGTCCTCATTTTGTCCTTTCCTAATAACATATTTTTGTAATAGTCTGTTTGTTTTTAGGATTTTCTAGTTTGGGAGCTTTTGAAGAGCTTTTATTATTTTTTTAGTACACTCTATTTTCTGGTTATCTACGCCATTACGTAATTATCTGATTTCACATACGCAAAGGACAAATTGAGGACAAATTCAAGAGTCTGAACGTTTCTACGGCCATATTTAAATAGTGCTTTTAGTACAACTCCAAGAAAATAATCCTTTATAGTATTGCTTGAGGAAATGTTTTGAAAATTGTGAATATATATTCTGAAAGGACAAATTGAGGACAAATTTTTAATGTACTAAAGTTTTTAGTACAAAACACTTTAAAATCTAGTAATCCAATTTTACACTACGGAAGTGTCAGTACACTAATTTGAAAGTGTCAAGAATTTAGGACAAATCGAGGACAAATTAATGGCATCACCAATTTTTCTCAATCTTTTATAGTTTTCAAAAAAGCGATTTTGAGCTTTTTTGCGTTTTAGTACACCTCTATATCTCGGACCCCAAGGTAGGACAAATTTTTTTTTTGTGTCGGACGCATAGGACAAATTGAGGACAAATTATTTGGGTAAGTGAAATAAAAATTTGAGTCGACGACTACACATTTGTAATGGCACCGTGATTTAGCAATAATGAATTAGCTATGTAAGCAAACTAAAACAGAAAAAAAAATTCATTGGAAGTTTTTTGAAAATTTTCTTCTGTCGCATAATTTGAATCATGCCCGCAGCGGTAGCGGAGGGCGTGACGCAGTTCCCACACCCCAAAAAAAAACGTCCACAAACCCAAAAGACTCCATACAAAAACCTTTGGGACAAGGAGCCATATATATTTCCCCTCGCCCCTCCCCCTCCAAATTATTTTTAAAAAAAGCTACGTCGCAGCAGCTTTCAAACGAGCTCTCACTCATCAAAATCGGTTGAAAATTGGCTGAGATATCGAGGTTTGAAAATGACATTTTTGTATGGAGACATAATTTTTCTATTGTTCTCATCATTATGTTATGGAAACTTTTTTCTGATCTGTCGGATTCTATCTATCTATCTATCTATGTTCTATCTATTAATAATTTTCGATCTCGAAAACTAGACAGCCGATCTTCCTGAAATTTTCAGGGATTTTGTCAGTCTCGGCCCCAAATGAAAAATTTCATATGCCGCTTTTCCGGGAAAATTCTGGAAAAGCCGTGGCATGTGGAAAAGTGGTCAATTTTGAGGGTTTTTGAGGTAATGCTCGGAGTTTTCGAATTTTAGCTTCGGAGTGACGATAGCTCTTGAGTTGGTTTCTTCGGGAAAGTTATAGAGTTTAGTCAAGAGAATTTTTTGGGATTTTAAGAAAATTGCTACCAGCAGTCAAACCGGCGCCATCTTGAATTTTCCCAAGTAATAAATTAGTGTTTTTTTGGTTTTCGAATTTTAGCTTCGGAATGACAACACTTAGAGAGTTGGTTTCTTAGGGAAAGTTATAGTTTGACCAGGAGATTTTTTAGGGATCATAAGAAAATGGCTGCCAGCTGTCATAGCGGCGCCATCTTGGATTTTCGTTTATGCTTTTTCGCTTTTCAAATTTTAGTTCCGGAATGACACTACTTGTATTGTATTGTTTTATTCAGGTGATCAATTGTTACATTTGGTTTTACATTGTTTAGATTAACATAGTTAGTGCTCAGCTAGTTTATGGTTTAGCTTTTCATACTAATAATATTTCAATTTGTCGTCGATTTCTATTAGTGAAAAAACATTTAAAAATAAATTCATTGGAAGTTTTTTGAAAATCTTCTTCTGAAAAACTTCCAATGAATTTATTTTTAAATGTTTTTATGCTAATACTACTATTGTTGTTTTTATTATTTACATGGCTATTTACACAGTATTTAGATGCTCAGTGAGTTTTCTGATGATTGGATTTTCAGAGTAGATCAGTTTGTTTTTGAGGTTCAGGGTGATTTTCATGATTTGGTCGGTAATGGTTGAGATAGAAGCAAGTCTATATAAGTCTCTAGTTTCGTGATAATATGGTAAGCTCAAAATTGTCTTAAGGCATTTATTTTGGATAATTTGAAGTTTTTGAATGTGGTTTTTGGCGCAACTCCCCACACTGGACATGCTGATAGTAAGCAACTTTGTATGATTGCTCTAAATACTCGGATTTTGTTAGAAGTGTTTAATTTGGATCTTTTGTTCAGGATGGGGTATAATGCCCCAAGGCGCTTCAACGACTTGTCCTGAATATTGTCAACGTGTGTTTTGAACGTGAGTGTTTTGTCTAGTGTAACTCCCAGATATTTTGCGGAGTTTGTCCATGGAATTTCGGTATTGCGAACAGTAATTCCCGTGGGTGGGAGCCACTTTTGAGCTCTTTTTCTGGTGAAGAAAACCGCATTTGTTTTGGAATCATTTAGTTTGATTTTCCATTTAGTGGAGTAATCAGTAAGCTGTTTACTAGCCGCGTTCAGATTTTTGATGATTTTACCTGGAGATTTCGCGGACTTGAAGAGGCAAGTGTCATCGGCAAAAAATGCTTTTTCGCTCTTGGTGATATCTAGGTCCAACGTAAAGATATTGTATAAGGTAGGGCTGAGAACGCTACCCTGGGGAACTCCAGCTAGAATCTGGAAAATGTTGGATTTATGATTATTAATTGCTACGTAAAAGGATCGTTTGTGCAGGAATGATTGGATGATCTTTATTAGATACAAGGGAAATTTGAGGACAAATAATTTATGTATAAGACCTTTGTGCCATACACTATCAAAGGCTTTTTCTATGTCGAAGGTCACCATGCCGGTCGAGTGTTTCTTCCTAAGTGCTTCCTTGATGTGATTACATACTCTAAGAAGTTGGTGATTTGTAGAATGACCGGAGCGAAAACACTACTTAGAGAGACGGTTTCTTCTAGAAAGTTATAGAGTTTCATCAGGAGAATTTTTTGGTATCATTAGAAAATGGCTGCCAACTGTCAAAGTGACGCCATCTTGGATTTTTTGCTAAATTCTATATAAGAATACCTAGACAGTTGGTTTCTTCAGGAAAATTATATGAATCAGTGGGAAGAATTGGTGGCATGAAGTGTTCCGAAGGTAGCCGAAGGTGACACGGAATGTTCCGAAGGAAGACGAAGGTGACACAAAGTATTCCGAAGGTAGCCGAAGGTGATACGAAGTGTTCCGATGGTAGCCGAAGGTGTTGGAGAACAATTTTTTTCCCAGAAAAACTTTTTAGTATAAAATTTTTTTCGGAGAAAAATTTTTTTGGGAGAAAATTTTTTTTTTGAGAAAATTTTTTTTCGGAGAAATTTTTTTTCAAAAAATAGAAATTTTTCCAACAACTGAAAACTTTCAAAACGACTGATATCACAACAAAAAGCTCTTAAAAGCTAGAGTGTGACGCAGTCCGAAAGTCCGCTTCCAAAATTAATGATATCGCTTGAGGTGACGCTATCGCTGATAATACGCAGAAGTTTGTTTGAATGGAACCTTGTGTTCAAAGTTTTAATTTCCTGTAAAAATTAGAGCGCTTTTTTTTAAAACAAAATTACGTTGTGTTAAAAAAATTGCGTCACAAATGCCGGACCCAACGACGAAATAATTTTTCTGCACTAACAGTTTTTGCGCTGCAAAAATTTAACTTTTGTTTCTTATTGCGTAGACTGTTAAAGATAAATTTAAATTTTTGCGTGTAAAAACTGAAAGTGTTGAAACATTGAAACGAAGTCGTTACGAAAGACAAATTCGCTACCAAACGACATGAAGCTTGACGATGAAATTGCCAATGATCGTAATTCCGTTTGTAATCTTTTCGCTAAGTACTTCAATTCGGTTTTTAACCCCGTAGTTGACGTTCTACAGCCCCAGGATGATCCGTTCCAACAAACACCTACTCAGAATATGTTGTGAGTCTGATGAGTGAGTCTGTGATGTCTGAATTTGAGCTGTCTGTCGACCAAGTCCGAGACGCGTTGAAGAGTTTTGACGTTCATAAAATCAGTAGCCCGGATAAAGTTCCAATTATGTTTTTTACGAACCTAGCAATGTCCCTGAGTCTTCCGCTCAGCATCTTATTCAACAGATCTTTGGCTGACAGAAAATTTCCGTCCAGGTGGAAGATTAGCTATGTGTCACCAATATTCAAAGACGGAGACAAAGCAGACATTTCAAACTACAGACCAATAAGTATCATTTGTGCAGTATCTAAAATTTTTGAACGACTTGTATTCACGATGTTGTTCGAACAGATTAAACACAAAATTCACCATTCACAGCACGGGTTTTTCTCCAAAAGATCTACGCAGACCAACCTAATGGAATATGTCTCGTTTCTGGCTAATGAAATGTCAGGTGGTGGTCAAGTGGACTCAGTCTACACAGACTTCTCGAAGGCCTTTGATAAAGTTGACCACTGTCGTTTGATTGGAAAACTTATAGGTTTTGGTATAAACTATAACTTGGTCAAGTGGTTGTCGTCATACCTAAGTAATCGCCTTCAGTTTGTGGTGATTGGTCGTTCAACTTCAATCAGATTTATGCCGACATCAGGAGTACCGCAAGGATCAATTCTGGGCCGGCTTCTGTTTATTATTTTCATCAATGACTTACTAGCGTCCCTGTCCGAGGGCTCCGGGCTTGGTTTTGCAGATGACCTCAAAGTTTTTCGCCCGATCAATGATGAAAGCGACTGCCTACTCCTGCAGAGTGACCTTGAGTTAGTTGAACGCTGGTGTTATTCAAACCATATGTACCTCAACCACAAAAAGTGCGCCGTAATGTCGTTCACTCTAAGTCCATCCAAAATTGAGTTTCCATATATGTGCTCTGCGGAAAAATTATAGAACGAGTTCACTCGAAGGCCGATCTAGGAGTCATAATTGATGACAAATTGTCTTTCAAAGAGCACGTTGCCTTCATCACGAGAAAGTCTTACCAGCTTCTTGGCTTTGTCTTTCGCTGTGGAAAATATTTCACCCATCAATCGAGTTTCAATTCACTTTATAACACGCTCATCCGGAGCCGACTGGAATATTGCTCATCAGTTTGGAGCCCGTATTATGTTAATGCAATCAGCCAAATTGAACGTGTTCAGAAAAAATTTTCCAGGATGTTTTTCTTCAAATTCGGAATGGAACGTAAATCGTATGACCAGAGGCTCAAATTTCTTAAATTACACTCGTTGGAATCAAGGCGACTTGAGAATGACGAGCTTGTTCTATACAAATTAGTCCATAACCTGATCGACTCCCAGTTACACCATCAGCTCTCATTCAATCATCGGAATATATCAACTCGGCAAAGAAGCGTTTTCTATCTCCCCAACATCAAAACCAACTACCAGGAAAACTGTCCAATTTTCAGAATTCAAGCTAATAATGACGATTTTTTCTCGGATTTGGATATATTTGATATTAGACTGTCGGTTTTTAAGCAACAAGTTCGAAATCATTTTACATATTAGATTAAGGCTGTGAAAGTTATGCTCTTTTCTTGATCGTTGATTTGTTCCTATTTTTTCAATTCTAAAATAATTTATTTACTTATTATACATTCAACTATTATTTTAAGTTCGATTTACATGTTACTGGGCTTCGGCCTGTTTGTTGATCGTAAAACTAATAATAATAAAAAAAAAATTATTCCGCTGGTGGATCCGGCATTTGCGACGCAATTTTTTTAACACAACGTAATTTTGTTTCGAAAAAAGCGCTATAATTTTTACAGGAAATTAATACCCACCCACCCCCTGACGAAGCGGTCTGGCTAGGGCCCTGGTGAAGATGAAAGAGACATTTCGATGGGACTGTGAAATAAGCAGGGCAATCGAAACGTTATTTCACTTAAAGTTTCGTCGCCACATTCAAATTTATTCCGCTCTTAAAATACGAAAATATTATGGCGCTGTGGTTTGGCAATAATGATGTAAATATTGACATGTTTACCTACTGAAAAGTTTCGGAGGTTTCCAAGTGTTTCAAGTTACAAAATTAATACGTTCATATTTTGCAGTTATCAAAGAAAAAAAAATAATAACTAAGTTAATGTTTGTAGCTGCAATTGAAGCGACTACGGATAATTAATTCTATTTTATATTTACTCTATCTTCAAACGCTAATTCTTCAAGGTAAAAGATACTATGCTTTCTTCAAAGTCTTTACGATTAATTTAAAGACTAGGAAGTAAATTGCTTCATCTAACGCATGTCCCCGAACGTTTTCAAATTAAAGATTTTTTCTTTGAAGGTTGATGGCTCTTCGCGGACGAACTTCCATAAAAGAAATAGACCGTCATTTTATTATTTCGTCAATGTTTACAAGAATTATCCATATTATTACATCCAGAAAGTTGCTGTTGCAACCATGGAATCGAAAGATTCTCCCGCCAAATTGAAAAGTACTGTCACTGACTCTATTTTGGGCTGTAGTCTACCGAACATGTCACCAAAATTAAAAGATCATGATAGCAAAAATACAGAATTTAATCTAGACTTGCAAAGTTGTCAATTCACTTGTGACGAATGTGGAAAAGTATTCAATCGAAAGCTTAACCTTATAAGCCACTCGGCAACCCACACCAGCGATAAGCCGTTCTTTTGTGATAAATGTGGACTTAGTTTCGAACAAAAATCATATCTTCGTGCCCATCGACGAACGCACACTACCAAAAAGTCGTTTGTTTGCCAAGAATGTGGCAGTACATTTCCCTGTAACTCAGGTTTGGAGACACACCTTATATCACATTCTGGTGAAAAACCTTTCGTGTGCGATGAATGTGGAATACGATTCACGCGAAAATTTACTTTGGAACAACACAAACAAAGGCATACCAACGGGAAATCATTTGTTTGCGACTTATGCGGAATGAGATTCGCTCACAAAAGTTACTTAAGATTGCACAAAGTGAAGCACACGTCTGAGAAGCCTTATCGCTGTGACGTTTGTGGATTGAGCTTTGCGAGAAAACATCAACTAAAGTCACACAACATTACACACACTGGTGAAAAACAATTTCCTTGCGATGAATGTCACATGCGATTCACAAAGCCGTGCCACTTAAAACAACACAAACTACAACACACCGGTATCAAACCGTTCGCTTGCGATGAGTGCGAAATGAGATTCACCCTGAAGTTTTCTTTAAAGGCACACAAGTTAAAGCACACCGGCGAAAAACCGTTTCCGTGTGAGGATTGCGACAAAAGCTTTAGGACGAAAACTTGGTTAAAACAGCATCAAAGATCGCACAGAGGAAAATCGTTGAAGAAAGATGTACATCTTAAAGAAAGAATTAAAGTGGGAGTTGTGTTTGGCGACATCAAAAGTTCCACACTTTCACAAAACGTGGAGTTAATACGAAATAAAAAAATATATTCGATTATTGAGAACGACGCCAAAGAATTCGTAGATGCTTTAGAAGTGAAAACATCGGAGTCAGTGTTTACAGATAAAGAGAAGTCATTTGATTATGATGAAAGAGCGATTCACTCACAAATATTTCTCAACGAACAACTGTCCTCTTCCGATGGCGAAATGAAAGTTGCAGAAAAGCTATGTGTCGAAATCCATGAAGATGACGACGACACTGTTGAAACCTCAAGTTTCTCTGCTGTGTCATTCGACCGAAAAGAAAAAGAACACAACTACATACAACCACTATCGGCCGATACGAAGAACGAAGAACTTGAAACGATCGAAAATTCGTGCAAAGATTGTGGCAAAGTGTTTAACCACAAAATGAAACTCTCTAAACACGAATGTTTACATAAAGCAAGATACAAAGGAGAAAAAGCGTACATTTGTGACAAATGTGGAATATCATTTAATAGAAGTTCTCATCTCGCTACTCACGAAATTACACATATTAAGGAGAGACCGTTCGGTTGCGATAAATGCGAAAAAAAATTTAAAACAAATTATTACTTAAGGCTACACCAACTGAGACACACTGGAGAAAAATTATTCACATGCGATATTTGTGAAATGAAATTTTTTGTGAAATGTGAGTTAACCAAACATAAAGTGAAACACACCTCCGAAAAGCCTTTTTCTTGTGAAGTTTGTGGAATGAGATTTGCCAGAAAAACTCAAGTAACATCACACAACATGACGCACACCGGCGAAAAGCGTTTCCCTTGCGATGAATGTGAAATGCGGTTTACTAAGCCATGTCTACTAAGACAACACAAACTACAACATACAGGCATAAAACCATTCGTCTGCGATGAGTGTGAAATGAGGTTCACTTTAAAGTCTTCTTTAAAGGCGCACAAATTAAAACACTGCCTTGAAGGCAACGCAACAAGAGATTCATCATAACTAAATGATTACGAAAACAAAACGTTCATGTCAAAAATCCAACTTATGAACAACTTAGACCACCCAAAAATTTGAAACACAAACTCAAAACATTTTTTATAATTATTCATTATGTAACAGAATGAATTGAAATTGAACTAGTCGTTTCATTACCCTTTGCACAACCCTAACATTTTTGTCGTCTATAGAAGCATACCAAAATACAGAACATTGTCAGGCTCACCAAATGGTAGCACAGTTGGCCTGCCGTGTGGTGATGAGTACCAACATTTCTGAATATCTATCCCATAGTCTACATATGGAAAGTTTAGACACTGATCAGCTACATACCGGCTTGGGTTTTTGGGATTTCCCTAGCACTTTTCAACTTCCATAAGGTTTTTTGCTATTTTTCGATTATTCTCAAACCTCACGGCCTTTCATATGAGACTCCCATTCAACACTTCATATACAAAGAAGCGAATTGGTCTAAATCCAAACAAAATGTACACAATGACCTGGTTTCCAGACCGATTTTTGATGCAAGTGATGTTGATTCTTGTGTTGCACATTTGACTAGAGTAGTAGTTGTTCTCTGAATGAATGAGTCCAATCCTAAAAGATGTAACACTAGTAGGACCCACCTCTCGTCAGGCAGTTGTGTGAAATTATTTAAAAAACTACGAAGACGTGCTTTTAAATTTACTTGTTATGTATGCTGTTTTCAACATTATCGACATTTTTTCTATGGCAGACCTTGAAAACAGCTTTCCGTTTGGATTTTCAGTACTTTGTTATAATTTGCAAGTTAAATGAAGTCGCTTAACAATGACTTGAAAAAGTTGCATTTTGCAAATCCAACACTACGCCAAGTTGCATAAATATTAGAAGGAATAAATCGAACCATAATTTTAATTGCTTATTATTCCCTTCAATTTTATAGAGTTATACTGACATTTTTAAAATAAGCAATACACAGAGCGTGTCTATTAAATACACCAGATTTACATGTAGGTACTTTAAGATATTTTCTTTATAATCAAAATCCATTCTCCATAATTATTAACTCCAACATACCTTTTTTAATAGAAGATTAAGCATCTGTCTCGAAATTTGTTTATCCTAGAGGGGGAAGCTCCCGGAACTAGGCTGATTTTACCGAAAATTTCATCAAATATCAGATAAAAGTGGTCCAATTTCATTGATTGGGAGTTCATTGGAAAGATCTCATAAAGCACTAGGATATAGGGTCACATTTTATATTAATGATACAGAACATTTGTAATAAAGCGCCAAAAACGCAAAAATTTACTAATATACCAACGAAACATGGTATAATCTCACCAAATGGAGGCTCTTAAGAAAAGTTTTGTCAAGTTCTATAAAACTAAATGTAATTTGACATCAACGAAAAACAGACAAGCCAAAAGATCACTAAAATTGTAAGAATGGTAATGAATATCCTCAAAATTAATTTAGTATTGGTCCAATTTCATCAAATTATAGTTTTTTGGAAAAGTCTCATCAAGAACTATCAAACTGAATAAAATTTGAGACGATTGAAATTCATAAAAAAGAAAATACTCACAAAACAGGGCTAAAAAGGTGTTGCTACAAATGTGTAGTCGTCGACCCAGATTTTTATTTTATCTACACAAATAATTTGTCCTCAGTTTGTCCTATGCGTCCGACATAAAAAAAATTTGTCCTACCTTGGGGTCCGAAATAAAGAGGTGTACTAAAACGCCAAAAAGCTCAAAATCGCTTTTTTGAAAACGATAAAAATTTAAGCAAAATTGGTGATGCCATTAATTTGTCCTCAATTTGTCCTAAATTCTTGACACTTTCAAATTAGTGTACTGACACTTCGATAGTGTAAAAGTGTGTTATTAGATTTTAAAGTGTTTTGTACTAAAAAGTTAAGTGTAGTAAAAATTTGTCCTTTCAGAATACACATTCAAAATTTTCAAAACATTTCCTCAAACAAGACTATAAAGGATTATTTTCTTAGACTTGTACTAAAACCTCTATTTAAATATGACCATAGGAACGTTCTGACTCTTGCATTTTCTAATTCAGAAATATGTCCTCAATTTGTCCTTTGCGTATGTGAAATCAGAAAATTGCATAATGGCGTAGATAACTAGAAAACTGAAAAATTAATAAAAGCTCTTCAAATGCTCCCAAACTAGAAAATCGCTTGAAGTCCGATCACCGAAAATTGTTTTTGTCCATGATCAAGAAAGGACAAAATGAGGACATATTTCTGCTCATACGAGTGAAGGACTAAAAATGTTCTTCAACGAGGTATATGAGAAAGTTTGCTTGGGCTGCCTATCGTCACCGGTTCAAATCCGATCGGCGCCACTTTTCTTTTGTTTCTTTCGATGGTAAGGAAAGGACAAAATGAGGACATATTTCTGCTGCCCATTAAATTTTCATAAGAGTGAAGAAATGTCCTTCAACGAGGTATATGAGAAAGTTTGCTTGGGCTGCAAACTTTCTCATATTTTTAGTCCTTTAGTCCTTAAATAAATTTCTCAGAACCAAAATTTTCCTCATAAAAAAAAATTTCAATGTGTTTCAGAAGATAGCAAAAAATCCAAGATGGCGTCACTTTGGTAGATTTCTGAACATGCCAAAAAATTCTCTCGATCAAACTCTATAACTTCGCAACATCCACCAACTTCCCAAGTATTATCATTCCGAAGCTAAAATTCGAAAACCCAAAGAAGAATTATCTATTGCTTACGAAAATCCAAGATGACGTCACTTTGACAGATTTCTGAACATGCGACTGCCTAAATTACAAGACGAATTCTGTAATTTATGCCCAAGCCAAGGAATGAAAAAAATTTGGGTAACCTGGCTACGTATTCGTAATGACACAGCATTTTGTAATAGGATTTTGTGACATCATAAAGATAATAACTCAGTTTTCACAATTCTGTTGTTCCATTGTAAAAAATTATATCACCAATTATTTGTGACATCACAAAAATTCGTATTAGAGTAGGTCAAAATCTTTTTCCAAAACCCCAAACTGACACACTTTTCCTTAAACCCTAAATTGACTCACTTCAACTCCAAATTAAAATTATTATTATTTAAAAATTGTATCACAAAAATTTTGTGACGCACAGTTTCGTGATGCCACAATAAAGTGTTCTCACAAAATCTTATATCACGAAAAATTTGTAACTCTCAGTTTAATGATGTCACAAATGTTAATATCACAAAAACGTTGTTACGCTCAGTTTTGTGATGTCACAAAAATTTTTATCACAAAAAATTACGCTGAGTTTTGTGATGGCACAAATTTTTCATCAAAAAAAATATATCGACAATTTTTTGTGACATCACAAAAAATTTATCGATCGATAATTTTTTGTAATGTCACAAAAATTTATATCACAAAAAATTTGATGGTCTTAAAGTGGGTTTACTCGAGTAGGCCAGCTTTCTTGTAGGGACTTTCCATTTGCCCATGGTGACACAAAACCACCAAAATTTCGTTGAATTACTAGGGACTGCGGGAAGCGACTCAAATGTTAATTTGAGTCAATTTTTTTTTATTTCCTTCCACCACAAGTAACCAAGTGTTAACATTTTCAAAAATCAAAAGGAGTGTCGGCATCGGTAATAATAAATTTTTGAAAGGCCGAAAATTCCAAAATAATCATTTTGGTGTCTGAAATTACAACTTTTTTCATCGACCACGAACTATTTTCGTGTTGCACTTTTTTCGGCAATTTTTACTCTGCCCTATATCCGTGCAATTGAATGAATAAAAAATAAGCGATAGTTTTCCAGGTTTTAATTTACTGTCGATGTATTAAATAGACTCGACATCGACATACATACTCACAAAAATTATTTCCTGAAACAAATTGAGAGAAAAAATATCCGTCTTAATATGTTCTACGCAAAACGAGTTTCCTATAAAAACCGAAGTTGCCAGTTCATGTTTTTTGAATATTATGCTTTCGAATTTTGAACTTTTAAGGACAAGGGGTCAATGCATCATTTACACCATATAGACCACAAAAATTTATTTTGAAATTCTAAATTTTGCAGAGTGGTTAAAAACAGCAATCCCGTAACAAAGTTACGGGAACGTTTACCTTTTTGAACGGCACATTTCGCTTTTCTACCAAACTTTTTGAACGGATGAGGGCACATTTCAAAACTTTGTATATAAATGTGCCGAGATGTGAACCTATACCACTGAATACATCTGCTTTATACAGGCGAATGTGCCAATCGCATCTAGCGAATTGGCAGCAAAAAGTCACATTTGCACACACTTCCATACACAAAAATGTTTCCCTCAATTTTCTCTACAATACAGACCTTAGGGACAGACCTAGGGCCCTAAGTAGAGGCCTCAGACATATACTCAGCTTTAGGATACTGGCTGAGTCCAAAATTTTCTTCCATAAAATGTGAGGCATTCCTACACCTTTCTACAGGCCCGTGGCTTAGCCAGAGTGATTTGACAGGGAGGCTGAGCCCCTGAGGCCCTTAAGTGCCACAGAAAATATGAATTTTTTAAACATTTAAAGAAAAGCCTGACACTAACGTTCTCTCATCAGGCGGGATAATATATAATGTAAGAGTATTCGATCCGACTGCGCACATAACTCTTATACAGGGCTGATAAGGCTTTCCAGTTTGGTGAAACGTTGACACGACCGATAAATAAAGCCAGTCATTTGGAGAGCCTTGCGGGTAATCATGTCTATGTGCAGGTGCAACGAAAGCTTATTATCGAAAATAACCCCACGATCCTTATACGATGCGACTTTGCCAAGCACAAAGTTTGAAATGTGGTAATCAAATTGAAGATCGTTCGGTTTATGCGTTGTTGTCATGGTTTTACATTTGTCGATATTGAGCTGCATTTTGTTTAATGTACACCAAGTCACAAGTGTGTCGATATCGGCTTGAAGAGCATAACAATCACTAACACTATTGATCTTACGAAAAATTTTGAGGTCATCAGCTAGTTGAAGACAATCTGATTGTATTTGATGTGCGAAATCGTTGACAAACACAAGAAATAATAGTGGACCCAGTAGCGAACCTTGTGGAATGCCGAATGTTGGAGTGATAAGGAACGAACTAGTATTGCCAATGACAACAGATTGTGATCTATTTGTAATGTAGGATTGAAACCATTTCAGCATAGTACCACCGATGCTCATTTGGTATAGTTTACGAATTAGTAAGTTATGATCTACAACATCGAAAGCTTTGGAGAAGTCTGTGTAGGCTGTATCCACTTGACCACCATTCATTACTTGATGACCTAAAAATGACACATACTCCGCCAGATTAGTTTGAACCGACCTTCTGTTGTAGAAACCGTGTTGAGTAGGACTAATTAAGTGTTTAATGTGTGAGAAAATAACTATGTAGACCATTTTCTCAAAAATTTTAGCAGCAGCACAAATAAAACTACTTACTTAACCGGCCCTACAACCCATTAAGGGTCTTGGCCTTCTCCAAC
>CM055403.1:99071859-99123479 GCA_029228625.1 Pseudolycoriella hygida
CCAAAAAAATTTTTTTCTCCAAAAAATTTTTTTCAAAAAAAATCTCAAAAAACATTTCTCTCAAAAAAAAAAATTCTGCACAAAAATGTTCTCCAAACAATAACATTTTTCAGCATTCACAAAATCCAAGATGGCGCCACCTTAACCTTAACCTGAAGATCTCAAAAAATTCTCCTGACCAAACTCTATAACATTCTAGAAGATACCAACTCTCTAAGTGTTTCCATTTCGGAGCTAAAATTCGAAAAAAGAAACATAATTTATGGCTTTTGAAAATCCAAGATGCAGAAAAAACACGTTGGGCCCAAGTATAGACTCAGCTTTAGGGCCCTGGTTAAGTCCAAAAGCTCAAAATCAAAAAAGTTTCTTCCATAAATTGTCAGACATGCCCAGACCTTTCAAACAAAAAAAAAATTAATGAAAATCGGAAAAGATTTACTCGAGTTATGTACATAACCCACTTAAACTGCCCTAGCTTGACGGCCCTTGGGCCAACAGTGCCCAGAATCAATTCCATACAAGATTTTTCCTTTGACTTTCGGGGGGCACAAAGTTTTCGAAAATCGGCTGAGCTTTACTCGAGTTATCGTGTTAACAGATGAACGGACGGACTGACAAATTTTCTGTTGCATTTTTGTTTTATTTAGACCCTGAAACTAAAAAGTAACCAACTCTTGGGTCGAAATTCGACTGGTTACAAACGTCGTGGTTATTGCAATAGACACCTTTTCCAACACGGGTCTCACATTCGGTATTACCGAAAACCGGTTTTCTAAAAGGAGCGGTAAATGGATTCCCTAGTTCCAACTGTCAAAATGACGTTTCAAACGTCAAATATTTGGACCCGTACGAAGTATGCATTTTATGCGTTTACCATTACGTTTATAACCAGTCGATTTGAGGCGGGGGAATAGGAAAGGGCATCGATCATATACCCTAGATGCCGAATATGTCCGTCCGACTGTGAACACGATAACTCGAGTAAATGATGACCGATTTTAAAAGTATATTTTTGACCTGAAAGGTAGTACCAAAAGCGGGTTTGGGATTGCAGACAGGTATTTTTGGGACGAAGGGCCACTGAGCTAGGACCGCCTAAGTGTTGTCTTTTGTAAAGTAAACTCCGATTTTCAAAAATAATTTTTTGTTCAAAGGGTCCGGGAATGTCCGGCCATTTTTGGAAGAAAATTTTTTTATTTTGAGCCCTTTGACTCAGGCAGGGCGATAAAACAGAGTCTCTACTAGGGCCCAACGTGTTTTTTCTACATAAATCGGGTAAATCTCATCCGATTTACAAAATCTTTTTTTTTTTCTAAAAGACAATTGAAAAAATGATTTCGCAATTAAATTTAGGTAAAATCAGTAGAGAACTTTCGAAGTTACAGCCATAAATGTGCTCAAGACGTGATTTTTTGAAGGTCGGTGAAACTTTTTCACTTAAATCTGTTGAGTGGTCCGGGCTGTAGGCTTGTTAGTTTGGGCCCAACTCACGCCACGTGACCCTACACAATATTTAGTCGTTTTTCGTGAATATTTCTTTAATAATGAGGTTTTTTGTGCAGTGCTATGTTGTGGAGAAAAAAGATGCGAACTTTTTTGTCCATGGAAATATGGGTCAGAGGGTCTTCAAAAAAAAAAAATTGTGTAAAAATCAAAAAAAAGTTTGTTAAAATGTAGATACCTTATCAAAATTAAACGTGACTTTCGGAAGAATGTTTTTAAAAAAAAAAAATCATTTCAAGGTCGCGCAAATGTCATTCACATTTGGTAAGCTAGTAACAAACTGGTGGAAGATTTTGATGTTCTTCAATATTACTAGTCAAAGATTGGTCTTTCATTTTGCCTTGGGACTAAATTATGTATCTCCAACAGATTTTCATCTATTTGAGGTTATGTCTAATTTTTTTTTCCAAAAATCCGACTGCAAATATCTCGAAACATGCCAGAGATAGTAAAAGAGTTTACATACTACATTTGAATTTCTTACCGCTGCGGCGCTGTAGTCGGCCTTTTGTTAAAAATTAGACATAACCTCCAATATCTAAAAATCTGTTCGAGATAGATAGTTTATTCCCAAGTTAAATTGAAAGACCAATCTTTGACTAGTAATATTGCAGAACATCAAAATGCTGTATCTTCCACCAGTTTGTTACTAGCTCACCAAATGTGAATGACTTTACCGCGACCTTGAAATTTTTTGATTTTTATACAATAAAAATTTTTGGAAGAGCTGTCTCGTAAGTGCTCTAGGTCAATTCTATGAATTTAAGTACATTTTTTTCAAACTTTTTTGGAAATTTTAGGCTTTTTTTAGGGATTACAGGTTTTCTGCGCCGTTCCTTCGGACGGCTTTTGTAATATTGCTCTTTCGGCAATTTCTAGTCCCACTTAATTTGAACGTGATTTGATATACTTAAGAGTTAAGGCAACACTTACTTAGATACGTTCGAGCCTTTTTGCATCATATATTCTGTTTGCCATATCTCTTCTGATGCGTACGGGTCTCTTGCATCTGTTTTGATCTTTTTATAATTCTCTCGTCTCAGTTTCTTCTTTTTTTGATCAAACATATTGACATGTTGGATCATTCCCTAACCCTGCTCGTTATAAGCTTTGACGTTTAAAATGTCATTTTGACAGTTGGAATAGACCGAATTTTGATCCCAACAAACACAAATTGCGGATAACTTTTTTCTACCTCTAGGTCTTTGTAACGAACGTTATGTCTAAAGTTGACTTAATTTCAGTTGGAAACAGGAACAGCACCGAAACATTACATCCGAATAGCTTTGACATCGCCAATAAAAACAGCTAGCGTTGAAGTTGGTTTTAAGAATGACAAGAATGAAGTAGTGCTTTACGTTGACGCGGTTAATGGCAACGAAAAATACAACGGCGAACTTGGTTTTACGAAGACCACATCGCCGAACCGCCAAGAGTATACACCGCTTCTGAAATGGAATACTCCCTCATCAACACAAGACCAATTCTTCGGATACAAATTGAATGGCAAAGTAGTTGTGGACAAAAAATCAGAAACTGCAAGTCGTTACAATTTCAATAAAATCGAATTGATCGGAGCTGATACTCCGATATTGGTGGATGGTTGGGTCGATGTAGATCAGAGGAAGTTTGGTAATGATTTGCAAGTGACATTTGGAAACACCAACGGAAGGATTTTGGGTAACTTCGAGCGTAGAGAAAATTATGTCGACTTTGACTTCGGATTAACGTCAAATTTCCATGAATTGGCTAATGGAAAGTTCGCCTTCAATTTAGACTTCGATCGAGACAAATACGTAAGAACATTTATCGTACTTAAGAAACGGTCCTCTTTTACTCGTTTGTTCATTCATTTCAGTTCAGCAACAAATATGTCGTTGTGTTTGGAAAGGACTTAAACTCCCAAAGGAACAGAATCGAATTTTACCATCGGTACGATTACGTATTGAACGAAAACCGCACGTTGTCCTCATTGAAAATCGCTCAAAAATTCGATGCTCCTGTGGTGCCCGTCAACTATAATTTTAATGGCGATTTCAACAAAAACTTAGTGAAATACGATCTTACCGTAGGTTATTATAAGTACACGTTCGGCAACAAATTGACATCGAAATTGAACGTTAAAACTCCGGGCAATTATGACGTCGACTTTGGCATCTCATTAAATACCAACAATCTCAAGCTCACAATGACTCGTGAAATTGAAGGCTCTAAGTCGAAGATTACCAATCGACTGACGACAAGTGCTGGAACAAAATTGGAATTGAATGGACACGTGGGTCATGTGATTAACGCTAAGAATGTGGATATCAAACTGGACGGTGTTCTGGTGCCATTGGAAAAACAAGAACCGTACAAGTAAGTGAACTCAAACGTATAGCGTCTGCAATCGAAATTAGAGCTATTTGTACGAGGTGCAAATGTCCTGTACGTTTACTAAAAACAATTTTATTGTAACATTGGGTAGATCGAGGTGAGAGGTGGAGACATACATTTATTATCTTCTAGATCCGTCTCCATTTTTTTTCCAAACGGCTCCACTGATCACCCTAAATTTTTTTTCCTGAAAAGTACATAATGTCCCATGATTCAAGTTCAAAGAAGAGCAAAGTCGGTCAAGCACTTCCGGAGATAGGGTCGAAGAAGTCGATTTGCGAGTGTCGGTGAAACTTTTTCGTAAATATCTTCGCAAGTATAGCACGGAAAATTGTTCATTTTGGTGAACCAAGTCTTTAACTCCTTTTTAAAAGAATTGTTAGACAGGTTATCGTCCCTCAATTCAGCCGGTAAATCTATAATATAAAACACAACATACAACAACACTACATCTCACTACATCTCACTACACCTCACTACACCTCACTACACCTCACTACACCTCACTACACCTTACTACATCTCAGTACATTTTACTCAGTTCAATTTTTGCTTTCACACGGGACGGACGTCTTTTCATTTCACGATTACTATTTTATTGTTGCTTCGTATTTTTAGACCCGTACGAAGTACGTAGGTCTGATGCGTTTACTACGTTTTTTACATTGCGAATTCGAACCCGGGAGTAAGGGGGAACCTTTTTTTGTTGCCTCTAGATGACAAGTCAGCGAAAAAAACAATGTCCGTCTGTCGGTCTGTCTGTCTGTCTGTCTGTCCGTTTACGATAACTTGAGTAAATTTTGACCGATTTTCAAAAACTTTTTTTTCCTGAAAGGTAGTCGAAAAATATTTTATGGGATTGAATCTGGGCCCAAGGGCCGCCGAGCTAGGGCCGTTTAAGTGGTTTTTGGTCTTTTGCACATAACTCGAGTAAATCTTTTCTGATTTTCATAATTTTTTTTTTGTTTGAAAGATCTGGGCATTGCCGACAATTTATGGAAGAAACTTTTTTCAATTTGAGTCATCGGACTTAGCTAGGGCACTAAAAACGAGTCTCTGCTAGGGCTCTATGTGTTTTTTGTACATAACTCGAGTAAATCTCTTCCGATTTTCAAAAACTTTTTTTGTTTGAAATATCTCGGCACGGCCGACAATTTATAGAAGAATTTTTGCCTGTGCTTAGGGCTCAAGTGGGCCTCATGTCGGTCCTAAGATCGGCCCTAACATAAAAAAATGTTTTTTGCTATGTTGCAGAGCAAATTGAGGGAAACATTTTTGTCTATAGAAGTATGTATCCGTGGCCTCTATTTAAGGCCCTAGGTCAGTACTAAGGTCGGCCCTAGCCCAAAAAATAGTTCTTTTTTCTATGTTGTAGACAAAATTGAGGAGAACATTTTTCTCTATTTGGAGGTCAATTTTGTGCGTGGTCAATTTTGTGCGTTCGGAGAATTTTTTTACACCGTTACTTCGTACGGGTTTTTCAAAATTGCCCTACGGGCAATTTCCAATACAGTCTAATGTGAACGCAGCATTTACTTAAATACGTTCCAGTCTTTTCGTAACATCAACTCTGTTTGCCGCATCTATTCTGATACGTACGGGTCCCTTCTATGTTTATATCGTCGAAGACTATGGTCCCGTTTTTATATTTTATTTTTTATTTATTTCGTGTAAATGTTGCTGCTTTGACTGAACTCATAAGCTGGTCAACGTAGCTAATTGCTGGTGGATTTTATTCGCTTTCGTATTAAATGCCGATGTTTGTGCAGAAAGGCGCCATTGCTAAAATCACTAGTTCCTGACGATTGCGACTGGAAGTTCGTTTAAAATGTGAATGTAAATCATTTCAACAATGAGACTTCCATACGTTGCTTGTCAACATTCCATTTTATCAGAACTTATTATTCATAAATGCTGTACTGAGTCGCCTATATTCCGTGACAATATGAAGCGTATCTTTGGAATGGTCTTACATAACCTATACATTGCAATCATCATCTAAAAAAAACAATTTGACGTCCGGTTTACACAAAGGTGACCCCAATGGATGTATTACCGGCAATCAGCTGTCTTCTTCGATCATGCTAACATTTAATCGATCACTATTGTTTCTACATGAACATTTGGACTCGCATTTGGATTTTGATTTGATATGAAATCGATTGGAATGCTGATGACTGATGTTCGATAGTGATTTGGATTACTTTTTTTCGCAAACTGGCTAAATCGATTATATTCTCGCTACTACTATAAATAATATATGTTCATGCGTTGTTTTTTATCGTTTATTATATGTGACTTAAAAGGCTGTAAGGCCTTATACATATGATGCTAATAAAACATACATTCATACATACATTCATACACACTACACCTCACTACACCTCACTACACTTTAGTGCATCCCACTACATCTCACTACACCTCAGTACATCTCATTACACTACACCTCAGTACATCTCACTACACTACACCTTACTACATCTCACTACACCTCACTTACTACAACTTAGTACATCTCACTACATCTCACTACACCTCAGTACATCTCATTACACTACACCTCAGTACATCTCACTACACTACACCTAACTACATGTCACTACACCTCTCTACGCCTCACTACATCTCACTGCACCTCACTACACTACACATCCTACATTTCACTACACCTCACTTCATCTCACTACACCTCACTACATCTCACTACACCTCACTACACCTCACTACATCTAACTGCACTACACCTCTCTACACCTCACTACACTTTAGTGCATCTCACTACATCTCACTACACTTCAGCACATCTCATTACACTACACCTCAGTACATCTCATTACACTACATCTAACTACACTACACCTAACTGCATCTCACTACACTTCTCTACGCCTCACTACATCTCACTACACCTCACTACACTACACATTCTACATTTCACTACATCTCACTACAACTCACTACATCTCACTACACCTTACTACATCTCACTACACTACACCTCTCTACACCTCACTACACTTTAGTGTATCCCACTACATCTCACTACACCTCAGCACATCTCATTACACTTCACGTTTGGATTTATATTATAGATGTAGTGAATTGTAGTGAGGTATAGTGTAGTGTAGTGTAGTGAGATGTACTAAGGTGTGCTGAGATGTAGTGTAATATGGTGAGCTGTAGTGTAGTGTAGTACATACATACACACACATACATACACTATATGTCTATATCTATATGTTTTTCATGTATACTTACTTACTTACTAAACCGGCCCTACAACCCATTAAGGGTCTTGGCCTTCTCCAACATGCTTCTCCAACCGGACCTATCCTCAGCTAACGTCTTCCAGCTGGTTACTCCCGCAGTTCTCAGGTTGGCAAAAGCTGCATCCCACCATCTGGATTTTGGTCTGCCTGCTCTTCTTTTGCCTTCCGGTTTGGTGATAAAAAGTTTCTTCGGGATACGGATACGATTGTCGTCCATACGCTGTACATGACCAAGCCATCGTAGTCTGTTAATTTTTGTTGTTCTAACTATGTCCGGCTCTCCATAAAGCTGCATAAGCTCATGATTAAATCGTCTGCGCCATCTGTTCATATTTTCGTCATATACTGGTCCGAAAATTGTCCGCAGTACCTTTCTTTCGAACGTGAGCAGCGATTGTTCGTCTTTCTGAGTCATGCACCACGACTCCGACCCATACGTAACTATTGGTCTTATCACAGATTTGTACAGTGCGCATTTAGAGTTTCTGCTTACTGATTTGGACTTTAAAATTTTTATCAGGCTGTAATAACTCCAGTTGCCAAGAGTTATCCGTCTTTTGATTTCGTCCATGATTACGTTGTCAGAATTAAGCAGAGATCCAAGATTTACGAACTTGTCTACCACCTTAAATGTGTGTGTCAATTGTTACGCTTTGGTCATGTTGTGGATTCGATGTGGAGATAATCGTGTATTCGGTCTTTATGTCATTAACCTTCAACCCGAGGTCAGTACCTTTTCTGTCCAAAGCCGTGAACTTTTCCTTAACAGCTTCCATGTTTCGGCCCAAGATGTCCAAGTCATCAGCGAAGCCCAGCAATTGACTGGATTTGGTGAAAATGGTGCTGCTGGTGTCGATGTACATGGTTCTCACTGCTGCTTCAAGGATCAAATTAAAAAGCAGCGTCGCGAGTGGATCACCTTGACTTAGTCCTTCCTCAATGTCGGAAGCGTCTGACAATTTGCTTCGGATTGTTACTCGGCTGTTAGCTCCATCCATTGTCAACTTAGCGAGATTAGTTTTTTGGGAACCCCTAATTCCTCCATACTCTCCATAACTTCCTCCTGTTGACACTGTCGGTGACGTGATATTTCTCCGTCGCAAATAACGCCCGCACTCCGGGCGCTAATAACGCCCGCACTCCGGGCGCTTATAACGCCCGGGGTGTTACTAACGCCCGCACTCCGGGCGCTAATAACGCCCGGGGTGTTAATAACGCCCGCTCTCCGGGCGCTAATAACGCCCGGGGTGTTATTAACGCCCACACTCCGGGCGCTAATAACGCCCGGGGTGTTATTAACGCCGGCACTCCGGGCGCTAATAACGCCCGGGCGTTATTAACGCCCGCACGCCGAGTGTTAATAACGCCTTCTATATAATTCCGTACACGGTCAGTATTGAGCTTCAAGAATAAATTGGAAGTTATTTAAATTCAGAAGCTCAGGACATTTCTATGTAGACATCTCGTTTTGTATTGTTTTTATTCATCCCTTTTACTCAAATTTTTAAATTTCAAAATCGTAGTGCTCAATGACTTTCATAAAGTTTTCATGTAATTTTTTGATTTCTTATTGACAACTTTTTTAAAAATAAAAGAGCAGAGAAAAAAATTCTTCCATCTAGTGGCATTCTTTCTGTATGATTCTCTTAATCAATCCCTTCCAGTGACGTTCTGTACTTTCCCTTAGTCAACTCTTTCTAGTGACATTCTGTATAAGGAGAATGTTCCTCTTACTCAACTCCTTCTAGTGAAATTCTATATAAGGAAGATTTTCCTCTAGTCAACTCCTTCTAGTGACATTCTGTATAAGGAAAATGTTCCTCTTAGTCAACTCTTTCTAGTGACATTCTGTATAAGTAAAGTACGGCCAAGGTTTATTTTCCACTTTTAGGAAAGACACCAACAGCCACCATTTTCTAGTTGAAATTTTCGGCCTTTGAAACTGCATCATGTTTTTCTTTAAAGCTGTTAGAAATATTAGTACAAATGTCATCTTTATATTTCACGTTGTACATCTCTAAAAGGATAAGGCTGTAACTATCAACATATTTAAAAAACTTATTACACAAAAAGTGGGAAAATAAACCTTCACCGCATTTTAAAATTTTCCTTTATTAAACTCGTTCTATTGACGTTCTGTATAAGGAAAATTTTCCCCTTAGTCAACTTCTTCTAGTTACATGCTCTATATAAGTAAAGTTATTTATTAAAGTGTCATTTTGTAGCGTTTATCCAATTATTCAGCTGGGCGTTATTAGCGCCCGGAGTGCGGGCGTTAATAACACCCCGGGCGTTATAACGGCGTTATTTGCGGCGGAGAAATGTCCTGCCACCGACACTGTCGTATGCTGCCTTGAAGTCTACGAACAATTGGTGTATTTCCACGTTGTACTCCTTACACTTCTCCAAGATCTGTCTAATGCTAAACAGCTGGTCCGTTGTTGAACGACCTACACGAAAACCACCTTGATATTCACCAACAGTAAATTCCATGTATGGAAGAAGGCGTTTGTATAGGATATTCGCAAATATCTTGTAGGCGATATTCAAAAGCGAAATTCCTCTAACTGTAATTTTTGACGTCTGAAGGTGCTGCTTACATGGTGTAAGTTGCTTTAGTACACAGCATATCTATCAATCCATAGGACATCGTTAATACAAACAGAAAGTTGATCAAAATTTAAACATAAATAAAAGATTTTTTTTATATTTTCGTAGTCGTCAGGTCCCGTATATGTGATTGTTAATTATATGAATCGTTTTCGATAAGACCTCTTCTGAGATTTTCGTCAGATGCGAATTGTCTAATTTTACTTCGCGAAAGAAATCTATAACGCTCTTTCCAAATGTTCCACGACTGCCAAACCATAGGCCCCGAACGTTCCATTCTCTTTCTCCAAAGAGTTCTAGGTATTTTTCTTTGTAAAATGGAATGCATTTACTGTACATATTCCTTTTTTCCACTTTGATGGCCTGGTCTTGATCGATGTCGTTCGATTCGTAACGGATTGTCGGATCGATTATAAACGCGTTCTTAGATTTCGGTTGAAAAGCTACTACATCACTGAATCTCGAACTACCATCAGTATCGACTGCGTACACTTCCTCGAAGCAAGTAAATCCCTTGGAGCGAAGCAATTCGGTTATCTTGTGCTTGATGTTATGGTACCTTGAAGTTATCAACAAGTTGTTCGATGAGCAACTTCAAGTAACATGTGGGATGGTTTCACTTTCTCTGCCGCATTTACGACAGAGGTTGGAAGAGCTTGTAACACCTGGAACTCCGTTGAGGTTGGCATAATTTGTGCTTAGCTTGATTGCTGCGACCCATTCGGACGACGAAAGCGAGTTTTTGTTGTAGATGAAATCATTGCTGGGGCTGTGGTTTTTGAAGTGAACAGCGCCGCAGCCTTGGTATTTTAATTTGCACCAATTCTCGAATGATTCGTTACGTAGAGCAGCTCGCAGTGATCTTGAAGTGTCGCCATCAACATTGAGGGCTCGATTGCATTGCATCATTTCTTCGCGACAGTCAGAAACACTGTGAAAAAGGCCATCGTTCATTTTCAAAAGTTTGTTCGCTAAACTGAAGTGTTGCAGATGGACTTCCCATGCGGCTCTGAACAGACCAAGGCCGCGCAGCTTCCTTGGGGTATAGAAGAAGTTGTCATTCGTACGGGTTGGCAGACCGATGATCTCCTTGACTGTTCGGCGGATCATGACGTCTAAACCGTTCGTGATATTCGATGGGATTCGATTGACTGGAGCTGCTTGCAATGGATAAACAAGGATCGGGAATACGTATTGCAAGTATATGCATGTATCGTCGAAGACCAATTCCGATTCGAAAGTACATCCGAGATATTTTATTCCTTCGTTCTTATGAATGCCAGCAATTTCAGATCCGTCAGCGAGCTGCAACTTGCCAGGTTCCAAATTACCATTTCTGATGATGACCGCTTGACTTTTTGATGCATTTAGTTCGAGACCAATCTTCAAGAAAAGTGATTTAACCAGATCAATTGTACGGCACGCTGCATTCTCGGAGTCAGCTGATACAGCCTGGTCATCTGCAAAACCAGATAGGCATAAGGGATCATATTCGTCAGACAGTTTATACCCGTTGTTGCATGCGTATTGTGAGTCGCAGATTTCTTCATATATAAAATCGATGGCAATGTTAAAGAGAATTGGTGATAAGGGGAACACCACATTTGATATAAATTGGACGTGACGAGTCCTTGCCCAGAGCGACCAGTACGTTGTTGTTTGACAGCAAGCTCATTATTAGATCGTGCAAGTTGTTTGAAACACCTTTCGATTTCAGCGCTTTCGATATGTGCAAGTGGCCAATTTTGCCAAACGCTTTGGTCATGTCCAGGAATGCTATCGTACAATTCCTTTTGTGTTTCTTTGCACTTGATAGGCAGGCGTTTATCAACCTAGCATTCACATGACATCCGGAGATCCCTGTTACAAAGCCACGTTGGCCACGAAGACCGAAGCATTATGTTTCCAATTGAAGCTATTGCTTTGGATATGGTCAGCTGACGAAGTGTTTTCACCAAAATTCGATCAGAGCCTGCAGACGTATCAAGAGCAATCCTTTTGATTTGTGTTGAAGTGTCTTCTTCGGACAATGAGATGACTTCGTGACGCTTTTTATTTGGATACTGCTCAAGGCATTTGTTGTTTTCCTGTTCGAAAATGTCTCTGAAGTGGCTGTCCAATACGTCCATTTTGATTTTACATTGTTTTGGAGCTCCTTCGCTCATAACCATGCGGACTGATTTTTTGCGTTGATTATAGTACCAGTATTGAGCGAGGTCGTATTGGAATTTATCTCTTCTACGCTGCTTGCATTTTGAGTCAGTGCGTTGAGGATTTGAAGACCTTAAGTGCTGAGCCGATGTGATTCTACGGTTTTTATTTTGTTGGCGAAGACGGTAGAATTTCACTGATGGGAGTTGTGGCCAGGAAGACGTTGGTTAGCTTTGAACAAGAATCTTTGAAACTTGCTGACGTCATCATCGAATGATGCTATATCAATGGTGTCGTCATTCAAATGTCTTTCAAAAATATCGTTCCAAGCTTTGCATTCTGAGTCAAGTACTGCTCTGTTCGATTTTGTTTCATCTGATTTGCTCATTTTCGGTTCTGACTCCGGTGCACCTGTTCTTTGTTTCAGTCGGTTAGCTGTCTGGTCATTTGCTTCTTTTGCGTGTCGGTTCATATGGACAGCGAGTCCTTGCCTCGGAAATGATTGATCGCAAACGTTGCAGCTGTAATTGGCCAGTCGTTGGTCGCTTTGACTTTTTGCTTCTCTCGGTGGGCCTGTAGAAACTGTTTCTGGATCTGGATCTGGATCTTTTCACTGTGAACATTTCGATGCGATAACAGGCCTCGTTTCGTTTCAAATCGTCTTTTGCATATTTCGTATTCGAACTCTTGCTGCTGCGGTGTGATAGATTTTGAACCCACTGCGTTGAGTAGTCTGGTAAGTGAAGCATCGATTCTCCTAATGAATGTTTTGCTAGCTACAGTAGCCGTTGCTGGAATGTTAGAGGAGATTTCGTATGTTCCGGTTTGAATAGTAACCGGAGCTATATTGATGGGTCAAGACGCCTGAAGACGCCGCATCTATCGGTCCGGTGAACAGCAGCGTTAATTGTGGTTTCTTTCCATCGATGAACTGGTTTCCAGTGAGACCGAAGTTATAACAAATATATTCATTTGACTCATTTAATTGAAAAACGTGACCAGAAAATCTATACAATTCAGCTGCTGCGCACAATTCACTAATAGTTCCGAAATTACCAGATTTCGACATGTACATCCGGTATGATAATTTCAGTATTTCAGCATTTCTGGTGTCACTGATGTATTCGGCTAGACCTTCTATCTTCGTCTCTAAGTTGTAGCGGATGCTTTGAAGAAATCTATCCCAATTCTGTTGAAAACCGACTGCATTCTTCGAGAGTATATAATCCACCGTTTGCTTGCGCACTTCATTAATGGTTTGAGGTGGATTTTTAATTTTTGTAGCATTCTTAGTCGTGAAGTCGAAGATAGAAGTGAATAAGCAGTCGTTTATTTTATCGTTTCTTATGGCTTCTTTTATGGAACACAAGATTTAACACAGATTTGAATGTTTTGTTGCACTCATCGCAGTTAAATTTTTTTTTCTTCCACTACTTTCGAGTTTGAGCCATGGCTCCGCATGTGCGCTTTTAGATAGCGTTTTTTGCTGTGTATCTTCGAACATTCGTTGCATGGAAACATCCCGCTGCCATTATGGACATTTTTTTGGTGACTTAATAAAATCACTTTTGACCTGAACTTTTCTGCGCAGACGTCGCGACGAAATCCTAAAAAATTAAAAAACTATAAATTTCATTGTAACTTCCAATATGAGAACATGCATCTGATAACACCTAGTGTGTTGGTCTCCTTGTGATCCTCTTTTTCTTTGTAGCAAAAGGTTTACCGCAAGTGTCACATAGAAATTCAGTTTCTCAAAGTCAGATTTCACTGTCACTGTTTATCACATATTAAGTTCTATGGAGATCTGCAATGGAGTGTGCAATTTAATGTGAAGCTGCAGGGACTTTTTGTTTGCTAGCTCTTTGGTATACAAAGAACACTGAAAATCATTCATGCGTAAAAAGGGGTCTTCGATGTGATAAATATAACGTGTTTCAGTTTTGAAAGACGTTTTACACTGGCCACATACAAATTTAGGTACTGTAAGGAAAAATATATTTTTCTGATAACATAAATTCACGGATTTGTAACAAGTACGTCCAGAGTGTTGTGTTATATGATTATGTAGATGGTCAGCACTCAAGAAAAACAATCCGCACAACTTACAGTCAAACGACAACACGTTTTCTTTGTTTTCTTGTTCGTATAATGAGACAACTCATTTTTTACAATCGTCGAGTGAAAATACTGATACTGATAATCAAACTCAATGTTACATTGACCGCACTTAAAACTCATTTTTTTAATGTAACAAGCGAAAATATCACGAATTTACCGTTACAAAACACACAAAATAAATTTTAAAAGTAACGAATGACATTTACAATTTCACCACTTTTCAACAATGACGATTACCGCATTCACCGGAAAGTCAGGTTCCGCCATTTCTGTATTGACCTGAGGGTTTGCATTACCTTCTATGTTTATATACTTTGGGTGAATGTACATTGTGCGGGTGTTAATGACATCAAATGATGATGATATTGATGGTGTACAAGCCATCAAAACGCATCGTTTTGAAGGATGAGCTTCTTTGGTTGAGTGTTCTAATATTTTTTTTTTCTAAATAGCGTTGTATTGCTTCTGACCAAATAAGTTTTTATTTTCCGTTTAAAAGTAAAGAAACAACAAACGGCTCAACCGATCAGCCTAAACTTTTTTTAAAATATTTCGGCCGATTTTCTCAGAAATAGGTCAAAATTTAGCGTTAATTTAGAAATTCTATATTTTAACAATCCACGACAAAAAGTTGGCTGATTGGGACGTTTACGCCTCTTCAGCGCACCTTTGTTGCAAGACCATATGCATATCAGCGTGGTCACATATTGAATGAGTAATCATCTCGAATATGCGGCCCTATATACACCTCGTTTGTTTTGAAATGCGGTCGATATAGGACGAAAAGTGAACATAAAATTCTGGAATACATTCATGGATGATGGGCGCGCGGTAGCGATGCGCCCATGACGCAAGTCATACGAACAAAAAATTCGGAAAATTTTTTTCGTAGACTTCGGAGCTAAGTTTTGACTTCCCCCCCTTGCGACGTCTTTTCATCATTAAAATCGGTTCCGTGGATCCGAAGATACGACATATAGAAAATGATCATTTCCTATACAAAAAGTGCTGTTTCTATCCAAAGTTAATGCAAACATCCCACGTTAGTTAGTTAGTGGGTTAGTTGGTTGTTAGTTAGTTCCAGTGCCATTTGTATGAAAACCGACTTTTTTGGCTGGTGCTCGAAAACGGCTCGACAACTTTTCTTGAAATTTTGCAGGGACCTTCGGGTGGGCATTCTTCGCCATGAGATTTTAAAAAAGGGGGGTACCGGCCTCGTTTGGGCGTCAGGGCTCTTAGAAGGCGCCATGTAAAGCCCATATGTATGTCTTTGTGTGTGTAGTGTGTATGATAGCAAATTTTGTATGAGGCAATGGTTGTGTGTGATAGAGGTTTCGTGTCAAAGGGAAAGTTATTGGGTTGGGTGTGTAGTGTATCAGGGTGAAAAAAAACTTTTCATATGTTGTAGAGAAAGTTGAGGGGATCATTTTCGCCCATGGAAATACTATCCGCCGCGCTTCGGTTCGGCGGCCGGCGGCGGCGGCTCAAAAAAACTTTTAATATGTTGTAGAGGAAGTTGAGGGGATCATTTTCGCCAATGGAAGTAGTAGCCGTCGCGCTTCGGCTCGGCGACGGCGGCGGCTCAAAAAAAAACTTTTGAAATATTGTAGAGGAAGTTGAGGGGATCATTTTCGCCAATGGAAATAGTAGCCGCCGCGCTTCGGATCGGCGGCGGCTCAAAAAAAAACTTTTGATATGTTGTGGAGGCAGTTAAGGGGATCATTTTGACCCATGGAAGTAGTAGCCGACGCGCTTCGGTTCGGCGGCGGCGGCCCAAAAAAAACTATATGTTGTAGAGATAGTTGAGGGGATCATTTTCGCCCATGGAAATACTAGCCGCCGCGCTTCGGTTCGGCGGCCGGCGGCGGCGGCTCAAAAAGAACTTTTGATATGTTGTAGAGGAAGTTGAGGGGATCATTTTCGCCAATGGAAGTAGTAGCCGTCGCGCTTCGGTTCGGCGACGGCGGCGGCTCAAAAAAAAACTTTTGATATGTTGTAGAGGAAGTTGAGGGGATCATTTTCGCCAATGGAAATAGTAGCCGCCGCGCTTCGGATCGGAGGCGGCTCAAAAAAAACTTTTGATATGTTGTGGAGGCAGTTAAGGGGATCACTTTCGCCCATGAAAGTAGTAGCCACCGCGCGTCGGTTCGGCGGCGGTGGCGGCCCAAAGAAACTTTTAATGCGTTGTAAAGGAAGTTGAGGGAATTATCTTCGACAATGGAAGTAGTAGCCGCCGCTCTTCGGTTCGGCGACGGCGGCGGCTCAAAAAAAAAAAACTTTTAATATGTTGTGGAGGCAGTTGAGGGGATCATTTTCGACCATAGAAGTAGTAGCCGCCGCGATTCGGTTCGGCGGCAGCGGCGGCTCAAAATATTGCAAAACATTACAATCACAACGAAAACCCTTTTTAAAAGGAAAACGAGACGCAAGTCCTCGTCCTTTCTTCCAAAACAACTGATATCAACAGAACAGAAAAACTGTAACACTGGGGGGTCCGGCATTTGTGACGCATTTTTTAATCAAAAGTGAAAATATTTCAAAAGAATTTTGTGCGTTCCGAAGCTGCAAGCGTCACCCGAATTGATATCAGTTGTTTTGGAAGAAGGGACGAGGACTTGCGTCACGTTTCCCTTTTAAAAAGGGTTTTTGTTGTAATACCAACTTCCAAAATCCCTAATTTTAGCACCAAATAAAAGAATGACGAAAATATGAAGCTGAACAACTTTGCTGAAAACTTCAAAATTATATCTCAAACTCCTGAACAAAATTTGAATTTAGACCGCAACGAAATCTACTGTGGGCCTCCTAGTGTAAAACATTCTTTGAAACACTGCACAATGTATGAACATCCTCTTTCGCAGGCTTAAGCCTTGTTTGTTGTGGTATCTTAGTGTTATTAGATGCCATTTATTAGCTTAGGGTATCGATGCTTTGCGTTATGTCATTAAGTTCTATCAAATTCTTACAACATGGCTTTCCCGAAAAGTTAACATCTCCTAACCATTTACTTGGACGTCTGAGTTGACAATAGAAGTAAAAATTAAATTTGTGGAAAAAATTTCAAATTTGCATCATTCCAATTTGCATTGTAAAAATAATGAAAATTTAGAGAAATTTAGAGAAATTCAAAGAAATTAAAGAAGTTTAAAGAAATTAAAGAAATTGCCATATCCCATCCCGACGTCCCGGGATATTCTTGTAAGACGGAGAATCGTCGAACATAAAGGTGCGGGTCGTTCACCATTACCATAGAACATGAGTATATTGACACTCAACCCGTCACCCAAAACCCGTGCCAGGGATTGCTTTCGCAACGTATGTTGCGATTTGCACTTAATATTATACCCAAATGCCTTCACAATATCATATTGTGCAATGCATGGAATTAATTCCTGTCCACACGAAACCTGTGGGATCGTCGCTTAGCTCTGCTAAATCCGACATCGGAGGCCAGTTGAACTGCAACATGCAGAAAAAAATAATATGTTTCGTTCATGCTGACCATGAGCGAATCATATATCATTTCTCACGTTTGAATGAGCTTATCTAAGCGTACCATGAAACAATAATGTTTTCTATTATTCTTTATTGCACCTCAGTTCGTTTTGCAATCTCGTAAAAGTCGGTCGTTAGAAATTTTTCACATTTATTAGGCGAAAATTGATATTTTCTCACCTCAAATGAGGTGCGAAAATTGAATTTTGCATGGGTAGTTTGTAGCGGGATGAAAAGTAAATTTTCGCATCTCATTTGAGGTGAGAAAATAAAAGGAGGTGAGAAAATAAATACTTAACACAAAGTATCATGGCCGATCTGTTCATATGATTTTTTTTTGCGATGAAGAAAGTAAAAAATAATTAATTTTCGACTCGACGGATACGAGCTAAACAAAAGTCGAATGTCACTCTCGTTTGAATTTACTCTGCTTGTGCCACAAACCTTACTCTCGTTGCAATTTTCTCTGCTTTGGCCACAGACGTCAACCTTGTTAAGCAATTTTCTATTTTCTCCCCTTGTCATGAAAATAACTATTAAACGGTTCTTAAGTTGTCGCGAAAAATATTATAACATAAATTAGTGTTTCATTTAACATAGTTCTTAACATAAACTTGCCCGGGCATTTCGGCAAAAACATCTTCATATCTAAATCGAGTCTCAATATACTACAGTGGCGCCCAACGTGAAAAATCCGCGTTTAAATAGTTACAAATAAAAATATTTTCGTAAACAAAAACATTCAAGATTAATAAAGCATTAATATACACGAATAATATTCAAATAACTGTGGCATGTAAAGAGTTCCCATTAAAAACTAGCATTCAAATAACTATATGATGAATTAAATGCGAATTAGCAAAAGATAAGAGCTCTTGCCACGTCATCAGTTGACAGTAACATTTTTTAAAGTCAAGAGTAACATACTGCCGTAATTTGCATAAGGAACTTATTGATCACTTTTTGAGAGAGAATTACATATATTTTCTCTCTCAAAAAGTATTCACTAAGTTTCTTATGCAAATTACGGCAGCATAGTGCAAAACAATTAAACAAAAAAAAATATAATTGTAAACCAGGGCCTATTTTCGCGAATTTGGATTCGTGAAATTCGCAAAAATTCTCGAAATTCGCGAAAATTCTTGAAATTCTCGAAAATTCGCGAAAATTCGTGAAATTCGCGAAAAATGTCAAATTAATCAAGAATAACTAAAACTAGCTTTTTCGGATTTCGCAAATTTCTCGAATTTCGCGAAAATAGTCCCTGATCAGCACCGATTTCGCAAAATTAGAAATGATTCAGGAATGCGGATACTATGCGAATTGAAAACTTGACAATAAAGTTGGATTGAGCTACGATGTACTTCGCTACGATGAGGTACGGGCGAAGCAAACAGCTACACACGAGCGGTGAAGTTCGGGCGCCAAGTGGTCCACTCGCTTTCGAGTATTTGTAAGAATTACAGAATACACTTCATTTGTAAATACTTAGAGGTTAGAGTTATTAAAAAAGCATGAAAATTGAAGAAGAATGTAAATTTCAGTCAAAAATTTTCAAAAATTTTGCACAACGTAACATGCGTCTAGACCCCCCTCTCCCCACTGTCACACTCTGTCATCCTAGACCCGAATCCTCCTCCTCCCCTCAGATCGTGACATACTTACACCTAATTTTTGTTTTTCGTGGTTTCCTGAGGTCTATATAATTGATTCGATTTCGAAGCCTTCAAGAGGGATTTTCATGTTAATTTCGCAGAGATGGCCAAAAATTTTCACCGACCTTCAAAACTTCATATACCCTTCGTGCGGGAGAATTACATTATATTCAAAATTATCAACTGACGGTGAAACATCACAATAATCATCAAATCTATTGCAGAGGTGTGACGTGGTGAATTTCTCTACAGTCTTCGGGGATGTCACTTATCCATCCAATATTCATTCATAATTCATTATTGCCGAAGAAGAAACAATCGATTTGTAACTCGATTCGGCCCTGCAACGCAAATTTGTCGATGTTGCCGAATCCTATAACAAACTGAAAAATCAAATACGGAATCTATAAAATGTACACAAAATTCAAAAACTCCAAAAAATTTTGTAAATTCGATGTAGATTTCATGGTCTTCGCTTAGTTTAATTTGACATTTACACAGTTGTGCTGCACTATGCGAAACGAAGTTCGTTGCATTACAGCACAACAGTCTAAACACCTGTAAACACACTGACACATAGAACAGTAAGTGATGCCGACGGGGACCTTTTCAAATCATCTGTGGTAAAAAGGGTAAAAACGGTAAAAACTAAAAAATTAGAAAAAGATAATGACAAAAATTTTTTTACGTTTTTCCGACTGGGATTCAACGCGATTTTATTCGATGGGTATCCTGGGTATCGTATAATTTATACCATTTGTACAAATAAACAAAAGGACTGGTCCAAAACTTATACTAGATTTAAGTCTTCTATTACAATTTTTCGACGAAAACCTTCTTTCTGTAAAAATGGCGTAATGTCATTTCGTTTGCTATGATTTTATTTTTTTTAAATTCAACCCAAATATTATAATAGCTGGATTGTATTTATCGTCGAGGGAAAGTGCAACGAAATTACAATAAATTTACAGTGACTTTATCATTGCGAAAATGAATTTGATGTTGGAAATGTGAATTAAATTTTTTCAATTAAAATGGCTGCCGATTTTTATTCTAGTGAAAAACTCAGAAATTCATCGGAAGCTTTCAAATTACTATAAAAATCACATATTTCATCAGAAAAGTATCAAATCAGATGGAAAAACCGAATAAATTTACGTGAAAAAGTACACAATTTTGCCGAAAAATTATCAAATTACAGTGAGAAACCGATATTAAGTTGGGGGACGAAATTCGCGGCATTGTTGTTGATAAGTGAATTTTCAAGCAAAATAAATAGCGTGAAGGAACACTTTCCAAGAAATTTTTATTATGGACCTTGACGACGTCAACCTCGATGTTCTGACGGATGATTTTGACGGTTGTTCAGATGATGACGATGGTGATGTTGATTATGATTTTATCAACGAAGGTACCTCAAGTCAACTTACAGCAGGAAGTAAGTTTTTTTTCGAGAAAATACTTTTTTGTTGCTCTTTTCATACTAAACAATTATTGTTGTCTGGAAAAATTTCAGTATGTGGAGATGGTAACAATTGCATTTTAATAACTAATCCAATATTATTCATTACTAAAATAAAATTTTCACTTTGCAATCGTCTGGAAATTGTAAGTCAATGCGGAACGTTAATTGCGTCGGAGTGCAGCATACGTATGTTGGTTCCATTATAGGAGCAGCGTTGTTGTGAATCGTGGATATATTTACACGTTGTGGTGGTATCCATACGTAGTCTTCTACGTGTCACATTGTCGTAATCGTAATTCCAAATTGGTATGATTTACCAAGTTCTATTCTCACAAAATAATAACTTCGCGATTCGCATGAGAATTTCTGTGAATAGAGTGAATTTTTTTACCTGTTCTAATCTTGGCCACCAATAGTCGCCACTTACGCATCTAAGGATAACCTATTTGACACCTCCATTGATAAAATTAATTTAGATCTAAAAACAAAAGACTTGCACTTTTTCTGTTACACGACGACATTCCATTCAAGAATTGGTCCGAAATGAAGTGATGAATATGTGGATGCATACAGCAATAGAAATGTCGAAACTTACGATTGGGTTTCAAAGAAGGCATCATTTATCAGACATCATGCCTTTTATACTTCTTTAAAACAAGCTAAATTAAAGATTAATTCTATTGATGCAGCAATTATTTCATAAAGGTTTAGACGAGTAAATCGTATAAATTTTTTAGCACAAGTTTATGCTCACTTAGCAACTAAGTTTTGACTTTCGAAAGTTAAAACATGAAAGTCGGAATTCGCCAGCAAAAATCTTTGCTCGCACTTTGAACCTGCTGAACGTCCTCTTTTGTGATTTCTTGTCCTCTTTTTTGAAAATTTATTCATTTTGAGCAAAAAGGATACGCTGAGCGGCTATTTTTGCATCCACTTCCGCGTGGAATGAAATCGTTCGTTAAATCCATACAAAATTGCACATTTTTTCACTAAGAGTTGCGAGAAACGTGCTTTTTTTACACATGTTTTCATTCACACAATGAGCCGAGAGATGGATAAACAAAAAAACCAGGTTCGATAGGAGCGAAAATGAAAAAAAATCTACGTTATATTTTTTTTGCGGTAATAAAAATGCTTTCTTCTTTTTTGTTTAAATATGTCAGTTTTTTTAAGTTCTTGGACCAAAATGCTCATAAAATTGTTTAGAATCAAGTTGACACCATCCACTCTATCTGAGTGCGTCCGTTTTCCGATACCCTTCCGGTAGTAAGGTGGATTTACAGCATGCTCAAAAGCAGAAACGTTGAAGCCAATGTATGTGGTTACAAAACCAGACGCTGTGCAGCAAAAGGATGTCGCCAAGGACTTATTCTTTCGCCCTTTTCGTCTGGTGATAGGTTCTCTCATTAGGAACCTGAACAGAACAAACATATGGAGTGTTTGTCGCAAAAAAGCCACCATATTAACCACCAACATTGTAACGTTTGCCCCAAAGACAATTAGAAAAAAGTTATTATTCAACCTGGTACTGAGTCAATCCTGAGACTTCGTTCAGTATACTTTTTTAACACAACACTTCTGTAATTTTTAAGAACAGAAAAGTGCTAAAAAACCAAATAAACAAACAAATAAAAATAATTGCAGTCATTACAATTCAAAAATAGTTCGGAATTTGGTTCATCAGTTTTTCGGAATACGCCGCCATTTTGTGTGTGAAAAAAAAAACTAAAAAAACTAAAAAACGGAAAAAAACTATGTGTCAACATTCAGTTAGTTAATTAGTTAATACTGCGAAAATAATTCACTAAGCAATTCTATAGATGAAAGTGACCGATAAATAGTTGATTCTCTAGTAATAATTCAGTAAGACCTGCCTTCCACATTTTGGTTTCATTTTATTTAGTTGACGTATTTATATGTTTCAGATTACCTGAAATTTACATCCCTGATGAAGTCTACTGAATGTAGTCGAAAGCTAGGAAAATAAATAAAAAACAAAAAGCAATAACCACGTATTCCAATTATTTAACAATGAATATCCAATAATTGCATTCGTTCGCTTTTCGCTTCAATTCTTCCATTATTCTGAGCCGAAAAATTAGCTTAGAAGTGAAAAAGTCATATTTTAATATCGCTACGACATAATTATTCATTTACTTTTAGCTTACACCTAACAAGAATGTTAAAATTGAAGCAAATAGATTGGTTTTTCGATCAGAGAGAAGTAACTGGCAATCACAGCTTGAGAATTTTAATGGAATTATTTTGTCATTGTAATGACGCTTAGGTTGAACTCAACTAGAACAGTTGTGTTCTTGAACATATTTCAGAAGCATCAACATTTGTTTCAACAGTTCTAATTGAGTTCAACCTGAGCGTCATTACAATGACAAAATAATTCCATTAAAATTCTCAAGTTATGATTGCCAGTTACTTCTCTCTGATCGAAAAATCAAGTAAAATCCATTTGCTTCTATTTGTAATTTCACGATCAAGAAAAAACCGAGTAATAGATAAGCTCATAATACTCATAATAAGAATGTTAAAATTTGAAGCATACGAAAATATATGATTTTCACATTTTTTCTAATTTCACATAATTTCATATTTGCTCATCCTCGTCTTCCTATCAACTTTTATCGATAGCTGGGCATCAATTATCTTTTTTTATGATAGAATGTGCCGAGATGTGCACTAACACCACCGAAATGAACGGTTTGTGAGTCAAATGTGCCGTTCACATAATTTCCACAGATGTGAAAAAATGTGAAACACATAATTTTTGAACGGCACATTTCGCTTTTCTTCCAAACTTTTTGAACGGGTGAAAGCACATCTCAAAACTTTGGATATAAATGTGCCGATATTTGACCTATACCACTGAATACATCTAGAAAGCTTGTTTTCGAAGTTTGGACGTTCGAAGATGGGTTGTATCGGCCTAATTCCCTTGGCTAAAAGTAGGGTTCTTACGTCGGTAAATCACTTAGCTAACAATTTCGTAAATTATGGTTTTATTCGACGAAGAATGTAATTGCTCAGGTTAAGGTCGTATTTCGGTGATATCAGTCTGGGGGTTCAGGAGTTATTCTCAAGAGAATATTAGCGTATGAAATTCAATGACATGCGAGGTGTTCAGTGTGAGTTTTGGTGTTGACATATAGCTCTTTGCCAAACTGTAACGTTAAAAAAGGGATGCACAAAATTGTAAAGTTTCATAAGTAAATAAAGTATCTCAAGGTCTACGAAATCATCTAAGGATTTCGCGATTACGACGCTTAAAAGAACAGCGTGCTCTTACAATTTGTTTACATGCTCTTTTTGGACCCGTACGAAGTACAAAGTCCTATATGTTTACTACAAACAATTGTATTGTAACATGAGGTGGGAGGGGGGGGGGATGCATCTATTATCGTCTAGAGATGACGAATCAGCAATACAAAAATGTCCGTCTGTCAGTCCGTCTCCACTTTTTTTTCCAAACGGCTCAACCGGTCAGCCTAAACTTTTTTCCCCTGAAAGGTACATGGCTCCCATGATTCAAGTTCGAAGATTAGATGAGCAAAATCGGCCAAAAAGTTCCGGAGATATGGTCGAAGAAGTGGAGGGCGGACATGAAATTTCCGAGCGTCGATGAAACTTTTTCGCAAATATCTCAGCAAGTATAGCACGGAAATTCTTCATTTTGGTGTCAAATGAAAGCATTCGATATCTCAAAACTAAGAAACAAATTTTTGTGGGAATCGGGTCAGGGGTCTGGGCACTGGGACCAATGGAATGGACGAAATTGAGTTTCTTGGCCATATACGAAAATAGTTTTTTGTCTATATTTCCTTAACTGTAGAGAATTAAATTTAAGTCAACATGTGTTTCAGGGAAATATGGCACAATCCTGGTATATGGCCACTCCCATAATTGGGCAGGATGATCCGAATCTCTAGAACTATGAGGGTTAGAAAGTTGGTTTCAAAGGCGAAGTTATAGAGAATTATATTTAAGTTAACACGTGTTTCAGGGTTTTGGGGAAATATGACCCAATTATGGTATATGGCCACTTCAATAATTGGGCAGGATGACCCGAATCTCCAGAACTATGGGATGTAGAAAGTTGCTTCAAAATGCAAAATTGTAGAGAATAGAATTTTAGAAAACACGTGTTTCAGGATTTTAGGGGAAAATGGCTTTGTCCTTTTTGTAGGTTTGAATGATCTGAGACGTACTTCGGTAGGGTCTTTGACATTACCTTGGGTAATTTCTATAGATCTTTGAAATTCTTACAGTTATAAAAGAACAGAAAACGTTGAATTGTTTGCTTATTTGTATATTTGGATACGTTCGAATCTCTTTGCCACATCTATTCTGTCTGCCACATATATTCTGATACGTGCGGGTCTTTGGTTATGTTTGTTGATTATATTGACTTTGTTTGATGATTTCAATATCTCTGCGTGAAAGGAAATATTCTAAAATCCAGTTTCATTTAATTAATCGTGCTAAAGACAACATTGTTCGAATAAAAATCCAATTGCATAAAATTGGTCATTGCTTAGAAAAGCGTTGTTCTAAAGTTTTATTATAGCTGCAGAAAGCATTGTTTTTTAAGAGCTTGTTGTTGTTCTTGTTGTTTTTTGATTTAGTTACTTGTAGAACTCACAACTTTAAATTTTAATTCAGTTTCATTTTATGCTTTAATAAAATCTTCATAACTAATATTAATGCCTCAGCCTAATTACAATCATTGATCCAAACATATCGAATATTACTTCCAGACTTTAAAATTAACTTACGGAAATGTCTCGGATAATTATATATGAATTATTCTCAATTCTTAACTGATTTTCAAGAAATAAGAAATTAGTTTGATTTAAAAAATAATATATTTCATGAGTCTCGAAGGCTCGAAGTTTTAAAAATACATTTAGAATAGTTATTTTCATGACAAGGGGAGAAAATAGAAAATTGCTTAACAAGGTTGACGTCTGTGGCCAAAGCAGAGAAAATTTTCTCCCGAGTTATGAATAATGAATTAAATTTTTCACATTTGTTAGGCGAAAATTCATATTTTCTCCCGAAAAAGATTCAATATTACAATTATTGCAGATAACTTAACACATTTAAGCATATAAAAGACGAATTTCACAGAAAACATAGAAAGTAACTCAAAAACACATTCGACTTGTTGTTTTTTTCAAATTCTTATATCTCGAGAAATATTTGCCAGATTAGCTAATGAATTACTTTAGAGTAATCCTGTGATCATAAACTATGCGCTGGCATTTTGTTTAGTTCGTATCCGTCGAGTCAAAAATTAATTATTTTTTGTTTGCTTTCTTCATCGCAAAAAAAAAATTCAAATGAACAGATCGCCCATGATACTTCAAATGAAACATTTGTCATGTTACTCATATTTTCTCACCTCAAATGAGCGTGGCAGTTGGTTGATAAAGATTTGTCTCAACAAACTCTTTTATCGTACATTAGCCAAATTCATTTCAGATTGATTTCTTTTTTTCGGCTTGGGTAGTTGTTTTTTTGGTAGATAATCGAGCCTAGATCAACGTTCGAAAAAAATTGAATTTAGGAGGGTGGCTGACGACTTTTGTTCTTATGTTCTAAAGCGTTGGTTAGAAAGAGGCAGATATAGTTGGTATAAAATGTTCCTCTACGAAAGCTTAGGCATAGATAGTACTTCAAAATAACAAACAAACAGTTTGCCTTGGCGATATAAATTTAGCAAAATCTGAACTAAGATAGGTTTTTCGAGTGTATGAGTGAAATTTCATGAACTCCCCTAAGACTATTTCAGGACGGATTATTATCATCGAAGTGACTATTCGCCGGCGCCGGCGAATAGCCAAAATATGTGAAAATGACAATTCGCCGGCGCCGGCAAATAGCGAAAATATATGAAAATGACTATTCGCCGGCGCCGGCGAATAGCGGAAATATATGAAAATGACTATTCGCCGGCGCCGGCGAATAGCGAAAATATATGAAAATGACTATTCGCCGGCGCCGGCGAATAGCCAAAATATATGGAAAGGACTATTCGCAGGCGCCGGCGAATAGCCAAAATATATGGAAACGACTGTTCGCAAGCACATTTGACGAAAAAGTTGCAAAATTATCGAAGTAAGCAATTTGTTCTTTAATGAAACGTCAGTAAAATGTAGACAATAATTAATAACTAGATAATAGTTAACTTATATATTAAAGTTTATGTTACGGCTAAAATGCAGTATACGGAAACAGCTGGGATTGGGGTGCTTGAGGGTGGGATCAATAGAGGGAGGTCTCCTGATGACAAAACAACAAGAATTGGGGCGCGGAAGCCCCTCCCTGGGCGCCCAGGGTCATCCAAATTTTGTTTTTTTTTCAATTTTTGTGTTTTTTAAGGTGTAATCGACGCGGGAAGGTCACCTGATGACAAAACAACAAGAATTGGGGCACGAGAGCGAATGAATTTTCCTTTTACAAAATGTCACGAGCGAATGAATTTTCCTATTACGAAATGCAACGAGAGCGAATGAAGTTTCCTTTTACAAAATGTCACGAGCGAATGAATTTTCCTTTTACTAAATGCAACGAGAGCGAATGAATTTTCATTTTACTAAATGCCACGAGCGAATGAATTTTCTTTTTACGAAATGCCACGAGAGCGAATGAATTTTCCTTTTACAAAATGCCACGAGAGCGAATGAATTTTCCTTTTACAAAATGCCACGAGCGAATGAACTTTCCTTTTACTAAATGCCACGAGAGCGAATGAATTTTCCTTTTACAAAATGCCACGAGCGAATGAATTTTACTTTTATGAAATGCCACGAGAGCGAATGAATTTTCCTTTTACAAAATGCCACGAGAGCGAATGAATTTTCCTTTTACAAAATGCCACGAGAGCGAATGAATTTTCCTTTTATAATATGCCACGAGAGCGAATGAATTTTCCTTTTACAAAATGCCACGAGAGCGAATGAATTTTCCTTTTACAATATGCCACGAGCGTATGAATTTTCCTTTTACGAAATGCCACGAAAACGAATGAATTTTCCTTTTACAAAATGCCACGAGCGAATGAATTTTCCTTTTACGAAATGCAACGAGAACGAATGAAAATTCCTTTTATAAAATGCCACGAGCGAATGAATTTTCCTTTTACGAAATGCCACGAGAGCAAATGAATTTTCCTTTTACAAAACGCCACGAGAGCGAATGAATTTTCCTTTTACAAAATGCCACGAGCGAATGAATTTTCCTTTTACGAAATGCAACGAGAACGAATGATTTTTCCTTTTACAAAATGCCACGAGCGAATGAATTTTCCTTTTACGAAATGCCACGAGAGCAAATGAATTTTCCTTTTACAAAATGCCACGAGAGCGAATGAATTTTCCTTTTACAAAATGCCACGAGCGAATGAATTTTCGTTTTACGAAATGCCACGAGAGCGAATGAATTTTCCTTTTACAAAATGCCACGAGCGAATGAATTTTCCTTTTACGAAATGCAACGAGAGCGAATGAATTTTCCTTTTACAAAATGCCACGAGCGAATGAATTTTACTTTTATGAAATGCCACGAGAGCGAATGAATTTTCCTTTTACAAAATGCCACGAGAGCGAATGAATTCTCCTTTTACAAAATGCCACGAGAGCGAATGAATTTTCCTTTTACAATATGCCACTTGCGTATGAATTTTCCTTTTACGAAATGCCACGAAAGCGAATGAATTTTCCTTTTACAAAATGCCACGAGCGAATGAATTTTCCTTTTACGAAATGCAACGAGAACGAATGAATTTTCCTTTTACAAAATGCCACGAGCGAATGAATTTTCCTTTTACGAAATGCCACGAGAGCAAATGAATTTTCTTTTTACAAAACGCCACGAGAGTTTGGATGACCCTGGGCGCCCAGGGAGAGGCTTCCGCGCCCCAATTCTTGTTTCCATATATTTTGGCTATTCGCCAATCGAGGGTACGTAACAATAGGTTACGCCGACGACATAGCGATACTCGTGTCAGGGCCTTTCGAAGAAGTATTTGGCCAATTAATGCAAAGTGCCTTCAGCCTTGTTGAAGAATGGTGCGACGAGTCAGAACTATCGGTAAACTCCGATAAAACCGGACTGGTGCTATTCACCAACAGGAGGAAGGTCCAAGCATTTAAGAAACCGAAACTTTTCGGAAAGCAACTAGTGTTGACAAACAAAGTGAAATACCTTGGAGTCATACTAGATGAAAAGCTGACATTGAGGGAACACATAGCAGAAAGAATCAGCAAATCAATTAGAATTTTCTGGCAGTGCCGCAGCGCGGTCGGTAGAAAGGTAAAAAGGGATTAAGACCCTCAGCTTTATACTGGTTGTACACAGCGATAGTGAAACCAGTACTAAGCTACGGCTGTATGGTATGGTCCTGCAAGGCAGGAACAGCTAGTGTGGAGAAAGAGCTGACGCACGTGCAAAGACTAGCATGTGTGGGAGCGATGACGTCGACCCCAACGGCAGCCCTTGAAGTCTTGCTGTCACTCAGTCCCATTGATTTATTCATAAATCAAGAGGCCAATGGTTGGCGCTGAATAGGAATATGGGAGACGCGGCCATTTTGAATTCACTGAAGAAAGACTTTAGAGAAATAGAAATGCCCAACGACCGCATTCCAACAACGTTTAAATTCGAAAAAAACTTTGGGTAGGGAGGAGTGGCAAGGCGGGACCTGTCCTGTGATTGGGGACTTAATAGTCTACACAGATGGATCCAAGACGGAGGACGGAACGGGGGCAGGTATTCATTGCGAGGAATTAGAACTTAACACATCAATTCCCCTCGGAAAACTTGCCACAGTGTTTCAGTCTGAGACCTTTGCCATCAAACAGGGTTGCAAGAGACTGACAGAGAAACGACTTATCAATAAGAGAATAGCAATGTGCTCTGACAGTAAGTCGGCCATCGGAGCGCTTTCAAGTTGCAAGCTGTCAGCGAGATCGGTACTCGGGGCTAGAGTAGCTCTGGAATCCCTAGCAGAGAACAACGAAGTATCACTTGTTTGGGTTTCAGGCCACTCAGATGTCCCGGTTAACGAAATTGCAGACGAACTAGCGAGAAGAGGCACTGAGAAAGAGCTCATAGGCCCGGAACCGGTAATCGGAATACACGAGGGACTAATATCGACGCTGATAAAGCGTAGAACAAAAGAAAGGCACCAGCGTGTTTGGGAAAACCTAAATACGTGCAGACAGGCAAAGGAATTTTTGGCAGGTTGCAACGAGCACACTACCAAATATCTTTTGAGCCTGGACAAGAGATCCTTAAGAAGGATAGTAGAAGTGCTGACGGGTCACAATAATCTGAGATACCATCGAAACAAGACGGGACTCAGTGATGACCCGAACTGCAGGAGCTGCAGAGACGTGCCGGAAACAGCAATGCACTACCTATGTCACTGTCCCGCTTTAGTTGGACTCAGGGCGCAATGTCTGGGGGACTTCTACCTAACAATAGAAGAATTCCGTAAAGTACCACTCCCAAAAGTCCTTTCTTTTATCACAGGGAACAATTGGTTGGAGGTCAGCGCTACATAACTACTACAATCATCATTCGATCATAAACAAAACTCTCTATCAAAAGTAAAACAACAACAACAACTTACCGTGAGGTAAAAATAACTTCACACCCATCCCAATGTACGCGATACCCTCTCTAAATTATATCTATCACTGTCCACTCATTCAGCATTTAGTTTTTATCTCTTTTTTCTCAACAAGAAGAGTAAGTTTACAGCTTTACTAACAATAATTGCATACAGCATCGCTACCGGGACATATCATTATACAAAATTATATCTAAATGCCAATAGATCACAGGAGTAAAATACCTATAATAGAAACGCTATATGGGTTTTTATTTGTAAAAATGTTTGACATAAAAACCTTCATACGATGCAACTATCAAAGAGGGTCAGTCTATGCAACTATTAAAAAGAGTCAGGTATTTAACACCACGATCACTCCTGCGATCAAATGCCACACTCACCATAGTACGATTATGTACAGATAATAATAAAAATATTTATTGCTATGCGTGCATTTTTTGATTGGAAAATAAACAGTTTCAAATATACGGTCAAATGATTTTTGTGAATACTTTTAAAATGATCGGATGTGTAGCTAATTCTAATTACACCAGTATCATTTCACTCAATATTTTCCCCATTAGTTTCACATAAACGTGCAGATAATTGTTTTGTCAATAGTTATGAAAATCATACCAAAATTCTCATGTATATAACTAATTTAAATTAAATCAGTATTTACCATCCAAATACTTTTCTGTAAATTTTTTTTTTTTTGAAAAATGGGGTGAATGTTTTTCTTAATTACTCTCTTAAAAAAAACTCATCAGGGTTAGAGAGAAAATGGGGTGAATGTTTTTTTTAATTACTCTCTTTAAAAAAAAAAAAAAAACTCATCAGGGTAAGAGACTTAGTCATCGCGAAGACGATTTTTTTGTCAATAGTTATGAAAATAATTCCAAAAAATACTAAATACAAAAATAAGTAGTTTAAATTGCCTGTACCAACCAGATACTTTTCTGTAAATTTCACTAAAATATTTTGTATTATCATGGGCGCGCGGTAGCATTGCGCCCGTGACGCAAGTCCCCATACGATTAAAAAAGTCAGAAATTTTGTTTCGTAGACTGCGGAACCATATATACAGCTAAATTTTGACTTTTTTCCCTTGCGTCATACCCCCCTGAGACCTAGTTTATCGGATTCTACGTAAAATTTTGATTGAACTCGACCTTTCACTCATTAAAATCGGTCCAGTGGATCCGAAGATATGACCTTTAGAAAATCGTCATTTTCCATGCAAAATGTGCTGCTTCATAGAAGCCAAAGAAAATGTATACATCCTACGTTAGTTAGTTAGTTAGTTAGTGGGTTAGTTAGTTAGTTGTGGCATTTCCATTTGTATGAAAAACGACTTTTTTGGCGATTTCTCGAAAACTGGCGGTCAGATCTTCTTTAAATTTTGCAGGGACCTTCGGATGGGCTTTCCACGCCATCGAAGATTTTAAAAAAGTGGGGTCACCGGCTTCGTTTGGGCGCTAGGGCTCCTGGAAGCTCCCATACAAATCCCATATAAAATAATGTGTATGTGTGTGAGTGTCACAGTTGGGTGAGTGAGATGTTCAACTTCCATTAGAGTTTTTGATTTTTTCGGTTATTCTCGACATGAGTGAGGTCATGCAATGGAGCTTCCTAGGTTTAAGGGATTCTCAAGGATTTTTGTGGATTTCTCTAGCACTTTTCAACTTCCATCAGGTTTTTTGATATTTTTCGGTTATTCTCGACATGCGTGAGGTCATGCAATGGAGCTTCCTAGGTTTAAGGGATTCTCAAGGATTTTTGTTGATTTCTCTAGCCTTTTCAACTTCCATCAGGTTTTTTGATATTTTTCGGTTATTCTCGACATGAGTGAGATCATGCAATAGAGCTTCCTAGGTTTAAGGGATTCTTAAGGATTTTTGTGGATTTCTCTAGCACTTTTCAACTTCCATCAGGTTTTTTTGATATTTTTCGGTTATTCTCGACATGAGTGAGGTCATGCAATGGAGCTTCCTAGGTTTAAGGGATTCTCAAGGATTTTTGTGGATTTCTCTAGCACTTTTCAACTTCTATCAGGTTTTTTGATATTTTTCGGTTATTCTCGAAATGAGTGAGGTCATGCAATGGAGCTTCCTAGGTTTAAGGGATTCTTAAGGATTTTTGTGGATTTCTCTAGCACTTTTCAACTTCCATCAGCCTTTTTTGATATTTTTGATCGGTTTCAATTTCTTCCAAAAGTACTGATATCACAACAAAAACCCTTTTAAAAGGGAAATGTGACGCAAGTCGTTGTCCCTTCTTCCAAAACAACTGATATCAATTTGGGTGACGCTGAACGCTTCGAGACGCAAAAAAACTTTCAAAATATTTTCACATTTGATTAAAAAAATGCGTCACAAATGCCGGACACTGGTGTTATAGTTTTTCTGTTTTTTCAATTTTATACGCAAAAATTTGACTTCCTGTACAAAAATACTACATACATTCCTACATTCAAGTCAAATTTTTGCGGTGTGAAAGCTGAAAGAACAGAAAAACTATAATATCAGTGTCCGGCATTTGTGACGCATTTTTTTAATCAAATGTGAAAATATTTTGAAAGTTTTTTTGCGTTTCGAAGCGTTCAGCGTCATCCAAATTGATATCAGTTGTTTTGGAAGAAGGGACAACGACTTGCGTCACATTTCCCTTTTAAAAGGGTTTTTTTTGTGATAATTTAATAACAAACATTAGACAATTTTCGATTCGCTTGTGAAACACCACAAAAATTGTGCTTTAAAGTCTATTAAAATAATTTCAATATTAATACCAGGACTTGTGCTGCATATAAGTGTCCAGTGGAGAATCTTTTTTAATAAATTAACTGATAATAAAGCAGCAAAATATCGTAAGTTTCTACCCTGTGAAAAGTGTTTTCATACTTCAAACTTCTGGAATCATTATTTCGCTTCCTTCAAGAGTAACACCAACAAACATATTATTATTAGAATTTTTAAACTATTTCCAAAAGATGGTTAAAATGTTGTGAGGTTTGAGTCAAGATCTTAATCTTAAATTCGAATTTAATTATTGATCATCACACAAATCTTTCGATTTGGATTATTGTTGACATTATGACAGATCTTGCTCAATCGTTTACTTTCTTGATATTGAAAGTAGTCTCGATAAAGTGCGATGATCACAAATTAAATTGAATTTTATGATTAATATCTTGGCTCAAACTTCACAGAATTGAAACCATTTTTTAGAAATAGTTTAACAATTTTAACAAAAACGAATTTCCCTTAAATACTCTGGAAGCAAGCGTGATAATGCTTGTAGAAGTTTAAAGCACGAAAACACTATTCACAAGGCACAAATTAGCGATTTTTTGCTGCCTTCCGAGGTTATTTTTCTTGTAGAAAATCACAACCGAACACTTATACGTATCACAAGAACTGGACAATATTTCACTAAATTTAAAACAATTTTAATGGACATAAAGGTCCCAATTTTGCAGTATTACACAGAACCCAAATATTATATGTTGTTTGTTTATAGATTTAATTTAAAACCCCTAAACAAATAAGATGGATGCGTTCGATGTGATCATGATTTCAGAATAACCCTATACGTTCTCATAGGATTCAGCAAATCTCACATTACAATTGTATAAACTTTTATTCGAATTTAGTTTTGTGAAATCAAATAAATTAATTTCACACGGATTTAAACAATTTCATACTACTATGGCCGCAAATTAAATAGCAACTTTTTTCGTGTAGTTCCCACCTGTAGAACTTTGTATGTCAAGATTTTTTATGTTGTTTTGAATTTGTGACGCACTTGAGATATTTACGTTAGTTCTTAAGAATCTAATCGGTTTGCATCGTTATGATGAGTCCTCAAATGTTCCACTTTTCATGACTAATAACAAAATATGTTCCCTTCCGATAATAGTATATGATTAACCAAGGGATACAATGGCGCGATTATAGTCGAGGTGAGGTGAATTTCCAAAGGGCTATCCCCGAGGAATAGTCACGTACCGAGACTATAATCAAGCTATTCATCCCTTGGTTGAATAATAATAATAATAATAATAATAATAATATAATTCGCCAATTGACTCGTGGCTTTTGTTTTGATTTCCTTTGAGATTTGACGTCGTGATATTATAGTCGGACTATAATGAAAATTATAGTCGAATCGAAAATTATAGTCGGATTATAATGAAAATTATAGTCGAGTCGACCATAATATGCCTATTATATACCTCCCAATTTGTATGAAACTCGACTATAACCTGGTCATTATACCCCTACTTTCAGGTATATAAATGGCTAATTATATGTCCGAATGATATAAAATGTTTTTCATACCCGCATTAAGAATCTGATATATATATTTGTATTTGCTAAACTCTTCCATTTGACAACAAAAAGCGTAGACCCAACATAATTTCAAAAAACGTTGAAAAAGAAATAACTCACATATTTACATCCAACTGAAGAAGAACGGACTACAAAATCTAAATGTGAAATAATTTGCTTGTGAGGGTAACTAAAAATATCCATTTACATTCCAAGCATATCGGGTTGTCGACAAGCAATAAAATCAATAATTGATTTCCCAGTTAATAGCCAGAAAAGTTGGTTAAAAAAATAGGGATAAAAAAAAGTTATCAATAACGCTTGGAAATGTTTTGTGAAAACCCATGTTCTTTGATCGCTCCATTTTCGTTAATAAAATATTCATGATAAATGCAGTCTATTGAAAAAAAAATAAGAGTGAGAAAACTGTTGTTAAGATGATTGAAAATTAAGTTATTGAACCAAATGGAAATTAACTCTACCCATGAAAATAGGTTTTCATGTGATTTTAACTGAGTAAAAGTACTCACTTATATTTATTTTAAAAAAGGTTGAACGTTTACTTTTTTTTTGTATAGTGTAGTACAGTGCACACAAGCAACAGGCATCCAATTCAGTTATCGTTTTCAAGTGCCTGTGTATAATTGAAAATGTAATATAGAGCTTCAGGTTGTTCAGTAGATGAACGGTTGTGAAATTCCACTTTATAAATCATTTATCTGATAGCTTACACTATTTTAAATATCTTACACCACATATACTCACTTTTAACTTGGATTATAAAATTTGAATTATTCTTCTTTTGCAGCGAAAATAATATAAACTCTGAACTTGTTGGTAAAAGATTTTTTTAATGTACATACAAAATATAGATACAAACGAATATTAAATTTCAATAATTTGCACAAATAATCAAAGCACTAATTAAATAGTTTTAACAAAAAATACGACGCACAAAATCATTTAACGTTTTATAATCCAAATCCCTTCAAGGTAAACTGAAGACAGAACTGGATCTTTTGTCCTCCTCTGTATATGGGTGATGATGCTGCGCAGAATGCCAAAATATTGTTGTTCAGGTAACGTTTAGGAAAGCATGCGTAAAGTGGCTCTACATCTAAAAATAGGATCTCAAACCAAACATGTAAATTATTAGGAATTGGATATGCGAAATGATAGTAAATGAAGAAAATAAAATATGAGAACAATGTTTTTCAGAGGTCTTCATTGTCTTGTTTGCAAGAATCTGCAAAATGTATGAGAGTAGCGGTCAATCAGATAGATTTATTGACAATAAACTCTAGATGCTCGTGAAGACATTAAAGCATTTTGATTCAATTTTCACGGTTTTGTCTTTACAATTTTCGACATAGGTGATGGCATGCTTACGTTATTCAGTAAATTTTAAATGGAATAGTGATAAATGCTGGCATTGATTGATGTTTGTTACTCTTATGTTTTAGTTTTCGGCGACAATATCCACTGTTTAACCTCACAGATATTTTAGATACTCATTTCAGTAGATTATTTTATGCGGCTTTTATATCCGCAGGAAAATAAATTAAATCATTCCCGCAGCGGTAGCGGAATGCGTGACGCAGTCCCCACACCCCTAAAAAGAAGTCCACAAACTCCTAAGACGCCATACAAAAACCTTTGGGACAAGAAGCCCTATATGCGCGAACTTTTGAGTTTTTTCCACTCGCCCCTCCCCTTCCAAATTTAAAAAAAACAGCAGCAGCTTTCCAACGAGCCCAGACTCATCAAAATCGGTTGGAAATTGGCTAAGATATCGAGGTTTGAAAAATTGTGTGAAAATGTGAAAAATTTTAGACCCCGTGAAGATGATAGCTTTGACGATAGTGGCAAGCATGAAGATCCTAAAAGAACAAAAACGCATGATGACGACCTGCAGAAAAGATCATCTTCTTCAACAGTGGAAGGCTTACAAAAAAAAGTCATCTTTCTCTCTAATGAGAAATTCCAAACTTGACACCAATCCATTTGCCATTCTGGACCCGGATGCCAATGACGATGTAAATACAAGGGAAAGCAGTGCAATCAATAAAAATCAATTTCGAAAGGAGAACCATTCTGCAAGAAAAGCTGTTAAACAGCGAATACCTCCGATTATCATAGCTAAAGCTTTTAAAAATCTGAAAGATGCTATACCAAATATAACAAAAATGATGAAGAGGATTTCTGTCTTCAAAATTATGAAAGAAGGCTATAACTCTCGAATCATTGGACGACCATAACACTTTGAAAGAGTTCTTGGCACAGCAAAAAATACCATTTTACACTTACACGACCCTAGACAAGAAACCAGTAAGATTAGTCCCATAGGGCGTTCATCATTCATTCACTCCAAAGGACGTAGAGGAGGATCTATCTACAAAAAATGTGAAAAATATCAGGATTCAACCGATGTTTGCGAAAGGAAAAGTGAATACGGACATTTTCATAGTGAATTTTGAACAAGGTACGAAAATCGCAGGGGGATTGGGTAGTTAGATACGGTAGCGCCTGATTGCATATGAGCGGAGTGTGGTAGTCCGTGTCATGTGCCAGGCGTGCAACTGTATAACTATCAAGTGCTCTTTTTACGTCCAATTCTCTTCGCAGTTTTGTGCTTACGGGTCATCGGGGAAACGGATTAGTGGGTAGTACGTGTGGCTAGCCACCATACTACACTCAAAAAAAGCGATATGGTTATGAATTCAACAACAGAGCCTCGGATTGGAAAGGATAAACGGCAACGACTTAGGCAACGGAAAAAGGACAACGATTTACAATTAGGAACATGGAATGTTAGATCTCTGTTACGGCCAGGAGGGTTGTGATCACTCACTAGTGCACTAAGGGCGACTAAACTTGACATTACAGCAGTACAGGAAACTAGATGGCCTGGGAAGGATTCTATGATCAGTAGAGACTTTACGTTGTAAGAGCCAGAAACGCGGTGATTGGTTTCACTCCTGTCAACGAACGAATATGCACTCTACGGATAAGAGGAAAATTTTTCGATCATACTCTTATTAACGTCTACGCTCCAACGGAGGAAAAAGATAATGAAGCGAAGGAGGTATTTTACGAGAAACTGGTGAAAGTGTATGATGGAGCACCGAATCGAGACATCAAAATCATACTTGGGGATTTGAATGCCAAGATACGTCGCGAAGTCTACTACCGCCCCACTAAACGAAACGTAGACGATGCATGGAATCAAATTAGACGAAACGTAGAGCAAGCCGCAGCAGAGACGATAGGAACGAGAACGGGAAAGAAAAGAAATGACTGGTTCGATGACGAATGCAGAAAAGCACTGGATGACAAAAATGCGGCTCGAGCGAGATATCTAAATAGATGCACTCGAGCTGGCATGGCAGAGTACCGTTCGAAGAGAAATTTCGAGAAAAAACTATTCCGAAGAAAAAAGCGACAACATGACAAGGAAGTGTTAATCGAAATTGAAAGGTTTGGTAATCGAAAAGAGACGCGGAATTTTTACCGGAAAGTAAACGAATCGAGGAAAGGTTACAGTCAACAACCTTTATTGTGCAAGGACAAGGATGGGTTGGTCTTAGCAGATGAGGGAAGGTGCATCAAACGATGGGCGGAGTACTCTAAGGAACTGCTGAACCCGAACAGACCACCGAACCGAAACGACACCAACAACAACTTACCATTTCAGACCGCGCAGCCACATATTGCAGAACCAACGCTACAGGAAGTGGAGCATGAAATTTTAAAGCTCAAAAATTTCAAAGGCCCAGGAACCGACAACATACCTGGAGAACTTTTCAAGCACGGTGGTAACGCATTATGTATGGAGATGCACGAGCTCATCAAGCGCATCTGGAATGTCGAGGAGTTGCCAGGAGAGTGGAAGACTAGCATCATCTGCCCTTTGTACAAGAAAGGCGACAAATTGGAGTGTGGCAACTATCGAGGAATTTCGCTTTTGAATATCGCCTACAAGATATTTGCGAATATTCTATACAAACGCCTTCTTCCATACATGGAATCTACTGTTGGTGAATATCAAGGTGGTTTTCGTGTAGGTCGTTCAACAACGGACCAGTTGTTTAGCATTAGACAGATCTTGGAGAAGTGTAAGGAGTACAACGTGGAAATACACCATTTGTTCGTAGACTTCAAAGCAGCATACGACAGTGTTAACAGGAGGAAGTTATGGAGAGTGATGGAGGAATTAGGGGTTCCCAAAAAACTAATCTCGCTAACAAAGTTGACAATGGATGGAGCTAACAGCCGAGTAAGAATCCGAAGCAAATTGTCAGACGCTTTCGACATTGAGGAAGGACTACGTCAAGGTGATCCGCTCGCGATGCTCCTTTTTAGTTTGACCCTTGAAGCAGCAGTGAGAACCATGGACATCGACACCAGCAGCACCATTTTCACCAAATCCAGTCAATTGCTGGGCTTCGCTGATGACTTGGATATCTTGGGCCGAAACATGGAAGCTGTTAAGGAAAAGTTCACGGCTTTGGACAGAAAACGTACCGACCTCGGGTTGAAGGTTAATGACACAAAGACCGAATACATGATTGTCTCCCCATCGAATCGACAACACGACCAAAGCGTAACAATTGACACACACACATTTAAGGTGGTAGACAAGTTCGTATATCTTGGATTTCTGCTTAATTCTGACAACGTAATCATGGACGAAATCAAAAGACGGATAACTCTTGGCAACCGGAGGTATTACAGCCTGATAAAAATGTTAGAGTCCAAATCAGTAAGCAGAAACTCTAAATGCGCACTGTACAAATCTGTGATAAGACCAATAGTTACGTATGGGTCGGAGTCGAGGTGCATGACTCAGAAAGACGAACAATCGCTGCTCACGTTCGAAAGAAAGGTACTGCGGACAATTTTCGGACCAGTATATGACGAAAATATGAACAGATGGCGCAGACGATTTAATCATGAGCTTATGCAGCTTTATGGAGAGCCGGACATAGTTAGAACAACAAAAATTAACAGACTACGATGGCTTGGTCATGTGCAGCGTATGGACGACAATCATATCCCGAAGAAACTTTTTATCACCAAACCGGAAGGCAAAAGAAGTGCAGGCAGACCAAAATCCAGATGGTGCGATGCAGCTTTTGCCAACCTGAGAACTGTGGGAGTAACCAGTTGGAAGACGTTAGCTGAGGATAAGTCCGGTTGGAGAAGGCCAAGACCCTTAAGTAAGTAAGTAAGATATCTAAGCAGTGCAATCAAATTATTTGTGAGTCAATTAATAATTGTCCCTCAAATAGTAAATTTATTTGTGACGGATGCATAAGAAGGATACTATTCGTAAGTAACAAGTGAAAAAATGTAATCGAAATTGATTGTAATTCCTATATTTGTCCGTGTAATTAGAATTTTAAAGCTCTTCGCAACAGTGGAATGAATAAACAAATTTATATAGAAATTGGGATCGTTTTTCATTGCATATGCAGTGGTGCTCTTAAAAGGTGGCATTCTAATAGCGTCCAGTCGTAACACATGCACATAAACATGGAAGTAGATTTCAATATCATTGCTACACTGCTATATCATAAGGAAAAAAGACAAAAGAATTCTTTTGTCTAAAATTTTATCAAAAAACGAGACAAAGGGATTCTTTTGTCTAACCTGCTTTTGTCTTGTTCACAAAGTTTTTCTCCTTACAGTATACAATTTATCCTCGCGAAGATATCACCTAAGTACAAGCCATAGGATACTAACAAAATCTAGTTAGCCTTTTGCGAAAGTTTTGCTACATCTCACTCACTGTTTCTCGTATCGCACTTTTCCAAGCACTCTATAGCGGATGTGGGTGGGTACTAACTTATAAACCCCTATATTTGTCACGTCCTTTGACAATCATCTAAAGTATACGATTTCTACGAATTTAAAAATACGTAGATGTGTAACTGTCTTTAAAAGAATTTCAGTAAATTTATAGACAATAACAATTGTGTGCACGTTATCTATTTTTCACATTATTGTGGATTTCGTTGAGCGTTCTTAACGTTCATAAATTACGAATCGCATTCGGGAGAGGGGGTTCGCCATTTTGTGACACGTGATCGCATTTCATTTCTACAAGTCGATAACTACAGAATCGAAATGCTGCAGAAATGTTACATGCTGAACGAATATTTCTTATTTGCGCATGAGGGGTAACAAGCTTGGAATTTTTTCGTTACTTAATTCATGAACGGCCCCTTACGTGTGAATGTATGAGAAGTACAATATTTACAACACAGCCATATCACGACGCGACGCAGCAATTAGTTCATTGACTCAGACGCCTTTAGTGCGCTTCTATTTTTTAATTCTCGTTCGATATGCGTATTACGTACGTTTATGTGAACAGTGGCAAGTAAATAAATTTGTTCAGCAGTGACGCTGAGTATGCACATGAATTGCACAATTGTTAATTCAAAAATTTTAGGTTGAGTTTAACCTAACAATGACTTGTGAATTTCAAATCTATCTGCAGCATGCACAGTCCTAGTCAGATGGATTACCATCACTCACCAACTCGCAGGAGCAAGCGTGGTGTTTAAATGCTAAAAACCCCCAAACTATGAACAGAACGATCGATAGAAAACGGCCCTCAGTTCCCGGTAGCATGTTACCATCCTCTGACTTCGGCAACGGCCAGAGGTGGCTTGCAGAGGGTGCGAAAGAATCCCCGGGTTACGGAAGGTTGCCTCACCAAATTAAACATTGCCACATACAATGCCAGAACGTTATCGTCAAGGGAAAAAATGATCGAAATGGAAGATGAGCTAGAGAAGATCAAGTGGGATGTAGTCGGAGTGAGTGAAGTTAGAAGACATGGAGAAGGATGCCTTAAGCTCGATACATCTGGACATACATTTTTCTACCGAGGAAGTGACAGTCAGATGCTGACACAAGGTGTCGGATTATTTATACATAAACGGTGGTCAAATCGAATAACTCACACAAAAAGTATATCCGACAGCGTGATATACGTGTGCCTGAAAATCAACAGTAAGTACAGCATAAAAATTATTCAGGCATACGCTCCCACATCAACCCACAATAACGAAGAAGTGGAAACGTTCTACGAAGACGTTGCGAAAGCCACGGACGAAAACCGGTCACACTATGAATACATTATCGGTGATTGAGAGGAAGAGTCTGAAACTTCCAGTGGAAATTTCAGCTACGATCAGAGAAACGAACGGGGTGACACATTACTCAATTTTCTACAGCAGCACAATTTGTTTTCAATGAATTCATTTTTTACTGGATAGATTCAGCGGAAATGGACTTGAGCGAGTGCAGATGGTGTTACGAAAAATGAAATCGATTACACCATAACGAATCGCAGGTCAACTGTTAAGAATGTCACGGTGCTGAACAACTTTACGACTGGAAGTGATCACCGGATGGTACGTGCAAATGTCACGCTCAATACACGATTCCAAAGGTCAAAAATGATGAAGAAAAGAGACACGATCGATATGCAACGGCTGAAAGAATTAAGTGAAGAATTTGCAACAAAAATGAATGCTGAGTTAGACGACGTAGACAGTCAAAACAGTACATTGGACGAATTGAACAACAAAGTTGTGAAATCAATAATGGGATTCATGGAATCTAAATGCAAATCAATTCACTTGAAGGAATCAAAGCTGAGTAGAGGAACACTGGATCTGATGACCGTGCGGAGTTGATCAAAAACGGAAAGAGAGATTCAGCAGAATACCGAGATCAAACCAAAATTATCAACAAGGCAATGAGATCAGATCTCAGGAAATACAACGTTCGACTAGCACAACGCACGATCGAAGAAAACTGTAACATGAAAGTTTTACGTAAGAAGCTGTCAGATGCCAAGAAAGAAATCTTCAAATTGAGAGATAAAAATGGAACGATTCAATCGGACCGGAATGCAATATTAAATGTTGCAAAGGAATTTTATGAAGATTTGTTTTCATCAAAAAGACCGAAGCCAATGAATACAACCGACAGAACACAACGTGAAAAACCAGTAATTACGAATGTAGGATCGGAAGAACTGCCTGAAGTAACGAAAGAAGAGGTAAAGTCAGCAGTAATGGAAATGAAAAGTGGAAAGTCTCCTGGTGAAGATGGACTACCGGTCGAAGCCATTAAATTAGGTGGTGACACGTTGACGCAATCTCGGCTCTGTTCAATAAATGTCTCGAATTGGGAGCAATACCAAAAGAATGGGAAAATGCAGTGATCATATTACTACATAAAAAAGGAGACATCACAAAGCTGGAAAACTACCGCCCAATCAGTCTTCTATCAGCTCTCTACAAATTATTTATGAAAATCATCACAAAAAGAAACTCGAAAAAACTGGATTTCTACCAACCAGTTGAACAGGCGGGATTCAGATCTGGTTTCAGCACAAACGACCATTTGCAGACCATTGATAGAGAAATGCAACGAATACAAGATTGGCATCGTATTAATATTCATAGACTTTGAGAAGGCTTTCGATTCAGTCGAGACATGGTCGATATTGGACTCATTGGACGAATGTAGGGTAGACTCGAGGTACACAACTCGAGGTCGACAATTACGTGTATCTTGGTCACAAACTAAAACTGGGTCTCGAGAATCAGACTGCTGAAGTGAAACGAAGAATTGGACTTGGATGGGCGGCATTCGGAAAACTTAGACTGATATTCAAAAGCGCCATGAATAACAGTCTAAAACGGAAAGTGTATGAATCGTGTGTCCTTCCAGTGTTGACTTATGGAGCGGAAACGTTGACATTGACTAAAGCGTCCGAAAATAAACTGAGAATAGCACAGCGAGCAATGGAACGGAGCATGCTTGAAATTTCGCTGAGAGATAAAAAGACGAATCAGTGCATACGTCAACAAACGAAAGTCGTTGACATAATGGAAAGAATAGCATCTCTGAAGTGGAATTGGGCAGGACACATTGCAAGAATGACGGATGAGCGTTGGACCAAAACAATTATGAGCTGGAGACAAACAGCAAACACGAATTGGCAACAAGTAGCAATGGATCGATCGAGATGGAAGGAGCTAGGGGAGGCCTACATCCAGCAGTGGATTACATAAAGGCTATAAAAGAAGAAGAAGAAGAAGATTATTTATACTTTCAAACCAAACTGTGAAAGTCTGTAAATCTCATGTTAAGCTAGTCGAGTACTACACGCACTTTCTGATGCCACAATTTTCATATGGCTAAACCATGAAAGTCGAAAAATCTCGCTCGCTCTGCTCGCGAATTTCTATATTACCGACAGTTCAATCAATCACTCAATCAATTTATTTACTACAATTATGTCAAGGTTACCCTTATTCAACATTTGTTGGACATAATTACCTATTAACTATTAGGAAGATATCACTCATTTAATAACCAGAAGTTGAAAATAATTTAGTCAATGAATTAAATATTAGACGAAAGCAATTGACATGTTACAAGAAATAGTCACACGCAACAATAAACACAAGCATTAGCAGTCATTTTAGCAATTCAACAAGTCATAAAGGCGACGAAGAATATAACATCACTTAGGAAACTAGAGCACCAGGACAAAACACTACGAGGCATCAAGCAACTATTAATGCAAGAGGTACTGAAAATCATATCAGCTAGTTTTGGAGACGTCATTCAGTTCAACTTACAAGGCTAGGCGAGATACTCTAAGTAATTTTTTTTAAACAATTCTAGCGACGCGGCATTTCTCACTTTTAAGGGCAAAGTATTCCACTCACTAAGACCATGAGCGAATAAAAATCTGTTGTCTCCTTCTTTAGGTACCACGCAATGTTTTACGCGTTCTGAGTTACCAAAGCTAATAAGTTCCCGGAGATAGTCCGGTCCCACATGCAAAATCCTAAATCCTGAATTTAAGATGGTCCAACAGGCCCATCCCTATAAGCTTATTTTCTATTTCTGTCACACTATCATACCACAGAATTGAAGGCTCTTTTTAGTATCCTAATAGCATTACAGTCAAGACCATGCAAATATACCTCACAACAGTATTCGAAATGTGGCATTAAGAGCGACTTAGCTAAAAGTTGCCTTGTTTTCAAAGGAGTGGAATAAGCAAGAGGCCAGAGGTAGCGAAGACCAATAAAGACCTTCCGCGCTACAACCTCAACGTGATCTGACCATGAGAGACCGTGGTTAATCATCAGACCCAAGTTCTTTACAACACGCTCATACTGGATTTCCACACCACTAAGTACGACTTCCGGAACCCTATCATGTCTTCCATCGTGTCTCAATACATCAACTTGATAAATGACGGAGCCATCAACCACTTTAGGGGTAACGTTCACCATAGCAGGGGAGCCTATCACGATGGCCTGGGACTTAACAGGATTAAGAAAAAGTCCATTAACTGCAGCCCAGGCACTAACCGCAGCAAGATCTGTTTCCACAAGGTTAATGCAGTCGCTAACTTCATCAGCACTGAATAGCTTGTATAATTGTACATCGTCTGCAAATAAGTGGCGGAACGTATACTTTATCGAGTTAGGAAGATCATTAACATATAAAGAAAACAGCAAAGGGCCCAAAATAGACCCCTGTGGCACCCCCCTAGTCACACTGAGGAAATCAGACATCACCCCTTCGATACACACAGACTGTTTTCTGTCACCTAAGTATTCACTTATCAAGGCAACAGCAGTTCTGTCAAAACCAAATTGCATTTTGAGCTTAGAGCAGAGAAGCCTGTGATCAACCATATCGAAGGCTTTCGAAAAGTCGAGTAGTATTAGGAGCGACATTAGTTTCTTCCCCATAGCCCTCCTAACATCGCTCGTTATTCTCAGCAATGCCGTGGTTGTGCTATGGTTAGTCCTATAGCCTGATTGTATTGGCGTGGCTAATTTATTCCGATAGATATATCCGTCGATTTGCCTCTTAAGTAATATCTCGAAAATCTTAGAAAAGACAGGTAACACACTCAAAAGGCGAAAGTCATCAAGCTTGAACTCTTTACCCTTCTTATGCGACGGCCAAACTTTCGCCATTTTCCAAATCTTCGGGCACTTTGAGGTAGTAATGCAAAAGTTAACAATATGTAGTAACACAGGCAGTATCACATCAACAGTCAGCTTAAAGAAACGCAATGGCAAACCATCAATACCAATAGCATTGGACTTAATACCAGAAATTGCTTCAACCAACTCCAAGGCACTCACACTCCTGAAGGCAAACGACAAATTGCTGTCATGTGAATGTTCACCACTCTGAGAACCATCAGACTCTCTGTCTCCAACATTCGGGTTAAGCTCAGCCGTATTTTCACCACAATCCTTCACAAGATGTTCATTATATTCATTAGCAGTAAAAAATGGACGAGGAGTGGCACGAGACTTTGCCAGCCCTAGTCTTCTAACATTGTTCCACAAAGCCTTCATTCCAATCTTGCTGTCGAGTCGCGGGTGAAGAAAACGCTTTTTGGCTAATTTAACCAACTGGGTGTGCTTATTTCTCAGGGTTTTATACATAGACAAGTTATTAGGTGTCCTATTTCCCAACATAGAGTCAACATCTGTTTGCACATAAACATTGAAAATCCTGCTCGCAGCCAAATCACCAGCAAGAGTGGCATAGTCAATCGAAGCAAAGTCACGCCTTAATTTAGGAGCATCATTAGTAATTCTGCCCGAAGAGCAAAATGAACCGAATATAACATCATGATTCGACAATCCACTTCCTATTTGATTGAAGACAGAAAACTTCTGCGGCTTATTAGTTAGTATGAGATCAATCTGAGAAGGAGTTTGATCAAAATTAGTTGCACAAGAACCAAGCGAACTCAGGCCCAGCTGACTAATACATCGAGAGAAGCGGCATGTGCCACACGTCCTCAAAGAGCACTTGCTGCAGTTGCCTTGACTATCATGTAATAATAAATTTTCGTTAAAATCACCCAACACCACAACATCGTCATATTCTGGGACCAGTTCACACAAGACCTCTTCGAAGATATCGATTTCGTCCACCTTAGGTGCCTTGTAATAACCTCCCACTAAGACTTTATTATTCGGAAAGATCAGCTCAATAAAGAGGTATTCTGACTTTATTCCCCTGGATGATCGAATTATTTTCACCTTAAGTCCTTTTTTAATGTAAATAGCCACCCCCCCCCCACTGGAAATAGCTCATATCCATCTATCCCAACAGCTGAGTTACTACGGTAACTCTTAAGCCACGTTTCCGATGCAACAATGACATGAGCTTTACACTTTTCAAATATTCTCCTAAATTCATCGATCTTCGGATGCAAACTTCCACCATTAACATGACAAAAATTTAAATCCGTGGAAGAATTTTTTAGAATCGAATTCAAAACTACCCTAGTCATGCATATCCCATTGCCGGACATGTCGCAAAGGATAAATAAAGATGACTAGAGAGAATAAGAAGAATAAAAAAAAGTAAAATATTTTAAAAACGAATGTAGAGTACTCTGATACCTCGAGTCCCTGTACTTTGCGTTAGCTTCCTAATGCTTGGGATGTCTCAAAGACTAATGAATTACAAAAATGACAAACTGAAACCAAAATCAAAATATGAGTGCTTGTACTTATGTTATGTGCGCTAACAGCACTAAAAAATTAAGACAATCAAAATAAAGTGCTAGTATCTTCCCAATTTACAATTAAAAGACTAATAAAGAACTTACTTAACTATCTGTGTGTAAACAATCACCGTGTCAATATAATATATCGCTATTTTCTTGTGTGTATTAAAATTCATTATATATACTGCTGTTGACTAGGAAACTAAGGAGTTGAGATGATCCATTGAACCAACCGTTACCATCTCCTCGGAACCACAAACTTTGACCAACACCCGACCTCTCTGTATACTGAAACGGGTTAATTTGCCAACCTTCTTTAGATCACGACACTTACGGAAAATATCGAAATTCCTTTTAGTTAAATTATCATTCACATATACCCGTGATGGTGTTTCAAAGCCAATCATTGAAGTGCACAACCCTTTCGTGGAAAGGTACTTTTTGAAGAATTCATTCTTTGCCTCCGAACTGCAGAACTTTACAATGATTGAGGGAGCGGAACGTTGACGTTTATTTTTGGCCGGCATACGAAAGCAATTTTCAATTATATCAGCGTTACTCGCGAATCCGATAGCTTTGAAGACTGAGGTTAAAATATCAATTACACGTTCATTTACTACGTATGGGACACCACTGAGAACTAATTCATTCATTCTTACAATTCGCTCTAATTCATCAATGCGATTATCAGTTAAACCGAGGGGTGGCGCACTTCATTTATTCCATTTATTCTTTTATTCCATTTATTCTTTTATTCCATTTATTCCATTTATTCTTTTATTCCATTTATTCCCAAATTTTTTTTTGTTGTTTTTGCGAAATATCTGAACCAAACATATCACAAGTTAGACAAATAAGTTCAAAAAAAGATTTGCACAAATTGTAAAGCACTTAAACCATCTTGAGATTAAATTTTATTTTTTTGGGAATAAATGGAATAAATGGAATAAATTTATTTATTCCATTTATTCCATTTTTCAACAAAAATTCTTTTAAGTTTTCAAAGAGGGGTTTTTTCACTTTTTGAACATTAGTATGGTTTGTTTTTGTGTGCGTTGCCATCAAAATCAAGTCTATTTGAGGTTTTGACGAATTTGAAAAAATTATCATTTATTCCATTTATTCCAATATTTATTCCATTTATTCCCATTTATTCCATTTATTCCCATTTATTCCATTTATTACTATTTATTCCATTTATTTCCATTTATTCCATTTATTCCATTTATTCCCATTTATTCCATAAACCGGAGAAGTGCGTCACCCCTCGAGTTAAACCATTAGACGAATTAGCACAACCCATGTTAACTACATTAATTTGTTTTTCCAAATCTTCCATACGTTTGTCGAAAACTTGTTTGTGTTCCTGCGCCTGTTTTTTAAATTTTTCCTCCACATCCGCTACTTTATCATTCACCATCAATGTCATACGATTTTCAAAGTCCGTCATCCTATTAGATAGCTGGGAAATAGCTTTCAGTAGATCCCTATTAGAAACATCATCACTATCACTTCCATCTTGGGTTGGGGAAAGTTTGCGCTTATGTGTTTTCGGTGGCATCGTTACAGTAGTTGTTGCTTTGCATGCAGAATGTCCGTGTATGAAGCAAAAACTGCAGTTGATATAATCTCAGGAGATTGATCACTGATACATATAGAACTCAAGGGATTAAGCCAGGATGCATACAAAACCAAATACGCTGACAGATACTTGCAGAGCAAGCATTTACAACAAACGACGAACAGATTTTTACTATGACACTCAAAGCTGCATTGGAACCATTGAAATGGAACTAAACCAAAAGGGCGCCAACAAAAATTGCGTTGAAAACAGTGCCACTCAGTAAGCAAAACAATAATTTCCAACTAATACGTGTGGCCAAGTAGAACGGCTTTTATATTAAAATACAGCAAAGCAACTCCTTTATTATGTCGAAAATAGATTAACGAAAGTTACAGCAGTAAACGAAACAACTACTCACTGCACATGTCAACTGTCAACACTCAGAAATCAGTTCAGAAATTAACAACTTTAGCAAAATTTAAATCGAAGAAGCTGTTTTTACTGGTATGTGTGGTGTGAATGGCTACAGCGAATCTACTTTTCTAATACTGATGAACTTTGGGGGCGCACGCCCCCCCCCCCCTGAAACTTCGGTCTGGCTACGGACCTGCAATGGACGCTTTGTGGAAGATTTACATTCAAAAAGAAAACAAAACAATCTGAGATGTAAATTAGTAGTTGGCCACCTTACGACCAGTTTTAATAAAACTTTACAAAGAAAAAAAAATCATTCGAAAGCTAAGGCTCTGGAACCCGGAATGCTTTCTGGATCTTAGATTTTTCCTTTATTTTACTGTAGGTAGGTAAAAGGCAACAAATTAGTTGTGAATAAACATGTCGAAAAACAGAAGTTCAGAAACAGATTGACAGACGAAAAAAACTCTTAGATCGCTTTGCTTTGCACAAAAACGAAAACATCCAGTGGCACATTATTATCCATTAGCAAGAAAAGTAGTCAAGAAAAAATTTTGCCTCCAACAGGAACAAGAGAAAGTCGTCGCCTCCAGATATTCACCGAAAGATGGCACTGAAGCTTTACATTGAAAAGGTTTCAGCGGCGCGATGTGGAGTCATATTGCATTGATTGCAATACGGCGATTGATTTACCTTGTTATAGGGACAAACGACACTAATTTTGGATGTTGGGCGAATAACAAATAGATCCGAATTATTTCATGGAAAATCTCAGTGTTGCTCCAGCAAGTAGCGAAAGAATTTAATAAAATTTGAAGATCATGTTGCACAAGCAAGAAGGTTGTTGAACCATTGCAAACTGAAGAACATAATTTTCGTAAACGAATTCGAGGGATTACATTGAAAGTGCTGAGTAATACTTTTTTCGAACTTTAATGTTTCAGTGTCGAATTATTTGTTCCATTCAACAAAACACTCTAGAATCATCATTCAAATACTACCGGTTTTTTGTTTTATATCATATACGTGCGACAAAAGTGCGTATTTTTAGTATGTGAATTGCCCGGTAATTATCATTATTTGAATGCCGTTCGCATTATTGCAATCAAAGAAAATAACGTTTTTCGTTATTTGCAGAGACATTTGTTGGAGCTCGTCATGTTAACTTCTTAGATAAAATGCAAAACATTTTAACTGGTAAATTGTTGTGGATATAAATTGGAATAATGAAGAATTGATGACTAACATTACAGCAAGAAAAATATAGCTTTACTTACATTACACGAGTTAAAAATAAAATTGTATTCGATGTGTCAGTGTCGATAAGTGCATTTTTCTTTTCAAATAAATTCGATTACTTCATATCGCTCCTAAATGTTGTTTAGCCAATTCGCGATAAAATTATAGTCTTTTTAGTCGTAAAAATGTTCAAATGTCTTTTACAGTCTTGCTTATCGTATGTGTGGATGATACGTCCAGAGTTATAAGCATTTACAATTTCAAATGGTTTCAGTTCATCGTTTCAACACTTAACACACAAATCAGACAAATAAACAATTTTTTAAATGATTTCACCGATATTCGATATCTGACTTATATTATGTTGTTGTTAACATCAACTTTAAATTGTATTGTCTGTCAATTTATTCTAAAATCACAATCGTTAAGCACAGCAAGTAGATACATTACAGTCCTAAATACGAAATCAATTTATAGTTTGAGTTTTGCAACAAAATAGTCTTTATACTGACTTACAACCACGTTTGAGGAATGTTGTGTTGTAATGAACATTCTGTCTACTAAATAAATGAAATAACAGAAACCGAATGGAACGACCGATGATTTGCTGTTCGCATACCATTTGAGTTATTTAAAAAGGTGTCAATAAGTTCTGTTCAATGTTTTGATTATTGTTTTTCCGTTTCGCTTGTCTCATAGCGCGTTATGTGATGGTCTGATGCGTTCACGACGACATTTATAACAAATAATTTCGACCCCGAAGTTGGAGTTGGAAACGAAAAACCGTTTTGGGGTCTTAATTAGAAAAATTTGCAAAAAAAATTTTGTGCGACGTCGGCTTATGTCAAAGTGAACTAAATTTCATGTCGAAATGCATGATCTGTCAAGCACATCATTGTTCATCGCTTGACAGATTATGGAACTCGTCGTTAAGCACGGAAATTATCCAGCGCACTTCATTTATTCCATTTATTCTTTTATTCCATTTATTCCCAAAATTTTTAGACCCGTACGAAGTACGTAGGTCTGATGCGCTTACTACCACGTTTGTTACATTGCGAATTCGAACCCGGGAGTAAGGGGAACCTTTTTTTATTGCCTCCAGATGACAAATCAGCGAAAAAAACAATGTCCGTCTGTCGGTCTGTCTGTCTGTCGGTCTGTCTGTCTGTCGGTCTGTCTGTCTGTCGGTCTGTCG
>CM055403.1:99139715-99177435 GCA_029228625.1 Pseudolycoriella hygida
TGTTCGCTTAATTTTAATTCTCTACAACTTCGCCTTTGGAACTAACTTTCTAACTCTCACAGTTCTGGAGATCCGGGTCATCCTGCCCAATTATGGAAGTGGCCATATACCAGGATTGGGCCATATTTCCCCAAAACCGTGAAACACGTGTTCGCGTATATTTAATTCTCTACAACTTTGCCTTTGACAGTAAATCTCCATATTGCATAGTTAAGGAAATATAGACGAAAAACTGTTTTCGTATGGCCAAGAGTCTCAATTTCGTCCATTCCATTGGTCCCAGTGCCCAGACCCCTGTACCGATTCCCACAAAAGTTTTTTCCCAGTTTTGTGACATCAAATGCTTTCATTTGACACCAAAATGAGGAATTTCCGTGCTATACTTGCTGAGATATTTGCAAAAAAGCTTCATCGACCTTCGAAAAACCATGTTTTTGGTCACTTCCTCGACCATATCTCCGGAACCACTTAATCGATTTTGCTCATCTTCGAACTTGATTCATGGGAGGCATGTACCTTTCAGGGAAAAAAAGTTTAGGCTGATCGGTTGAGCCGTTTGGAAAAAAAAAGTGGAGACGGACAGACGGACATTTTTTTATTGCTGATTCGTCATCTCTAGACGATAATAGATGCGTCCCCCCCCCCTCCCACCTCGATCTACCCCATGTTACAATAAAATTATTTGTAGCAAACGTATAGGACCTTTGTACCTTGTACGGGTCCAATAATCAATTATTTACAAAAACTGTTTTTATGTCTAGTAGCTAAAACAAATTTAAAGAAAACACTGGAAGGGGAAGCTGTACTCTGAAAGCCTTGTGAGGGATATCAGTTTGAATAGACGATAAAGAAGGAGCGAGTCGTTTAAAAATAGCTTGGTATAGCGTGCTTCGAAAATTTTAAGCGACAATCGACATTTACCCAGTTGTAAATAGACGCAGAAAATAAAAAAATTTGAAAAGAAGAGGATTATGTGGAAACGTTTATTTAATTTTTTTTTTTTTTTGTTATTTGCTTTTTCAATAACCAGCCCCACCTTCAGAATATTAAATAATATAGAGACATTATGTACTTGAAACTTAAACCAAGAAATAATATATAATACAAATCAAATTGTTTATGCTTCACGTTCTGACAATATTCGATGAAATTCACAAAGAGACAAGTAATAAATACAGAAAATAACTACGCATGTTTGGACCCGTACGAAGTACAAAGGTCCTATACGTTTACTACAAACAATTTTATTGTAACATGGGGTAGATCGAGGTGGGAGTGGGGTGGATGCATCAATTATCGTCTAGAGATGACGAATCAGCAATAAAAAAATGTCCGTCTGTCCGTCTCCACTTTTTTTTCCAAACGGCTCAACCGATCAGACTAAACTTTTTTTCCCTGAAAGGTACATGCCTCCCATAATTCAATTTCGAAGATGAGCAAAATCGATGAAGTGGTTCCGGAGATATGATCTAGGAAGTGACCAAAAACATGGTTTTTCGAGGGTTTTTGAAACTTTTTCGCAAATATCTCAGCAAGTAAAGCACGGAAATTGCTCAATTTGGTGTCAAATGAAAGCATTTGATACCAAAAAACTGGGGAATTTTTTCGTGTTGGAATCGGGTCAGGGGTCTGGGCACTGGAAGCCATGGAATGGGCGAAAATAAATTTCTCTGCCCAAAATGAAAAGAGATAGTTTTTTTTTCAGTATTTGCTTAAATACGCAATACAGAGATTTCAAAGGCAAAGTTGTAGAGAATCAAATTTTAGCGAACACGTGTCTCAGGGTTTAGGGGAAATATGGTCCAATCCTGGTATATGGCCACTTCCATAATTATAATATACTTTAAAAAACAAATGAATTGATTCAACCTCCGTTTATTTGGCCTTACACTTTATTTACAATTTTGCTATATGCATTTCGGATGAGATCCATTTTCAATAGCTAATTTGCAACTAAGTTGCTAAGTTTGCTAAGTTGCAAATTAGCTATTGAAAATGGATCTCATCCGAAATGCATATAGCAAAATTGTAAATAAAGTGTAAGGCCAAATAAACGGAGGTTGAAGCAATTCATTTGTTTTTTAAAGTATATTTTGGTACGGCCTTACGGTGGTTTCATCAAATAAATTGACTTCCATAATTGGGCAGCATGACCCGGATCTTCAGAACTGTGAGAGTTAGAAAGTTGGTTTCAAAGGCGAAGTTGTAGAGAATTAAATATAAGCGAACACGTGTTTCAGGGTTTTGGGGAAATATGGCCCAATCCTGGTATATGGCCACTTCCATAGTTGGGCAGGATGACCCGGATCTCCAGAACTGTGAGAGTTAGAAAGTTAGTTCCAAAGGCGAAGTTGTACAAAATTAAATTTAAGCGAACACGTGTTTCAGGATTTTGGGGAGATAGGGTTCAATCCTGGTATATGGCCACTTCCATAATTGGGCAGGATGACCCAGATCTCCAGAACTATGAGAGTTAGAAAGTTGGTCCAACGCGAAGTTATAGAGAATTAAATTTAAGCGAACACGTGTTTCAGGGTTTTGGGAAAATGTACCAATCCTGGTATATGGCCACTTCAATAATTGGGCAGGATGACCCAGATCTCCAGAACTATGAGAGGTAGAAAGTTGCTTCCAAGAACAAAGTTGTAGACAATAAAATTTTAGATAACACGTGTTTCTGGGTTTGAGGGAAAAACGACTTAGTCCTTGGATATAGCCATTTCTAGATTTGAATGGTCTGAGACGTACTTCGGTAGGGCCTTTGACATTACCTTTGGTAATTTCTATGGATCTTTGAAACTCTTACAGTTATAGAAGAACAGAAAACGTTGGATTGTTTGCTTATTTGTATATTTAGGTACGTTCGAGTCACTTTGTCACATCTATTCTGATACGTACGGGTCTTTGGTTATGTTTATCAAGATAAATTTATAACAATAACTGCCAAGCACATGTAGGTTTTTTCGTTCAAGTTGTTTTGCTTTAATGATTCACTTCATCAAAGTTGTCGCTATTTACGAAGTCCATTCTACGTGTTTGTTATTGTCGACCGATGCGACGGACCTGCCGAAAATCGCATAAATAACTTTAAGAAAAAATGAAACAAGAGAAATGTTGTTGTAGCACGAGCGGAGCCAAGGACACATATGAAATGACTCAATTGCCCTTCTCAGATGCGTACACCATTTTACATGCTTGGCGATAAAACGACAAATTAATATGGAAATTCTTCATTTTCTCACTGGAAGATACGGGAATTTGTAAAAAAAAAACATTTTTAAATTGAATGCATAATTTTGTATTAAATACCTATTGTGTTGAATTAACGGATCGTTGAAACATGACTTAATTTTATCAAGTAACGTCAAAACAGTGTGCTTGAAACTTTAATTTTTGTTCTTTTGTTTTCCATTTACCGTCTCCTTTTAGTCCCAGATGATGTGTTTTTAACTCCATGGAAACAGTGAGTGGAGAAACAGATAGCTCACAAAATCTCTCATTGAACTCAGACAAAATAGTAACAATAACGAAAAATACGTAATATTACGAGGTTCGGTGAAGGAACCTAAGCATTTGGAACAGCTTTTCGGTAATTTCAACCTCCAAAGGGCACAAGAATGTTTGCCGAGGTGCGCTGTGAACCTCACCGAAAAGCTGAGTTAACTTAGCAATTTTGTGAACTAACTATTTTTTTCTAAATTCACTGTTTCCATGGTATAAAAACCACATCATCTGGGCTTCGATGAAGATGGAAAATGGTAAATGAAAGATAAGAAGTACACAATTTTAAAAATTACTTATAAATCATGTTTCAACAGTTGCGTCAATTTAACGCAATCTGTTAAATTTACACGAACTAAATTATGTCTTTAATATAAAAATGTCTTTTTTTCACAAATTCCCGCATGTTCTCATGTAAAGATTTATGTTCAGGGCCAAGCGCACACAACTCTTTTGATTGCAATTCTTGTTGATATTATTTTACTTACATTACTCACAAACGTAATCGCAAGGAAAATTACGCATTCGAGAGCTATTAACCAGAGGTGATAAGAGAGGTTACAATCCGTGGTTCAAATGCAGTTTAATGCCCACAGATGTAAAGATCAAATGGCATGTCTTTCGACAACTGCAATCAAGTGGACGGAGGTGGACGGAGGTGGACGGTTAACCTGGCAGAATTCCAGTGGTTCATATGAAAACATTTTGGGGGCTTAGTTAGGATGGAATTTGTGTTGTGTTCTTTATGAAAGAAAAATCGACGTAGCTCAGTCTGAATTAAGTATTTATTTAATGCCGAATATTTCGCCTACCAGCATCGGGCTGTGTCAATACATAAATAGTATTGGTGGGCGAGAGAAAATCGAGGATTTCTTCTAATGTAAATATTGTACATAACGAGTGAGCGTAGCGAACAAGTGAGAGTACAATATTTACATAAGAAGATATCCGAGATTTTTCACACCCGCCAATACAATATTTTATTTCATTAGGCGAGAGAATATCGTACGTTATTCATTCGAGCGCATGAATGTGATAGCTGCGAGAATTTATCACTGCTGCAGGTCTTTATTTCAATTTTTTTTCCATATTTTGTTTTTAATTCTATTTATTTATGTTTTGGTCGTCACGTGAAATTACTATTTCCATATAGACATTTGAATTTTGCTCTGTGAGAAAACATTTATGACATAAATAAAAACTGATTCAAATACAAAACGATCAAAAACGTAAACAAAACCACTCAAAGTACATAAGCTTGAGTATGTATGTTGAATATGGAGAAAAACAACGCTAGTTTTGTGAGAGGCATTTGTACATCCTACTATATGCTTCTATTTGTCAACACACAGTATCAACAAAATTTAGTCGTAACAAGTGACCGTATTGGGTCAGTGGTTAGCATTGTATCCTTCTGATCTACATGCCGTGGGTTCGAGTCCGGCGGCTGCAGGTCTTTTTTTTCAATTTTTTCCCAATATTTCTTTTTTTAATTTTATTTATTTGGTCGTTTTGGTCGTCACGTGAAACTACTATTTTCATATAGACATTTGAATTTTGCTCTGTGAGAAAATCACATTTATAACATAAATAAAAACTGATTCAAATACAAAACGAACAAAAAAACGTAAAGAAAACCACTCAAAATACATAAGCTTATGTTGTATATCGAGAAAAACAATGCTAGTGTTTGTGAGAGACACATTTGTACATTCTACGTTACTATATGCTTCTATTTGTCAACAAACAGTATTAACAAAATTTGTACATACCAAATGAGCAAATTTGTGCAGAGGTTAGCGTCGATTCTTGCGGATCGGTGGTGGGTCGTGAGTTCAAATCACGGCGATGCCACTGTTTTTTTCAGTGAATTGGCAAAGAGAAAACGATTTTTCCCTAGTGATTTATTGTATGGTTTTTCCTTTATATGCAAGAGTGAATAACGTACGATATTCTCTCGCCGATGAAATAAAAATATTCATGCACTATTTCACAAAAACGGCAACGACTTCGCTCAGAGACAAGTCATACGCCTAATGTAGGTCAACCCCAGCTATTGGATATTTCCGAAAGTGCAATATTGAAAATACCTGCCCGAATCAACTGTGTAAAACACCCTTCGTAACCCACACAATTTTCAAAAAGAAAATTTTTAAAGAAACTTTAAAAGAAAGAAAAAAATTTCTTTTTAAATCGATAATTTATAAAAACAAGATTTAAAAAAATTTCGAAAAAATAAAAAAAAAATGGGCGAGAGCCAACCTTAAACCTACCCTGAGCCCTGCACAAAAGCCTCGTCGTTAAAAAAATATTCATGAAAAACCATTAACTATCGTGTGGGGTCGCGTAGCGTGAGTTGAAATCACAGCCCGAACCACTCAACTGATTTTCACTAATTTTATTACGTAATTTCCGGAAGTCCATATCTTTACGGTAGGGGTCTAAAAACTAAAAATAATTTTTCCGTTTCGAACGATTGCACATCCTACCAAGCTCACCGTCATCGGTCGGCCACCATTTGATTGCAGTTATCGAAAGAGGAGACCAAAAGGCAACTAATGGACATGCTAATTGATCTTTGCCTCTGTTGGCGCTAAACTGCATTTTAGTCCAATAAGTTACTCAACATTAATTTTACAACTCATTACATACTTTCTATACGAACGTTTTTCTGATAAGCTCTTTTGAAGTATTTTGACAAGGCGCTCAGTAACAAATGACTCTTCACAGTTGATATACTCAACGAACAAAAGTCGGAATTGACTCAACATTAGTACGTACCGAAGTATTAGTAGCGTCAAGCCGTTACGCATCATATTCATCATATATCAGGAATAGTAAAGTAAGCTTAATTCATTGAGAAAGGAAGAAAGCTAAACCCATTGAAAAAGTTAGATTTTTATGAAATTTTGTAGAAAAATAACTAAAATCTACTTTGACTTGTGCCCAATAAATTAAAAATGGACCATGTCGAGAATGTCACAGAAGACCACAATCGAACCTTGATCCAATCATTTGACGGAGATGCAATATCATCTATATATGTACAAAATCAGTTGTTCCTAATTTTCTATTCCACGATTGGAGCCTTAGCTCTATTTGGCAATTTTATGATTGTGTATGTTGTTGGAGCCAATAAGAAAATGCAAAACTTTGTACACCTTCTGCTGGCGAATATGGCCGCAGCAGATTTTCTTTGTGCGTTCACCTACTTCACAGGCCTTGTTGCCTGCTCCGACGCTGTCATTTCTGGGACAGGAAGTAATGTGTGGTGTTTGGCTAATAAGACAATATGGCTGACTACGTTCCAGGTAAAATATTCACTTTCTTCGAATTCGTTCTGTTAATTGGTTTTAATTTTGATTTCATTAATTGCCATGAAGCGTTTTTGTGACTTTTTAACAGGTGTCGTCTGTAACAATGTTTGCTGTGGCGTTGGATCGTTTCACAGCAATCTTTTTTCCTTTCTACCATGTTCAAAAAGTTAAACATCATCCGATCCGTCGAGTTTCTTGGGCTATTACTGCAATTTGGCTTGCAGCTACAGCTCTGGTTGTTTTTACAGCGCCCAGTCTTGCCTATCAGAGATATTTTTCACCAAACGGAAGACTCATTCACTGCGAACTCGCCAAAGCTTTTGATATTTTTCAATTAAAAGATGAGAAGTCACAAAATGTGTTGTTGATTGTTGCGAATTTGGCTCATTTTTGGCTACCATTTTTAATAATCAGCGTAATTTATGGAGCAATTGTAGTAAAAGGTGACATAATTTGATTTTCAACGTTACCAAATCTCGTCAAATTTTTTTCTTAACAGTCTGGAAACGTAAGCTTGACGAAACCACAACGCTAGGACAAAAAGATACAATCCTTCTACAAAAATGGAGAACTATTAGAATGATCATTGCCGCTGTTGTAGTTTTCATCCTTTGTTGGTTACCATTCTTCATCGTTAATATCTACTACTTTGTCAAGGGCTCGCAACACAAAAGACCCTGCACAGAATCGGTGCCGTTTCTGGTTGTTATGTGGTTAGCGTTCAGCAGGTATGCAACTCTAATTGCTTTCAGTGTTACTAACTACTTACTCAACTATTTTGTTTAGTTGTTGCTGGAACCCAATTATTTATTGGATGTACAACGAATCTTACAGAAAGGGTTTCTCAGATCTTTTTAAAATCATAAGAATTCCAAAAGAGAACACTGAACTTAAGGATAGAGAGAAAAAAATTGGAATCATTCCCAACGGGATACGAAACTAAAAATTTTATGACGCTTCTTCATATTTGGGGAAATTGATAAATATTCGCAACGGATCGAGGATCCTTACCAATCGAGCCGAGAACAAAACTAAAAATACTTCTGATATCTTGAGTGAACAATTCTATGACTTGACTTGTATGTCCTTGGGATGAACAAAATTGGGCCTTGAAATAGCTCGAAAACAGCAGGCCTTTACCTAGGTGCAATTTGGTAACGTACACAGGGCGCTGGCTAGTAAAATAAAATAAGTCTACTGTAGCAAGAAATTTTAGTAAGAACACAGGAAGTGTGTTGCGACCAATTTATGCTCTAGCATTAAAGAGATGCCTTAAAGTATAAAGCCATGGGCATTTTTTTAACGAAGTAGTTTTAAAAAATTTCGCTTGCGTATTTGTTTTATCAATTGATTCATATTTGTCTTCCAACAAACACTATGTGGAAAAAGCAGAGTACTATTTTCAAGGGCGCCCTTAGTTGCATTTATGTGCACTGAAGCGTGATTTTTTTGTCGCGTTTAGTGCGGCACTACGAACTGTCATTTAATAGCTGTGGCCCCAGCTCATTTTTTTTGTGATATTTGTCTGTCGCATGAAAAAAAATTAAATTGTGATATTTTCGTTTTTGTGAAATTGTTAACATTGTAACCAAAATATACATAAAAGTGAATATATGCACGCAAACATAAGTTTACATGCAGTCAATCGTTAAATAAAAAGAAAAACACAAATTAAACAATGTGATTATGATGCCCTGTATGTGTTGCAGGAAAGTATGGATTACCTTCTAAAGTTTTCTGCAATTAATTTGTATTTTGTTGGTGACTACAATCTTTTGGAACGTGGGGAAAATTCTTATATGTCCAATAATGTTGTGAGTAGGGATTGCAAATACCGACGTTTTTTTGAAAACCGGTTTTCGGTAATACCGTTTTTTTTTATTTACCGGTAAAAAACCGGTAAATTTCGATATGATTAATTCACAGTGTTTTGTTTTAGAAAAATACGATTTTGGTACTTGGAACCAATAAATGTAAATGTACTTTAGTGTTTTAGAAACTTCAACTTCTACAGACTTAAATTTTTGAAAAAAATTACGCAAGAAAAATCTAGTGTGTTGTCAGACATTTTTCGCCTAACCTTCGGACACAGAAAAGCACAAGACGAGAAAGCTCGTTCGAACTCTATACTAGTTGGTTTTACTTTTAAAAAGTATTCGTAACATTAAGTAAAATTTCGTCCACGACTACACTTCCAGCTTCCATCAATTGTTTGTATTTGTAATTGCTTGATGTATGTGCTTTTCTTCTCGTTGGTCGATAGTGAGCCTAAAGATGAAAAGTTTCCCTGGCGTATGTGTACTTCAGAACACCACACAGATTCGTACGCCTTTATAATATACACCTTCCCAAAGCATCGCCTATAGCTTCGCCGATACAGATTAATATTTCGATTTTGTAGTTATGTCAATGTAAACGGTACAATGGCATCAGCGGGGAGAAGATTGGCCTCATGTCAACGCAACGCCTCCTACTTTTCGCTTTTTTCATTATTTGTATAAAAAAATCAATATCAAAAACGTTATTATATTTTAATTTAAAAATATTGAGTAAAAAACCGGTATTGCAAATGCACAGAACCGGTAAACGGTTTTCAATCACTACGGCTTTTTACCGGTTTTTAAAACCGGTTGCAATCCCTAGTTGTGAGAGTGCAGAGTAGACTTCGATGGTACAAGTTAATTTGGACACTGTAGACTTTATTTTTCATTGACGCTTTCACATTCGCTCGTAACACAATTAATTGCCCATCGAAGTCTACTCTCAGACATAAATAAAAATTTTCCCCACGTGCCAAAAGATTGTAGTTGCCAACAAAATACAAATTAATTGCGGAAAACTTTAGAAGGCAATTCATATTTTCCTGCAACAAAAACATATACAGTACATCATAACCGCACATTGTTGAATTTGTTTTTTTCTTTTTATTTAACGCAAACTTTTATACCTGCGTGTAAATACTCACTTTTATGTATCATTGAGTCAAGTTACAATGATAACAATTTCACAAAAGAAAAATATTACGATTTTAATTGTTTTTCCCAACCCAAGAAGCATCACCAGAAAAAAATGAGATGGTGCCGTAAATTTTTTGCATCTGTTGTCACACTAAACGCGTGGATAAAGTGTGATAAGAGGAGTCTAAAGCGATAAAGAGACTTTGAAAATTTGAATTCAACCGTCATCTACGTTCATTCAAAGTTTTGCGTGTAGAAGTTGCGTAAATGAATTACTGCTCAGTCAGTTTTTATCCCAGACTGTCGATTGGGAGCTCAACTGAAAGGTGGAAGTGAAGTAAGTCCAAAGTTTTCCTGCTTTTTCAAAGAAGTTAATGTTTTACCTTCTTTAGACTCAATTTGCTTTTAGACTTTAATTTTTGTTAGAAAACTTTGTTGGAGGAGTCAATTCCATTTTCTCCAAATTTGGTAAAAACCTATGATAAAAAATCTTAAGGAGGGAAGGATCTGGTGCCGATTTTTCCATAACCAAGACATACCTAAATTACCTAAATCATTTTTTATGAATGACTTACTTACAATGAGAAAATTGTTTTGAAATGCCTAAAGTTCTCTCATGATCCATAAAATATTCGGAACTTCTTATCCAGAGGGCGGGAACGTGGCAGCTCAGTTGTAACATACAGACTTTCTACCAAGAATATCCGGGTTCAATCCTGGTGGTGACAAATTCTGTATAAGATTTTTCTTCAACGTATATCATGAAAGTAGCGTTATAGAAATGAAGCGAATCGTTCACAACGAATTATAACGTCACCCATGCACTTGAGCACGAAGCAAGCAGGTTCGAATTCAAATCTGCCTTGATAACTTAAAACATCTTGATTGAGCTTTCAGGCAGATTTCTACCCTGTTAACTTCTTATGCCTCGTATGTGAAAATGAAAGCTTTCGAGTTTTCTATACATTTTGCATTGAAATTGAAAGCTTGAGCTTTGAGCTTACGATGTTTTAAGTTATCAAGGCAGGCTATCTTAAGGTAATAGTGTGAAGCGTAAAAAAACACACACACAAAAAACAAAATTACATACCGATAGGGCTGTGAATTGAATCGGTTTGATGCGCGCTTAGATGTGCCAGATGTTCTAGCGCGTGGTTCGGAATACACGTTAAGCATGTGGTCCAATCCGGTTTATCCGCGCTAGCTGGTAGTTAATCTGTGTAACGCACTTGCAGTCGAGACAGTCACTTAGCAAGTGCTGCTCCCGATTAAGCAATGTGATTGGAATTATTATTATTATCCAGAGCGTCCACCACTTAGAACGGTGAGATTTGCGCACTTTTCTTAAGAAGTTGTAGTGAATAAAAAAAGCTATTGTACAAATGAAAGAGAGATGTTTTCTCGTTCGAGGTTTAAACAAATCTGTTTTTATTTAGAAAATACATGTCTACCCGGTTTAATTAATTGATTTTGATGTGAACTATAATTGGTCACCTCAAACTTTTAGAATATTTCCTAGACCTAGACTTGAGTTGGGTGTTGGGATGGATATTCACGGTCTAGTTCCCAAAGCATGAGGTTCTTCTACTCCTTCTATGGAACACTGGCATAGTAGCTACTTTTATCTAGTATTCCAGTTTCAGTGGACGAGGAGCTAGGTGCGATTTGAAATAGCCTTGCAAGAGACCCGTAGACAACATAATAGATGTAGCAAAAATGCTCGAACGTGTCATATTGCCTTAACTCTTAAGTATACGAAATTACGTGCACTTTAAATTGGATTGGAAATTGCCGAAATAACAATATTGTAAAACCCGTCCGATGCCACTGTGTAAAAAAAAAAATTAATTTAAAAAAAAATGTAGAAAAAAATTTTGTCATGTACGCACTCGATACGTTGAGTTTGCTTAGTCGTTTTTGGTTTCGAAAGTTTGTCATTTCTGATGCACATTGCAGTAGCAGTCCGGGAAAGTGTACTTTGCAAGAATATGCAAGAATGTCCGGGAATATACGCATACGCATTAAAGCGAAATTTCTTAACATAAAAAATTCGATTGGCACAACCGAGATTCGACCCACCAACCTCGTGGTTACAAGACCGAGACGATACCACTACGCTAAATCGTTCATACATTTAGTCGACATAAACCTTAACAGTATGCTATGCTTGGATGTATGTGTGTATTCATAAAGTCACCAATTTCACCATTATAAATGAAAGAAATGTTTTCATTCAATTGAAAAAAAATTATATTGGCGTTTTTTTTCGTTTAATCACCAAACTTGTAACGCAATATAAACTTAGAAACCTCATAAAAAATACACCATTTGAACGTATTCAGTAGGAACAGTAATTTAATTAAATGTTGATGAGCGGCTATTAAAATATTATCATTAGACAAATAATTCAAATTGATCTTTAAATTCATTGGTTTTTACATCTTACAAAGTAAAAATAATAAAAAAAAAAATTCTAGGAATTATATTGTGATATTGCTCATCGCGCATCATTAAAAAAAAAGTCTCAATGAAGAAACGAACCACCAGCCTCCCGCGTTCAAGTCGTCGACGCTACCACCGAGCTAACCGGACATACGTTTCTACACAAAAATTATGTTATATTACTTACACATTATTTTCATAGAAATCGCACAGCACTATGGTTACAATTATTCACCACAAACGTGCATATGTACGTGTGATGCATGAAGTCGCCATTGAAAGAAATTTTTTTGGATGTTTGAACATTTTGAACATTTTTATTTATATTTTCAACAATTTGTTGAAGTGTTGCAACGATCGATCGCTACTATGACAAAACTATATGTTGTGTCGTAAACGAGACAACAAATAACTATTTCAAAGAAAATTAAAAATAAATTCCAAAAAACAAATTTGAAAAAAACTAATTTTTTTTTGTGCTAGAGGCCTCGGACCCACTCAACTTCAATCGAAGTTTATAATATAATAGCACTTTCGTTATTTTCAAAACATTTCGTTATTAATAGAGTCAACAACCGACCGTCAAATGTGTTTTTTGATCTAGTGTTTTGCCATCAATGTGTACATGAGCGCGTAAGTAATAATTTTTAATCGATGTCCTACTGAAAATTTGTCATTACATGCATATGTGCATCCTACGGTGTTAAGGAACCCACCGGAAACTTCTCATTACATGTATATCTGCATGTAATGACGCGTTTTCGGATGGGACACCGATTAAAACAGTATGCGGTGGGGGGTGCTTAGTAAGTCACCCTTTCTGTATCATTTCGTGACGCTCGCAAACTATTTGGTGTATTTTTAAGCAACTCGCTTTAGAAACAGTTTTCAAAGCTTTTTTCCCCATTATTTACCATGAAAAATGTTAATGACTCGAGTGTATCGAGCGAAAAATTTTGATATCAGCTTTATTATACTAGGAATGTATGGAAAAATTAAGGCGGCAATACATTACTTCGCAAATTCTTGTCAAATTCGCCATATCAACTTCTACGACCGACAACAGTATTCCGATTTCATTTAAAATAACATCACAATTCTTTAAAAATATCGAAGTTGACTGCAATCGGTCCTGAAAGTTGTTAACAGACTTCACCGTCGTTGTAATAATGATATAATAATCCGCCGATACAACCTGTCCGGAGCTAGATCATTTTATTTTAAAGTTCCCCAATTTTTTCTGAGCTTTCGCTCACATGGATTCTTCTTAGAGATCTTTTCGTTACCCAAGTTTTTTTTACTGTTTTGTACTCTATTGTACCCTAGTAAAATGTCTCAACTGGTCGGATGAGATACGGAGCGATTTATTAGGTTGAGTTCAATAAAAAGAAACAGAGAAAATGGTGAACATTAGTAAAACATAAATTATAGAGAAAAGTGTCGCATACTAATCGATCTTGAAGCTGAATGTTAAGTCACTGGGGTTGGGGTTATTTCAAAGTCGTTTCTTGGCAGCCTTTGCCAAGAGATGTTTTGTGCTATTACTACAAGGAATCTTAGGTTCTAAGACGATAATTTTGACCGAAATTCATTTTAGACACCAACACTCAATCGTTTTTGGAGAATTAAAAAAAGTGCTTTTATCATATCTAATAATATGATAAAACATATGAAGGGACCCGTACGTATCAGAATAGATGCGGCAAACGGAGTTGATGTTACGAAAAGACTGGAACGTATTTAAGTAAATATTGCCTTCAAATTGCACTGTTTGAATTGTCTGCAGTTAGTATTGGAAATATTGAAAAACCCATTCCGAAGAAACGGTGTAAGAAAGTCCTTCCGAAAATACAAAATTGACCCCCAAACACAGACAAAAATGTTCATCTCAATTTTTTCTACAACATTGCAAAAAACCATTTTTTGGACACGTAACGAAGTACAAAGGTCCTACACTACAAACAATTTTATTGTAACATGGGGTAGATCGAGGTGGGAGGGGAAGGGATGCATCTATTATCGTCTAGAGATGACGAATCAGCAATAAAAAAAATGTCCGTCTTTCCGTCCGTCCGTCTGTCCGTCTCCACTTTTTTTTTCAAACGGCTCAACCGAACAGACTAAACTTTTTTTCCCTGAAAGGTACATGCCTCCCATGATTCAAGTCCGAAGATGAGCAAAATCGATGAATTGGTTCCGGAGATATGGTCGAGGAAGTGACCAAAAACATGGTTTTTCGAGGGTCGGCGAAACTTTTTCGCAAATATCTCAGCAAGTAAAGCACGGAAATTGCTCAATTTGGTGTCAAATAAAAGCATTTGATACCAAAAAACGGGGGATTTTTTTTTTGTTGGAATCGGGTCAGGGGTCTGGGCACTGGGAGCCATGGAATGGGCGAAAATAAATTTCTCTGCCCAAAATGATAAGAGATAGTTTTTTTTCAGTATTTGCTTAAATACGCAATACAGAGTTTTACTTTCAAAGGCAAAGTTGTAGAAAATCAAATTTTAGTGAACGCGTGTGTCAGGGCTTTGGGGAAATATTGCCCAATCCTGGCATATGGCCACTTCCATAATTGGGCAGGATGACCCGGATCTCCAGAACTGTGAGAGTTAGAAAATTAGTTCCAAAGGTGAAGTTGTAGAAAATTAAATTTAAGCGAACACGTGTTTCAGGATTTTGGAGAGATATGGTCCAATCCTGGCATATGGCCACTTCCATAATTGGGCAGGATGACCCAGATCTCCAGAACTATGAGAGTTAGAAAGCTGATTCCAAAGGCGAAGTTATAGAGAATTAAATTAAAGCGAACACGCGTTTCAGGGTTTTGTGGAAATATGGTCCAATCCTGGTATATGGCCACTTCCATAATTGGGCAGGATGACTCAGATCTCCAGAACTATGAGAGTTAGAAAGTTGGTTCTAAAGGCGAAGTTGTAGAGAATTAAATATAAGCGAACACGTGTTTCAGGGTTTTGGGGAAATATGGCCCAATCACGGCATATGGCCTTGGCCACTTACATAATTGGGCAGGATGACCCGGATCTCCAGAACTGTGAGAGTTAGAAAGTTAGTTCCAAAGGCGAAGTTGTAGAAAATTGAATTTAAGCGAACACGTGTTTCAGGATTTTGGGGAGATATGGTCCAATCCTGGTATATGGCCACTTCCATAATTGGGCAGGTGACCCAGATCTCCAGAACTATGAGAGTTAGATTGTTGGTTCCAAAGGCGAAGTTATAGAGAATTAAATTTAAGCGAACCCGTGTTTCAGGGTTTTGGGGAAATATGGCCCAATCCTGGTATATGGCAACTTCAATAATTGGGCAGGATGACCCTGAACGTTCGAGTCACTTTGCCACATCTATTCTGTTTGTCACATCTATTCTGATACGTACGGGTCTTTGGTTATGTTTTGTCTAGGGCCGACCTAGGGTCCTCAGTAGAGGCCTCGGACAAATAATTACATAGACAAAAATATTTCCCGCCACTTTCTCTACAACATGGTGAACAATTATTTTTTGTCTAGGGCAGACCTTATGACCGACCTAGTGCCATAAAGAAATTCCTCCTACACATAATTCCATAAACAAAAAGGTTTTCCTCAATTTGCTCTACAACATAGCAAAAAACAATTAGTCTAGGACGGACCAGGGCCTATTTTTGAGAATTAAATTCCTTAAAATTCATAAAAACTCCTAAAATTCCGACACTTAAAAAATCTAAAAATTCTTGAAAATTCCTAAAACGTCTTGAAAATTCCTAAAATTTCTTGAAAATTCTTAAAAAATCCTAAAAATTCCTAAAAGTTCTTAAAAACCATTGATTTGTTCTTGTTTTGTTATATTCTTTACCGAACTAAATTTTTCAAGTACGATGACATTAAAACATTATTTTATTACTTTTTGCATCGTTTTGGGCGGTCGGTATTGTAAAATATTTTGACTGAAATAAATCGCTTGCGAGTTATTCGGCCAGCGTTGGGTTTGTTGAGCTCAAGAACCTCAGGATCAAAATTGTCACCTATATCGCCTGCATTTCGTCCTGCGGTACTATGTTCTTCAATAACTTGGTCGGTTGTTTTTGTCACGCCACTCTCAGTTTCATCAGCTATTTCTTTTTTTTTCACAGCTCCTGCTTTCGTCAACACTTTGTTTGTTGTCCTTTTTGCTGATAGTTTCTTCATCAGATTCTTTACTTACAATATCACTATCAGTTTCACTATTAGATTCACTTTCACTATCATTGTGAATAGTGCTCGAGTGATTATTTTTTAAGTGATTTCTGATTGTTGAAAGATTCCACTTAGGTACTGCAAGCCTTTGCACTCTATCGTTACGTTTTTTTTGTTTTTAATATGTAGAATACGCTTTGCGCGTAATCTTATATTCGCAAATACAGCCTATTGCGGGACATTTCATCTTCACAGATAATAATCCCTTTTCGTCTTGCATTACTCTTGCCTAAGATTGTGCAACTTTTCATAATTTTTGTTTCAGCTGGCAATTTCTGAATACAAGTTATACATAGTTTGCAGAATACTTGAGACATCAAATCGAGGGGAAGTCACGTCGATTTAACTTCGTATAAAGAATCGAAAATCTGCCGTAATTTGCATAAGAAACTTAGTTTCTTTTGCAAATTATTTGTTTACAGTTTTGCCGAGTTAAGGTTCTTATGAAATTTCCAAAAATATTTTCGAAAAACCTTAAGGTTTTTATGCAAATTATTTATTGTAATTTTTTTGTAGTTAAGTTTTTCGTGAATGCATTTCATCGGAGTTAAGTTTCTTATGCAAATTATTTATTAGTGTTTTTAGTTAAGTTTCTTTTGCAAATTATTTGTGTTCATCTTTTTCGAGTTAGGTTTGTTATGAAATTTTTTTTTGGCGCAATTTAAATTTTTTTTGAAAGTTAAGGTTCTTATGCAAATTACGGCAGAAATGGCTTGATGTGATTACCCCTTCACATCTAGCTACGTGTGTGTCTGTAAATCAAAAGCAGTAAACTACATGACATGAGTTCAAAACGTCCACGTAATATTAAAAATACACGAAAGCGAAAGCTTTCAATGAAATGAGTTTAAACTTCCCGTTAGGTTCATATAAATTACACACATCATCGAAATATTTCTTTACGCACTTCACTGTTTTACCGAAATTATAAGCTAACTTGAGAGAAGAACTTTTAAAATACACTTTGCTTTCTATAATCAAAACAACGACGGTCATGTCATGTAATTAATGTTTACATTGACAGACAAACATATAGCTCGATGTGAAGGGGTAATCACTACAGGCGATCTGCGACTCTTTATATGAAATCAAATGGACGTGACTACCCCTCGGTTTGATGTTTAGCTGATAGCTAGATGTGAAGGGGTAATCACTTCAATTCATTTTCGATTCTTTATATGAAGTTAAATCGACGTGACTTCCCCTCGATTTGATGTCTCAAGTATTCTGCAAACTATGTGTAACTTGTATTCATAAATTGCCAGCTGAAACAAAAATTTATGAAAAAGCACAATCTTAGCCTTGTCTCAGTGTACTTATTGCGCATCTACATATTTAATTTTGGTTGAGGACCTTTTTCAATCATTAACATCGATTGCAAACTTGAATCATGTTTACACTTCAAATATTCTACCTCGAGTAAACATAATATTCCTATAAAATTTCATTATTGCTCAAGACAAAAGAAATTAGTTACCAACTAAAAGCATACACAAAGGCAAAAAAATTTAATATCGCATGTAAACACTGCTAGCCGAAGCGCCAACAATATTTTTCAAAACTTTAAATTATCATAGCTACCAATATTTGTTACATCAAACTTACTCTATAACTAAATTTCAAACCTATATATACGTAATGTCTAGATTCATTTAGAAATTCGACAAACATAAGAAAAACGGAGACATACTTTCAACACTTGTTGACTCCTAAATGGAAAAGAAAAATTCCAACTGCTAATAACTTCGGAATTAGGGAACGGGTTAGCTCAGTGGTAACGTACTGGCTTTCCACCAAGAATACCCGGTGAGGATAAAATTCTGTATAGGATTTTTCTTCAATTTGTAGCAAGAAAGTAACGTTCCTAAGCACACCCAAGCTTCTAAAAATGGGTAGTTGTGGTGTTTGGTGTTTGCAACGAACCGTACACAGAAGAACGACATGTATGACGTCACCCATACGAATGTTTGTAAAGAGTGAGACAACGTCCAACGAAATTAGAACGTAGTTTGCTGGTAATCTTACTCTTCGAAGCTTTATTGCTAATTCCATTGCGTTCTTTACACTTCTGTACGATTTCCCAACTATGTTTTTTAGAATTTTTGAAAACATTTTTGATAAGTTGTACGTTGGGGAGCCAATGCTAGCTACAATTGGTCTGACTGGATAACCATTTTTGTGTATTTTTACTAGTCCGTACATTTTCGAGCATACCGAATTGTACCGTCTGTACCATTTTCCTTGGCTTTCATTTATGTATTGTAGATCTTGCCAATGTGTGAAAAGAGTGTTGACTTTATCTTGAATAGACGTAGTTGGATCACGGTCAAGTGCCATGTACGTTGTTGAATCACTAAGGAGATTCATCAATTTAGTGTCATAGTCACTTCTGTTCATGAGAACGGTAACGTTTCCTTTGTCAGCGTTCAGCACTAGTAGATTAGGGTGTTGTTCCAAAAACGACTTGGTTGCCGTGTGATTGGCTTTTATGATTTCATCTAAGGTGCTGTGTTTCGTCGGGGCTTTTTTGAAATTGGTTATAATGTTGCAAACTCTATTTCTCAGGTCCACTCTGTCCTTCTTCCCTAACGTTTGGAGTTTAGGTTCAAAATTGGCTATGAATTGTTCAGTGGCAATTTTGTTGTTGTTTACTGGTAAGTTAAATTTATCACCTAGGGCTAAAGTGTTTTGGACATACCATGGCAGTTGAACATCTGTTAAATTAAGAATCCATTTTTCGATATCAATGTTCATACTCGCCATGTGAGGTTGCATGAGACTATCAAACCGTCACATTTCTTCCATTGTAACATTGTGGAAAATTTCATCGTATCCACGTTTCACATTGCATTTAAAATCAGCAAAATGATTCGGTGATATAATTTTTTGTAGTTGATTTGCTAGTGTCATTGAGGTACGCATTGTTTTACAAATCTCTCTATGCACTGACTTGATTGCTTCATTCATTATATACATTGAAAACTTCTTTGAACATGATTGAATTTTTCGTTTAGGCATGCAATGAGCATAGGAGTTCAAGTTAACGTTAAGACTTTTGGGGTGGATTTTGTATTTTCTGCAAGTTATCAAAAACTGTTTTCTGCCACGTTGATGTGCTAGTTTTCGATTGGTAGTTAAAATATTTTTCATTATTTGTCTAGTACTGCTGCTGTAAATTTGTGTCATCATCATAAAAAATGTCAAGCGTTCCATATTAACCGAACGTTTTGAATAATCAAGTTTCTTCTTTGATGAGCGTATGATAATAATTTTTATTGTAAACTCGGAGTCGCTCAGTTTAAAATTATTTATTTAATAGCCAAATTAATTTCGAAATCAATTAGATTTCATCATCAGTGGCTGGAAACATATTTATAATGAGGACATAGATCGAAAACTTTTACACTGCAATATCTACCTGGAATGTTTACATGTGAAGTCAACAACTGAACAAAGAAAGTGTGTCGTCAAATTGCATCTTAATGCTAAAATTGATAAACAAAAAACATTAATGAATTGATCAACTAACACTAACTATATCATTTTGGCTTACTTTAAAACATTAATAGTCACGAATAAATGAATTGGACGGACTAAATAAATTAAATAAATTAACTACTGGGCGACGAGCAAGACGAACTGACATATCGTACACACTGCTTCGTTATTTCAAAATTACAGTTATCAGTAAATTAAAACATAACAATAGTAATATGAAATGATGAGTAAAACGTTTCAAATGATGTTGCTGTACGCTGTAGACAACATAACGCAGTCGGTTTGCTTGTTGAGACAATTTGGTGTTCTTTTTACAGCTATCATTTCTAAGATGTCTCGTTTCTTCTGGTGATTTTCATGAAAAACTATTTTCACTTGTTCCCACAAGGGTGTATGGTTGTTGGTGATGGCATGATCACATAAGGCACTGTGATGGTTGTTTTTTATGCTTATGTTATACTTATGCTGGTATATGCGATCTTTTAATCTGGTAAATAAAAGCTCACCTGAGTTACATATAAAGTCAATGCCAATTCATTTCACATGTAAAATATCCTTTCCCAAATTTTTTTTCCAGAAAGCTCATTTTAACCGAACGAGATAAACTGTAAAAGATATTAGAATGTCGCCCAGATTGTCATGTACTCTGGTTTATTGTGGTGAAGCTCACTCGAGTAACGGGAATTCAAGGGCAATTTCTTCTCAAGGACTTTCCATATTTTTTTATACACGAATCAACGGAATTAGAACCTGTATTTAGAACAAAGGCTTTGTAATTTGCTAAAATTTTTCTACAAATAATACCTATAGTATAGCGAAGATTAATGCTTCCATTCGTTAATTGTGTTACTAAAGAATGAAACTCAAATAAATAGTTCACTACACGTTTTTTCTTCCAATGCAAAACGATGTTACGCAATCGCAAAATTATCATTTTAACTGTTGATGCCAAGCTGAATCAGACGTAAGCAACACAGGCAAAGTTCTGGAATATATTCAAACATCACTTTTACATTATTAATCAAATCACTTTTATTTCTTTTCTTTCTATCCGATATGATACAATGATCATCTTATATTTTTACCAGTTAATTTTCTAACCAGCTGTTGGCCCAGCTGGGTTCAATGTATACACAGCAAGTTGTGTATGTATTCTGTATAGATATGATAGATATTCGATTCGAAGTAGAGTGAAACTCCCGACCGATCGACTTTTTTGGTTGAAAAATGTTTCCGGAGGGGATAGATCAGTAAATATTTTAATTATTTAATACAATCAGGTGCTGATAAAGTTAATTCATTTTTATTAATTGATTCATTAAATTATTAATTTCATTTCGAGTACTAAACACATCAAACACCGAGGGGTAGTCACGTCGATTTAACACCATATAAATGAATGCACTTGGCTTGTAGTAATTACCCCTTCACATCTAGCTATTTGTGTGTCTGTAAATCAAAAACAGTCAACTACATGACATGAGTTTTTAGGCTTGTACGAAGTAAACAGAGCACACGTATTTGTCACGACATTTGTACCCAGTCAAATTTCGACTTTATAAATCCTTTTCCTCCCTGAAAGGTGATCGGTGGAGTTTGAAGATAAGCGAAAACGGTCACAAGCTTTCTAAGACACGGTCGAAAAATTGGTCAACAGCATTCCTTTGATTGTCCGTTTATACCTTTGCAAAAAATCATGGAAATTGTTGAAGGTCGTGTGAGTGAGTGAGTGAGACTATAGGATCCATAGACAGAGCCTAACTAAGGCTACTTAACTGTCTTTCAAAATTTTTTAATGCCGGTAAACATTTCTTTCAAGGAGGTAGGGGTCATTAGATTGGCTCGAATTTTTTTTACTACACTTGCAGAAATCAAAATGTCCTTTTAATTGGTGGCAGGGCATTTCTCCGCCGCAAATAACGCCCGGGTCGTTAATAACGCCCGGGATGTTATTAGCGCCGGCCTAAGGGTTATTAGCGCCCGCATTCCGGGAACTAATAACGCCTGGTGCGTTAATAACACCCGCACTCCGGGCGCCAATAACGCCCGGGCGTTAATAACACCCGGGGCTTAATAACACCCGTGGCTTAATAACACCCGGGGCTTAATAGCACCCGCACTCCGGGCGCTAATAACGCACAGCTGATTAATTGGATAAACGCAACAAAATGGCACTTTAATAAATAATTTGATTCATAGAGCATGTAACTAGAAGAATTGACTAAGGGAAAATTTTCCTTATATCACAAGACGGAAGAATTTTTTCCTTGATACATAGAAACGCTCTTTTATTTAGAAGGAGTTGACTAGAGGAAAATTTTAAAATCCAGTAAAAGTTTATTTTCTCACTTTTCGTGTAATAAGTTTTTTAAAAATGTTGATAGTTACAGCCTTATCCTTTTAGAAAACAGACTTGTTTTTCCTAAGATAATGTTTGAGCATTGCAAAAACTCAGTTTATCATATCGATTTCAGCTTTTCAAAGTTTTTTCGAGACGGAATTTCCATGGTCGGCGAACTTTGACGACTGACAAAAAATGCCTTTTCGCCAAATTTCCCCTATTTTTATTTTTTTCATTAAATTGAAGTTTGATTAGTCAAAAAAAATTAATGTAGCTCAAACTTATCTCGAATGCCGAATGGTCCGAAATCTCGAACTTTTGAGTTCATTGAATTTGCGCAAGTTGTAAACATGAAATAAAAAGCTTTGGACGTGCGTTTTCGCTATCTATGGGACCAAAGAATTTTTTGTGGACCCCTAACTTTTTGATTCTTTGACCATCGCACACCCCTATTACGTGAACCTGATTGCTTGAATGATTTTACTGGCAAGGTAGCAATTCCACATCTCCCAGAACAAAAACTTCTCGTAGAGTTCAACATTTTGCTAATCCGCCTTAAATTTGTTATAAGAGAAACGGAAAATATTATTTTTATCAAAAAATATCAAAAGTTTGTTGTCAAGACGCCCTTCGATCCAAATGTATCAGGGTGAAGTTGAAGGTTTCACGAAGGTGATGTTTTTTTGACACATCAGTACATTCCCTGACAAAAGCAGCGAGTTTCGCTCAGTAACCCAACTTTGAGAGGTGATGAGAGGTCATCAGACACATTCATACCTCTCATACTGATAAAGAATTTTCCACAGAAGTCCCGCTATGAATTTACTTTTGCAGCATCCTTTTTACCCAATGCTCCAGGCGCTACGAATTTGATCAGCTGAAATTACAGATATTCTTGTTTCAATTTTTAGAAGAGGTATGTTGTTCCTCGTTAAGCTCTTCAGTTTTTAGGGCAACTTTAGACCCTAAACTAACATTTCAGTGTCATTGTGAAATGTTCCCATGTCAAGGAGCGTAGCTAGGAGCTTTTAGTCTGAAGGCTTGCGCGGTGGTTTTCTCTACTGATCATGTTCCTTATGCTGACAGTTTCACAAACTGTAAAAGCAAATTTTTGCTCTCTTTTATTTTATTTCATACTAATAGAAGCAATATCAAAAATGATTCCCCTTCCGACGATAAAATTCGGAAATTTCGTCAATTTCACAGGAGTCAAATGTGAGGTGGCTGAAAATTTTGTATTTTTGTGCAGAATTTTTTTGCACTAGTTTCACTCTATCGCAAATATTTCAGCGAGCAAAATGTTTTATGTCTTCATATTTACAGCACTTAATTGTAACATATCAGACTTCAAAAGTTGAATATTTCAGCTAATTTCGAGCAAAATTAAGAAAGTTATTCATTATTGAAATCGTCCGGATTTAGTTTGGGACATCCCTTAATTATATAACTGCTCAGGAATTTGTTCACCATGAAATGAGGATCAACTTTGCTTAAGAAACTTTTTTTCTATTAATTATATTTCAGAAGTTACTGAATGCTGAAGTCGAACTTTCCGAAAAATGCAGAACACAAAATTGCCGAACTCTTCCGGAATTTGATATAGACATTTTTAGTCTTCAGCAAAGTTGCTCAGCACGAAATGAGGAACAACTTTTCTCTAGAAGCTGTTCCATCAATTTTATTTCTCAAGTTATGACCTGTTGAATTCTGTTAATTTGGAATTCAAAAATTTGTCCAGGAATAACACGTCATAACTTCCGAAATAAAATTGATGGAAAATTTGCTTCTTCAGCAAAGCTGTTCTTCATTTCATGGTGAACAACTTTGCTGAAGACTAAAAATTTCTATCTCAAACTCCGGAATAGTTCTGTAATTTTGACCAGAACACTGCATTTTTCGGAAAGGTCGACTTCAACATTCAGTAACGTCTGAAATATAATAGATACAAAAAATGTTTCTTAAGCAAAGTTGGTTGGCTGCGGATATCTCGTGCATGACCTGGAGGTTTCTGATATGAGGGTTCTTAGGAATATAGCGAAGGTTAATAGGAGGGAGCAGTGGGATAATCATATAAGGAACGGCGACATGAGGTGAAATTGGAAATTCCGTCACGTGGAGAGTCGGCAAGTGCCCACGTACGTCCTGCGCTGCCGTTCGGGCACGTTCAAAGGATGGTATCGAACAGGTCTAACCGACAGGAATCTTGGATGCCCAGTGTCCCCGGTGTGTAGGCCAGGGGTAGACCACGGCGAGGTTTATCGATTCAATTAATCAGCTTCTAGACGTTAGCTCGGGGACTTTCTTGCGTCGAACAAACCATCTCCTTGGCGGGCGATAGGAGGGCATGGAGGACGATAGTTCACCAATCTGGGGTTGCGACAGAAAGACCTCACACCGGAAGGTACTAACGGTCTATAAAGTTTGATGATGATGATGATGAGCAAAGTTGGACCTCATTTCATGGTGAACAACTTTGTTGAAGACAAAAAATTTCTATCTCAAATTCCTGAGCAGTTATATAATTAAGAGCGCTATATTAAATGAGCACTGTGCCCCGTGAGGACGGATTTTTCAATATTGCAATGCGATTTTATGAAAATAAAATTTAATTAAAAACTCGACATTCTTTGCAACGCATCGCCATTCGTACGGGTCCGCATAGCATTTTTTGTTTTGATTATGGCAAAATTATTTATCAAAATGTTCTTTTATATTTCTAAATATCAAACAACACTGAAGAATTTCTCAATATTTGATACAATAGGATTGATTGCAATGTTCAAAGCATGCATTAAGTGTAAAAAGAAACGCAAAAGTTTTCATTAAAGTTAATCTTCGCCGTTAGGTTCATATAGATTCCACACACCCTAGAAATATTTCTTTTGTCACTTCACTGTTTTACAGAAATTAAGAAGAATTATAAATTCTTCATTGAAGTATTGTTGTTATTATTTAAGGGAAGAACAAATTTAAAAACACCACTTTTGCTTGCCATAATCAAAACAAAACTAAAGTCATGTCATGTAGTTAATGTTTACATTGATAGATGACACATATTAGATCAATATAAAGGGGTAATCACTACAGGCGATGTGCGACTTTTCATATGAAATTAAATCAACGTGACTACCCCCTCGTTTGATGTTTAAAGTAATTTTATAAGCACCAAACCGACAACATTTTTTTATTGCCTTGGAATCGAATTCGAATATCCAACACATAAACAACGTCATTAGTGAACCAGCTGGTCCGAGTCACATGGTAAAAATAAAAGATGATAAGTGTACGACCATATTGTGAAAAAAACGAAAATCAAAATGAAGCACGTCCAGAATGATCTACCAATCAGGGCCGTAGCTGGAAAATATCAATCTGAAAGTGCCAGTTCTTAAGCACAATGATGTATTCATGTTTAAACGTACATGATTTAGAATAAAAAATGGTGGGGGAGCTTTTGAAAGCTAAGAAAGGTATGAGGTAAAAACACTTCCTCAAAGCGGTTATCAACAGTTATAACTAAATTTTTATAGGATTTTATAACAGCTTACTACAAAAAATTTTATTGTAACATGGGGTAGATCGAGGCGGGAGTGGGGCTATGCATTTAATATCGTCCAGAGATGACAAATCAGCTAAAAAAATGTCCGTTTGTCCTTTCCTGTCATTTTTTCTAAACGGCTGCACCGATCACGCTTTTTCTCTGAAAGGTACATAGTCCCATGATGCAAGTTCAGAGATGACCAAAATCGGTGAAGTGGTTCCAGAGATATGGTCGATAAACTGACCAAAAACATGGTTTTTCGAGGGTTGGTGAAACTTCTTCCCGAATATCTCAGCATTTTCATGTTGCAATTTCAGCATTGTTCATTTTGGTGTCAAATGAAAGCATTTGATCTCACAAAATTGGCAGAATTTTTTTGTGGAAATTGGGTCAGTGGTCTGGGCACTGGGACCAATGGATTTGACGAAATTGAGTTTCTTGGCCATATACGAAAGGAGATGCAATATGGAGATTTACTGTCAAAGGCAAAACAAAATTTAAAAGAACAAGTGTTTCAGGGTTTTCAGAGTTTCAGAGTTTTCGGGAAAAATGGCCCGATCCTGGGATATGACGACTCTAGAATTGGTAGGGATGACATATCTCTAGAATAAAATTTGAAAGAATACGTGTTTGAGGGTTTTAGGGAAAAATAACCTGATCCCGGGATTTAGTCATTTCTAGAATTGGGAGGGGTGAATCATATCTCCAAAATTATGGCAGTTAGAAAGTTGCTTCCAAAGGCAACATTGTAGAGAATACAATTTTAGAGAACAATTTTAGGGAAAATTACCAAAACCCGGGATAAAGCAACTTCTAGAATTGGGAGGGATGACGCATGTCTACAGGGTAGTTTTAAGATTAATTTTCTGTACGTGGTGAAACCATCTTATCTATAGCCAACGTATGTTTGCTTCATACCATTTATGGGGGCATTTAAAGAGTGCAATCTAAAAAACATGGAACTTAGACCCCTCAGGGCCGTATCTAGGGGGGGGGGCATTGGGGGCTTTGCCCCCCTGGAATCTCGGGAGCCCCCCTGAGATTAACGAAGAACGAGAAAAACCTTCTGGTTTTTTTTCTACACAACGGTACTTCGAAAAAGAATATCGAGCTACTATTTATACATCCATATCAAATTCCTCCTTTGCTTTTTTTGAACACATTGTACAACCCGCAGATAAAAAACGTCAGCTTTTCTTGTTTGGAGCATATGTTACAGCTAGAATGGGTCGATTTTAGGTTATTTTTTCTTCTGACCTGCAACACCCCTAGCTCGATTTCTCACCTTAATTGAAAATTTTTCTACGAACATCTATAAAATCTATATCTAAATCTATGTATCTATATCAAATATCTATAAAAATTTTAATTGAGGTCAGCAATCGAGGTGGGGTTGCTCCAGGTCTGACGATAAAAAAAACTTGAAATTAACCCACCCTAATGTTACACTAGTACACCACTACATTGGCTATCACGAAGCTGTTCCACTCATTAACAGCGTAAAAACGGAAATAATGAAGCTACGGTCTAAAGAGTCCTTCCAAAAAATTTTTAAAAGTTCAAACGATCTACCTTTACAAGAAAAACAGTCAGAGGAAAATCTATTCTCCAAGACTTCAACGAAACATCAACAGGCCAACGTCACTGGAGAATTTCATAATCACTGAAAGGAACGGTGAATGGAACTTTGATTCGGAAAGTGAAATTGCATCTTCTTATTTTAACGTATTGGACGTTTAGTTCTCCTCAGTGAAATTAGGCATAAATTCGAAAATAACTCTGTGTTGTTGGAAGCGATTTCGCTGGCGCCAGAGTTCGACAAAAAGTTACTGAAACCTCTAGCAGATATTGGCATTTAATTGCCCTCAGATGAAGAATTGACCGTAGCAAAAAACTACTTTGCTACCAGAAGGAAAAAGTATGAAGAAGAAATGAAGGAGCAAGATGAAAAAGAGAAGAACAAATTCGAGAATCGTTTTCGTATTCTTGGAGAATTGTTTACGATGAAGGAGGCGTTTCCTGTAGTGTTCTGTTCGCAGTTCAGTTCGCAGACACTATTGGTTGTAGCACTGCTACCCCAGATTTTTAATGATAACCCAAAACGAAGGATTCAATTATATTGAGATTTCGTTGGCACCTCTTTCTGAAATGAAATAATTTTGCTACTTACGATGCAGATCATTTACATTTTCTCTTGCGCATTCTACATAGACCAGAGTTTGAGCTCGATGCTTCTCAACTTTTCCTTACCCCCCCCCTCCCCTTTATAAAAATTTTCATAATTGCTTTACCTTGAAATGAATTTGAAACAATGAATAATGCACTTTGAGCTGAGCCCCCTGAGATTCGCTCCTAGATACGGCCCTGAACCCCTTCCAATTTCCACGCAAATATACATAGAAAAAACTTAAAATGTATGGGCACTATTTGAAAAGCCCCTATAAGCATGAAATATGTTTTTAATTTTCCGAAGCACCCTACTCCACCCCACCCTATCACACGCCAAGGAGATGCTTTGCCCGTCTAATAAGAGTTACTTAACTGCTAAATCAGATTAGTACAATATGCAAACCTTCCCCTTGGCCTACCTTTAGACCGAACACCCTGAACCTGTGCACTCAAGATCCTACTTGTCAGCCTGCTATCACTCATCCTTTGAACGTGCCCCAACCATCGCAGAAGTAAACCCTTGTCGAATTCTCAATTGGAAATCTCCATAACCTTTTTTCCATCCTCTAAAGAAATGGTTAATAAATATTTTAACTCAGAAACTTTTTGCATCAGCTTTCAATTCAAACTGCAGGCTATCACCTTCCCAGATTTGCCGACATGCACAACCTTATATTAGTCTTGCCCACACTTATCATCATCCCGTATTACAATTATATTAAGCCATCATTGGATCCCACCTAGTCCGCTATTTTTAATGAATTCTGCCCTGATTGCATCCATTTCATAGGAAGCAATTATTGCATAAAAATATCTTCATTTTGTTCGTCACTCTACAATTTGTTTAGTTCTTAAACGACAGAAAAAAAAAACTATAGGTAGCAAAATAAAAACGATTTTTTATTCAATAATTATTTCAAAATTATTGGATATGCGCTAAAATTTGAACTTGACTTATCGACACGTGACGAAATGCAACGAAAATAAGGTGAACGCACCCATAAAAATGGCATGTTTATAAATGAAACTGGAGGACTCAACACAATTTTCATATTAAATTATTAATTGTTGTAACTACAATTTTTCATATTAGAATGCTGAAATTTGTCAGGCATCATCGAATTAGCAGGCGCATCACTTAATTTATTTAAATTTCGCTAAGAACAAGAACGACAACAAATGCGCCTACACTAGAGCTATTGTATTTGAAAAAGAAAACAGACAACTACTCTTTTATTTCATTTAAACATATGTGAACGCCCCCCTGAGAACTCATTCATGAGCGCACTCATTTTAAACACAGCTATTTTTTGGTATTGACAAACGACTTATCATATTTTAAGCGCTCAAAATAAATTTCAATTTCAATTTTTGCTCGGCAAAAAAGTTTTTTTTAATAAGAAATATGGTTGAATATATCAGGTAAAGTTCTTTTTTAATTTTTTATTATTATTAGGCATATTCCAGCGGTATAAATTTTCAGACCAATTTGTCTTTATGAGAGTAATATGAGAGTAATACCAGGGGTTGATGTCGTCAACAACATCATCAACCTCGACCGTACAACCAATGATTGAAAGTACAATTGGTTTGACATGTTGTGAATGTATGTTGATCATACTGTGCGTGATGATTGTTTGGAAAATACGCCAACAAATCAATAATAGATCCAAGATGTAAGCAATTTCACTTTAGGTTAGACTCGTGAAAACTGATGGAGAATTTTTTTCAATTTTCAGATTTACATATTTTAGACGGCTGAGTGAAAATGCGATAGAGTTAATTGATGTTACCGCTGCAGATTCAGATGAATCTCAGCATCACCATCAAGTAGCAATTTCGTAGTGAGTTATGTTCGCTTATGATTTATATCAGATGGGTAAAGATATAAAGATATGCGTATTTTTTTCGCTATCCTAAACTTTTGAATTATGTCAAGATTTTTCGCTGTCGCGAATGCGTTTTTATGTTCATTTTCGTAAATTTCTCTTATTTTTCGCTATTGCGAATATATTTTTGATTTTTTTCGTCAAATATTTATATGTACTAAAAAGAAACGTTTACACCCTTCAGTCAAATTTTTCATAAATCATAAAAATCTGTTTGGGTCAAAATTAAAAGGGGCTTGATAACATTTCTAAAAATATGCATAAAATAAGCATAAAGAATAAGTATTTCTGATCAATGCACTAAAAATCCCCATAAAGATAAGAGATATTTCCTGCAGTAAAAATTCCAATAGAAAAAAGACCCATTTACATGAAATTTGCTTCAAAAAAGTGTAGCTAAAGAATGTTCCCTTAGGACTCATTGAACACAACCATTTTTGACATTTGTCAACGTTTTTGCAGAGTTTGACGGGTTAATTGAAATTGATCAGTACAGATACGTTGTAACTGACTACAGTTGTTAAAAATGAATACTTCAGAGTTGCAAGTTTTTTTGAATAGTACCAACACAAACCAGAAATGTAAGATGCATGTATGTGCAATTGATCAATTGGTTCAAGTGAAAATGAATATAAATTCAGAGTATGGTTTTGTTGTAAATTTATCCCACTCGTCAAGTCCTGGAAGCCATTGGGTTGGGTTATACATTAAAAAGAAAAGGAACAAAAACCTATCCAGAGCATCATTCTTTGACAGTTATGGATTTCCACCAAAAAGCAGTCAATTTAAAAGTTTTATAAAAAATAATTGTGAAAATTTTGAATTCAATAACAAACAGTTTCAACAAATACACTCAAAAGTTTGCGGAATGTATTCAGCATTCTTCGTTTTACATATGTCTAACAGTGGAACGTTAGCAAATTTCGCAAACAAATTTTCCAAAAAACTGTTTTTAAACGATATTTTTATTGAAAAAAATTTCCACTATCTAATTAGAAATAATCAAGTAAGAAAGTTGCTATTATTTAAGAAAGAAGAATCTAATCGTAAGTAAAAAATGTTTAAAAAAAGAATGAGAAGTTTTGTACTCAAGAAAAAGAATCAAATTTTTACAGAAAATATTTCATCAAATAAATCTCAACAAAAATATTTTTAAGAATTTTTTATGTTTGAAAAAATAAATGAAAAGATCAAGAAAAACTTTTTTATTGTTATTTTATTTAAATTTACGTGAACGCTCCCTTAGTGGACTCATTGAACACAACCATTTTTGACATTTGTCAAAACAAATCTTGATTTCGTCATTTCAGTTTTGTTTACAGTAATTTTGTGCATATGAATGGAACATATTTACTCTATATGTTTTTAGAGGTATGCGCATCGATGCAAATGTTTTCAGCTAAGAAATTCTTTTGAGAAAAAAGGTAAGTATTTGCATAGAGGTAAAACATGATAACATTTTCTATCCACCTAAATACAAAAGATAAGGGAACAACGCAAATTTTTTCAGATATTTCGAAAGTGAAGAAATTCTTTTGGGTAATAAAAAAGGTTTGTATTTAGCGAACAGAATAAATTCTCACATCCGTAAAACACACCAATAAAACTATTAGTCTCAAAATTTAAAAGGGCGCTGATAACATTCTCAAAAATATGCATAAAATAAAGAATAAGTATTTCTTATCAATGCACTAAAAATTCCCATATAGATAAGAGATATTTCCTACAATAAAAATTTCAATTTCAAAAAGGGTCATTTACCGGAAATTTGCTATAAAAAAAGTGCTTCTAAAATTTCAACAACAAAAATGTCATTTACCTGAAATTTGATTCTATAAAAGTGCTTCTATAAAAGTGCTTCTAAAAAAGTGCTTCTAAAAAAAGTGCTTCTAAAGTGGGTACTCCTCTCCTCCACTCTCCGACTTTTTTGTCGATTTGACAGCTCACTAAATACTTTTTTTTCTGAGTGCTCCCTCGCTGTCGATTATTTAATGATAAAATGGATGGAGGAAGCTAAAATAAATTTGAGTGTGAATAGCAAAGTCATGTCTTATTATAGCATCATCGGTCAAAGTCAAATTTTATCTTTGCGTGTTTTGAAGCTTGTACAGCGTCCACTATCAGAAATAACCCTAGAAGGTAATCTCGAAAACCCTCCCGAAGTACGGCAATTCTAGATGTGAATATATTCTGGTCATTTTTCCCTTAAACCCTGACACGTGCTCCCTTTCAACTCTCTCCCAACTTTCTAGATTCACTTCTGATTCTAGAAGTGAATAAATCCCAAAGATCAGGGCATTTTTGAAAAACCCTGAAATAATTTTCTAAAACTTTCTCTTTGGAAGTAAGCCTCTATAGTTCATACTTAACGAAAAACCACCTCTCATCTTAAATGCCTACAAATAGAACTTCGTCCGTTCTCAAAGAATTTAAGTGCTTCTGGTTTCAACAAAAAAGATTTTCAACATTTTGTCGATCAAATGAATGAATAATACTTTTATTGTCTACTATTTGCTAGCCGACTAAACATGAATATATCGCGATAATATAAACATAAATAAAATAAAAATGGAGTGAATAATTTAAGATACAAAAAAAAAATCATAGAGAAAAAAAAGAAAAAATCACAGATAATTACAAAGACAAATAATAAAGCAAAAACAAAACTCATTGAGAGATATCAAGATTCACCAGATTGGTATCGTTAAATTGTCAATATAAATATCACTGAACAGTGTCGTCAATCGAAATTAATAAATATTCAAATTCTTGAAAGTCAAAAAAAAAAAAAAAAAATAACAGAAAATTTAAGTTTGTTAAGGGAAATCCAACATAGTGGAAGGTGTACTGGATGAGGTTCAGGGTGGTTTCAGTCCTCTGAGGGGGTGTCAGGATCAGATTTTCTGCCTCAGGCAGACTATCGAAAAGCTTTATGAAAAGAACAGGGACTTGTACCTATGCTTCATCGACTTGGAGAAGGCATTCGACCGGGTACCAAGGCAGAAGTTGTTCGGGGTTCTTAGCGAGTACGGTATCAATGGGGGCTTACTGCGTGCCATTAAGAGTATTTACTCAGAAAGCAGGGCAGCGGTAAGGATAGACGGCGAAATTAGCGAGTCTTTCGAGGTTAAAGAGGGCGTTCGTCAGGGTTGTTGTCTTTCCCCGCTTCTGTTCATAATTTTCATGGACAAAATCATCAAGCAGGCGAACTTGCAGGGAAATGTCAAGGTGGGTGAGGTAATAATGAAAATTCTGGCCTATGCGGATGACCTGATTCTGTTGGCAGATAGTACCGCGGAGTTACAGGGTGGGATTGACTGCCTGAATGCTGCATGTGAGGAGTATGGGATGAAGATAAGTGTAGGGAAAACTAAGGTTATGCATATAGGCAAATCTCGGAAGGAGATAGCTTGCAATTTAAATGGGGAGGAGCTGGAGCAGGTTTCTGAATTCAAGTACTTAGGAACCATTTTTTCAGAGGATGGCAAGTTGGTTAGGGAATTTGAGGAAAGGAGGAAAATGGGAAACGCGGTGGCCAGTCAGTTGAGGTCGCACGTGTTCAACAAGAAGGAATTAAGTAGCGAAACGAAGTTAGCTATTCACAGGTCAATATTCCGGCCGACGGTTCTGTATGGTAGTGAGAGTTGGGTGGATTGCGGATATCTAGTGCATGACCTGGAGGTTTCTGATATGAGGGTTCTTAGGAATATAGCGAAAGTTAATAGGAGGGAGCAGTGGGATCATATCAGGAACGACGACATTAGGGAAAACTTAGGGATTGCGTCAGTGGAAGAGGAAGCAAGGGCCAGTCGTCTACGTTGGTTTGGGCACGTTCAAAGGATGGGTAATAACAGGTTACCGAAAAGGATCTTGGGTGCACAGGTCCCGGGTGTTAGGCCAAGGGGTAGACCAAGGAGAAGGTTTATAGATTCAATTAAATCAGATTTAGAAGTTAGGGGACTTTCTCTGGGCGAACAAACCATCTCCTTGGCAGGCGATAGAAGGGCATGGAGGACGATAGTTGACCATTCTGGGGTTGTGACATAAAGACCTCACACCGGAGGGTAATAATGGTCTATAAAGTTTGATGATGATGATGTTAACGTCGATGTTAACAAGTGGCAAAAGAACCAAACACTGAATCCTCAAGTTCCATCACTTTTTGCCGAAATTCCTGCGATGATAATGATGGGTCGACGTGGTTGGTCGCAAAGTTGAAAAGACGACATGCAAAATTGAATGGCGAATTCGTTAGGTATTCATGTCGATAGGATGTAAAGCGAATCAGTTGAGGGCAGCGCAACGCTCTGGAACCGTTGTACAAGCTGATTCTATCTCAATTGGGAATTCACTTTTCCGGTCAGCACATCGTGAATGAAAAAGACTGTTGCATTCACTCGTCGTCTTGACAAAGACTGTAAATTAAGTTCTTGAAATCTGTCGATATATGGACGTAAATGCTGAATTCCATCATTCGACACGACGTGGCGATCGGTATTGGCATAAAGCACAAACTGTCTTTGAACACTTTCCAATGTTTGAACGTGGACATCATGTCGAGGCTGCCAAACTGGACAGGCGAATTCGAGGTGAGATCGCACGACTGACTTGTACAACATAATTGCGGTGTCCACGTTGAATCGACCGTAGCATTGGCGTTTTATAATTGATAACATGGAATGTGCTTTGTTTGATGATAGCTCATAATGCGTGTTGAATGAAAAATCGTTTTTGTATGTTACTCCAAGATCCTTGTTGATATTAACTCGCGTTAGCGGTTGACCGTTTATGTGGTAATCAGCTAGGACCGGGTGTTTTTTGCGAGATATCGTCATTATCTTACATTTGCCCGCGTTCAATTCGAAACCGTTATTGCAGCACCAGTAATAGAAATTGTCGATAGATTCCTGAAGCGTGTAAGTGTCATCGATGGTGGAAATTTTGTTGTGGAAGATTTTCTTGTCGTCAGCGAAATTCAGCTTTGCTGTTGCAGCGGGCTCAACGTCTGAGTCATCGAAATATACCAAGAAAAACATTGGGCCGAGAATCGAGCCCTGGCCAACTCCAGAATACACGTCAAACTCTACGGACAAGTTGGAGTTTATTTTCACCCTTTGTTTGCGATTTCGGTAATACGATCTGAGCCAAAGGAGTAAGCGGTTGGTCAAGCGATACTTATCGGCTGCTAGCTTGAAGAGTAGGGGCACGTATCCTATTACGTCAAAAGCTTTGTGAATGTCAGCATAGAACGAGTCTGTTTGAAGACCGCTTTGGAACGAGTCGTGAACCAGTACGGAGAATTCGAGCAAGTTAGATTCCACTCTTCTCCCTGGAAAGAAACCGTGTTGAGTCGGCGAAATTTGTGGGTAAATGTTGAATCGTAATTGTGCGTAAATAATGATTTCAAGAATTTTGGCGAGGTTGGGAGATACATTGACGCCTCGGTAATTCGTTACCATTGATTTGTTACCAGATTTTATGAATTGGAGTTAAATGGCCGAGCTTCCAGATTTCTGGATACGTCAGATTGGATAACGAGTTTGAGTATATGATTGAAAGTGGATGACTTAGTAGATCAGCACAATTGCGAAGGAATAGTGGTGCCATTTTATCAGGGCTGACGCCCTTGCTCAAATCCATTCGTAGCAAAACTTGACGAACTATATCGGCCGTGATTTCGATATCAAGGTAACCGTCATCATTCCTGGAATCGAGGAAAGATTGGAACGCAATGTCGTCGTTGACTTCGTTCGGATGTTTTTTATAGACCGTGGCGAAGAAATTCGAGAATAAATTTGCTTTTTCCGTATCGGTTGTTGCACGCCCATCGTTGTAGTACATAGTGACGGGTAGGGTTGTTTTCTTATATTTGGAGTTGATATAATTCCAAAATTTCTTCGGCTGTTTCTTGTAGTTGACGGCTAGATCTCTCAAAAACCCATTGAACAGAACATTTTGGTGCGACTCAAATTCGCTTTTCGCTGCGAGAAATGGAGTTTCATCGGCCTCACCACCATTCCTACGACGAAGGTTTAAAAGCTTACAGTATGCACGGTTTATTTTGTTTTTGAGGTTGATAAGCCTGTTGTCGTACCACACTGGATGATTAGAGATACGAAGTGAAACTTTCGGTACGTGTGCATTAAATATTTCGTAGGTAGATGCGTAAAAAGCGTCAACCATGTCATCGACGTTCTTATTGGCAAATAGCATTTCATAGTCGATGTTTGATATAGCCTCACGTATGTCGTCGAATGAAGCTTTCTTAAAGCAGTAGATACTTTCTGATGGCAGAGTTGGCGGACAGACCGATGGTTCACATTCAATCATGCAGTGCATTGGTATGTGAGCTTCGTCTTGTTGATCTTCGGAGATTATCGACATATCAGCTTTGGTAACCAAGGCGAGTTCAGGCATGTTCGTGTATACTAAATCGAGTACATTGCCGGAAACGTTTTCTAAATCGGTCGTTTGAAAGAGGCCAATATCTAATAAAGATGATGTGACGAATCTGGCAATATTCGATTGTACTGATGTAGAGTCGCCAATCACCGGTAGGTAGTCGAAGCCATCATCATTTTTCATCCACTTAATGGTAGGCATGTTGAAATCACCAGTTACAACGAAGATATCACCATGTTCTAATAATGAGTATGTTTTGATAATTGATGCGACGTGAGCTGAATTAACTTCCTCAGTTGAATCGTATTGAATGTAGAGTCCGTAGATATACAGATTCGTATTCGAAGAGTGAAGGTGCACTTTCACGCAGACTGCTTCTATTGGTACCATTTCTGGAATATCGACAATGGTGCTGTCCATCTTCGAATCAATTGCAATTAGAACTCCGCCACCTTTAGACGCATCTATGTTAGAGCTCTGACGATCTTTACGGTAAACTGTGAATCGGACATCGAAGAACTCAGCGCTAAATTTCTTTCCGTTAAGCCACGTTTCCGAAAAGACGACTACGTCGTAGTCCGATGCAGTTGTAGAAAGGAAGATTTGATCTTTCTTACCAGTCATTCCACGAACATTATTGTAGTATAGCGATACATGTACCGGCAATTCTACCGGGCGGCATGTCGAATTCATTGTACGTGGTGCTAGTGAATTGGTGTCTAGTTCAACCGAGGGTGAGTTACCTACGGTTACGTCGATCGGTTTTCTAAAAAAGGCGACGCCGAGGTAGTTGCGTTCGGCTTAATCCAAGGCTTGATAGTTATATAACGAGGCCAAAAGTACATTGTACGACCCAATCAGCTTGGCGATGTCCGAGTTTGTTTCGACCTTGAAATTAACATAACTTAATGAAGTAATATCTTGACCATTTCTTACTAGACGGCGAAGTCTGATTCGATCCTTGGTGACGTTGGCATTTTCTACAATGTAATCGATTATGTTGTCGGGCGTCACATGAACATCGAACGGAGACAAGTGGAAGTGGTTGTCGAATGCTTTTGATTGAATCTTCGATCCCAGCAGGTGTAGATTTTTCTGGGGTACAACGTCACTAGATAATTCCGATGGTGTATTCGGTGATTCGTTGACAGTTGCCAGTGGATTCTTCATATCGTTGAGTTCCGGCTCAATAAAACTTGAAGCGGAAAGTATTACTGGATGCGTATTTTCCGTGTGAATGATATCGTCGGAAACCTGACTAGATTCCACCAATTCGAATAGCCGGTCACGAAGCTGTTGTGTTAATTGATCATCATTTTCACTTCCGGAAGGATTTGTAGCTTCGTTAGAACCTAAACTGAACATGTTCGACGTAATGATGTCGCATTTATCACTTATTCCGGAAATTTCACGACCAATCGACTCACATTT
>CM055403.1:99177935-99194262 GCA_029228625.1 Pseudolycoriella hygida
AACGTCGATGTTAACAAGTGGCAAAAGAACCAAACACTGAATCCTCAAGTTCCATCACTTTCTGCCGAAATTCCTGCGATGATAATGATGGGTCGACGTGGTTGGTCGCAAAGTTGAAAAGACGACATGCAAAATGGAATGGCGAATTCGTTAGGTATTCATGTCGATAGAGCGAATCAGTTGAGGGCAGCGCAACGCTCTGGAACCGTTGTACAAGCTGATTCTATCTCGCAGCAATTGGGAATTCACTTTTCCGGTCAGCACATCGTGAATGAAAAAGACTGTTGCATTCACTCGTCGTCTTGACAAAGACTGTAAATTAAGTTCTTGAAATCTGTCGATATATGGACGTAAATGCTGAATTCCATCATTCGACACGACGTAGCGATCGGTATTGGCATAAAGCACAAACTGTCTTTGAACACTTTCCAATGTTTGAACGTGGACATCATGTCGAGGCTGCCAAACTGGACAGGCGAATTCGAGGTGAGATCGCACGACTGACTTGTACAACATAATTGCGGTGTCCACGTTGAATCGACCGTAGCATTGGCGTTTTACAAATGATAACATGGAATGTGCTTTGTTTGATGATAGCTCATAATGCGTGTTGAATGAAAAATCGTTTTTGTATGTTACTCCAAGATCCTTGTTGATATTAACTCGCGTTAGCGGTTGACCGTTTATGTGGTAATCAGCTAGGACCGGGTGTTTTTTGCGAGATATCGTCATTATCTTACATTTGCCCGCGTTCAATTCGAAACCGTTATTGCAGCACCAGTAATAGAAATTGTCGATAGATTCCTGAAGCGTGTAAGTGTCATCGATGGTGGAAATTTTGTTGTGGAAGATTTTCTTGTCGTCAGCGAAATTCAGCTTTGCTGTTGCAGCGGGCTCAACGTCTGAGTCATCGAAATATACCAAGAAAAACATTGGGCCGAGAATCGAGCCCTGGCCAACTCCAGAATACACGTCAAACTCTACGGGCAAGTTGGAGTTTATTTTCACCCTTTGTTTGCGATTTCGGTAATACGATCTGAGCCAAAGGAGTAAGCGGTTGGTCAAGCGATACTTATCGGCTGCTAGCTTGAAGAGTAGGGGCACGTATCCTATTACGTCAAAAGCTTTGTGAATGTCAGCATAGAACGAGTCTGTTTGAAGACCGCTTTGGAACGAGTCGTGAACCAGTACGGAGAATTCGAGCAAGTTAGATTCCACTCTTCTCCCTGGAAAGAAACCGTGTTGAGTCGGCGAAATTTGTGGGTAAATGTTGAATCGTAATTGTGCGTAAATAATGATTTCAAGAATTTTGGCGAGGTTGGGAGATACATTGACGCCTCGGTAATTCGTTACCATTGATTTGTTACCAGATTTATGAATTGGAGTTAAATGGCCGAGCTTCCAGATTTCTGGATACGTCAGATTGGATAACGAGTTTGAGTATATGATTGAAAGTGGATGACTTAGTAGATCAGCACAATTGCGAAGGAATAGTGGTGCCATTTTATCAGGGCTGACGCCCTTGCTCAAATCCATTCGTAGCAAAACTTGACGAACTATATCGGCCGTGATTTCGATATCAAGGTAACCGTCATCATTCCTGGAATCGAGGAAAGATTGGAACGCAATGTCGTCGTTGACTTCGTTCGGATGTTTTTTATAGACCGTGGCGAAGAAATTCGAGAATAAATTTGCTTTTTCCGTATCGGTTGTTGCACGCTCATCGTTGTAGTACATAGTGACGGGTAGGGTTGTTTTCTTGTATTTGGAGTTGATATAATTCCAAAATTTCTTCGGCTGTTTCTTGTAGTTGACGGCTAGATCTCTCAAAAACCCATTGAACAGAACATTTTGGTGCGACTCAAATTCGCTTTTTGCTGCGAGAAATGGAGTTTCATCGGCCTCACCACCATTCCTACGACGAAGATTTAAAAGCTTACAGTATGCACGGTTTCTTTTGTTTTTGAGGTTGATAAGCCTGTTGTCGTACCACACTGGATGATTAGAGATACGAAGTGAAACTTTCGGTACGTGTGCATTAAATATTTCGTAGGTAGATGCGTAAAAAGCGTCAACCATGTCATCGACGTTCTTATTGGCAAATAGCATTTCATAGTCGATGTTTGATATAGCCTCACGTATGTCGTCGAATGAAGCTTTCTTAAAGCAGTAGATACTTTCTGATGGCAGAGTTGGCGGACAGACCGATGGTTCACATTCAATCATGCAGTGCATTGGTATGTGAGCTTCGTCTTGTTGATCTTCGGAGATTATCGGCATATCAGCTTTGGTAACCAAGGCGAGTTCAGGCATGTTCGTGTATACTAAATCGAGTACATTGCCGGAAACGTTTTCTAAATCGGTCGTTTGAAAGAGGCCAATATCTAATAAAGATGATGTGACGAATCTGGCAATATTCGATTGTACTGATGTAGAGTCGCCAATCACCGGTAGGTAGTCGAAGCCATCATCATTTTTCATCCACTTAATGGTAGGCATGTTGAAATCACCAGTTACAACGAAGATATCACCATGTTCTAATAATGAGTATGCTTTGATAATTGATCCGACGTGAGCTGAATAAACTTCCTCAGTTGAATCGTATTGAATGTAGAGTCCGTAGATATACAGATTCGTATTCGAAGAGTGAAGGTGCACTTTCACGCAGACTGCTTCTATTGGTACCAATTCTGGAATATCGACAATGGTGCTGTCCATCTTCGAATCAATTGCAATTAAAACTCCGCCACCTTTAGACGCATCTATGTTAGAACTCTGACGATCTTTACGGTAAACTGTGAATCGGACATCGAAGAACTCAGCGCTAAATTTCTTTCCGTTAAGCCACGTTTCCGAAAAGACGACTACGTCGTAGTCCGATGCAGTTGTAGAAAGGAAGATTTGATCTTTCTTACCAGTCATTCCACGAACATTATTGTAGTATAGCGATACATGTACCGGCAATTCTACCGGGCGGCATGTCGAATTCATTGTACGTGGTGCTAGTGAATTGGTGTCTAGTTCAACCGAGGGTGAGTTACCTACGGTTACGTCGATCGGTTTTCTAAAAAAGGCGACGCCGAGGTAGTTGCGTTCGGCTTAATCCAAGGCTTGATAGTTATATAACGAGGCCAAAAGTCGGGTCTTACAATCAGCTTGGCGATGTCCGAGTTTGTTTCGACCTTGAAATTAACATAACTTAATGAAGTAATATCTTGACCATTTCTTACTAGACGGCGAAGTCTGATTGGTGACGTTGGCATTTTCTACAATGTAATCGATTATGTTGTCGGGCGTCACATGAACATCGAACGGAGACAAGTGGAAGTGGTTGTCGAATGCTTTTGATTGAATCTTCGATCCCAGCAGGTGTAGATTTTTCTGGGGTACAACGTCACTAGATAATTCCGATGGTGTATTCGGTGATTCGTTGACAGTTGCCAGTGGATTCTTCATATCGTTGAATTCCGGCTCAATAAAACTTGAAGCGGAAGGTATTACTGGATGCGTATTTTCCGTGTGAATGATATCGTCGGAAACCTGATTAGATTCCACCAATTCGATAAGCCGGTCACGAAGCTGTTGTGTTAATTGATCATCATTTTCACTTCCGGAAGGATTTGTAGCTTCGTTAGAACCTAAACTGAACATGTTCGACGTAATGATGTCGCATTTATCACTTATTCCGGAAATTTCACGACCAATCGACTCACATTTGTCCTCAATAGATTATAGTATATCGATCCGAATTGAGTCGGTGACTGGTGATGCCAATTGAGGAGATTTGTCTTTAGCACACATTCTGTTGCAAATGGATTCAATGTTTGAAACTGCTTCCGCCGTGGCATCTAGCTTGTGTCGCAGATAGTCGAACGAGGTCCACGTATTTTGTTCAAATCCAGATAACATCCGGTATAGCTCATTGTTTTCGGTTGGCAATGCAGAACGATTGAATGTGAATGACCATTCCAGAGGGTCATTGCTTCTGGTATGATGTGATGAGCCAACTATAGAGTCTCTTCTTGCTGAAGGTCTGGCGATTACAGGGGAATACAAATTTCTACTTTTTAGTTCATTTAACTGTTCAAAAATCATAGAATGATTTTTATCGTCGATTTTCTTCTGCCCCGTAAAATGCTGATCTATTTAGGCATGTAAAGTACACACAGTGTCTTTTAACCCAGAGAATTCCGATTTATTTCTGGCTTGGTCCGCTTCTAATTGGTCGAGTGTTGATTTCTTCAGGCATTCATTGTTACTGTCAATGGTATTGAGCTTTACATTCATTTGATTCAAGAGAGTCATCATTTCTCCTAACATTCCATTGTTCAAGCTGTGACCAACGTTCAGGTTATTCTCTGCTGAAGGGATGTTGAGTCGAGACTGATCGGCCGATTTCCGAATCGAATGTTTCAGCTTTGTCGTCCTTTCGATGCATTTGGAACACATAAATATCGCGTTGCTCCCTGATGACAATAGTTTTATAATTGGTTGGGAATTAATGTCGAAACACTTTGCGTTGAAACGTTTGTCGCAGAGGAAACAATTCAAAGTAAGTTTATCAGCCGTCCTGGAGGCGAAGCAAATGTCTGCACACATATGGCTGTTTGCCATCTTTGTGGACGGAAACCGTATTGTTCGGTTGAATGTAAGTACAAAATCCGGCGTTGCGGGAATCACATCCGCGAACGTTCTCCTTATCACACTAACCGAACTTTCAAATACAAATTCCCGCCAAAAATAATGCACTGCTATATGATTGAAGACGGCTTCGGTCGAAAAGTCGGCACCAGAAACCCAATGTTTACCTTTCTATGTGAAAATCGATCAATTTTAACCATTCAATTCTTCTTATTTTTATTTATTTCCGTTGCTATTAAGAATTACTAGAATGAACTAAGTCTTTACGTTCCACATATCATTCACATTCACAATAAATCATATGACAAAAATTGTTTCCTTTAAATCAATCCAATATTTCCTTTAAATATCGATTCAGATATTAATGGCGGCGGTTATCACAAACATTACGCATTAGTTTTTACACATAACTCCCATGTATTTATCAATCAAAATATGATGATAAGGTTGCACTAACCTTATTTTAAACAGTGGAACACTTTTCCAATTGTTACTTTTAATATTCACAATAATTAAGATAGAAAGCCTAAGAGAACTTCAAATGAACGTCCGTACTCGATAAAAACGATAAAAGATTTTCAACATTTTGTCGATCAAATGCTTTCATTTGACACCAAAATTTGACACCATTTGCAAAAACGTTTTATTGACCGTCGAAAAACCATGTTTTTGGACGCTTTTTCTACCATATCGACCAATTTTACTCGTCTTCGAACTTGAACTCACTCTTTTGACTACCTTTCGGGAAAAAGAAGTTTTTGGCATCTCAAAGCAGCCTCTTCTTTCCCCTTTACGGATTCGGATAATGGCAATTCGGATAATATTTGTAGCCATATTATCCATTGCTGGATGAGGCCTCCCAATTAGGGGTATTAAGCCATGAAACACCACGTTGCGCTGGCTAGTGCGGGCTGGATTCGAACAATGAATGTAACAGTCTTGGTGATAAACACAGGGTACCCAGGAGATTCTTTCTGGAATCAATAGAGGGACTCAGTACAAACTCAAAACGTATAGTGATACCCCCAGATTAGATCTCTTGCCATAGTCCATTCTTCAATCTTCATTTACGTTTCGCTTATGTGTTTGGAGTACACTAATTTGATTTTCTCGGATTTTTCTTCGCTTAAGTTTCTAATACATGAAAAAATATATCTGCCGTAATTTGCATAAGAACCTTAACTTTCAAAAAAAATTTAAATTGCGCCAAAAAAAAAATTTCATAACAAACCTAACTCGAAAAAGATGAACACAAATAATTTGCAAAAGAAACTTAACTAAAAACACTAATAAATAATTTGCATAAGAAACTTAACTCCGATGAAATGCATTCACGAAAAACTTAACTGCAAAAAAATTACAATAAATAATTTGCATAAAAACCTTAAGGTTTTTCGAAAATATTTTTGGAAATTTCATAAGAACCTTAACTCGGCAAAACTGTAAACAAATAATTTGCAAAAGAAACTAAGTTTCTTATGCAAATTACGGCAGATATGTGAGAATTGTTGTTGAAAAATCATTCAAAATGCACAAAAAATCATATTTTTCATTGCGGAACTTGTAGATACATTTTTGCAAAAATTCAGAAAAAATATTTTTCTCAGTTTCTCACTTATTAGGGAAATCTGAGAAAATCAAATTTTCTCAAAATTTTGTACTCCACACACGTAAACGAAACTTAACATGAAAGGTCGACAAATGAGAGGGATCCGACCTGGGAGTCCGACTGTTGTAAGTTCCAGCTAAGTACCAGGTCTCTCTATGATTCCAGGAAGAATTTCTTATGTACTCTTCTTCTTTTCAAACTTTTTTATTGCTTGGGGACACCCTCCTTATTTTACAGACAGATTTTATTTTTGTTTGTAACTACTTTTGTATTCAAACATTTTTTTTAAATAATGTGGTGCAAAATTGGCTATCTAAAACTTTCAAGCTTTTTCCATGATGCTTGCAAGTAACATTTTACAATATTTGTGCATGTCAAGAGTTTAAATTGGCGAGAATTTTTATACCAAATTTTTCAAATCTGAACGCATGAACCAAGCTTTAAAGTTTGGATAAAATTTGACAAAAACTATCGATGGGTGCTCTCGCTCTGAAAGCCTGGAATGAATTGAGACACGTATGTACAATCTGTTTCACTATCTATCACCAACATTACAAAATTAGAATAGATTTACCTCAACCCAAACAACACAACAAAAAAATAAAATAATGTAAAATTTCGCTTTAAAATAGACACGGTCGTTCAGTTCGTTCAGTTCAGTTCGTTTTGGAAGTTTCGTGAAAATGGCAAATTTAGCTTCCAAATCGTACAGCGAAGGGTATGCAGAAAAACATTCTTAGGAATGACTCGTGTCAGTAAATTATCTTCAATCAATTTTTTCGTTATTGAATGAAAAAAATTGTATTTTATTTTACAAATTTATTGTTTCTTCTTCTAGAAAGGAGAGGCAGAATAGTATAAAGTGTGAATATGAGCAAAAAGTTTTCTTTTCCAATGCCTATCTTTTAAAAAATGTTTGTGATTTTTCTCGAATGTTCGTAAAAAATTTTTTTGCTGGAAACTTTTGTAAAAACTCGTTAAATCTTTCAATAAAAACGCGAAAATTTCAAGAAAATCACGAAAATTTCAAGAAAATTACGAAAATTTCACCATAGCATCCATCATATTCATTCATTTATGGCTTAGCTTGGCATGCATAGCCGGAATTTTAACAACAAGCTCCCTTCTTTCCTCATGGAAAAAGTTGCTTCAGACGAAAATGGTACAAAGTTTTTCCAAACAATTCATAGTTATTTACATAACTAGTTATGAAAAGTATAGGTTTCATTTTTTTGAACGACTTTCGACCCGCAAGCATGTAAAAAAAGTTATTAACATTTTCGATCCAATCGAAGACATTTTTGTAGTGATGGATTGTTGGGAAAAATTTTCGATATATACTAAGAAAAAATCAAAAATTTTGACTCTTTTACAGACAAAATGAAACAATTTCATGCAATTAATTCGTGATTGTTCACCTTACCTTAAGATCTGAATGTACCCACTTCTCATATTTCTGTTTGAATTCCCCCTCGGATTTAGATTTTGATTCTTTCCATCTTATCGTGAAAGTTGATTCCATAGAGCGAATTTTTCTTCTGATTTCGTTCTGTAACTTTTGATAAAGGTCTCGAACGGGTACGTGGGCATAAACAAATCGAAATCCATTTTGGATTCTGACATCTCGTTGGGTGATCAATTTGCCGTTCGGGAAAAATGGGAAATTATTCTTTTGTAGGTCACTTGCCACTATATCCGAAGATGAAGCCATAATTGCGTGTTTTGTCGTTTGATTTTAATTGTAATTTGTAATTGTAATTTTCGGTGAAACTCTAGGCGTACGGTTAAACAGACACTATTGGAAAATCCTATTTTGAAATTCAAATCAGTTTTTTCCGATAAATGGTTGGCGAACGAACGTTGCTTATTGAATTTGAAAGCTTAAATGTGTGTGTAGACCTTCGTCACCATAAGATAGATAGATAATGAATCTTTCGGGTTGCCAACTTTTTGATGGTTGACTGGCACCTGGATCTTCCTGGATCCCCTATGGATCCCACATTTATTGTAGGCAAGTCAAAGTTTAGTTCCAGATACAATTATAGTTAACATTAAAATTACGTTTTTAGTTTGAAAATTAAATCGAAATAAATAAATAAATAAGATGCTGTTGTTGGTTGATTTGGGAGTTCAATGAGTCTGCTATGGTCTTCAGCTGAGTCTTTTTGTTAACCTCACGAATTCCACTAGCTTGCTGATCATCTCCACATCTAGTTTCAGATCTACTGCTTGCAGCTCATCTTTGTCGAAGATTCTCCTACGGAGGAGCCTGTATCTCGGACAATCAGTAATTACGTGAATTCCAGTCTCAACCGCATGACCGCACAAGCATTTGGGATTGTCAGCGTAACCGATTCTATGTAGATAATCATTTAATCCACAGTGGTTATTTATCACCTCTATGGTCCTTTTAATGTCCGTTCTGTTCAATGCCAGCAAGGCTTTACTGACTTCTTTGGATGGCTTACCGCAGAAGTTTTTCGTATGTTTAGCGCCTGCATATGCTTTCCAGGCTTTCTCATGTTCCTTGTTAAGCCATTCTTTTACTAGTCGCTTCCTCATTTTCATGGATATACCGATCCTCGGTTCGGGTCCAATAAAACTGTTTTCAGCTCCTAGGCGTGCTAACTCGTCCGAGATATCATTACCCTCTATGTTCTCATGACCCGGTACCCAAATGAGCGAAACTCTGTTATGAGACCCCACTTCGTTTAACCTGGTTTTGCATTCTCGGACCTGTTTCGATTTAACCACGTGGGAGCCAATCGCCTCTATAGCAGATTGGCTGTCAGAGCAAATAAAGATATCTACGTCATTAAGCTTCCTTAACGCTTCTTCTTCACATAAATGTGAGATCGCGAAAATCTCTGCTTGATGTACAGTCGCGTAGGTCCCCAAATGCTGGCTGGCACTGATCCCTAGGTTTTCGCAGTGGTAACCCGCTCCCGCTAGGCCTTCTTTCTTCGACCCGTCAGTGAAGCATATAATGCTGTTGCCTGATAGGGGCGGCTCTCTGGGATTGAGCCATTTTTCCCTGTCCGGTATGGACCACGTAAATTCGTCGTCCAGCATTAGTTCTGCCTTCATCTGATCACTAGGCATTAACAGTTCCTCTGTTACAATCATTTTCCTAATGGTGGTGTGACCTTTCTTCATAGTCGCTTTCCAACACTCATTTACATCTAAGTTGTACGCAACATTAAAAGCTGTAGCCTTTATGAAGAGATCTAATGGCGGTAGATCTAGCAGTATTTCCAATGCAAGCGTAGAAACGGAGTTTTTCACTCCGGTAATGCATAGGCATGCTAGTCTTTGCAGCTTATCTAGTCTCTCTTTAGACCATCTCACCTCTACTCTTGGCCACCAGACAATACACCCATGGCAGAGTATTGGTCTTACTATCGCTGTGTACAGCCACTCTATAGCCTGTGGCGATAGACCCCAGTTTCTGCCAAAGGCATTCCTACACAACCAGAAGATCCCTATTGCTTTGGTGATCTTCTCCTCTAGGTGGACCACCCATGTCATTTTATGATCAATCGTCACCCCAGGTATTTTACCGACGCGACTGGTACTATCTCGGTCTCAAAGAGATTGAAAACTCCCACCACAGAGTTTTCCTCCGAATTTTTCTTGCTGAATAGTACTATTTTTGTCTTAATCGGATTTACGGATAACTTATTGGATTTACACCAAGTTTCCACAATATTTAGCGCTGTTTTCATGAGGTCCCTCAGTGTGGGTATGTGAGCGCCCGATAATAATGTGGCTACGTCGTCCGAATACCCTTGGGTGAAGAATCCCGAATCGTTCAGCTTGACAAGTAGCGAATCTATAACCATGCACCATAGTATGGGTGATAGTATTCCTCCCTGTGGGCACCCTTTGGTCACCCCCATTTTTACACTATTCCCACAGATCGTCGCCGTGACGGATCTACCACTGAGCATGCTGACTATCCATCTAATAGCCCCTTCATCCGTCATCCGATCCCGGGCAGCTTTCGTTAGGGTTTCAAAATCTGTGTTGTCGAAGGCTCCTTCAATATCCATAAAACAGCCTAGTGCTGCCTTCCCTTCGTTTAACATCTTTTCTATCTTCTGAGTGAGATGGTGCAGCGCGGTATCCGTAGATTTACCGGCTTGGTAGGCGTGTTGGTTGACATGTAGTGGAAAATCCCGTAAGACTTCTCCTCTAATGTATGCGTCCAACAGCCTTTCTACTGTTTTCAGAAGGAAAGACGTCAAGCTAATTGGCCTGTAGTCTTTTGCTTGCACGTGAGATGCTTTGCCTGGTTTAGGAATGAACGTCACTCTGACTTTTTCCCACAGTTTTGGTATGTGACCTAACACAAATTCAATCCTTCCTTTAGCATCGCCGGTATAATGCTATCTAGACCTGCTTGTTGGATTTATCACTTGAGGATAACTTACACTCAAAAACTGTGTCTACTAGATTATTACATTTAAATATAGACTCCTAACATACTCGATTAGAACACATTTCTTGAGTGTAAGTTATCCTCAAGTGATAAATCCAACACTCCCACTCAATTGATGATAACTTAAGACTCCCACTCAAATGTTTATGATTCAAAAAATCGTTTAACCATAGATTTAGACATCGACTTCTCCTGACCATCGACTTCTTTTGACCATCGACTTCTCTTGACCATCGACTTCTTTTGACCATCGACTTCTCTTGACCATCGACTTCTCTTGATCATCGACTTCTCTTGACCATCGACTTCTCTTCTTGAACGTATTCCAAATGTGAATCAGCAATGCATTGAACTAAAATCGACTTGCATTTCTTTTCTTCCTTCATACATCTTAATTCATCTTCATCATCAATTGCTTTCTCAAGAATGTCATCCAGATCAAACTCAACATAATCAGTCAGATTCTTTTCTTCCAGTAAAACACTGACACGAAATTTTCAATTGTTCCAATTCGTTCCATCGAACTGAACAAACTTTCTGTAAATATTTTCCTCTGCCATTTTAAATTACTCAAATCGTTCTCTGGGCCCACAACCTAAAGATTTACAAGTTCCAATAGTGGAATAGGAGTAAGAATAAAAGGCGACTGTTTTACAAGAAATCTTTAATGCAAGTAAGTTGCTATGATTTGTACAAATTGAGTTGGCAACTACGTTTATCTATAATCAAATTGAATTCTAACACCGCCCCTCAATTTGATAGTCCCAAACTCTCACGCAATTTGACGAATTGTTTTGGTGGCAATGGTTTGGTCATTATATCGGCCAATTGTTCTTCGGATGGTATATATTCGAGTTGCGTGTCGCCATCCAATAATGTTTGGCGAATGAAATGATATTTCGTATCGATATGTTTCATCCGTTTACTGTCTTTCGGTGTTTCAGCAATTCGAATGCACGACTGATTGTCTTCAAACAGCGTAGTTGGTACATCACACTCGATACGAAGTTCTTTAAGTAATTTTCGAATCCAAAGCGCCTCACAAGCACATTCAGTCAACGCTATATACTCTGCTTCAGTTGAGGACAGACTAACAGTTGTTTGTTTTCGGGAAGACCAGGACACAGTATTTCCAAAAACTTTAAAAATGTAGCCGGACACTGATTTTCGGTCCGAGGAATCATTTGCCCAATCAGCGTCAGCATATCCAGTCAGAGGTTCAACATCCTCATTTTGCTTGTAAATCAATTCCAAATCCAAAGTTCCCTTGATGTATTTCAAAATTCGTTTGGCGTACGTAAAATGTTCTTGGCCATAGTTACTTTGATATCGGCTAAAATAATTAGCTGCTGCTGCCAAATCTGGTCGAGTAGTTAATGAAACGTACATCAAGCAACCAATTAGCTCACGATATGGCAAATTGTGATCGTTGTCTCCAAGTTTCTCCAATTTCAAACCAACTTCCATTGGAGTCGCAATAGACTTACAGTCAGCCATTTCAAATTTGTTCAACAAATTGATCAGATATTGCTTTTGACTGAACTTCATTGTTCCAATTGCCGTATCTCTTTCCAGATGAATTCCCAAATAAGTTTCCATTTCTCCCAGATCTGTCATCTCGAATTCTTCTGATAATTTTGTTTTTATCCATTGAATTTCCTTTAAACAATTGCTGGTTAATTTTAGATCGTCAACATACAACAACAAGTAAAATTTCGTTTTTCCCGTAAACCGAACATACAAACAACTATCCGCTTCAGTTCTTGTGAAATTCATTTTCAGCAAATATTGATGAAGGCGTAAATTCCACATTCTCGGCGATTGTTTCAAACCATAAATTGACCGATTCAATTTGCAAACTTTGTTACCAGTTTCGTATCCTTCTGGCTGGACCATGTAAATTTCCTCATCCAGAAAACCATTCAAAAATGCGGAGCTGACATCCATTTGATGAACAAATAAGTTTTCGTGACAAGCGATGGCCATAATAACTCGAAATGTTGTTAGCTTTGCGACCGGTGCATATGTCTCATTGTAATCGAACCCTTTCTTTTGAGAATATCCCTTCGCACATAAACGAGCTTTGTATTTGTCAATTGTTCCATCAAATTTACGTTTTATTTTGAACACCCATTTGCATTTGATTGCATCTCTGTCAAGCGGTAATTCACAAAGTGTCCATGTCTCATTTTTTATCAGTGAGTTGTATTCAACGTCCAGAGCCTCTTTCCATAACTTCCAGTCACTTCTGCATTTTGCATCTTGTAAAGTAAGCGGATCGTTCTGTACGTATTGTTGTGCACTTAATGCCAATTGGGCACTGTAACCACTATCAGTGTAACGTTCTGGTGGACGTCTATTACGTTCGCTTCTTCTAACCACTGGTATGGGTTCATCTATCGCCTCATCATGTGTTAGTGAGCCACTTCCATGTTCTTCTGTTGACATTGTTGTTTTCGGTCGCTGTGGCAAGACGTTGGATTCAGTTCCAGTCGGTTGAGTTTCTTGATATATGTCCACACTCATCGCACCAGTTTTCATCACACCACTTTCGTCAAAAGTAACGTTTCGCCCAACAACTATTTTTCGTTTTTCTGGATCAAAAAGTCTGTATCCGTTCGAAGTATAGCCCATCATGATTGTTTTGACTGCTTTTGAATCCATCTTAATGCGACACTCTTTCGGTACATGATTATAAGCAACAGAACCAAAAATTTTTAAATACTTCAAATTTGGCTTCTTACCGAACCACAATTCTGCAGGAGTCTTCAATCCTTTTTCACCATCTAAAGCACTTGATGGACTTCTATTGGTTAAACATGTTGCCGTCAAAACCGCTTCGTTCCAAAATTGTTTTTGTACTTTTCCAGCAAATATCATCGTACGCGCCTTTTCCATCAATGTTCTGTTCATCCTTTCTGCAACAGGATTGAGCTCTGGATTGTACGGTATGGTATGATTGAGTTGAATTCCTCGTTCAATGCAAAAATCTAAGAATTCGTTCGACGAGTATTTTCCTCCATTGTCACTCTTCACTCGCTCAATTTTCGTATTGACGTACTCCAACATATTTGGTCCGAGGTAACATTCAAAAACCTTCGACTGGAAATGAGTTTCAGCCATGGCAGTGTATTCTTTAAACTTACTAAAAACTTCACTCTTCCTCTGAAGTAAGTAAGTCACAGTGAAGTGTGTGTAGTCGTCGATGAAATTCACAAAATATTTCGAACCTTCCCAGGCTATTGGCTCAATTGGACCGCAAACATCTGTGTGTATCAGTTCCAAAGGACGATTCGAACGACGATCATTCTTTGCAGGAAACGGTTTTCGTGACTGTTTACCAAAAACACAAGGCTCACAAAATTTTAATGCATTATCATTACTTTTCAAATCGATGCCCATTGCCATTTCTTTGCCAACCAGTTTCTGTAAGTCTTGCATATTCAAATGACCCATTCTATAATGCCACAATGCTTTGTTGTCTTCTGCACATAGACCAACAAATGGTCCTCCTTCAATAACAAGTTCTAGCTGATATGTATCACCACATCGTTTTGCAACATAAATGACTTGCTCATGATGCAAAATGTGAGCTGCTCCGTCTTTGAAAATAATTTCTAGACCTGCTTTTTCCATTTTTCCTATTGATAACAAATTGCAGCTTAAATCTTTCATATAAAGTGCATCATTCAAAAGACATTTTCTTTCTTGATTTCCATTTACCAAGATTCCATTTATATCTCCGGTTGCGTTAGAAGAAATGGACACACCTTTCTTAGCACTTCGAACTTTTTCTTCCGAAGTTTTCCGTACATTAATCATCAACGAGATATCATTCACCATATGACTCGTTGCTGCTGAGTCCAAGAATAGTTTTACAGTCCGACGTTTACAACTTATGCCGTTATTCACTCCAACAAACGCTTTATTATCTTCAATTGATTCACTTGGTTCTCCAAACATACCGAACGCTATTGCAACCTCATCATCGCTCTCATCATAAACTTTAGAAGCCAAATTTGCATTTTTTTCGGACTTCGACTCGTACGACTTTGAAGGTTTCTTATCAAATTTTACTTTGCATTGTGACCACTTATGACCCACTTTCTGGCAACGATAGCATTTAAACTTGAAATTTGATTCCTTGGCACTCATTGCAACAGCATTATGTGATTTAGTAGAACTTGCGCCCTCAAGTTGTTTCCGTTTAGTAAATTCGTCTAGCAAACGACTTTTGACAAAATTGAGATTCAATTTTTCCGGGTCCAATGTTTCTAACGCGACTACCAAATTTTCATAGGATTTCGGCAACGACAGCAACAAATGGCAAACAATGTCCAAATCCTCTAACTTAGCACCAATAGCTTTTAAATCACGAACAGTTTTGTCGAAATTCAAAAAATAATCTGACATGTCATCAGTTTCTTCGTACTTCAACGTAATCAACTTCTCTCGTAGATACAGTTGTCCTGCCACACTTTTCCTTTCATATACCTCCTTCAATGCGTCATACATATCCTTGACTCGCTGCTGACTTAAAAGAGTAGAATTTATGGATGGCCCACTTAACCCTACCTTTCTTGGTCATTCTTTCTGCAAAATTCCAATCTCTACGAGAAGGTTGCTTCGGGGGGTCTCTCGGACTTTTGTCCGCTTCTTTGACACTTCCCGGAAAGTGAGTTTCCAGCAAGTGCTCCGCTGTCTCTCTACCGTCCGTCGTATACATACCATTAGGCATCAAGAGCGAGCCCACTTGTGCAGTGAAGTCCTTAGCCAGTAGTTTATGTATGCGTGCGTATGCCGGTATTGAATTCGCTTCTTCAAAGAATTTCTTCTTGCTTTCTTCTTTAAATTCTTCCTGAGCCTTATTATATTCTCTCAGGAGGATTTTATACTTTTCTTTGTTCGCCGTTTGATCCGCATTCTTTTTTCCCGCCCTATTCCAGGCCTTTCTTAGTTTACTTCTCATGTCATTCAGCTGGCTGTTCCACAGGGATTTACCGTAGGAAGGCCTCGGTGTGATGAGAGGGCATGAAGCTTCATAAGCCTCGACCATTAGTGCCGTTAGCTCTTCATTTGCCCTATCTAGCTCTTCTGTGGTAGAGATTCTCTCGCTATAACTTTTTCCTTCGAGGTTGTGACTCAGGATTGTTCTGTATTTATCCCAGTTTGTCTTTCTGGGATTCCGAAATGGTTTCCTTTGGTCGAATTTCCCTTTCAGATTAAACTCAATGAGCTGGTGATTGGAAAGAGTCTCATCGTTTGTTACTCTCCAGTTATAGATTAGCTGAGAGATTTCACTCGTAGCCAGTGTGACATCTAGCATTTTTTCTCTATTGAAGTTAATAAAGGTGGGCCTGTCTCCTCTATTCATCACCATCAGGTCTGTTTTGAGGAGATATTGAAACAATATTTCCCCTCTGCTATTGATATCCGAGCTATTCCATATCTTATGGTGTGCATTAGCGTCGGATCCTATGATTAATTGGATTTGTTTTCTTTGACAGAATTCGACCACCCTTTCCAGCGCTACGCCTGGTGGTGGTTCCGTCGAATCATAGGGCAACACGGTGCGGTTGAACAAAAGTTATATGAAATGGTCTGGCAAATTGGTTTTCTCTTCTGAATATTCATTT
>CM055403.1:99200728-99212361 GCA_029228625.1 Pseudolycoriella hygida
TTTCAACGTGACTGACGTGAGGACGATAAACGATCTGTCCTCCGACCACCTACCAGTGGCCCTCAAGGTAGAGCTTTCGCAATCCTTCCAACCTTACCTTTCGCCAAGGCGTTGCTACTCTTCAGCAAACTGGCCGGCATATAAGTCCTACATTGACAGAAATATTGACCTCAACAAAATGTCTAAAAGTTTGACCTCTACACACCTGATAGAACAATCTGTCAAACTTCTGACAAACCTGATTAAGGAGGCCGAAAACTACGCAGTCCCACTGTTAAAGCCCACCGAACAGGTGTTGCAGCTACCAGACGAAGTGCAGCAGTTGATTTCTCTCAGAAACTACAAGCGACGTCTTTGGCAAAGAGGAAGCTACGAGGTTTAAAACAGGAAATCAATTTCCTAAACAGGCTTATTAAGGCCGAGATAAAGTCCTTCAATAATGAAAGGTGGAATCTTAAGCTTGCTCGCTTGAAAAAGCACTCAAACCAACTATGGAAGGTAACGAAAATTTTGAGAAACACTGTTAACAAAATCCCCCCGATTAAAACATCCATTGGCACCCTCACGACGGACGCTCAAAAGGCAAACGAAATCGGAAGTTCTTTCTGCAAAGCACACGCGACAACATTCCATGTTAAGAGCGATCCAGCCACTGAAAGTTCCATCAATAGTTCCATAGTAAACATTAATTATTTCAACTCTACCATCACTGAATCTGCGTTGCCCACCCCCCGCGAAATCTCTCGTCCTATCCGCGGCCTAAAGATTGGCAAAAGCCCTGGAGATGATTCCATAAATAACGCCCTGCTGAAACAGCTTCCAAAAAAGGCCGTAATTCTATTGATGTACATATTCAGAGCATGCCTAAAACTAACATATTTTCCAGAAGCCTGGAAATTTGCGAAAGTCGTCCCTATCCCAAAACCCGGAAAGGACCTAACTTTGGCGTGCAATTACAGACCAATTAGCCTGTTAAATTCATTAAGCAAGCTCCTGGAAAAACTCATATTAAGGAGACTAAACGCCCACATCTCTTCCAACAATATTATCATGAACGAACAATTCGGCTTCCGTGAGGGCCACTCGTCCAATCACCAATTAGTCAGGGTACGCAACTACATACTCGAATCGCTGAGGAAAAAACACTCAACTGGCATAGTTACCTTCGATATCGAAAAAGCATTCGATAGTGTATGGCACAAAGGCCTCCTACATAAGATGTTCATCCTAAAGTTCCCACTATACTTAACGAAAATTATCCAATCCTTTCTTCTTAGAAGATCCTTCTATGTTGAAATTAACGGCAAAAAATCAAATGCTTTCACAATTTTAGCTGGTGTCCCCCAAGGCAGTGTCCTGAGTCCCACCCTCTACAATATCTTCACTTCCGATTTACATAAAACCAAGAGTGAAAAAGCGTTTTTCGCTGATGACTCCTGCCTTTATCAAGCAGCAAAGTCACCCCTCAAAATTCTGAGTAAGCTTAACGCAGCCACCAGACAGCTCACCGAATATACCACGAAGTGGAAAATAAAGCTGAACGATTCAAAGACCAATGCCACCCTGTTCACCAAGAGAAGGTCACAAAAATGGCTTCCTCCTCAAGGGATTGCAGTCCGTGGCTCCGAAATAGACTGGAGGTACATCATAAAGTACCTCGAGGTCACTCTAGACAAGACTCTGACCTTTAAGTCACATGTGGATCTGATATACTGTAAAGCTTTAAAGCTACTTGGCGCGCTCTACCCACTATTAAACAGAAACTCAAAGCTGAGCACTGAAAACAAGTTATGTGTCTACAAGGCAATCATTCAAAGTGTCTTACTTAGTGCTTGCCCAGTTTGGGGCGAATGTGCTAAAATCCACATTTCGAAGCTCCAACTATTACAGAACAAGTGCCTGAAGATCATCTACCGCTTGCCGCCGTACTACAAAACCGCTGACTTGCATGATCTCGCCTCTATACCAATGGTTCACCACCAAATTTCGAAGATCAACTTGAACTTCAAGTCAAAAATTTTAAGCTCAGTTCAGGAGACTGAACTGAACAACCTTTAACTGTGATGTTAGTCCTTAGTTCTTAATTAAAAAATAAACTCATTTGAAGTTTTTTGAAAATTTTCTTCTGCCCATAAAACAAAAACATTTCAAACAAGAATAAGATTTTAATAATGATGATAATATTATAGTTTGAAAAGCTAGAGTAAATAAGCTGAACACTAACCACTTGATCCACAGTACAATATTTGTAACAATTGATTTATTGAATAAAGAATATATATATATATATATAATAAAAAATGGATTTATTTTGACTTACCCTGAAAAATCGATTTTTTTTAGTTTTTTTGACGTTTTTTGAAACGCGTTCACTCAATTTTTTTGGTTTTTTGGTTATTTTAGCTCCTAATGAATTGTCAGAAGAGAAAACCAAATAAGGTAGTTAAAATGTTACCGGGCGACGAAAAATCACTCAAAAAATCGTTTTATTTTTAGTTTTTTTTGAAGTTTTTTGACTTTTTTTGAAATGCGCCCATTCAATTTTTTTGTTTTTTGGTGATTTTAGCTCCTTAGGGTCCCGAAATGAATATTCAGAAGAGAAAACCAATTTGCCAGACCATTTCATATAACTTTTGTTCAACCGCACCGTGTTGCCCTATGATTCGACGGAACCACCACCAGGCGTAGCGCTGGAAAGGGTGGTCGAATTCTGTCAAAGAAAACAAATCCAATTAATCATAGGATCCGACGCTAATGCACACCATAAGATATGGAATAGCTCGGATATCAATAGCAGAGGGGAAATATTGTTTCAATATCTCCTCAAAACAGACCTGATGGTGATGAATAGAGGAGACAGGCCCACCTTTATTAACTTCAATAGAGAAAAAATGCTAGATGTCACACTGGCTACGAGTGAAATCTCTCAGCTAATCTATAACTGGAGAGTAACAAACGATGAGACTCTTTCCGATCACCAGCTCATTGAGTTTAATCTGAAAGGGAAATTCGACCAAAGGAAACCATTTCGGAATCCCAGAAAGACAAACTGGGATAAATACAGAACAATCCTGAGTCACAACCTCGAAGGAAAAAGTTATAGCGAGAGAATCTCTACCACAGAAGAGCTAGATAGGGCAAATGAAGAGCTAACGGCACTAATGGTCGAGGCTTATGAAGCTTCATGCCCTCTCATCACACCGAGGCCTTCCTACGGTAAATCCCTGTGGAACAGCCAGCTGAATGACATGAGAAGTAAACTAAGAAAGGCCTGGAATAGGGCGGGAAAAAAGAATGCGGATCAAACGGCGAACAAAGAAAAGTATAAAATCCTCCTGAGAGAATATAATAAGGCTCAGGAAGAATTTAAAGAAGAAAGCAAGAAGAAATTCTTTGAAGAAGCGAATTCAATACCGGCATACGCACGCATACATAAACTACTGGCTAAGGACTCCACTGCACAAGTGGGCTCGCTCTTGATGCCTAATGGTATGTATACGACGAACGGTAGAGAGACAGCGGAGCACTTGCTGGAAACTCACTTTCCGGGAAGTGTCAAAGAAGCGGACAAAAGTCCGAGAGACCCCCCGAAGCAACCTTCTCGTAGAGATTGGAATTTTGCAGAAAGAATGACCAAGAAAGGTAGGGTTAAGTGGGCCATCCATAAATTCTACTCTTTTAAGTCAGCAGGTCTAGATAGCATTATACCGGCGATGCTAAAGGAAGGATTGAATTTGCTTCTAGATAGACTAATTAGTATTTTTAAAAGCTCAATAGCGTTAGGTCACATACCAAAACTGTGGGAAAAAGTCAGAGTGGCGTTCATTCCTAAACCAGGCAAAGCATCTCACGTGCAAGCAAAAGACTACAGGCCAATTAGCTTGACGTCTTTCCTTCTGAAAACAGTAGAAAGGCTGTTGGACGCATACATTAGAGGAGAAGTCCTACGGGATTTTCCACTACATGTCAACCAACACGCCTACCAAGCCGGTAAATCTACGGATACCGCGCTGCACCATCTCACTCAGAAGATAGAAAAGATGTTAAACGAAGGGAAGGCAGTACTAGGCTGTTTTATGGATATCGAAGGAGCCTTCGACAACACAGATTTTGAAACCCTAACGAAAGCTGCTCGGGATCGGATGACGGATGAAGGGGCTATTAGATGGATAGTCAGTATGCTCAGTGGTAGATCCGTCACGGCGACGATCTGTGGGAATAATGTAAAAATGGGGGTGACCAAAGGGTGCCCACAGGGAGGAATACTATCACCCATACTATGGTGCATGGTTATAGATTCGCTACTTGTCAAGCTGAACGATTCGGGATTCTTCACCCAAGGGTACTCGGACGACGTAGCCACATTATTATCGGGCGCTCACATACCCACACTGAGGGACCTCATGAAAACAGCGCTAAATATTGTGGAAACTTGGTGTAAATCCAATAAGTTATCCGTAAATCCGATTAAGACAAAAATAGTACTATTCAGCAAGAAAAATTCGGAGGAAAACTCTGTGGTGGGAGTTTTCAATCTCTTTGAGACCGAGATAGTACCAGTCGCGTCGGTAAAATACCTGGGGGTGACGATTGATCATAAAATGACATGGGTGGTCCACCTAGAGGAGAAGATCACCAAAGCAATATGGATCTTCTGGTTGTGTAGGAATGCCTTTGGCAGAAACTGGGGTCTATCGCCACAGGCTATAGAGTGGCTGTACACAGCGATAGTAAGACCAATTCTCTGCCATGGGTGTATTGTCTGGTGGCCAAGAGTAGAGGTGAGATGGTCTAAAGAGAGACTAGATAAGCTGCAAAGACTAGCATGCCTATGCATTACCGGAGTGAAAAACTCCGTTTCTACGCTTGCATTGGAAATACTGCTAGATCTACCGCCATTAGATCTCTTCATAAAGGCTACAGCTTTTAATGTTGCGTACAACTTAGATGTAAATGAGTGTTGGAAAGCGACTATGAAGAAAGGTCACACCACCATTAGGAAAATGATTGTAACAGAGGAACTGTTAATGCCCAGTGATCAGATGAAGGCAGAACTAATGCTGGACGACGAATTTACGTGGTCCATACCGGACAGGGAAAAATGGCTCAATCCCAGAGAGCCGCCCCTATCAGGCAACAGCATTATATGCTTCACTGACGGGTCGAAGAAAGAAGGCCTAGCGGGAGCGGGTTACCACTGCGAAAACCTAGGGATCAGTGCCAGCCAGCATTTGGGGACCTACGCGACTGTACATCAAGCAGATATTTTCGCGATCTCACATTTATGTGAAGAAGAAGCGTTAAGGAAGCTTAATGACGTAGATATCTTTATTTGCTCTGACAGCCAATCTGCTATAGAGGCGATTGGCTCCCACGTGGTTAAATCGAAACAGGTCCGAGAATACAAAACCAGGTTAAACGAAGTGGGGTCTCATAACAGAGTTTCGCTCATTTGGGTCATGAGATCTCGGACGAGTTAGCACGCCTAGGAGCTGAAAACAGTTTCATTAGACCCGAACCGAGGATCGGTATATCCATGAAAATGAGGAAGCGACTAGTAAAAGAATGGCTTAACAAGGAACATGAGAAAGCCTGGAAAGCATATGCAGGCGCTAAACATACGAAAAACTTCTGCGGTGAGCCATCCAAAGAAGTCAGTAAAGCCTTGCTGGCATTGAACAGAACGGACATTAAAAGGACCATAGAGGTGATAAATAACCACTGTGGATTAAATGATTATCTACATAGAATCGGTTACGCTGACAATCCCAAATGCTTGTGCGGTCATGCGGTTGAGACTGGAATTCACGTAATTACTGATTGTCCGAGATACAGGCTCCTCCGTAGGAGAATCTTCGACAAAATGAGCTGCAAGCAGTAGATCTGAAACTAGATGTGGAGATGATCAGCAAGCTAGTGGAATTCGTGAGGTTAACAAAAAGACACAGCTAAAGACCATAGCAGACTCATTGAACTCCCAAATCAACCAACAACAGCATCTCATTTATTTATTTATTTCGATTTAATTTTCAAACTAAAAACGTAATTTTAATGTTAACTATAATTGTATCTGTAACTAAACTTTGACTTGCCTACAATAAATGTGGGATCCATAGGGGATCCAGGAAGATCCAGGTGCCAGTCAACCATCAAAAAGTTGGCAACCCGAAAGATTCATTATCTATCTATCTTATGGTGACGAAGGTCTACACACACATTTAAGCTTTCAAATTCAATAAGCAACGTTCGTTCGCCAACCATTTATCTGGAAAAAACTGATTTGAATTTCAAAATAGGATTTTCCAATAGTGTCTGTTTAACCGTACGCCTAGAGTTTCACCGAAAATTACAATTACAAATTACAATTAAAATCAAACGACAAAACACGCAATTATGACGTCATCTTCGGATATAGTGGCAAGTGACCTACAAAAGAATAATTTCCCATTTTTCCCGAACGGCAAATTGATCACCCAACGAGATGTCAGAATCCAAAATGGATTTCGATTTGTTTATGCCCACGTACCCGTTCGAGGCCTTTCTCAAAAGTTACAGAACGAAATCAGAAGAAAAGTTCGCTCTATGGAATCAACTTTCACGATAAGATGGAAAGAATCAAAATCTAAATCCGAGGGGGAATTCAAACAGAAATATGAGAAGTGGGTACATTCAGATCTTAAGGTAAGGTGAACAATCACGAATTAATTGCATGAAATTGTTTCATTTTGTCTGTAAAAGAGTCAAAATTTTTGATTTTTTCTTAGTATATATCGAAAATTTTTCCCAACAATCCATCACTACAAAAATGTCTTCGATTGGATCGAAAATGTTAATAACTTTTTTTACATGCTTGCGGGTCGAAAGTCGTTCAAAAAAATGAAACCCATACTTTTCATAACTAGTTATGTAAATAACTATGAATTGTTTGGAAAAACTTTGTACCATTTTCGTCTGAAGCAACTTTTTCCATGAGGAAAGAAGGGAGCTTGTTGTTAAAATTCCGGCTATGCATGCCAAGCTAAGCCATAAATGAATGAATATGATTGATGCTATGGTGAAATTTTCGTAATTTTCTTGAAATTTTCGTGATTTTCTTGAAATTTTCGCGTTTTTATTGAAAGATTTAACGAGTTTTTACAAAAGTTTCCAGCAAAAAAATTTTTTACGAACATTTGAGAAAAATCACAAACATTTTTTAAAAGATAGGCATTGGAAAAGAAAACTTTTTGCTCATATTCACACTTTATACTATTCTGCCTCTCCTTTCTAGAAGAAGAAACAATAAATTTGTAAAATAAAATACAATTTTTTTCATTCAATAACGAAAAAATTGATTGAAGATAATTTACTGACACGAGTCATTCCTAAGAATGTTTTTCTGCATACCCTTCGCTGTACGATTTGGAAGCTAAATTTGCCATTTTCACGAAACTTCCAAAACGAACTGAACTGAACGAACTGAACGACCGTGTCTATTTTAAAGCGAAATTTTACATTATTTTATTTTTTTGTTGTGTTGTTTGGGTTGAGGTAAATCTATTCTAATTTTGTAATGTTGGTGATAGATAGTGAAACAGATTGTACATACGTGTCTCAATTCATTCCAGGCTTTCAGAGCGAGAGCACCCATCGATAGTTTTTGTCAAATTTTATCCAAACTTTAAAGCTTGGTTCATGCGTTCAGATTTGAAAAATTTGGTATAAAAATTCTCGCCAATTTAAACTCTTGACATGCACAAATATTGTAAAATGTTACTTGCAAGCATCATGGAAAAAGCTTGAAAGTTTTAGATAGCCAATTTTGCACCACATTATTTAAAAAAAATGTTTGAATACAAAAGTAGTTACAAACAAAAATAAAATCTGTCTGTAAAATAAGGAGGGTGTCCCCAAGCAATAAAAAAGTTTGAAAAGAAGAAGAGTACATAAGAAATTCTTCCTGGAATCATAGAGAGACCTGGTACTTAGCTGGAACTTACAACAGTCGGACTCCCAGGTCGGATCCCTCTCATTTGTCGACCTTTCATGTTAAGTTTCGTTTACGTGTGTGGAGTACAAAATTTTGAGAAAATTTGATTTTCTCAGATTTCCCTAATAAGTGAGAAACTGAGAAAAATATTTTTTCTGAATTTTTGCAAAAATGTATCTACAAGTTCCGCAATGAAAAATATGATTTTTTGTGCATTTTGAATGATTTTTCAACAACAATTCTCACATATCTGCCGTAATTTGCATAAGAAACTTAGTTTCTTTTGCAAATTATTTGTTTACAGTTTTGCCGAGTTAAGGTTCTTATGAAATTTCCAAAAATATTTTCGAAAAACCTTAAGGTTTTTATGCAAATTGTTTATTGTAATTTTTTTGCAGTTAAGTTTTTCGTGAATGCATTTCATCGGAGTTAAGTTTCTTATGCAAATTATTTATTAGTGTTTTTAGTTAAGTTTCTTTTGCAAATTATTTGTGTTCATCTTTTTCGAGTTAGGTTTGTTATGAAATTTTTTTTTTTGGCGCAATTTAAATTTTTTTTGAAAGTTAAGGTTCTTATGCAAATTACGGCAGATATATTTTTTCATGTATTAGAAACTTAAGCGAAGAAAAATCCGAGAAAATCAAATTAGTGTACTCCAAACACATAAGCGAAACGTAAATGAAGATTGAAGGATGGACTATGGCAAGAGATCTAATCTGGGGGTATCACTATACGTTTTGAGTTTGTACTGAGTCCCTCTATTGATTCCAGAAAGAATCTCCTGGGTACCCTGTGTTTATCACCAAGACTGTTACATTCATTGTTCGAATCCAGCCCGCACTAGCCAGCGCAACGTGGTGTTTCATGGCTTAATACCCCTAATTGGGAGGCCTCATCCAGCAATGGATAATATGGCTACAAATATTATCCGAATTGCCATTATCCGAATCCGTAAAGGGGAAAGAAGAGGCTGCTTTGAGATGCCAAAAACTTCTTTTTCCCGAAAGGTAGTCAAAAGAGTGAGTTCAAGTTCGAAGACGAGTAAAATTGGTCGATATGGTAGAAAAAGCGTCCAAAAACATGGTTTTTCGACGGTCAATAAAACGTTTTTGCAAATGGTGTCAAATTTTGGTGTCAAATGAAAGCATTTGATCGACAAAATGTTGAAAATCTTTTTTCTTGAAACCAGAAGCACTTAAATTCTTTGAGAACGGACGAAGTTCTATTTGTAGGCATTTAAGATGAGAGGTGGTTTTTCGTTAAGTATGAACTATAGAGGCTTACTTCCAAAGAGAAAGTTTTAGAAAATTATTTCAGGGTTTTTCAAAAATGCCCTGATCTTTGGGATTTATTCACTTCTAGAATCAGAAGTGAATCTAGAAAGTTGGGAGAGAGTTGAAAGGGAGCACGTGTCAGGGTTTAAGGGAAAAATGACCAGAATATATTCACATCTAGAATTGCCGTACTTCGGGAGGGTTTTCGAGATTACCTTCTAGGGTTATTTCTGATAGTGGACGCTGTACAAGCTTCAAAACACGCAAAGATAAAATTTGACTTTGACCGATGATGCTATAATAAGACATGACTTTGCTATTCACACTCAAATTTATTTTAGCTTCCTCCATCCATTTTATCATTAAATAATCGACTCGAGGGAGCACTCAGAAAAAAAAAGTATTTAGTGAGCTGTCAAATCGACAAAAAAGTCGGAGAGTGGAGTAGAGGAGTACCCACTTTAGAAGCACTTTTTTTAGAAGCACTTTTTTAGAAGCACTTTTATAGAAGCACTTTTATAGAATCAAATTTCAGGTAAATGACCTTTTTGTTGTTGAAATTTTAGAATCACTTTTTTATAGCAAATTTCCGGTAAATGACCCTTTTTGAAATTGAAATTTTTATTGTAGGAAATATCTCTTATCTATATGGGAATTTTTAGTGCATTGATAAGAAATACTTATTCTTTATTTTATGCATATTTTTGAGAATGTTTATGAGAATGTTTTGGGTTATCATTAAAAATTTGGGTTGGAGGGCTACAACCAATAGTGTCTATTACTGCGAACAGAACACTACAGGAAACGCGTCCTTCATCGTAAACAATTCTCCAAGAATACGAAAACGATTCTCGAATTTGTTCTTCTCTTTTTCATCTTGCTCCTTCATTTCTTCTTCATACTTTTTCCTTCTGGTAGCAAAGTAGTTTTTTGCTACGGTCAATTCTTCATCTGAGGGCAATTAAATGCCAATATCTGCTAGAGGTTTCAGTAACTTTTTGTCGAACTCTGGCGCCAGCGAAATCGCTTCCAACAACACAAAGTTATTTTCGAATTTATGCCTAATTTCACTGAGGAGAACTAAACGTCCAATACGTTAAAATAAGAAGATGCAATTTCACTTTCCGAATCAAAGTTCCATTCACCGTTCCTTTCAGTGATTAAGAAATTCTCCAGTGACGTTGGCCTGTTGATGTTTCGTTGAAGTCTTGGAGAATAGATTTTCCTCTGACTGTTTTTCTTGTAAAGGTAGGTCGTTTGAACTTTTAAAAATTTTTTGGAAGGACTCTTTAGACCGTAGCTTCATTATTTCCGTTTTTACGCTGTTAATGAGTGGAACAGCTTCGTGATAGCCAATGTAGTGGTGTGCTAGTGTAACATTAGGGTGGGTTGATTTCAAGTTTTTTTTATCGTCAGACCTGGAGCAACCCCACCTCGATTGCTGACCTCAATTAAAATTTTTATAGATATTTGATATAGATACATAGATTTAGATATAGATTTTATAGATGTTCGTAGTATTTTTAAAAATTTTCAATTAAGGTGAGAAATCGAGCTAGGGGTGTTGCAGGTCAGAAGAAAAAATAACCTAAAATCGACCCATTCTAGCTGTAACATATGCTCCAAACAAGCAAAGCTGACGTTTTTTATCTGCGGGTTGTACAATGTGTTCAACCAGAAGGTTTTTCTCGTTCTTCGTTAATCTCAGGGGGGCTCCCGAGATTCCAGGGGGGCAAAGCCCCCAATGCCCCCCCCCCCCTAGATACGGCCCTGAGGGGTCTAAGTTCCATGTTTTTTAGATTGCACTCTTTAAATGCCCCCATAAATGGTATGAAGCAAACATACGTTGGCTATAGATAAGATGGTTTCACCACGTACAGAAAATTAATCTTAAAACTACCCTGTAGACATGCGTCATCCCTCCCAATTCTAGAAGTTGCTTTATCCCGGGTTTTGGTAATTTTCCCTAAAATTGTTCTCTAAAATTGTATTCTCTACAATGTTGCCTTTGGAAGCAACTTTCTAACTGCCATAATTTTGGAGATATGATTCACCCCTCCCAATTCTAGAAATGACTAAATCCCGGGATCAGGTTATTTTTCCCTAAAACCCTCAAACACGTATTCTTTCAAATTTTATTCTAGAGATATGTCATCCCTACCAATTCTAGAGTCGTCATATCCCAGGATCGGGCCATTTTTCCCGAAAACTCTGAAACTCTGAAAACCCTGAAACACTTGTTCTTTTAAATTTTGTTTTGCCTTTGACAGTAAATCTCCATATTGCATCTCCTTTCGTATATGGCCAAGAAACTCAATTTCGTCAAATCCATTGGTCCCAGTGCCCAGACCACTGACCCAATTTCCACAAAAAAATTCTGCCAATTTTGT
>CM055403.1:99212861-99226369 GCA_029228625.1 Pseudolycoriella hygida
TTTCAGAGAAAAAGCGTGATCGGTGCAGCCGTTTAGAAAAAATGACAGGAAAGGACAAACGGACATTTTTTTCGCTGATTTGTCATCTCTGGACGATATTAAATGCATACCCCCACTCCCGCCTCGATCTACCCCATGTTACAATAAAATTTTTTGTAGTAAGCTGTTATAAAATCCTATAAAAATTTAGTTATAACTGTTGATAACCGCTTTGAGGAAGTGTTTTTACCTGATACCTTTCTTAGCTTTCAAAAGCTCCCCCACCATTTTTTATTCTAAATCATGTACGTTTAAACATGAATATATCATTGTGCTTAAGAACTGGCACTTTCAGATTGATATTTTCCAGCTACGGCCCTGATTGGTAGATCATTCTGGACGTGCTTCATTTTGATTTTCGTTTTTTTCACAATATGGTCGTACACTTATCATCTTTTATTTTTACCATGTGACTCGGACCAGCTGGTTCACTAATGACGTTGTTTATGTGTTGGATATTCGAATTCGATTCCAAGGCAATAAAAAAATGTTGTCGGTTTGGTGCTTATAAAATTACTTTAAACATCAAACGAGGGGGTAGTCACGTTGATTTAATTTCATATGAAAAGTCGCACATCGCCTGTAGTGATTACCCCTTTATATTGATCTAATATGTGTCATCTATCAATGTAAACATTAACTACATGACATGACTTTAGTTTTGTTTTGATTATGGCAAGCAAAAGTGGTGTTTTTAAATTTGTTCTTCCCTTAAATAATAACAACAATACTTCAATGAAGAATTTATAATTCTTCTTAATTTCTGTAAAACAGTGAAGTGACAAAAGAAATATTTCTAGGGTGTGTGGAATCTATATGAACCTAACGGTGAACGTTGCGAAGATTAACTTTAATGAAAACTTTTGCGTTTCTTTTTACACTTAATGCATGCTTTGAACATTGCAATCAATCCTATTGTATCAAATATTGAGAAATTCTTCAGTGTTGTTTGATATTTAGAAATATAAAAGAACATTTTGATAAATAATTTTGCCATAATCAAAACAAAAAATGCTATGCGGACCCGTACGAATGGCGATGCGTTGCAAAGAATGTCGAGTTTTTAATTAAATTTTATTTTCATAAAATCGCATTGCAATATTGAAAAATCCGTCCTCACGGGGCACAGTGCTCATTTAATATAGCGGTCTTAATTATATAACTGCTCAGGAATTTGAGATAGAAATTTTTTGTCTTCAACAAAGTTGTTCACCATGAAATGAGGACCAACTTTGCTTAAGAAACATTTTTTGTATCAATTATATTTCAGACGTTACTGAATGTTGAAGTCGACCTTTCCGAAAAATGCAGTGTTCTGGTCAAAATTACAGAACTATTCCGGAGTTTGAGATAGAAATTTTTAGTCTTCAGCAAAGTTGTTCACCATGAAATGAGGAACAATTTTGCTGAAGAAGCAAATTTTCCATCAATTTTATTTCGGAAGTTATGACGTGTTATTCCTGGACAAATTTTTGAATTCCAAATTAACAGAATTCAACAGGTCATAACTTGAGAAATAAAATTGATGGAACAGCTTCTAGAGAAAAGTTGTTCCTCATTTCGTGCTGAGCAACTTTGCTGAAGACTAAAAATGTCTATATCAAATTCCGGAAGAGTTCGGCAATTTTGTGTTCTGCATTTTTCGGAAAGTTCGACTTCAGCATTCAGTAACTTCTGAAATATAATTAATAGAAAAAAAGTTTCTTAAGCAAAGTTGATCCTTATTTCATGGTGAACAAATTCCTGAGCAGTTATATAATTAAGGGATGTCCCAAACTAAATCCGGACGATTTCAATAATGAATAACTTTCTTAATTTTGCTCGAAATTAGCTGAAATATTCAACTTTTGAAGTCTGATTCGTTACAATTAAGTGCTGTAAATATGAAGACATAAAACATTTTGCTCGCTGAAATATTTGCGATGGAGTGAAACTAGTGCAAAAAAATTCTGCACAAAAATACAAAATTTTCAGCCACCTCACATTTGACTCCTGTGAAATTGACGAAATTTCCGAATTTTATCGTCGGAAGGGGAATCATTTTTGATATTGCTTCTATTAGTATGAAATAAAATAAAAGAGAGCAAAAATTTGCTTTTACAGTTTGTGAAACTGTCAGCATAAGTAACATGATCAGTAGAGAAAACCACCGCGCAAGCCTTCAGACTAAAAGCTCCTAGCTACGCTCCTTGACATGGGAACATTTCACAATGACACTGAAATGTTAGTTTAGGGTCTAAAGTTGCCCTAAAAACTGAAGAGCTTAACGAGGAACAACATACCTCTTCTAAAAATTGAAACAAGAATATCTGTAATTTCAGCTGATCAAATTCGTAGCGCCTGGAGCATTGGGTAAAAAGGATGCTGCAAAAGTAAATTCATAGCGGGACTTCTGTGGAAAATTCTTTATCAGTATGAGAGGTATGAATGTGTCTGATGACCTCTCATCACCTCTCAAAGTTGGGTTACTGAGCGAAACTCGCTGCTTTTGGCAGGGAATGTACTGATGTGTCAAAAAAACATCACCTTCGTGAAACCTTCAACTTCACCCTGATACATTTGGATCGAAGGGCGTCTTGACAACAAACTTTTGATATTTTTTGATAAAAATAATATTTTCCGTTTCTCTTATAACAAATTTAAGGCGGATTAGCAAAATGTTGAACTCTACGAGAAGTTTTTGTTCTGGGAGATGTGGAATTGCTACCTTGCCAGTAAAATCATTCAAGCAATCAGGTTCACGTAATAGGGGTGTGCGATGGTCAAAGAATCAAAAAGTTAGGGGTCCACAAAAAATTCTTTGGTCCCATAGATAGCGAAAACGCACGTCCAAAGCTTTTTATTTCATGTTTACAACTTGCGCAAATTCAATGAACTCAAAAGTTCGAGATTTCGGACCATTCGGCATTCGAGATAAGTTTGAGCTACATTAATTTTTTTTGACTAATCAAACTTCAATTTAATGAAAAAAATAAAAATAGGGGAAATTTGGCGAAAAGGCATTTTTTGTCAGTCGTCAAAGTTCGCCGACCATGGAAATTCCGTCTCGAAAAAACTTTGAAAAGCTGAAATCGATATGATAAACTGAGTTTTTGCAATGCTCAAACATTATCTTAGGAAAAACAAGTCTGTTTTCTAAAAGGATAAGGCTGTAACTATCAACATTTTTAAAAAACTTATTACACGAAAAGTGAGAAAATAAACTTTTACTGGATTTTAAAATTTTCCTCTAGTCAACTCCTTCTAAATAAAAGAGCGTTTCTATGTATCAAGGAAAAAATTCTTCCGTCTTGTGATATAAGGAAAATTTTCCCTTAGTCAATTCTTCTAGTTACATGCTCTATGAATCAAATTATTTATTAAAGTGCCATTTTGTTGCGTTTATCCAATTAATCAGCTGTGCGTTATTAGCGCCCGGAGTGCGGGTGCTATTAAGCCCCGGGTGTTATTAAGCCACGGGTGTTATTAAGCCCCGGGTGTTATTAACGCCCGGGCGTTATTGGCGCCCGGAGTGCGGGTGTTATTAACGCACCAGGCGTTATTAGTTCCCGGAATGCGGGCGCTAATAACCCTTAGGCCGGCGCTAATAACATCCCGGGCGTTATTAACGACCCGGGCGTTATTTGCGGCGGAGAAATGCCCTGCCACCAATTAAAAGGACATTTTGATTTCTGCAAGTGTAGTAAAAAAAATTCGAGCCAATCTAATGACCCCTACCTCCTTGAAAGAAATGTTTACCGGCATTAAAAAATTTTGAAAGACAGTTAAGTAGCCTTAGTTAGGCTCTGTCTATGGATCCTATAGTCTCACTCACTCACTCACACGACCTTCAACAATTTCCATGATTTTTTGCAAAGGTATAAACGGACAATCAAAGGAATGCTGTTGACCAATTTTTCGACCGTGTCTTAGAAAGCTTGTGACCGTTTTCGCTTATCTTCAAACTCCACCGATCACCTTTCAGGGAGGAAAAGGATTTATAAAGTCGAAATTTGACTGGGTACAAATGTCGTGACAAATACGTGTGCTCTGTTTACTTCGTACAAGCCTAAAAACTCATGTCATGTAGTTGACTGTTTTTGATTTACAGACACACAAATAGCTAGATGTGAAGGGGTAATTACTACAAGCCAAGTGCATTCATTTATATGGTGTTAAATCGACGTGACTACCCCTCGGTGTTTGATGTGTTTAGTACTCGAAATGAAATTAATAATTTAATGAATCAATTAATAAAAATGAATTAACTTTATCAGCACCTGATTGTATTAAATAATTAAAATATTTACTGATCTATCCCCTCCGGAAACATTTTTCAACCAAAAAAGTCGATCGGTCGGGAGTTTCACTCTACTTCGAATCGAATATCTATCATATCTATACAGAATACATACACAACTTGCTGTGTATACATTGAACCCAGCTGGGCCAACAGCTGGTTAGAAAATTAACTGGTAAAAATATAAGATGATCATTGTATCATATCGGATAGAAAGAAAAGAAATAAAAGTGATTTGATTAATAATGTAAAAGTGATGTTTGAATATATTCCAGAACTTTGCCTGTGTTGCTTACGTCTGATTCAGCTTGGCATCAACAGTTAAAATGATAATTTTGCGATTGCGTAACATCGTTTTGCATTGGAAGAAAAAACGTGTAGTGAACTATTTATTTGAGTTTCATTCTTTAGTAACACAATTAACGAATGGAAGCATTAATCTTCGCTATACTATAGGTATTATTTGTAGAAAAATTTTAGCAAATTACAAAGCCTTTGTTCTAAATACAGGTTCTAATTCCGTTGATTCGTGTATAAAAAAATGTGGAAAGTCCTTGAGAAGAAATTGCCCTTGAATTCCCGTTACTCGAGTGAGCTTCACCACAATAAACCAGAGTACATGACAATCTGGGCGACATTCTAATATCTTTTACAGTTTATCTCGTTCGGTTAAAATGAGCTTTCTGGAAAAAAAAATTGGGAAAGGATATTTTACATGTCAAATGAATTGGCATTGACTTTATATGTAACTCAGGTGAGCTTTTTTTTACCAGATTAAATCAAAGTTACATCAAAATGTGTATGAAACTCTAATTTCTTTTACATTTTCCCTTGTTCAGTTGAAGTGAAGCTGCGGATATATTAACTGAAGCATTTTCCTTGTATTGAGATTGAGACTCGCTTTGTTACACTTGAGACTGGTTCAACTGAACGCAGGTAATATGTTCAATATTTGACCGAGGCCAATAGGAAACAAAATTGCAAAATTAATGATTTTCGTAGACCTAATTTAATGGAAAGCAGAATGTTATCTTCGCGTATAAGATGAGGCGAATCGACCCGAAAAAGTAGAACATTGTACAGCCCAAAGAGTTTTTCTAGGTAACTACTAAAACTTTTAATGGACAACTTAATTTTGAACTTAACAAAGCTCATGATTTTCCACACAGAATAAGTTCTTCTCTTTTCACCTGTAGTGTTTGCAGTATACATTTTTCCAATAGAAATCATTCATCGGAAATGTTTAGTCAAGAAGCTTTAGTTTTAAGTTATTGTATCAACGAAATAGCGCCTGTACACAAACCTTTTATTATTTTTGAAAACAGTTGAACTTAAAAGTTTCCACTTAGCATATGAACTTGCTTGAGAGCCATTTTATATTTAAGGTGAGAATAAAATGAAATTTAATAGCTGCTCCCTGCGAAAGTTGATCGCATCATGTCTATATGCCCCCTTCGAAAGTGACCCATTTCATGATGGCACATTTTCGGTACATTTTTCGTAAATTTTTATGTAAAACTCAACTTTCGCAAGCGCAGCTAGTAAAACATTATACATTGAACCCTGATACATAACTCATTACTTCGGAAACAATTCTGTGAACTCGCAAACTCACTCGTTTATTTTGAGCCACTCGCTATGGAAACTGTGCGTTTGACTCCTGTAGCTGCATACCTCGCCTTCGCCTCGGATATGCAAACTCTACTCTCGTCAAAATAACAGTTTCAAAAGCTTGCTGCTCAAAAAACACTCGTGACTTTGACTCTTATCACAAAATTGTGTACTCATGTTACTTTCGTAGGGTCCGATGTAATGTAATATTAAAGATATGAAGTTCCAATGAGAAATTAATTCAAATAAGATTTTCATTTTATCCAAAAAAGATAAGAGAACACACATATGCTTGAGTTGTAACCAATTTACATAAACAAAGTTATTACTCCTTTAAAACCATTAATCACATTAATGACTTGATCAAATTTGTAGCTTCCGACACCAAAATTCAATGCATATTTTTCGTTCGTATTGTAGAATGTATGTTGCAGGTGTGGTGTAGCTATGTTTACTAACTTTTGCAGCTGGTTGCAGAAAATGTTGTATGCAACTAGCTGCAAAATTGGGTGTTTTTGTCACGTTATGTGATTATCACATTTCACAACCTGTTGCACAAATAAATATTATATTCAGCAATCGTGAAGCGTATAAAGGATTTTCATATATTCGGATTTTAATAGTAGATTATGCACCTCTGTCCAAAATGTTTTTTTTTTTTTGACGATTTGGGAGTTATATACCGAGCCGAAGTTTTTCCTTAGGGAGAAAAATGCGAGATTATCGTTCTAGGCAGATAAAATTGCTTTGTTACATAAAATGTAGTTCGCTATGCTCTTGTTGGCAATCTAATCGACATGCTTATTGCATCAAAATATTTGTGTGCAAATTTATCACTTGCACACTTGCACTTACACTTGCATAGTGTTGCATAATGATTACAGGAAATGATTTACATTTAAATTTTTTTGTTATTTAAGATTTGAAATTTTTGGAGAAACTTTATTCATGCAACATGTATAAAATCGACCTCGAAACGATTTTTCGATTATCCGTCGGATATGCATGCGGATACGTGCCACACATTACCCACATACATAGCATATGGTCCAAAAAAGCATTTCGTGACTGATTTTATACATGCCTTAAGTCCAATTTCAATATATGGCGCTCCGTTTAATATTATTTCAAAGTCAATTTAAAAACTATATCTCGAAGTAATTCACAATTTTATTGAAGTTTTTCTAACTTAACGTTAACATTGCAAAGAATTAGATTAACAAGTTAAGTTTAAAATGTCAAAAAGGTTAAATTCATCAGTTTCAACCTCTTTATTGGGTTCACTGCCTTATATTAGATATCACAATTAACATTTAAAATCGATTGATTGACAGATTAAACCAATAAAATTTAAGGAAATGTAGAAGTACATTTTCCAAAAAGTCTTTTCAAATATAATAAAAAAATGACTAATGTTTATCACAAAAAATTTAAGTCGTCATCATCAACTTCAATTTTTTCAATGGTTATGACTGGTTGATTATAGCAATTGTCTCCACACTCGCAAACATCGCAGCACTTCAGCCCATTTTTTCGACATATACATGACATGCGAGAGCAAGGGTTGTTCTTTGATTGGCATCCACAACTCTTGAGCTCCAACAGTTCAAGCGGAGCCACTGAGTTGGGGGAACTGGCATAACCCCCACGATTTTTATCGCCCACTCTAGGCATTGCACTGTAATTTTTTATCGCCCACAACTTTGTTCGAAAGTTGTAAAAAAATGGAATTTTGTTAGTGGGCGATAAAACAAAAGAGTGTTGCACCATTTTGGATTATCGCCCACAGTTTTTCCATACATTTGTTAGTGGGCGATAAAAAACACAAAGACATGTCCTACTAATTTTTATCGCCCACGTGGGCGAAAAAAAATAGTAGGACATGTCCACGTTTGGAATATCACCCACTAACAAATGTACGTGGGAGATAAAAATAATAATAATAATAACATGCTACGCGCTTTTTATCGCCCACTAACAAATGTACGTGGTCGATTAAAAATAGTAGGACATGCTATGCGTTTTTATCGCCCACTAACAAATGTACGTGTGCGATAAATTACACTACCTGTTGAAGGTTTTAAACGATTTAAAAAATAAGTTCTACTAACATCTTTACAAAACGAACTTTTTAGTACTAGATAGTTAGTTAGTTTACGTGGGTGAAGAAGAACTTCGGCACCTAAGCCTCTAGTGGGCCTGTTGTGAGTATCCACATTACATTAGATTACCTAAATCCTTTTGGTTTGATTTAGGTATTCTAGTATTTTGCTCGGCGGAATGCTCCAAATTATGTTGTGAGGGAGTGGATTTTAGATTTTATCAGTTTAGGATGATAAATTTCGTGATCTGGAACACAGATCTTGTGACCCTTTGTTCCTTTTCCCGGTCATCATTTAAAATCATGAGAACCTTCGCGTGCCCACTAGGAACCTATACATTTTGGCAGTACCCAGCTCGGCCACTTTCGAAGGGTGTATAACATTCCCACCAAGTGTCCTATGTCTTAGCTGATAGAATTCAGGGCATTCACATATGATGTGATAGCCCGTTTCCTCTTTCAAGCCACAGGAACACTCGGGGTCTTCAGGAATTGTGTGGGAGTATGCCGGACATTTGCACAAGGAATGCTCAGCTGTTTCTACGTCGCCGCAGTTTGGACATTCATCACTTAATGCTCTGCCGATGGTAAGCATGTGTTTGTTTGGGGGGGGCGTGACCGGTTAGTATGCTCGTCATTCTTCTGATATTCCTTCTACTTAGTGAGAGGAAGTACCTTGAGTTTTTTACACTGATCCCAATACAATGTTTAGATTGTTGACCATGCTTGATGCTGCTCCAGTGGCATTTAAGTTTTTCCTCTTTCCAAGTGACAATGAGTTTTTTGAAGTATGAAGGTGGAGCTTTGAGAACAGGTTCAAGGCCAATAAGTGGTTTTTCAGCACCCCTTTTTGCCAGTCTGTCCGCTGTTTCATTTCCTTGTACATCACTGTGTCCAGGGACCCACATCAAGGTAACTGGGTTAGAACTAGCTACAAGTTGTAGTTTATCTCTGCATTCTAGTACAGTCGATGATTGCATTTTGTATACGCTGATAGCCTTCAAAGCTCTGACACTGTCCGAGTAAATTATTATTGGTTGATTGTGAATGTCTCTGGCTAACATTTCTTTCCTGCATTGCGAGATTCCATAAGTTGCCGCTTGAAAAATTAGTCTGCTGGCAAAAGAGGCAGGTCTGCTGGCTGAGTACCAGGTTAGACAGTTGTTATTTGTAGCAAAAGTGTTATTTGTCCAATCTTCTCGAGTGGGGACTATCAATTTAAAAGAACTGTCAAAGCGGAAGGTTGACTTAATTTTGTCGAAGCTTGGTGTTTCTGAAATCATTATCTGCTAAAGTTTTGAATGCCCTGAATTACATTCATCAAGTAGAGAGGATTGGTGTAAACTAAGACACGTTGCTCTTGCAGCTGCTTCAACGTAGATGTGTAGCGGTTCAATGTTTAGCATGGCTTCAAGAGCCGTTGTTGGGGTCGTTCTCATTGCTCCTGTTATACTAAGCAATGCTAACCTCTGAATTTTCGCAAGTTTTTTTTTGAACGCTATCTACGTGGCATCGAGGCCACCATATACACGCAGCGTACGCTAACATTGGTCTAACGTCAGCTATGTATATCCATCTTAGAACCTTTGGGCTGAGGCCCCAATTTTTTCCGACTGCATTTCCACACATCCATAGAGTTGCTAGTGCTTTCTTAATGCGGCACGGTGGGCTTTAACCATTTTAAATCAAAAGTGGATGCACATTGGGTTTTTCAACGGAAAATGATTTTTGGGATCAAAACAAAACTGTTTTGTGCTGGCACTAAATTTTTTAAATTTTAAAATTTGAAATTAATGCTGAAAATGACGTTTTTCCCATACAAATTAATAATTTCATGAAAATGACGAAAAAAAAATTTCACCTACAAGCGGTTTCTTATTTTTTATCGTTAAGTAACATTATTTTGAGTAAAAAATTCTTCTACGGTGTGCCCGAAAAAATTGAACTTTTTTTATAGAGCTAGTTTTTCAATCATTTTTAGCAAAATTTGGTACATTAAGTTGACTTTCGGAAAAGTTTGTACTTTGATCAAAAAATTCTATCTTATATTAACTAAGTCAAAATTCAGTGGAATTTTAACATACAAACTCTGAGTTACATACTTTAATTCCTCAACGTACTAGTTCGTACTGAAGAGTTCGTACTATAAAGTTCGAAATTTTTGGACACGTACGAAGTACAAGGTCCCTTAGGTTTACTACAAGACATTTTATTGTAACATGGGGTAAATCGACCCGGGAGTAGGGGGGATGTGTTTAATATCGTCTAGAGGTGACGAATCAGCAATCTATTCCCATGATTCAAGTTCAAAGATGAGCGAAATCGGTGAAGTAGTTCCGGAGATATTGCCCAAAAGGTGTCAAAAAACGTGGTTTTTCGAAGGTCGGTGAAAGTCTTTCGCGTATATCTCGGCAAGTACAGCACAGAAATTGTTCAAGTTGGCTTTAAATAAAAGAATTTGATGCCACAAAAATGGAAATTTTATTTTGTGGAAATCGGTTAAGTGGCTTGGGCACTGGAACCCATGGAATGGACAAAATTCGATTCTAAGGCCATTTAACATAGGAAATTAATTAATTATGAAACATAGACACTTACCCCCAAAATCAAAGTTGTAGAGAATTAATTTTTAGTGAACACGTGTCTCGGGGTTTTCTGAAAAAATGTCCCAATACTGGGATTTAGCCACTTCTAGAATTGGGAAAGATGACTCATATCTCAAGCACTATGGCAGATAGAAAGCTGCTTTCAAAGACAAAGTTCTAGAGAATTAAATTGTAGTGAACACGTGTCTCGGGGTTTTCTGAAAAAATGTCCCAATCCTGGAATTTAGCCACTTCTAGAATTGGGAGAGATGACTCATATCTCAAGCACTATGGCAGACAGAAAGTTGCTTCCAAAGACAAAGTTGTAGAGAATTAATTTTTAGTAAACACGTGTCTCGGGGTTTTCTGAAAAATGTCCCAATCCTGGGATTTAGCCACTTCTAGAATTGGGAGAGATGACTCATATCTCAAGCACTATGGCAGATGGAATGTTGCTTTCAAAGACAAAGTTGTAGAGAATTAAATTAATTAAATTTAATTTTAATTAAATTAATAGAAAACGTCTTAATCCTGGAATTCAGCTACTTCTAGAATAGGGAGGGATGACTCATATCTCAACCACTATATACTTCGGAAGGGCTTTCAAAATTACCGTGGGTAATTTCTTTGCGTCGTTACCCTAGGTACGGGTTTTTGTGTATGTTTATATTTTAAACTTTGTACTGAAAAGTCCGTATTGTAAAGTTAGTACTAAAAAGTTCGTATTGTAAAGATGTTAGTAGAACTTATTTTTTAATCGTTTAAAACCTTCAACAGGTAGTGTAATTTATCACGCACGTACATTTGTCAGTGGGCGATTAAAACGCATAGCATGTCCTATTATTTTTTTTCGCCCACGTGGGCGATAAAAATTTGTGGGACATGTCTATGAGTTTTTTATCGCCCACTAACAAATGTATGGAAAAACTGTGGGCGATAATCCAAAATGGTGCAATGCTCTTTTGTTTTATCGCCACTAACAAAATTCCATTTTTTGACAACTTTCGACCAAAGTTGTGGGCGATAAAAAATATTAGTGCAATGCCTAGAGTGGGCGATAAAAATCGTGGGGGTTATGCCAGTTCCCCGCTGAGTTGATACACATTACCGGTTCATACGTATTGTGATCACCTATGGTCTGTAAAAATTTTAATTTTGAAAATCGACTCAGCACCAAAAATCTGAATGACAGTAGTTACCCAATGGTACATTTTTGGATCGGGTGTTTTTGGCTGTGGATTGATGCGTAGCTTTCCCATTAGTGTTTGGTAATACGCTCTCGACACATGTGGTATCAAAGTTCCTTTCGTTGGAGGTAGGCTTTTGGCGTCTAACCCATCTTTCACTGACATCAAGTATCTCAAATCTAGCATATGGAAAAACAAAGGGCGAATATAAATGAGCTAGGAAAACACAATTTAGAATTATTGCACTTGAACAGCACTTTGTGCAAACCGACAATTGAAATAAATAGTCAAAATGACTTCGAAAAGTTCGAGTTCGTAACAACGTTTTCTTAAAACAAATCTTTCCTGCCTCATTATTTTGACAACACTATCTCAACCAATGAAGACTGGCCTCGTTGCAATTCAAAAAATTTGAAAATCTCGAAGAGTACTTTCACGATTTCAAAAATTTTTACCTTTTATATTTTTGTTGGAGCTGTTCCCATAGATCAAGCAGATAAATCTTTCCATTTGGTCTACCATTTTATCTGGAATTTCCGGCGTAGTACCGAAATCCGAAAAAGCAGTCAGAATATCTTCGTCGCATTTTTTGAAAAATTTGAATTGGGTGGCCAATCCTTTTCCTCGAAATGTCCCGCAGCCATCCATTCCTGTCAATGTTTTCGATTGTTATCATGAGGAAATAACGTATTAAATAAATGTTAAACTTCGATTTCTCACCCTGAAATGCATACCAGCCAAATAGGGCTTTAGATCGTTTATCTCCCAAATAACAATGCAGCTCGCCTATATTGGCGAACTGGCCGGAGATGTTGACTGTTGTGTTGGCAGGAATAAACTCGTAGAAGTGGATTAACTGTACTACGATGTCAGTATTTGAAGCTTTTATGGTCAGGTCGCGCTTAGTGTCCTTTTTCGCCACTTCGACTGTATTAAGAAGTATCAGTTGGTTAGTTGTTTGTAGACCATGAACGCCAGTTTCCAAGTCTTTGGAACACATTTGAGCCAAATTCCGATTAGACACAAACTTATTCTCGTATACCACCAGAAAATTGACTCCCGACTTCTGAAAGTATTGTTGTGCAGCTTTTGCCAGAAAGGTTGCTAATTCGGTTCTTGTGTTAATGTGCGCGAGAAAGTTTTCCAATCGTTCTATCGGAGTATTGCTGGTGACATGATAATAAACTGCTGGCTTCTTCAAATGACATCTTCTCTGGTCGTCAGAGTGATTCAGTGAATTCCTCACAAACGGATGAAATATGAGTCGGATCTCGGCAGCATTTTTCGATACAGTCTCCAGCTCTATCAAAAATAGTTTCGCCAAATCCGAAACGAAATTCATTGCATCGTGTTTCTTGATATCGTTAAGTAAACTCTATGCATCGAGTATCATGACCAACTCTCCTTGACGTTGTTGCTCAAACAAATCACGCGATGGTTTTGGCATTTTTTGTATGTATGAAATCAGCTTTTTTTGTTTGTTTGTTTGTTTGTTTATTAGATCAATAACAGGCCAAGCGCCCAATTACATATTAATCGATTTACAAAACAGTGAAATTAGAATTGAACAAATCTGAGTTATTGAATGAAAAATATTAAATTATGAAGTTGTAAGTTCATTGAATTTAATTAATTAATGTTTGAATTTATAGTTTAGATTATTTATGCGTAAAGTTTTATTTAATTTTTTATTGTGTTTCTTAGTT
>CM055403.1:99237175-99258013 GCA_029228625.1 Pseudolycoriella hygida
GTTCCAAGGGCGAAGTTGTAGAGAATTAAGTTTTAGCGTACACGTGTTTCATGGTTTTGGGAAAATGTGGCCTAATCCCGGGATAACGCCACTTCCAGATTCCAGAGGGATGATTCATACCTCTAGAACTATGGCAGCTAGAAAGTTGTTTACAAAATTACAAAAGTACTGATATCCGCAAAAAAACCTCTTACAGAGGAGGTGTGACGCAAGTCTTTATGCCTGCTTACAAAAGCTGTGAAATCAGAAAAGTGTGACGCATTAATCAACTAAGGTAAAACTATTTTCTTCCAGTTACAAAAGTTCTGAAATCAGAGAGGGGTGACGCATTAAGCTTCGATTCGCGACAAAATTTTTTAAACAAAATTATGTTGAGTTCAAAAAATTGCGTCACAAATGCCAGATCCACCAGCGGAATAATTTTTCAACACTCAGTTTTTAGACGCAAAAATTAAAATTTACCCTAAACGATGTAATAAGAAATAAAAGTCAAATTTTCGCAGCGTAAAAACTGAAAGTACAGAAAAATTGTTTCGTCGTTGGGTCTGGCATTTGTGACGCAATTTTTTTAACTCAACATAATTTTGTTTGTTTTGTTTTGTTTTGTTTTGTTTGTTTATATATTTGAATTAATTTATGTTTCCCTGCCCCCAAAATACATTTTAAAAGTCTATAAAAAATACGTGTTCCAAGAGCACGTCCTATCCATAGTATACCCGACGTAAGTCGGATTTGGGTTAAATATCACAATATGTCCGCAGAATTTCACTGAAAGCTTTTCATTCGCTTCCCTGTTATTTAGGTACCAGATCTGGGGTCAATATGTATTAAATGATTTTTGGGTGCTTATGTTGGAATGCCAGGGCGTTGTCGTCGGCATACCCAAATTGCGACAGAGTGTCAGCCATATCGCTGATATACAAACTAAAATGCAGCGGTGTCAGAACGGACTCTTGGGGTAACCCATTATTCAAAAATTTCGTTTTGGCATTCGCCATTCATAAAAACTTTAATCTGTCTATTAGAAATCATATTTTCCATCATATTTTGGTACAAAAATTCGAGCATGGAACCGCACTAATGAACTTCAATAACAGTGTTGTTTGCTGATCAGAGATCAACAAGAGCGAGTCCTGTCTTTTCCTTCCTTTCGAATCCCGCTTCCATGAAAGTTGTTAGTGCTAGGATTTGATCGGTACAGCTACGATTTTTCCGGAATCCGCCTTGTTGTGGGGGAAGTTTTTTGTCGATAGTATTATAGATGCGGTTATAAATCAGCCGTTCGAGTATTTTGTAGCAAATGCTTAGAAGCGAAATTGGCCGATAGCTGGCAGGGTCGTCTTCCGGTTTATTTGGTTTTAGAACTACGACGATTTTTGATTTTCGAAATTCTTTTGGGATGTTCTTGGTCGTTAAGATGTCATTCATAAATTTCAATATCCAACGTCTCGCCAATTTCCCGAGGTTTTTAATAAACTCGGGGTAGATGTTGTCCGCACCTGAAGCTTCTCCTAATTTGAGCAAATCGATGACGAGGTTGTCAAAGGGGCGCGAAAAATTATTTTTGGGGGTCAGCATCTTCTTTTTCACTTGCAAAGCTCTTTTTATGTTGTTCTTTTTTTCCCTTGATACTTTGACCACGTTCGATGTCTTTGCTATATTTTTCGCGATCATGTAATCGAGCTGTTCTGTGGTTTCTTCTTTGGAAAGTTTTTTGCCCCTCCCAGCTTTCTTAAGATATTCCCCGCTTTTCCGCTGGAAAGAGTAAAATCGACATTTTCTGTTGTTTTCGCCCATTTTTCCCTTTTGTTAGCATCTAATGCTTCTAGAAGTTCGTCTCAAATCTATGGGTCACCGGACTCCTAGAATTCTCTACACATTTGTTCCAGTTCGGAATTCCAGCCGGACATTCCTCTAGGAATGTTCCGTTTAGCTGCAGCGTTGATTATTCCAATGAATCTCGTGTAATTGTTTCGGAGTGGCGGAACCCATCTAAGACTTGCATCAACTTCTTCTTGGAATTTTTTCCAGTTCGCTATTTGGAAATTTCATCTTGTTTTCTGTATCGATTCGACAATTGCAACTGAGACTCCGACTGTTACTATGACAGGTCGGTGCTGGCTATGCGGGAAAATTCGAAGCACAGATCTCGACGCTGCCAACGGTTGATTACGCTCATTTGTGGATTTGTGTGTGATTGTATTCCGTACGTAGGTCGCGATTCCATACACACGACTGGGAATATGAGCCACTAGCACGAAGCCTTCAATGGATCCTCTGGTTGATGTCTCTGAATCCGAGTTAGTGTGGGTTTCTTGAAGCGCAATTATATCGTTTGAGTGTTCTAATGCGATTTTTGACGTGCATTCACTCTTTGATTGAGATATTACCAAAAATTGGTTATGTTTTATTATTTTTATATCTAATGCTCATTTATTTTTCTAAAATTTTTATTATAAAGTCTTATATTATTCTAAGCTATTATTTTCATCTAAAATTCATTTTTAACATTATGCTTTGCCGAAAACTGTGCTGAAAAGTGAAAGTTTCAAAGATATCCTTTGGTATCGGTATAATAATTTAATATCGAATGTCCTTTTTCGGTGAAAATTCTTTTATTTGGTGTATAACATCATTATAATATAATAACATTACTTTAATTGAATTTTACAGCGATAGTGACTTAAAATTCATTTGAATTCGAAATTGGTTTTATTCGAATTTAGTGCCAAATCAATTTTACTCAACGAAACGATAAGGTATTTGAACGCATCCGATATCACAAATGTCAAAATTTTCGTTTTCTCTGTGCGTCAGTTTCCAAAAATATCGTCGAAGAGCAGACTAAAATATTTTTTCAGATTTTCTGTTGTTGTAGTGTAAATATTTGGAAATTAAGTTTTTAAAAATTAATTCAGCATGTTTGCACGATATGTTATCAACAAAATCCAAAACTTATTACCATCAAAATAGCAAAATACAAATGCCCCTAAACTAAATGCTTTTGAAAGAAATAATTCTTTCAAACGTTCTCCAAGTTCATAGAGATTTCACACATCCTCGAAATGTTTCTTCACTTCACTGTTTTACCGAAATTTAGAAAAAAAATTGGATGATCCCTCGACTTACAGTAATAACTATAACAAAAAAAGAACAAATTTAAAAACACGCTTGATGGCTTGCCATAATCACAACAACTTAAACTCATTGCACATATAATAACTATTGAAAGAGGCAAAATTGAAATTTGTTTTACACATACACACTTAGCGCAATGTGAAGGGGTAATCATTGCAAGCGATGTTCAATTTTTTATATGAATTTGTATCAACATGACTTTCCCTCGGTTCGGTATTCAAAGTAAAAAGCGAATGCACCTGAGTTTATAAACTAAAGTTTATTTGTATGAGTTCACCAGCTGATTAAAACAGCTGAATCGAAAATATGTCTAAATTATGAATTTGGTCATTGTATAAATTTACAAAAACCTAGATAAAAAACATAAAAACTTTACAGATACATTGCAACAATTTCTTTACATTTATTCTACTCCAGCAACAGACATGGGTAAAAATCAGTCGCATCGGAAAAGCTTATCTGACGTAATCTTCAATTGTAATTTGAAAATTATTGTCTTTTTTTTAAATTTGTGTGTACTGTTAGACACGTTTATAGGCAAATTTTTAAGAAATCAAGTCGAACTTAAATTGGTAAGTAGATACGAATGGATTATTTGAAGAAGAACTTGTCTTCAATGAACGATTTTTTTTTAATCCTAAAAATAAATGGAACGATGTGACCAATTTATGTACAATCGGCAGCAATTCCCGCATTTTCAAAACTTCTCGCACGCATTCCGTACCGTGAAAAACGAGTAATGTTTGTTTTACGTTACACAACTACGAAACAAAACTTTTCAATTTGGATTCATGCAAACTACCATTTTCGTGAAATTTCCCATATATTCCTAACTTTTCCAGTGCCACTGCGCTGAGAGCAGTATTGCCATTAGATTTGATTTTAATTAGCTCACATTTTAAGTTAGTAAAAATTAAAATGCAAGAAAAAAAAACAATTTGTTTGTTAAAAAAAATAAAACGTCAGAAATGAAATAAGATATTTTTTGCAGTAAAAAACATTAGTATTTTAGTTAAAAAATTTAATTTGCCAGTATTCAATAAATCCACATTTCAGATAAAAATTAAATAATTTTATAGTTAAAAAAAATAACTATATGTAAATTACCGGGTTTTTGCGTATTTTTGGCATGTTTTGACCTCCCCTGGCTCTCTATAGACGAGATGTGACCACATTTAAGTTGAAATTACTTTTTTATGACCCAAAATACAAAATTAACCGAAAAATGTGAGGATGTGAAAAGATGTGATTCACATATTTTCACAGATGTGAGTCACATTATGTGAAAACATGTGAAATGTGAAATTTTTTAAGGCACATTCTCAGTTTCTATGATACTTACGTCCGATGTTGCTTATGTGTCAAACTTACATCCGTCAGTTACCGAAGATGAAGTTACAAATGATTTACTCCGGAAAAACGTAATATCGTCGACTGAAGATGTGTCATGTAAGAAACTGGTTTCACCCAATGTAGATTTGGACACAGTTAGCTTTATATCGTTCAAAGTAACCGTTAGATCAGAACTATTTGACGCTGTAGTGAATAGTAAGCTCTGTCCCAGTAAAGTCATCACTAGGGAATTCGTAAAGCACTAGAGAAGTGATGAATTTTTTTATTTTTTTCTACTTTTTATTTTTGATTTTTTATCATATTTTTCTCGTCGAGTAGCCTGTCGTGATTGTCGTAATCTTAATATATTTAACTTAAACTTTGACTTTCAGTTGATTGCAGTGAGCCAATAGTTCTCACTCTAATCAGAATGTCGCGCCCCGGAGTTGGTTTCTCCATTCGTTGGTGGTGAAGAGTTCCACACACCACATGAGTTCTGCCGCCGATTCGGAAATAATGTTTTCATATGGGCTGATATGGCCTTGATGGTTCTTGCTGATTGACATCGCTCGATGGTTCATCTCACATAATGAAACACAATTATTTAGAAACCCTTTCTTCATATTCCCACTGAACAAGTTTTTTACATTCTGGTTAATCACATTCAAAGTCCCTTCAGTTGATACGAATTCACTCTTTCCGAAATCAATTCAACTTTTTTATACTTTTCAAATGTTTTAAAAATGAAAATAAGATTTTTTTTTCATGTGGCGGATATTTTGCTGTTCGAGATATTTTATTTGACGACGCCTACGGCTCAACTTGACGACTCCTTCTTGGTGGACTTAATTATTATACTTAGTGTCGTTTATTTATTTATTTATCTTATTTATTTCACCTTTGACGCAGCTTTTTGCGAAATACTTTTTATTTTTGCTTTAAATTTTACGACCAAGCTCTTTGAGTACTTTTTATTTACAATTTTAATTTTGACTACATAGTTTTTCTTTCTCTTTGTTATTATTATTGTTTATTTTGACTTCTTTCTGTTTTGTGATTTTTATTTTTTATTTTGTGATTTTTGTCTGTGATAATGTTATTGTACTTTAAGAGTTTTATTTGTAAATTTTTCATGGTTTTTTAACGAGGGTTATGGCAATAGTCATAGCCACTCTTTTTCCATGTCAGCTTGAGAAAAGTAGACAATAAAATTAATATTCATTCATTCAATGTACTATAGTTTGGGAATTGATGATGATTCCCGATCGCGGCTGCACGATAACTGACTTCAAATTTTTATTTCTTTTCGCAACCAAACAGTTTATCAATAATTTTATTGATAACCAATTTCGTGGTCATTCATTCTTGGCACAATTAACATATTTCGATATTATGCACGCGCATATTATTGGAATGATTTAGAGACTTTTTTTTAAAAATGCTCACTTTTCAGCGAAACAACTCAAACAAGTCAAGCTAGACATTCTGTAATTATTTATATTTACCGACTGGTTCTGTTCTTTTACGCGCGCTTTTTAAAATTCAAATACGTTCATTTAGTTCGACATACCCGTAAGCTTACTATGTCGATTAGATGAATTTTCAAGTGAATTCGTTTATTCTTCTAATTAATGAAATTAACAAAAAATGATTGAAAAGAGCTAAATGTGCGAATACTGAGAAATGTTTGAAAAATGAACAAGTTTGAAAAGTGAAAAATGTTTGCTACTTGCGAATTGGTCGAATTGATTGAAAAGTCAGAAAATTTCAAAATGTTGGGAAATGTGAGATTTGTTTGAAATGTATGAAATGCTTGAAATTTGCGAGATGTGAAAAATGGGGGAAATGTTTGAAATTTGGGGAATGTTTGAAATGTTTGAAATGTAGAAAACGTCGTAATATTTCAAAATGTTGGCAAATTGCAAAATGTGGTAAATGTGAGATTTGTTTGAAATGTTTGAAATTTGCGAGATGTGTGAAATGTTTGAAAAGTGAAAAATGTGGGAAATGTTTGAAAAGTGAAAAATATGGTAAATGTTTGAAATTCGAGAAATGTTTGAAATGTAGTGTTAAGAAAAAATGTCACACGTATGCAACAAAATGCAGAGCAACATCCTAACATTTTACATGAAAAAATTTGTTTTGAACAAATAAACATACAAATTTCGTACATAAAAACAAATGTTAGACGACTACAGTACATACTGTAATAAAACAATAACACAATGTTCGTATTACATTAAACACTGTGTTAATCACTGAAACGACTGAAGCTTATTTAAAAAACAATTTCCGAAAATGATTTGAAAAACTTATTATAAATGTATGAAATGTCAATCAAAAAATGTTGTGTAGCACGCACGAAGTTCTTATGTTGGCTGCGTATTAGGGTGGTTTTTTTATATGAAAAATTTTTGTTTGCCGAAATGCTCCATTTAAAGTAGCCACAAAATATTGTATGTATGAGAAAAGCTTAAGTTATTTTTTTTCAGAATTTTTGGACGTGATGGGAAAATTTTCAAAATTTTCTTTTCCATACAAAAATTTTTTTTCCACACATACTTTGATGATTTTTCCGGACCGGAAAAACACGTCCAAAAAATCTCAAAAAAATAACGTAGGCTTTTCTCATCCATACAAAAATATAGAATGAAGAAATTTATAATTTGCTCATTCTACACATTCACACGTTTCATCACTTTCAGCTGTTTTGTCATTGTTATAACAATAGCAAAACATCTAAAAAAGAAAAAAATAGAAAAAGAGTTAAGTGTGCAGATAATAAATTTCTTCATTTTAAATACAGTCTGTAACGTTACTGACTGTAACGAAATAATATAAATACAATTTGTAACGTTATTGCCTGTAACGAAAAAATATAAATACAATTTGTAACGTTACTGCCTGTAACGAAATAATATAAATACAATTTGTAACGTTATTGCCTGTAACGAAAAAATATAAATACAATATGTAACGTTACTAGGTGTAACGAAAAAATAAAAATACCATTTGTAACGTTACAAATTGTAACGCAAATATTCTGTTATAAATCGTTACATGGTCTCACTATAACGCTACAATTTGTAACTTTATCTTTTTGTTCGGTTGTAACAGTTACAAATACCCGTGTCGAGGGGTGAAGCACTTCATTTATTCCATTTATTCTTTTATTCCATTTATTCCCAAAATTTTTTTGTTGTTTTTGCGAAATATCTCAACCAAACACATCACAAGTTAGACAAATAAGTTCAAAAATAGGTTTGCACAAATTAAAAAGCATTTAAACCATCCTGAGATTAAATTTTTTTTTTTTTGAATAAATGGAATAAATTTATTTATTCCATTTATTCCAATTTTCAACAAAAATTCTTTTAAGTTTTCAAAAGTGGGTTTTTTCACTTTTTGACACATTAGTATGGTTTGTTGTGTGCGTTGCCATCAAAATCAAGTCTATTTGAGATTTTGACGAATTTGAAAAAATTATAATTTATTCCATTTATTCCAATATTTATTCCATTTATTCCCATTTATTCCATTTATTCCCATTTATTCCATTTATTCCATTTATTCCCATTTATTCCATTTATTACCATTTATTCCATTTATTCCATAAACCGCAGAAGTGCGTCACCCCTCGACCCGTGTTTTGTAACATTACCTTACAGTAACGAAAACAAAAGTTACAAATAACGTTACTCAAGATGCCTGCTGTATTTAATTATTGTCAGCAAAGCTACATCGCATACATTGGGATGGGTGTGAAGTTATTTTTAACTTACGATAAGTTGTTGTTGTTGTTTTACTTTTTATAGAGAATTTTGCTTATGAAATTAAAAAACATTTTCTCAAAACTCGCAAAAAATATTATTACTTTTTTCCTAAAATTTATTTCTTAATTTTTATCTGAAAAATATTTTACATAATTCATTACAATTTTCTTAAAAATTTTGTTTATACTTTTTCTTGAATTTTGTTTTTGAAAACCTTTTTTGACATTTTTTCTTCTTCAAAAAAATACTTTTTTAAAATTGTCTTCTAAAGTTTTTTGCATTTTTTGAAACTGTTTTATCTAAAAAATTTTGATCACTTTTATACAAATTTTTATTAAAAGAAATATTTTTTTTAATTTTTTCCAAAAATATTTAAGTTTATAAAACTTTCTTACAATTTTTTTATTTTCTACAAATTTTGCTTTTAATTTTTTCTTTAAAGATTTTTTTCTTTTGTTGAAAAATTTGTGACGGCCGAATTCCTTAAATAATAGTAGTAAATTTTCTGAATAAAATTATCATTCAGATGGATTTTTTTAGAAAACTTATCAATGAAAGATTTTAGAGTTCCACTTTTAACCATGTGGAGAATGAAACTTTAGATCTGGTTTGCGGAAGCTGGTGTTCATTACATTAAATACCGTTGCAGCTTAAGCCTTTCGAATAACGAGTGGTACGCTCTAATGCAACCGAAACAAACTCACAATTCTTTTACTTCCAAATTGTTCAAACGAAATGACATGCATCCAATCGTAGGATCTGGATTGTATAAAAGGCGAGTTGACATAGTCTGAGTAGAATGCCATCGTTGCTGATATACACATGGTCTTAAGACAGAAGTACTGATGAGTCGTAAACGACGAAATCAGCACTTTTAGTTTTTTTATTTTTGCTAAACAATTGGAAATAGGACCCGACTAGACCTCAACACAAGATGCGTCGAGAAATCCACATGAATCAAAACAGAAATAAATTTTAGTCACAACCAAAAGCTATGCCAAGGCTCGGACGAGGCAGACATAAGCATTAGTCACAATCATCAAGTTATGTCAAGGCAAATGCATTACTCAGCATGCCTTAACCCAAAAATGCGTAGAGAAATCCGCATTTCTTACGGAAAATCATAATATCATCATTAGGCATAAGTTAGTCGTAAGTTAGAATATTAGAATAGATAAAAATTAGAATAAGTCAGAAATTAGAATAAAATTAAGTTAAGTAAAAATTAGTTTAAGTTAGAAATTGGACAAGAATTAGGTTAAGTCATAAGTTAGTTTAAGATAAAATAAGAGTAGATAGAATTAAATAAAAATTTAAAAATTAGGTTAAGTCGTAAAGATTAAATAGAATTCAGTAAAAATTAAGTTAAGTAAGATTTAGGATAAGTTAGGTTAAGTTAGTTGAATAAGTTAGGATAACTTAGGTTAAGTTAATTGAGTAAGTCAAGTCGAGTAAGTTAAGAATAATGATATTAAGTGCCCCACGGATCAAAATCGGGCACGCGAATCCAATGATTCGTAAAACAAATTATAAAATAATAAAAAGAATTACCACAAATTGCGACCAAAACAAAAACGTACCTAAAATTACCCCAACGCTCCCTAGTATTTACTAAGGATAATGTTTGGGATACGAAAAATAATTTTTAATAATGCCGACGAAAAAATAAAAATAAACTTCCCCTAACGGAGAACTAGCGTTCTCACAGAACGTCGTGTCAAATCCGACTTGATTTTTCATATAATTTTGCCTCAGGCATAGCCCCAATGGTAGTCAGAAATTAGAAAAATCAAGAAGAATTTCAAATCAACTTAACGTTTACTAGTGCGTAAGGAAATAGAAGGCAAATCGCTCAGTGAGTGTATCCGCCAAAGATAGATCGCAAAATTCGCGGAAGTCATTGAGATAGGGTTAAAATTCGAGGATTAATTGTAGACGAAAATTTGTGACTTTTCCTAAGCGTAAAAGTGCTTTTATTGGGAACGAAATTGTATTGTATGTAAGCTCACCAGTTAAAGTTCCATCGAGTAAATTACCCCATAGGAAGCTAGGATCGCGGCTAACAACAAAACAATTCATTTTAATAAAAGTTCGTAACGAAAACACTAAAAATATTTTAAGTATTTCCAAACGAAACATATCGAAATCTAAGTGAAAACTAAAATTTCGATTCAAAAAATAAATAAAACACGACCAAAAACTAAACAAATTTTTAAAAATAATAAAGACAACAATTGTACCGAAAAATATTGCAACAAAAATTAAATAAATAAACAAGGTAATTTGCCTTATCAGATTATTTAAAGAAAATCTGACAGGGAAAAGTTGTAAACCATACATTTCCCGAAACGATCACCGTTTAATAAAAACCGTATTTCGTAGGTAAAAATAAAAATAAGCATGAAAATCTTCAATGCTAATTTAACATCCGAAAATGTCTTTTCTAAATAATCAAATAAATCACAACCACATTATGCAAGGCCAGGTAAATAAAACCAGCATTGCAGCGGTATATTTTAATAAACATTATGACCTGCGCTAAGTTGAAATAATACTTAGGAAAAGTCATACAAGCATAATGTGAGAAAATGTCTTAATTCCCTTGACTGAAAGTCTAGGGTCTTACGAAATAAATTACGTCCGTAGTTCACTATGACTATATTTGATCAAATGTATGATATGTTGACCAAAAACATAAAATACTGAAATGTCTGTAACGCTTGATATCACGATAACTTGAGTATTTCTAAACCGATTTTTGCAAATTTGGTTTCTATCGACGCAGATTAGAATTCCTCAGGTCAAGTTCGTAAATGGACAATATGGGAGTAATTATCTGGGAGTAATTCTTAAAAGAATTTTGGTCTATGATCTTGATATCACGATAACTTGAGCAAATCTTAACGGATTTTTACAAACTATTTTTTATTCGATGAAGACATGAATTCCTCAGGTCAAGTTCGTAGATGGGTAGAATAGAAGTTATTATCTGGTAGTTATTCCCAAAGGAATATTTTTCTGTTTTTTTATTGGCACGATAACTTCAGTAATTATGGACCGATTTTCAAAAACTGTTTTTTATTGGAGGTCAAATGCCTTAATGGTTAAAAAAGAAGTTAGAGTCTGGAAGTTATTCCCAAAAGAATTTTTTACGTTTTTTTAATATCAGGATAACTTCAACAATTTTGAGGGGATTTTTGAGAAATTTGGCTTATTCGACGAAAATTAACATTCCTCAGCTTGAGTTCAACGATGGATACTATCGACGTAGTCCTCTGGTAGTAATTCTCAAAACAAATTTTTCCTGTTTTTTTAATTTGTCGATAACTTGAGTAATTTTTAGCGGATTTTCGAGAAATTGGTTTTATTATACGAAGATTAAAATTTCACAGGTTAAATATGAAGATGAATGCATCGAATGAGTCATCTGGATGTATTTAAACTAGATTTTCTTTTTTCTTCATAACACGCTAACTTTTTTATTTAAAGTTAAATTCACATCACTGCTTTGAAATTCAAAACACATAGGTTGCCACATAGGGAAGTCGTTGGACTGGTATCTCGGAGGTCGTCAGTTCAATCCCCTAGCGTAGACCACTTTTTTTCTTAATGAAAATTTAGTAACTAAATCAAATTAGTCTGAAATAGTAAATAATAAGCTGAACCAATAATGGCACGACAACTTGGCTAATTATGGACAGATTTTCAGATGAGTACAATAGAGTTTATTATCTATCAAAAAAACTTTTTTCTGTTTTTTCAATAGCGGAATAACTCTGTCGGTTGTGTTCATTGTTTCGAAATATTTTAAGACTCCTCTGCTGAAGAAAAATCAACAAATCTTCAACCAAAATACTTGCATGTTTTGAACATAGAAAAAGCGGAGAGCACAAATGTTTATCTGACATAATGTACGTTCAAAGCGTATATCGAATATCGTTTTATTGGCGAATTGTCGCAAAACAATAATAAACCCTACACTCCAGTAATAAAATGTGTTTCGTAAAAAACAATGAAAAAGAATGTATACTCCGTTCGTATTTCACTGACATCTTTCTTTTTATTCACACCACTGCTTCGAAAATCAGAATACATAGGTTGCCACATCGGTAAGTAGCTTGGCTGGAGTCTCGGGGGTCGGGGGTTCAATCCTAGCGTGAATCAATTTTTTTTCTTAGTGAGAAAATTTAGTGACTAAATCCAATTAATTTTAAATAGTGTAGTTTGGTATCTTTACTGAAAAGAAGTTCTGTTCCTATCGGAGTTGCTTTAACCCTTTGAAAACGTTCTGTGCCGAGATGTACATCCAGTGGAACATTACTACAAGAGTGAGATGTAAATGAGATGTACATCCGTCCCATTAGTTTTCAAAGGGTTTTAATAACACATAATGCTAATCATTCAAAAATTATCGAAAATAATTCGATCGGTTTTTTTTGTTGTCCAATCACCAAATTAGTTTTTCACATATTGATAGTGATGCAAAATTCGTAGTGAGTCCTTCAGAACGGATATCAGAATTTCCTGAGTCAAATCAGAGTCGATCTGCTCTTCCCTTACCCACATATGGATCAATTTATTGAAATTGTCATTCATTGTTCTGGTGGGAAGATCCGATGTAAAAGTTATCCACAAGCTGAAATGCCTACAAATAATATACTAATTGCGTGTTCAATTGAAATGTTAAACAAACAGAGCATCCGCTCTTCCCTTACCCATACATGGATCACGTAAAGTGAATAATTGGAAGCAGAGACACTGTTTCGACCTCGGGAAACATTGGCGGTCCTAGATCAGCGTGGTCTGATCATCATCAGTCAATTCCAATTGATTGATTGATTTATTGGCTATATATGTGTAAGGTCTAACAACCTTTTGTAGTTACATATACAATACGTCAAGTTACATATTATAGATATCGATATATACATATAAAAAATAGCATTGATAAAGTAATGAAAGAAAAGAAGGAATTAATAAAATTCGAACAAAGCTAGGCGTTTTTGTGGTCCAATTTCCCAAATTAAGCAGTTATCGAATTTCAGAGCAATCGTATGCAGTGTATGATGTGGATGAATTTCATGCATTTAGTTCAAAGGGTTCAAATGAATGAGGCGAATGAGGTGAATGAGATGAGCGAAGTAATGAAATGAATGAGAGTAGGTGTAAGGTGCTATTAGTTAACTAAGCCCAGATGCTCCCTACACCCTCGTTTAAATCCCGTTAACGAAGAAGTATTTTTAATGTCAACAGGCAGTGAATTATACTTCGTGGCCCCTCTAACAAACAGAGAGTTATTGATAATGCTTTTATCGTTCCGCGGCAGAATTAAGTTTCTCATCCTGGGAGAAGACCCGAAACTCAGTTCTTCGAAAATGTAGCTAGGCTCTCTGGTAACAATGACTTTGTGCAGAAAAGATGAATTCAAGTAATCGTGGTAGGTGAACAGGTCCTTTGCTAGGAGCGAATCCCGAAAACCAGATACCGAGTCGAAGCGCCCGATCCCATACACAAGCCGCACACAGGCATTGAACGGCTTATCAAGAATTTTTTTGACCGACGCAGATAAATCTCCAAGTACTGGACAACAATATGTGAGTTGTGGCAATAGAAGCGACTTTACCAACAACTTTCGCGGTTTCAGTGGGGCGAGGCGAGCGACTGACCACATGCTACGGAGTCCCGCAAATACCTTAGCGGAAGCAGTACGTGCTTGTTGTTCTCAGCTTAGTCTTCCATCTAGTGTCAGACCGAGATTCCTCACAGCTTTTTCACGCGTAATTGTATGGCCATCTAACACTAACTCCGGGATGTACTTAGACCAACTGTTTTCTGAGAACACACACGCTTTCGTCTTGCTCGTATTCAACAGTATACCATTCGCATCTGCCCACGACATGATGGCAGAGAGGTCTACCTTTAAGAAGTGTAAGTCAAAGAGCACAGCATCTTCGCGTATCGCTCTATATATCTGGAAGTCGTCTGCGAACAATGGCTTTTAGAGTGTTTAATATTTTCGGGCAAGTCATTTATAAAGGCAGAGAAGAGTACTGGTCCTAATACAGATCCTTGTGGTACACCGCAACTGACGCCTAACATTCGAGATCGACATCCGTTCACGAATATAGATTGGTATCGGTCCGATAGATAGCTTCTCATAAGTTGGATAGCGCTGCGTGAGAAACCAAAATACAACGACAATTTGTTGAGAAGCAGGTCATGGTCGGCCGAGTCGAAGGCTTTCGAAAAGTCGAGTAGCAAAAGGATTGTGGCAACGTTTTTGCTCATGTTAGACCGTATGTCCGTGGTCACCCTGAGGAGGGCTGAAGTCGTACTAAAGTTCTCTCTAAAGCCTGACTGAAGTTTAAACAAAAGACCTTGCTCTTTGGAAGAATGCTTATGGGCCTGTAGTCATCCAAGGTAGATCTCCGAGTGTTTTTGTGACGCGGGAGAACTCTTGCATGCTTCCAAATCTTAGGAAATTTTGCCTTGCTGGTACACGAATTGAAGATATGCAAGATGACTGGCAGCACTGGGAGAAGGGAGAAGGGAGAAGCAACCTGATGAATGCAATAGGAACCGAATCAAGTCCTACTGAATTGGACTTGATGCTATTAATCGCATCGCAAATATCCCGCTCTGATGCATTTCGAAATGAAAATCCCGGAATTTCCTTAGGAATTTGGCGTCTTGACAGGCTATTTGTTAAATTCACAGTCCTGGGGAATTCAGAGTATACTGGTCTTGAGACAAAGTGCTCATTGAGTTCGTCCACAGTAAACTGTGGAACCATATTGTCAGACTCAGGCACGAATCTCAGCCGCCTCAGATATTCTAGGGTCTTAGGAACGCTAATGGACTCGCCTATCACCTTCGCCCTCAGTTCTTTCCTGACATACAGTGCCACGCCACCCTTTTTCCTGTCAGCCCTGTCATTCCTAATACAAGCTGTTTAACAAGGGTGGCCCTCAAGCTCAACAGACTTGTTCGTTACGTAACTCTTAAAATGGGTCTCTGACACTGCAATGCAATGGACATTCACTTTACGTAATATCCTGCAAAATTCATCCATTTTGGGACGAAGCCCGTCCGAATTGATGTGAGCAACATTAAGCGCATGGAGTCCCTGGGGCAGCGCTGACTTCAGGACGATGTTAGGGATACACAGTGAACTGTCAAGCATCGCTCCATTTAAGTGCATCGCCTGTGACTGCGCCATTGCAGATGGAAACTGTTCCTTCTTTAGTGGTTTTTGAGAAAATAGTGAAGTCACAACGAGTTTCACAGGATTAAGACCGAACCAGACAATATTATAGGAGTCCGATTGAGCTATACGATGAGTTGTTAGGTCGAAGGTATAATATGAGTTTTGAATTAAGTGTTAGATGATGAAAGTTTGCTACTCACTTATTGGGAAATAGGTCCACCAAGGTAGCGTTGCTCTTCGTATACAGTATTTAAGAATTGAATAGTTAATAAAAATTTCAAGAAGAAAAAAGAAGCTAAAATATAAGAATTTAACTGAGAAAGAAAAATAAATAATTTCATTTAGAATAATCAATTTACTTGTCACGAGCCTTATAGATAATGTTGCGTTGAGCGAAGATAATCAGTTTTCCTGGCCAGCTTTCCCATCGTTTGAGTGCAATTGCCGAGGCTGCATACGTTGCTTGCGAATTTTCTTAGTGGTCGTTAGCTGGCTTTGAATGTCGTCGTTATCACGCTTACGTTTTTGTTGCTGTTTTTCGATTGGGTTGGATTCAGTTGCCTCAGGTTTCTCCCCAATTAGCCCATTTAGGAAATTGATCGAACGAACCGCAACCATTGTGCTACTTGATGGCAGTGAGTGGCAGAGGTTATGTGCTACCGTGTCCAGATTATTCTTGAATTCATCACGAACGTTGGCAATTTCCGTTTTCATGGTGTTCGCGAATTCAAGCGACAGCCTCTCATTCTCTTTAGTAATATAGCATGCCATATCGTTGAAGGAGTTTAAATTCATTTTGTCTATCACTAGCAATAAAACACGTTGCTTGAACAATGAACTCACAAAAACAGCACCGTTGAAGTTGAGAAATTTTAGTAGACTGATTGTCTTCAATAACGAGCAAATTCCAGTTAACAAGTAGATTGATTGGCGTCAAAGTTTTAGTTCATATTAAGATTGCAAAATCACAGCAGTAGAACAATAATTCAAGAAAAAATAAATGTAGTGTGCAAATCACTCGATTACTAGTAGAGTAGTAGAGTTTTTTTTTCTAATACAACTTATGAATTATTTACAATGTTGACTATTTGATTTACTGGTGTACGCTATGACGGTTGCGCAAATGATCACTTCATGAGACAGCCGTGAATATGCAACGTTGAACGAGTTGCTGATAAATTCACTGAAAAAATTACCATCTACTGATGGAAGTTCTTGGACATTAATGAGAAGCTGCTAAGAAAATTTAGCCCAAAAATTTTTTATTCGATGAAGACATTATTTCCTCAGAATTTCGTCCAAAATCTTATTTTATTTTGATTTTAAAGTTGTCGTTGCAAATTTTGGAATCATTCCTCTTGCACCGAAAAACAGACCAATCACGTCCCAATTTTTTAATATGTGGAAATCGTTTTCTGTATATCGGAATAGTGTTGAGGTAAGGTTCTATGATATGATATTATTTGGGTATGTTTTCTGTATTAGTCAGAAAACCTAAGCTGAACCAATATGTCTTAGCTGTAATATACTACTGATGTGCTACACATCGAGGCTGTCGCGATTTTGTACATTATATTCGAATGAATTATGTTGAACATAATATTTTTCGGTGCACGGTTAGCACGATAAGTCCAGTAATTCTCAACTGATTTTCAAAATTTCGTTTTTATCGACAAATTATTACTTTTTTGAAGTTGTGTTTGTAATCGATATTATCGGAGTGAAGACATGAGAGTAATTCTAAAAATAATTTTCTATTCGTTCGTTATTTTTTACCTGTCTTTCTTCGGAAACTTAAAGGGGTTATATGTACCTGGTTTCCACTAAAAAAAAGGTCTCCGTTTAGTTGACAGCTCTCTAATTTATGTTACATGAAATGAACAAAATGAACAGGTGATGGACCCACATTTACAGAATTTGGAGGTCCTTTTAAGTCTCTGTTAAAAATAAAGAAGCACTAGCGGGTATTCAAAACCGATAACACACACATAATTTGTTCATTGTTTACTTGAACTAATATATCAGATAACAGATTCAGACATTTTTATTTTTTTTTACTCGAAAACAATGTCCACATAATTTCCATTGAAGAGGCTATGAGCATTCAATGGTAGGAGTTCTGAGTTGAAGTTTTAACTATGTCTTGTTAAATTTAAGAATAACTTCAAACTGTTTTCGTCAAATATTTTTCTTTCAATTTTTACTTCTTTTTTTGGACGTCCTAATTCAGGGGGGACGGCAAAATTGAAAAAACGGACGCATTTGGACAGGGATGGACCGACCCAGAAAAATGCGGAAAAAAGTGGACGTATTTTATGGACGGTCCCAAAGAGAAAGCGTAAACGGAGGCAAAATTGAATTTTTTAAATTTTCGTTCCGTTTTTTTTTGACAGATCGTGCTCTCTCGACTCTCATACAGAGGTAAAACAGAGTGATTTTGCGAGTGAAAACCAATTGGATGCCTTAAATGGATGCAAATGGAAAATTTGATAGAAGATATTTTGTGAAATTTACGGCCAGAGCGAAGCGAAGGACGTAATTCACAGGAGTCACATTATTATTTAACAGTCCTGAAAAAACATTGAATATGAGATCTCGTACCCAGATGAGTGAAATTATCAGAAGGCTTCAGCCCGAGGTACTTTTACTCATCTGGATGCGATATGTCATATTCCGTCCCGTGTATATATATTGTAATTTATTTTTTTATACGAGCGATAGAAAGACTTTACACTGTGAGAGAAAATCCGCTTTCCGTTGCGACGTATAAATTAGAAACAAAAATGTTGAAATGCGATTGGGTGTATTAAAGATGTTACTCGTCAATTTCTCAAAAATTAACTGTATTCTTCAATCATCCCTTGCGCTTCTACTGAATTAACCTTGAGAACTTAAATATATCTTTCCAAATTTTTGTGCTTCTGACAGCCAATTACCTGATCTCTTAAATTAGAAACAAAAATGTTGAACTGTGATTGGGTGTACTGAAGAAATTACTCACCTAGAACGCTGTCATCACAAAAATGTCACTATTTTCCGAAATTTCGATTTCAAATAGATTTTCTATTCAATTTTATAGTCAGGAGTGAAAATTTCGGAAATAGTAGTATTTTTGTGATAACATGGTTCTATGGGATTCTACGGCAGAGTAGCAAGACATGTACTTACTCAAAGACTCGGTGTGGGGGGTCATTTGAAAGAGAAAGACATAACGTTTTCGAAAAAAATACTTTTAGAACTTTTAAGTGAAGCACGTAGACCACCGAACTCAAAAAGTTTTCATCTCATTTCTCATTTTCACTTTTCGCCTATTATGACATACTCCAGCCCTAGTCCAGATCACTTTGCATCGTTTTAGATACTAGGGACCATTGCCCAAACAACCATACTTATTAGTCTTGGGACCGGCACTGGAGTTTTTTATAAATCGCTTTTGAAAAATCATCATTATTTTGACTTTAAACTGTTCCACGTTCAGACACTTTCACCTTCCAAGCAAACAGGCATCCAAACTTTTTGTATTAATGAGGTCTAATTCAGATCAAAGCGATTCATCTTTGCGAAAATATTACACACAATTGTTTTTAGCCACCCCTTGGTAGACCATTTTTGTTATAGCTATACAGCTCATACATGGTCGCTAACAGAAAAATGTTGTTCTACGAATTTCTCGGATTGGTCCAAGGAATCAATGGGCCAATAATCACAATAGTCGGTGAGGTATTGTATATGAGTTGCATACAAACTGTTCGAAGAATTCGCAGATTGACTCTTAAATAAATATTTCCAAATTTCTGCTGTGCTTCTGTCATACCATTACCTGATCTCTTATATTTGAAACAAAAATGTTGAGCTGCGATTGGGTGTATTGAAGAAATTACTACGTAATTTCTCAAAAATTAACCACATTGTTCAATGAGTCGATTTACCTAGTGCAAATATGAATGAGTTATTGAGGGAAAAAATATTGAGAAAGAAGAAGACACGATGAAATATAATTTTTGAAATCCAGAAAATCAGTCAAGGGACCTGACCCACCCAAAAGGTGGGACCTAGTAATTTTCTTTCTTCAATAACAATATAGAAATTTGTAGACGACATTCAATTTACAACTTAAAAATAAAACTAAATCTTCATAAATTTATTATTTTCAAGTTCAAAAATTTTTTTCTTTTTCAAATTTTTTAAAGTATAATTAGTAAAAATCGTATAACGATAGAGTTTCGTCAGGGAATTGCGGGAAATGGGCGCTTTACAGAAATAATGCGACCTAACCTATTTGTTTCACAGTTACTTTTACAGGTGGTATAAGGTTTACTTTAATTAATTCATTCGTTCAACGCTTGTTATATTCATATTTGCTTCACAAAGTCTGATCTGCAACGCTCAATTAAAGATCATTCTTTTAGTATCACTAATTCACTCAGCAAGCAGATAGTAGAATTAGAAATCGTATGGGAGCACATTTAGTTCAATTTGAAAAAAAGGCTAAATGCGCCATTCAAGAATTTTAAGAATTTCTCTCTTCGCAAATTATTATTCGGCTTGTTCGTCATCCACAATAAAAGACAAAATGTGGATATTTCTGTAGAAATATAAAAGAGACAGCGAATCAAAAAAATATTTTTTTTAGGTGTGAAAACACAATAAAATTGAACCATGTAATGCCTCAAATTGTATGACCGACGAGAGATACAATTTATTTAAATCATAAGTTCAATTTGGAAAATTCTTCTTACTCGTCGTACAAAGCAGATGATATCAAAATTAAACAAAATACATAAATTTATCAATAAAAACCAATCACACAGAATCCGTAATAATATTTTGAAAATGTAGTTCCTTGCTAATTTTGAACAACATCTTAGATGGAAACTCAAATTCAATGCATTAACCAATTTTCCAATAATTATCCAAAATCTTTATACAGCTACGATCATATATTTTTGGCCAGCATATGCGTTTTATTTGTCCAATTACTTCCACATAATACCACAACCAAGGTGCATACTTTTTTTACACAGAATAGGATAGGATGTGTTTAGTGAATTGGCGCATTTACATTTTCAAAATTTCAGTTGCTCTGTCGATCGCTTAATCGCTTGAAATTTTAAATTCTTCTATCTATCGCTTAATCGATGCTACTTAAATTGAATTTGATTGAAAATTATATTCAATCGTGAAAAGGTCATTACAATAAATTGTAGCGTTGAGATATAGAAATCCTGAAATCATGAACGCATCACATTCCTTTTGTTTAGGCAGTTGACATTTCATCTGTACAATTTAAAAACAAACATTAGACAATTTTCGATTCGTGGAACACTACAAAAATTGTGCTTTAAAGTCTATTAAAATAATTTCAAATTTAATAAAATTTTGACCAGG
>CM055403.1:99268555-99311339 GCA_029228625.1 Pseudolycoriella hygida
AGCTAAAATTCGAACACCAAAAAAACCTAATTTATTGCTTGGGAAAATTCAAGATGGCGCCGGTTTGACTGCTGGCAGCCATTTTCTTAAGATCCCAAAAAATTCTCCTGACCAAACTCTATAACTTTCCCAAAGAAGCCAACTGTCTAGCTATTGTCACTCCGAAGTTAAAATTCGAAAACTCCGAGCATTACCGAAAAACCCTCAAAATTGACCACTTTTTCCCATGCCACGACTTTTCCAGAATTTTCCCGGAAAAGCGGCATATGAAATTTTTCATTTGGGGCCGAGACTGACGTTCCCTGAAAATTTTAAGGAAATCGCTCGGGCGGTTCTCGAGAAAAAAAAAGTAGATAGGTACATACATAGATACATAGATAGATAGATCGTTGACACACCACACAGGAATAAAATTGTTATTAATTACAAAGGTAATTTGACCACTTTTCCATAGGAATTGGTCATCTTTGATTGGCGATATCTCAGCCAATTTTCAACCGATTTTGATGAGTGAGGGCTTGTTGGAAAGCTGCTGCGACGTAGTTTTTTTTTTAAATAATTTGAGGGGGGGGGGGGAGGGGGCGAGGGGAAAAACTTAAAAGTTCGCCTATACATCGTGTCTTGTCCCAAAGGTTTTTGTATGGAGGTTTTTGGGTTTGTGGACGTTTTTTGGGGTGTGGGGACTGCGTTACGCTCTCCGCTACCGCTCCGAGCATGATCAGCAATTGGCGATTTAATTCCGGAATGAAGCAAATCATAAGAGAAACAACGAGAATTTCCGAGACAGCAAGAACATTAATCGATCATGTTATAACTAATGACAGGAAAATCAACTACAAAGTGCTGCACGATGAACATATTAGTGATCATTGCAATGTCGAGATATTGCTCAGAAGCTATGAGAGTGAAATTCAGCGAAAATCGTTCAAGCTATTGAAATATGAACGCAGTGAGTTGAGTGACCACTTAAAAAATGTGAATCGGAACCAAGGCATAGATTAATACAAAAACAAATTATTTCATGTCTGAGGTTAGACTGTGTCGCAAAGTTTACAAAAAAAGTTGTGTAAAAAAATGATGGTAGAGTAAAATGGTACAATCCGGATCTGAAAAAACAAAAACATCAACGAGACATTCAATATAAAACTGCGAGGATAACAAATCTGAATGCTGACTGGGTAATTTACAAATCTTTAAGAAACAATTATGCGAACAGCTTGAAGTGTGCCGCAAACTCAGATTTCAGAACTAAAATTCAGAAATGTGCTGGTGATCAGAAGAGAATGTGGCGACATTTAAAAACTTAACTAAACTGGTAAAAAAAGCAGCAAACTGCAATGCATTAAATTTGACGGAGGCACCATTGTGAACGAACGTGAAAATAAACTTGAAATTGCTAACTCGTTCAATAAATTTTTTATAAAAAGTGTGATCGATATTAACGAAAGTATAGACAAGGAAGGTTCTTTATTTGACCCGTTTAAAATTCCCTTTTGTGAAAGTGTTTTCAAATTTGAGATAATATCGTTGGACGTTGGACACATTGTGGAGGATAACTTCCTCATTGAAAAACAAAACTGACTTTAATTGTGTGACCTTGAATTTCATTGTTGATTCTTGGAGCTATATTGGTGAAAGTCTCTTAGACATAGTGAATTCATCACTTAAGTCTGGCATCTTTGCAGATACATGGAAATTATCGGTGGTTGTTCCTGTTGAAAAAGTATGCCTAGCTAAAAAACCTAGTAATTTCAGACCAGTGAATATGCTATGCACTTTTGAAAAAATATTAGAATCGGTGGTCAAGAAGCAATTGGTAGGACACATTGACGAAAACCTCATTTTGATATCAGAACAATCGGGTTACCGAAGAGCACATTCCTGTGAAACAGCGCTGAATCTTGTGATTGCTGATTGGAAAGAAGAACTTGAGCGTAAAAATTTCATCTTGTGTGTGTTCATAGATTTCAAACGGGCGTTCGAAACTATAGACAGAATTCGAGACAAGGAGCTGAAATGGTTCATCCTATCTAATAGACGTCAAAAAACCAACTTCGGAGAATCTTCATCTGACGATATCAACAACGATTTGGGTGTTCCACAAGGGTCTGTACTCGCAGCATTACTCTTCATTCTATACCTGAATGATGTAAAATACGCTTTCAAGTATAGCAAAATTAACCTGTTTGCAGACGACACTCTCTGCTACATCGTGGGAAATGACATAGATAAGATGGTTGAGAAAATTAATCAGGATCTCGAAACCTTCAATGAATGGCTAAAAGTGAACAGGTTGAAATTGAACGAGGTAAAAACGAAATTCATGGTAATTGCCCACAAGAAAATCGACCACGTAAATCCTGTCATGATTAATGGAGAAAATATCGAGAGAGTCTACCTCATGAAATATCATAGCTGCACAATTGACGACCGTCTTGACTTCGACGACAATTGCGATTAAGTTTGCAGAAAAATGGCCAAGAAAGCCGGCTTTCTGGGAAGGATATCTAAAAAACTGGACAGATCGATGAGAATTTTGATCTATAAAAGCAGAATTGCACCGCACTTTAGCTACTGCTCAACGATCTTATACCTGTCTGCAGCGTCCCACATCGAACGTATCCAGAGACTACAAAACAGATGCATGAGGATTATATTGAAAAAGGATCGTAGAACTAATGCGAAAGCATTGCTCGATCAGTTGAATTGGTTGTCAGTGGATCAAAAAATCAAATACGATGTTTTGGTATTTATCTACAAAATTTGGAACACCCTTCTACCGCAATATTTGGATAACTGCTTCCAATCTGAAGAGGGTCGTTCATATATTACACGGAGTGTTACACATGGTGATATCAAACTTCCGCTTTATATGAAGAGTTCAACGAGAAGGAGCCTGATGTACAATGGTATCAACTTCCGCAAGAAACTAAATTCTGTGATAAATTAGAAAAATATAAAAATCTGTGCCAGCAATTTGTCAAAATTAAAATCAAAATTTTAATTTGAAAAATCAAAAATCAAATTAAATTTATAATTGTGGTCTTTAATAGTTGTATAACTAATTAAATAAATAAAACTAAACTAAACTGAACAAAAAGTAAAACTATTATCGGTAAATGATTCACCCCTAATTTCACTGAAGAAGTGTTTAAAATCAAATCTGTTGCACTGAGAACACTACATCGAAGACCTGGCTGGTGAGTAAATTTCGGGGACATTTTACGAGCCTGAACTTCAAAAAGTGCTGTATGATGAGGGCGCTGAGCGCGCCATTGAAAAAATTATAAAATAACGGCGTCAAGGAAAAACTGTTCACAGTATTTTGTAAAGTTTCGCGGGTATCCGGATAAGTTCAACTGTTGGATAAATTCGTCAGAAATCACACCAATATGAATGACTTTTATACGACACTGTTATCAAATGGCTCCATGGACATTTATCCTGGAAACAAAACTAGCTCTTTCACGCCTAATATACCGCGCAGTGTGGCGTTATCGGTCGATTGGGACGTGGCACTAGCCGAAATTCAATACCCGTACTCATTTTTTGCTGTCCAGGAAGAAGAAAATGTACTGGATATAAAAACACTTATCGCAACCAAACAGTATATAGAATCGAAAGGAACTTTTCCCTTTCCACCAGGATTCTACAGTAATGTGGAGGAGATAATACATGTTTTAAATGAGGAAATAATAAGAAAAACTAAACTAAAGGATTTTTTTCATTTTGACATCAAATCAAACAGAGTTGGGGTAAAAGGAGAAAACAAGGTCACCGAAGGTTCTACAATAGTCATTTCTTTTAAAGCACAAGGAAGATTAGCATTACAACTCGGCTGTCAGCCCGGTATTGAACTTTCTGTTAGTTCAAAGTCACCATATGTTGCAAATGTCGCTAGCGGTGTACCCAGCATAATGCTAATTTATTGCGATGTTGTTGAACCGCAAATAACTGGAGACGCATGCTCGAAATTATTGAGAACTTTAAATACATCTAATGACATTGCTATTTTGCAAGAACGTGCAGTACCGAATTCAGCCAGCTGCGCTATATACTAGTACAAAAAAAGTATTTTGATTCAATCAGAATTGATATAAGGGACGTGACTGGTGAACCGATGCCATTCCAATAGGGAACGCTGACGGTTAAACTTCACTTTAGAAAAAGAAGAAATTAAGAAAAAGTGGAGCAGGACATGCTGTACCAATATTACCTGAACCAGGCAGGATCCGGAATAGGGGAGTTTTATTCAGCCCCCTTTTACCAACAAGGTTATGGTATCAGCTCTTTCCTAGGAGGATTATTCAAAACCGTACTCCCAATTTTAAAAAGGGGCGGCCTTGCTGCTGGAAGAGAAATCTTGAAAAACGGTGCAAATTTTCTAAATGATGTGGAAAATAACGTAACCTCTCCTTCAGCATTCAGTAACAGAGCGAAAGAGACAGTTGAAAATCTGAAGAGAAAGGTGATGTATAGTGAAGGATTTAAGGCCCTACCTCCAGCGCCAGTTGGGATTAAAACCTCGTAAAGTACGGTCTACTCGCAAAACCAAAAAGTAAAATCGAAAAAAATTGTAAAACGCAAAATACCAGTAAAAAAACAAAAATAAGGGAAACAGAGACATTTTCACTTTTTAAAAGAAAATCATGACGTCCATTAATCACGCAACGGCCTTAAACGTAAAATCGGAGCTGGATATTTTCAGCAAACTACCCATTCAAACAAATGTAGAAAGTGGATCCCTAAAGCTATAGTCCGATAACTTCCATTTCAAATGACGGTCCTATAGAATTCTTGGTTAGCGGATGCAGCAACGATGAATACTTGGATTTAGGCCGCGTTTATATTTACGTGAAGGCGAGACTAAATACGATTACACCGCCTGTGGTGAAAGGTATACCTGCTCAGGCCGCCGGTATCCTCGGCCCTACCAATAACTGGCTTCATTCAATGTTTTCTCAAGTTGAAGTTTACTTAAACCAGAAATGCATTATTCCACCCAGCAATTGCTACCCTTATCGCGCCTACATTGAAAACCTTTTGAATTATAGGTAAGCCGCTATATACATTTATATGTGTGTACTTGTGTAAAAATTGTTGTTGTTTTTTGGTTACAGTTCAGAGAGTAAAAATACACATCTTACTTTGGGTGTGTGGGCAGACGATACGACTAGTCATATGGACGCTGTGACCAACGATAATGCTGGTTTTAAAGCCCGTCGAGCACTTACTAAAGATAACAAGATAGCATTGCGATTTATTCAATATCGACAAATATAGTAGACTCGGTCTGGGCGGCGTTAATAAATTGTCTCCTATCAAAAAATGCTCTGGGGTTAGTATTGACAAAAGAAGAGGGATTACCACTTTTCTTCAGTATAGAGCGGTGATAACAATAGAGGTAATTAGGGCGGGGTGTGACTAAATGATTTATTACCTAGAGGAGGGGTGATAACAATGGAGGGGTGAAATTAATGGGTTTTGACCACTTTTCTTCAGTATGGTGACAATAACGCTAGTTGACATTAATGGTCTGTGGCTAAATAATTTATTACCTTTGGGATGGTGATAACAATGGTCCAAATTCAGATTAATGGTCTGGCTAAATATTTTATTACCTACGGGATGATGGTAACAATGGCTCTAATTCTGATTATTGTCATCCAGCTGCAACTTTTTGGCGAGTACTGTCTAATACCCTGTAATAAATATTATGAGAATGACATTTATGGCCAGAATCAATGGGCTGAATCAGATTGCTATTTTTATTTTGAATTTGCGCAGCTGCCCGCGGTTTTAGCGATACCCAGATGTTCAAAACATCATAGAGATGACCAAATCCTGCGGTGTTAAAATGCGGATATACAAAATTGTTGAGTGAAATTTACAGAAAAGTATTTTAGATGGTGACGATATAATTTAAATTAGTCATGAGCATTGATTTTCATAACTATTTGACAAAAATCACGTGCATCTGGAGGTATTTGTACCTTAATATCAAATTTTACACATCAAAAATACTCGAGGGGGAAAACCCGGTATGATTTTATACCAATATGACAAAAGCCAATTGTATTGGATTCTTTTAAATTATTATCTCACAATTAAATAAAAGACCCACGTGTGTTATTTTAAAATACTTGACCCTACCTAATAGATTCATCATTGAAGGGATTTTGTCAAAAATTTTGCACCCCTTACCGCTGATTTCTATAGGAATTTAGATATCGTTTTATAAAAATGATATTTTCTCAGTCATCGTATTTGTTACATGAAAAATTATTGTTAAAGTAGGGTTTTGAATAACCGGTCAATTACTGTCGTGCCGGTCAATATTTTTCGGCGGCGGCTGTGAAATTTTTTTCAGTAATCGGCGGCGGCGCATTTCGGCTGAGGAATTTTATCGGCGGCTCGCTTCGGCTGGCATCAGATTAATTATCGGCGGCGGCGGCGCATTTCGGCGCAAAAATCGGCGCAAGCAACAAAATTATCGACAAAAAATTTTCTACCTAATAAATAACTAATTCATTGAAAACAAAATCTTTCTTATAGAATAATGTCAACTTGTTTTTGAGAATATCTTATATATTACTCGAGCTTTGCTTGATCGTGGAACAATTAAACTGAAACGTGGAAATTTGGTTGGAAAGTGGTTCCGCCACTAATCGGCTATGACACAGCAAGAGTTTCAGTGCTTGAGTTAGGATTAACTTTGGAGTTTTGACGTTAGATGTAGTTATACATTCATTCTCAGATATAATTCACTAGTCCTAGTTTAACCGTAGATTGTTCATATAGAACATCAAATAGTCGGTACTTCACCCCATATCAGCATATCAAGGTGCATGACTTGACTGATGATTGGCACTGGATGCCGAAATGTGGAAGCTTCTAATATGTTCAAGAACACAACTGTTCTAGTTGAGTTCAATCTGAGCGTCATTACAATGACAAAATAATTCAAAATAAAAATTCTCAACCTGTGACCTTCTGTTACTTGTCTATGTGATCGAAAATTAAAGTAAAATTTCCACGTTTCAGTTTAATAATGTCAACGTTTTTTGTACATGTTTTTGGATGAATTTTAAAAAATTGAAGAAGAAACCGCCGACGCTGTAAATTTAAACATTTGCTCTCATTTTATATCATCTATTATCTTCTCTAATTATTGATAGTATGTGGTATTACCAGATTCAAGAAAAAAAACAAGCATGATTCGAGACTCGACAGTGTTTCATTGTTTCGAATTTGACATTGTTTCGAGTTTTTCGTCTATTTACATTGCCATTTTTTTTCTCTTCTGTTGCGTCGTCGTCGTCGTATGATAACAATTTTAACATGCTCAATTCAACTCAAAAAGCTTCGTTGTTCCATATTATTTAACAATTTCAATACTCACTTAGTGTTTTTCAAATCTAATGTAAGTTTGCCACACCACGAAATTTTGAGGAATTTAAGAAGTTTCTTCTCTGGCGGGTTCAAAATCGTAAGACTACGTCCACAAAACGAATTATGGCGACAAAATCATCAAAGAAAAAGCCACATTCAAGAAAAAAGCCTGATTTGCCACCTCCTAATCCTCCTAGCAATGATAGCGGCCGTGACTCGACTGTTGATGAAACTATTTTAGACTATGCAATCATCATTGACAGGAGTAAGTGGTCGTTCATTGGAAATGTAATTCAGGTCCATGTTTGAAGTCTCAAGAGTTTGATTACTAATTTTAGAAAAAAAGAGTTTGGTATGGAAATATTTTGGCCAGCTGATGAACAACGCAACTAACAATCGAGTCGATGAGGGGTACAACTTTTGCAACATTTGTTTACAGAGGGCACAGACAGAGTTTCATTCTCAATTGCTAAATGATGTTCGCTTAAAACCACTGCAACAAATTCCAAGGTTGGTTCTTATTGCGGGATACGAAACTGAATTTCTTTTATTGCACTCCACGGTGAGCTTGACCTGGGGCTTCAACACATTGTAAGAAAGAAATTTCGGATTTAAAGGAAAATCGATAAAATATTTGGGAAGCTTTTTCTGGTCCATGGCATTTACATTCAGTCAAAACTAAAGAAAATCACACGTCCGATTTGCTGAAATTTGGTAAATTGATGAATATGTCGGGTAAATAGGTGAATATGTCGAGTAAATTGGTAAATAGGTCGGAAAAATAGGTAAGTAAAGCAGGAAATACGTCGAGTAAATAGACAAAAACGTCGGGTAAATAAGTAAGTATGTCGGGTAAATAATTTTCTTTTAGAGCAAATAATTTGCCTTTCGGGTAAATGGTACACGATTTTGTCGAGTCGTTACCCCCTCGCTTATCGTCTTCACGTCTCTGATCGCAAATCGTTTTTTTGACCAAATGCCCCTTGAGTAATACCATTTTTATAAGTTTCTCACGTCATTACGCTTCACATTATTCCAGCATACACAAGTTTAAAAATGGCACAAGCACAACGAATTTGTCCAATCATTTAAGTGACATTCACAAGGTGACAGAGAAAGACAAAGTGACTTTCGCTGATGCGTCCAAAAAGCTAACCGAATATTTTGGCTCCGATGCGAACGGGAGCTCCAGCAGTGCGACCGAGGCCGATCAAAATTATTTGTTGTCACGGCGTTTAGCTATTCTTTGCGCTCGAAGTTTGATCAGCTACTCTTCTGTGTCCAGTGATAGCGTTGCATTTACTGATTTTTTGAAGGCGTAAAAAATTATTCTTTTTCGTGGTCCAGACAGAACCACTTTGACCCGATCGGCGTTGAGCGATGTATATTTTGAGATGGTACCCGTGATCAAAGAAATCGTGAAAGACTTGAAATATTGTGCAATTGTGTATCAATAATGAATTCGAATTGCTTAACATTAATCTCAAGACCGGATTAATGCCTATCAAACACGGAGCAGAACAAATCGCTGAACAATACTTTCTTACATTGAAAGCATTCGGAATCGAAAACGTTTCGATTTATGTTGTTGGTGACAAAGGATCCAATGTAATCAAATTTATCAACGATGAAGACCTCGATCATCAATACTGCTTGGGGCATGTCATACACAACCTGATCAACACGGATGGATTCGAGGCAGTGTCTGAAATTGGTGATGTTCTGAAGAAAATCAAGAAAATGGTGAAGAAATTGCGTTTTCGAAATACTCAATTAGAGCGAGAGGTATGTCTAGAACTGATTTTTCCTTTTCAACTGATTGAATTAAATTTTTTTCGATTTTAAATTTTACTGTTGAGACAATATTTTCTCGATTGTCGTGATTTTCTCAAAGCTTGTTTTTTGCAAAAATTAAGAAATATTCAAGAAAACCACGAAAACTTCAAGAAAATCATGAAAATTTCGCAAAAAAACGGAGAAAATAAATTAGGGTGGGACTAGAGAGTTTTTGAAAAAAAAAAATAAAATAAGAAAAACGACCCACTCCAATAAATCCTAGTTGCGGCTGCAAAAAAGTTTTACTTTTCGCCTTTTTACAGGATAAAAATGTCCGGAACGAAATCTTAGCGTTAATTGATGGAATCGACGAGGCCGTTCTCAATGATTTATTTGATGGCCTGGAAGACGATGAGGGATTTCCTGCCACCAAAGGGTACCTCTGACATTGACTGCACTAGTAGATGATGAGTCTAATCCGATGAAAACGATTAATAAAGGACGATACATTAGCCTAAAGGGGTATACAAAGACGCGATGGCATAGCGTTCTTATTATGCTCGAGAGTCTAGGAACGCAACGTGCAGCTGTGAATAGAGTTTTACCGACGGTCAAGAATCCTGCCGTCATCACTGTCGATGAATGGGATTTGATACACGGTCTAATCCGTTTTCTTAAAACATTCCAAGAGGCTGTCGAAACGTTCTCGTCTGAAAAAAGACCAACACTTTCAAGCGCTTTACTCTTTCGTATTGAAATCGAGTCTGCATTGACACCTGATGACAAAGATCATTATCTCATCGCTGAATTGAAGGAAAAGATGTTGGAGAAGCTCGACTACAGATTCCCGATCACAGATGAAATCTTAATAGGAACTCTGTTGGATCCACGTCTTCAAAATCTACCGAGACTGCATGAAGAATTGGACAAAAGGAACACCACGAAGTTTGAATTTCTTAAGAGTGAAATTTCGAAGATCGCACCAATCTCTCAAACGTCAAATTTATCCGAGCAGCTTGGTTCCATGCCATATCCAAATTTACCAGAGGTATCTCAATCATCGACTAAGAGAAAGAAACCGTCCATTCTTGCTAATCTTATCAAGAAACACGCGTACGAAGCCAATGAATCAAACAATGAACCAACAAACCAAAATTCGAAAGTGGACGAGGAGATCCACAAATATTTTTTAACGATTATTCCTAAATATGATATCGAAGATTTTAACATCCTCACATTTTGGAGGAATCACAAAACTAGTTTGCCCCTTCTGAGTGAGCTGGTAAAAAAATTTCTTTGTATTCCAGTTACGAGTACGTCAAGCGAAAGAGCATTTTCATATGCTGGCATATTAATAAGCGCTAAGCGCAGTAGTCTTGGACCCTATGTGGTCGAAAAAACCCTTTTTATTCATGACAACTATGATTTAGTTAAGAGAAGAAACTATTCATCGGCATAGACGACTGAATTTTTGGTATTGTTGGTTCAGTTAGTATAATTTTTTAGTTTTCTGTATTGTTGTGTTGCTGGTTGAGAAGCGAGAATAATAAAAATACAGAAAATTGATTAAGCACTATTGAACAATGAGTGCTGCTTCCGAAGAATCTACATTCGACGGTAGCCAAAATTCAGAAATAATCTACGGTCCAAACATTAATCACAAACGCATCCGAAAACATTGGCAGAAACTGGCTAAGGTAAAAGCTAGGTTAGTGTTTTTGTTGAAATGCCGTCGAAAAGATCTCACACCGAGATTTATTACGGACCGTGTCAAACATTTGCTAAACAAGTTTGGAAAGGGTCCAGAAAACGTAAAGAAGCAAACATAAGCTGTGTCAACTAAAGTATGCAGCCAAATGCTCAACATGGAAATCGCAACAAGTTGTCATGACATGACAAAAATCGAAAAAGTCATTGACAGCCTTGAAGAGGGGTTACAACGCAATTTTTCCATAAAACTGGTTGCCGATTGGGGAAAACAAAACGAAAAGGCATACCGTGAACAACTTAAAGAATCGAACTCCCATTTAGACGAAAAGCTAAAGAAACTGTTAAAAAGACAGAGCCAACTGAGAGACATTGAGTACGATGAAAGTTTCATCAAAAATTTGAGCGGTATAGAAATTCCAAGGGAAGTACTCACCATTTTAAGCCTTGGGCCAAAATTTGCTGTAACACCCAAAGAACTCCCCATATTGGATTTGGCGTCGGATGTTGAGCACATAATAAAATGGCAAATTCCGATAAATATAAGCCGAAAGGTGAGAGGAGATGCTTGGTACACCATCACCAAATTCTCGAAAGAAAAAAGAAAATTGAATCGCATTGATAAATACCTACAGAAAGCGGCGTCAATGGCAAAAAGATTCTTAAAAGAGAATCCGGAAATTATGGTGTCCAACAGCGAGAAATTAGGAGTAGTGATAATTTCCAAACGACAAGAATATAAGGAAAAAATGAGTGCGCTCCTGGCCGATGTTGAAAGTTTCACCCCACTGAACGATGATCCAACCCAAACCATTAAAAACAAAGTCAACAGCTTCATGGATAACCTATACAAAGCGAACATCATATCCAACAAGGTAAAGAAGAGCATCAAAACTTGGAACACAATTCCTCCGAGGATATTTGGACAGATAAAGTACCACAAGCCTGGCAATCCATTGAGACTGATAGTGTCAACCATCAACTCAGCGGCATACAAAATGGCCAGATTTCTCGCAACAATCCTGAGGAAATCATTTAAAGGCAAATACAACATCAAGAACTCTAAAGAATTCGTCAAAAAGACCCGTAAAATGCACATCAGTGAAGGTCACGTGTTAGTGTCTTTTGATGTTGTCAACTGTTTTGGGAACATTCCAGTTGAACTGGCACTTGATTGACAAAGATTTTCACCTGGTAGAACCGCACACATGTGTAGAGAAGGAAGACTTCATGGGAATGCTCAAAATATGCCTCACAGAAGCGAACTATTTCGTATATGATGACAAATTCTACAGACAAAAACGGGGTATGTTCATGGGCTCGTCTTTGGCTCCAATTCTCGTGGAAAGGGTAGTAGAACACATTGTGGAAAAAACGTTGGAAGAGTTAAACCTTCAGCACGACTTCTGGTTCACGTATGTTGACGACCATCTCACGTCCATGAAAAGGGAAATGATCCAAGTTGTTCAAGATAAACTGAACTCTTTTCACCCATTAGTACAATTCACGGTGGAGGTACAAAAAAGTGACAGTGACAATTCAATCGAATTCTTGGACACAACGGTGTACAACTGCGAGGAGAAAATTAACAAAATGGTTCCACAAGCCAATAGCATCGAAAAGGTTATTGAATTTTCATTCTAAACATCCAATGAACATGATCCTAAACACCGCAACAGCCTTTGTCAAGCGAGTTTTCACCATCAGCCACAAGTCTTTTCAGAATGAGAACAAGGAAACGATTAAAAAGGTGCTGAAGAACAACAATTTCCCAGAATCTACAATTGAAGGTTTGATCGCAAAAATCCATAGTTCCTCGCAACGAAATGAGTCCGGAAATATGGTAAGCTACCCGTTCATTGACGAAACAACAATTGTGAACTCAAGTAGATCACCTGATGAGACCACACTTTTCGTTAACAATGATCCAACGGAAAATCAAGTAGCCCAGATGGTACCCAACGTAAACTCAATAACCCTTCCCGAGCGGAAACAATTTGTTGGAATGACGTTTGTAGCAGGACTATCGGAAAAGTTGACCAAATCTATCAACCGAATAGTTCCACACCTGAAAATTTCTCCGAAACCTGTCACAAAGGTAGGGGAAATTTTCACGGACATGAAACAAAGGCTGACGGCGGACCAACAATCGCTCGTAGTTTACAGGGTTAGGTGCAAGGTTTGTGGAAAATTCTATATTGGAGAAACAACTTGGTGCTTGTGTGATAGGATTAAAACACACACCTCAGACGTAAAAAACAAGGCCAAAAATCCCAAGAAAACTGCGTTGGTGAAACATGTTTGGGACACTGGACCGGACCACCACGAGTTTGATTTTGATGGGAAGGAAATTTTGAAAAAAGTTAGGAAAAAAGGCGTCCTAAAAATACATAAAGCGAACCAAATTATTCTCCATGGAAACGAAACTGTAAATTTTAAATCGGATGCCGCACATATTTCACCTGTTTTTTACAACATTATTAATAACAACGCAAAACCTCCGAATATAAACCCACCCAAACCAACTTCATACTCCCTCCCAATAGCAACAGGTGTTTTGACAGCAAACGACACTGAAAGTGTCAACAACATAAATAATAATCACAATCCCGAACCGAGATATAATCTGCGGCCAAGAAAGAGATTCATAAAATATTTTTAATTATAAATCTTTGTGATATTATCGTAAGTTAGTTTAATTTTTTCAAAAACAATGCTTAGGTCTATACTTAATAATTTATTACTTGTAGCCATGATTATGATCAGTAAAATGATCGAATGCAAGGGAGAGTAATAAACGTATCTAAGTCATAGACCAAGCGTTTTTAAAATTGGTTTAGATTCAAGCAACACAACAACGAGTTAACAATTTTTTAGGTTCAGAGTTAATTTAATTTTCTAAAAAAACTTTTCTTTTAGAAGAAATAAAAATCACTTTCTAGATAACCAAAAAAAAATAAATCAAAATTCAATCTTTTTTTTTGTAAAGTTTTTTATGACTTCTAAATATTTTGCGCCGAAAAAACTTGAAAAGAAATATAGGCGGCTGGCGGCGGCGCAAAGTTTATATTTTTTCGGCGGCGGCGCAATCGGCTAGCCGATTTAAAATTTTTCGGCGGCGGCGACATCATTTTTTCATTTTTTTTCGGCGGCGATCGGCGCGGCTGGCGCCGGCGCACGGGTCTATGCTCAACTGTCTCATTGGCAAAAAAAAAAAATTTTCTTTTTTTACATTTGAGCATGCTCAACAGTCTCAAAAGCCTCAATAAGATTGTGAAAAATATTTTTGTCGAAAATGAGTACATTCAACAGTCTCATTGGCAAAAATAATTTTTTTTTCTCATATTTGAGTGTGCTCAACAGTCTCAAAAGCCTCAATAAAATTGTGAAAAATATTTTTGTCGAAAATGAGTACACTCAACAGTCTCATTGGCAAAAATTTTTTTTCACATTTGAGCATGCTCAACAGTCTCAAAAGCCTCAATGAATTTGTGAAAAATATTTTTGTCGAAAATGAGTACACTCAACAGTCTCATTGCTAAAAATTTTTTTTTTACATTTGCGCATGCTCAACAGTCTCAAAAGCCTCAATAAGATTGTGAAAAATATTTTTGTCGAAAATGAGTACACTCAACAGTCTCATTGGCTAAAAAAATATTTTTCACAATTGAGCGTGCTCAACAGTCTCAAAAGCCTCAATGAAATTGTGAAAAATATTTTTGTCGAAAATAAAATGGGGGAAATTACTTCATAATAATCCTAAAATAATCCCAAATAATCCCAAATAATCCAAATAATCCCAAATAATCCCAATAATCCCAAATAATCCCAAATAATCCAAATAATCCTAAATAATCGCAAATAATCCCAGTAATCCCAAATAATGCCAAATAATCCCAAATAATCCAAATAATCCTAAATAATTGCAAATAATCACAGTAATCCCAAATAATTCCAAATAATCCTAAATAATCCCTAAAAATTATATGTTTTTATACTAGCAGCCCCCTGGACCCCCGCTAATTATAAGTCTGCAATTCTTTATGTGCCTGCGGTGTTTTATGTGCCCGCGGCGCTTTATGTGCCCGCGGCGCTTTATGTGCCCGCGGCGCTTTATGTGTCCGCGGCGCTTTATGTGCCCGCGGCGCTTTATGTGCCCGCGGCGCTTTATGTGCCCGCGGCGCTTTATGTGCCCGCGGCGCTTTGTGCGACTACGGAGCTAAAGATCTTGAACATCAATAGCCTTTATAAACGGAGCATTTGTAGCTTCATGCATAACTCGATCTGTGGACAGTCTCACAGTACGATTCAATTCAAAACAACCTTTCATAGGTATGGAACCAGAAATCGTAAACAACTCTACTGTGCTTCAACACGAATGAAGTTAGGGAAAGGTGTTCTAACCATATCTGATAGTGCTCTGTACTGTTCTCTCTAGGCATACGTCACAACCCTAGTCCCACTTTCGTTTCAGAAAAAGCTAAAACAGTGGCTATCGGAACAGCAGTACCCTGGCTGAAAGCTTAGATGCTATGTGTCCTTTCCAGCTCTGTCAAACAATATTCATAGTATGAGATTCAATTAAAGGGGTTATAGAGTGTGGGCCTACCGAACGGTACTCTTCATCTCAAATCTCATAGTGTTAATTTACATGTGGTATTGGGGTGGGAAGAACAGGGTGGTCATCATGGGCCCATGTGTTTTTATTCCCTCTTGCTTGACATTTCATAAATCACTGAGATATCGGAAGTAGGAACAGCTCGCGCTTGTTCGGGTCACCACTCCAATCTCCAATCCTTAAAAAAGCCTAAAATTAAAGAAAATCCACTAGGCTCGATCATAGAACCAACCTAGAGCACATAGGAGATACCTCTGGTCCATACTTCCATGAACAAAAAAGTTCGCCTCTTTTTTCTCTGCAACACTGCACAAAAAATCTCATCGTTACAGAAATATTCACAAAAAACTACCAAATATCGTATAGGATCGCGTAGCGTGAGCTGGGCCCACACTGAGGACTCTACAGCCCGAACCACTCAACAGATTTTGACTAATTTAATTTTCGTAATTTTCTGATGTCCATATCTTTTATTTAAAGCCTTAAAGAGCGATTTCCGCTCTAATTTCGCGATATATAAGTGAAAAAGTTCCTCCAACCTTCAAAAATCCACGTTTTTGACAACTTTTTCGACCGTAACTTCGAAAGTTTTCGACCGATTCTGCCCAAATTCAATCTTGTAGTTAACTTTCTAATTATCTTTCAGGAAAATAAAGTTTTTGAAAATCGGAAACGATTTACTCGACTTATGTACAAAAGATCAAAAACCACTTAAACCGCCCTAGCTCAGCGGCCTTTGGGCCGACAGTGCTCAGATTTAATCTCATAAAAAATATTTTGATTATCTTTCAGGAAAAAAAAGTTCTTGAAAATCGGTTGAGTTCGAGTTATCATGCTGACGGACAGGCGGACGGACGGTCATTTTTTATTGTTGAATCGTCATCTAAGAACCATGATCAAAGCTCTCCCCCTACTCCCGTGTCGAAATTAGGGAGGTTACAAACATCGTGGTAAATGCATAGGACCCCTTCGAACGAATCAAGTCAAACCCGTCCTAGCTCCCGTCGACATACCTTTCCAAATCCCCTTTCAAATACGTTTCCCAATCTCCGTATTTACCCCTCCATTCAAATACCCTTCAGAACCCCGTCTTAACTTCCGTCCAAATACTTTTAAAAATCAATACACGCCCAAATCCCATCTTAATTTTCGTCCCAATGCCGTTCCAAGTCACACTCAAAATCCCGTTTCAAATCCGACATTATTTTTGCAATGTCATACATTTCGTGGGTTCCGGAATCTAACATTTCTGTGTGACATACTTTATGAACGGCCCTTTACGAGATTTAACATTACTTGTCGTGATTTTCTGGAATTTTATGTGTCTTTTTGTGATTTTGGACGACTTTCCAGAACTTTCGTGCATGATTTTTCGTGACTTTATGTGATTTTTCGCGATTTTTTGACTTTCCGACTCACTTTTTAACTTTCCGGATGACTTTGTAACTTTCAGGATTAAATGTTATTTTTCTGCGGTGGTCTACGACTTTCCGGAGCTGTTTCCATCTCGGTAAAAACCTTGAGGAAAATATTAACATTGGTGACTGGTGCATTTTTGAATTGAGTGGACATGTGGACAAGCATATGTAAGGTTGATGCACAGTTTTCGCCTTATAAGCGGAAAAACATTCAAAGATCAAGCTTTCGCCTAGTCATTTACTTCAGTGCAGTCCGTAAAGGAAGTTGGTACTATTAGAATAGTGTCGGCGCATTATTTCCTCGACCTGTTCACAAACGCTTATTTGAAAATATTCAGTCATTTAATGGAAATATTTCTGTGCCTATCTATCAAAACAATGTGTTGAGAGTATCAAGACGTCTTATTGAGTTGATTGACAAGGAATTGGTTGAATAATGTTAAATTGATATTAAAATCCTAACTCATGTATTTTTATTTATAGGACCTTCTTTCGTAAGAAAAGACAAACATTTTTACAGGTTGCTGACTTTTCTGACTTTGCTGACATTCTGATCCTACTACAAATTTGAAATAATCGCAAATAATCCGAATAATCCAAATAATCCCAAATAATCCCAAATAATCCCAAATAATCCAAATAATCCAAAATAATCCCAAATAATCTAAATAATCCCAAATAATCCTTAGAAAAAAAAAAGTAATTTTTCCCCTTGGAAAATAAGTACACTCGACAGTCTCGTTGGCTAAAAAAATATTTTTCACAATTGAGCATATTCAACAGTCTCAAAAGCCTCAATGAAATTGTGAAAAATATTTTTGTCGAAAATGAGTACACTCAACGGTCTCATTGACTAAAAAAAATATTTTTCACAATTGAGCATGCTCAACAGCCTAAAAAAGTCCTGAAATGAGCATACTCAGCGATCTCAAATAGTCTAAGTGAGTGTGCTCAATGACCTCAGTCAGTCTAAATCTAAAAAAAATGTAAAATGAGTGTACTCACTGGTCTCATTAATGATGATTTTATCAAAAAAAAAACGAAATTGAGTACTTCTGAGTTTTATTCAGAAATTGAGACTGATTTGAGGCTGTGAGTACACTCAATTTTAGTACTCACTGAGACTGCCATTTTCACTCGGGACCGTAAACAATCATTTATTAGTTCGCATATTTTTCTTGGTAACGTGTTTGCCATGTCATCAGAAAATATTCTGCCGATGTCGCCGTTGTCTGAAGTAATGGCCTAGAAATGGTTATGATTTAAGCATGAAAAGTGTAGAAAATACGGATTTTCCATTCTCGATATTGTTTATTCTATCTTATGTTGGGAAATTTGTGAAATAGCGGAACGCGGATTCAACGAAAATGTGGGAGGAATACTATTCCTGGTATAAATTATAAAAATGTTAGAAACTGTGGATTTCGGATTTGATATTAGAATATATTTTTATAAATTATCATCATCATCATCATCATCATCAAACTTTATAGACCATTATTATCCTCCGGTGTGAGGTCTTTATGTCACAACCCCAGAATGGTGAACTATCGTCCTCCATGCCCTTCTATCGCCTGCCAAGGAGATGGTTTGTTCGCCAAGAGAAAGTCCCCTAACTTCTAAATCTGATTTAATTGAATCTATAAACCTTCTCCTTGGTCTACCCCTTGGCCTAACACCCGGGACCTGTGCACCCAAGATCCTTTTCGGTAACCTGTTATTACCCATCCTTTGAACGTGCCCAAAGCAACGTAGACGACTGGCTCTTGCTTCCTCTTCCACTGACGCAATCCCTAAGTTTTCCCTAATGTCGTCGTTCCTGATATGATTATCCCACTGCTCCCTCCTATTAACTTTCGCTATATTACTAAGAACCCTCATATCAGAAACCTCCAGGTCATGCACTAGATATCCGCAATCCACCCAACTCTCACTACCATACAGAACCGTCGGCCGGAATATTGACCTGTGAATAGCTAACTTCATTCCGCTACTTAATTCCTTCTTGTTGAACACGTGCGACCTCAACTGACTGGCCACCGCGTTTCCCATTTTCCTCCTTTCCTCAAATTCCCTAACCAACTTGCCATCCTCTGAAAAAATGGTTCCCAAGTACTTGAACTCAGAAACCTGCTCCAGCTCCTCCCCATCTAAATTGCAAGCTATCTCCTTCCGAGATTTGCCTATATGCATAACCTTAGTTTTCCCTACACTTATCTTCATCCCATACTCCTCACATGCAGCATTCAGGCAGTCAATCCCACCCTGTAACTCCGCGGTACTATCTGCCAACAGAATCAAGTCATCCGCATAGGCCAGAATTTTCATTTTTACCTCACCCACCTTGACATTTCCCTGCAAGTTCGCCTGCTTGATGATTTTGTCCATGAAAATTATGAACAGAAGCGGGGAAAGACAACAACCCTGACGAACGCCCTCTTTAACCTCGAAAGACTCGCTAATTTCGCCGTCTATCCTTACCGCTGCTCTGCTTTCTGAGTAAATACTCTTAATGGCACGCAGTAACCCCCATTGATACCGTACTCGCTAAGAACCCCGAACAACTTCTGCCTTGGTACCCGGTCGAATGCCTTCTCCAAGTCGATGAAGCATAGGTACAAGTCCCTGTTCTTTTCATAAAGCTTTTCGATAGTCTGCCTGAGGCAGAAAATCTGATCCTGACACCCCCTCAGAGGCCTGAAACCACCCTGGATCTCATCCAGTACACCTTCCACTATGTTCCTAACCCGGTCAACAAGTACACTCGCGTACACCTTACCTACCACGTTCAAGAGCGATATCCCCCTGTAATTACTGCAAACCTTACGGTTGCCCTTCTTATAAATTGGAGCAATAACACCGAAGCTCCAGTCAGCAGGTACCGTAGAAGACCTCATGGCCAAATTGAAAATCCTACAAAGCCATTGGATCCCACCTGATCCGCTATATTTAATAAATTCTGCCCTCATTTCATCCACCCCTGCGGATTTTCCTGCCCTTAATCTGCCGACCTTCCGGGACACCTCATCCAGTGTAATTTCCTCCTCCACCTCCAAGCTAGGACCCGCCTCCCTCCCATTTCCTTCTACCAGATTGACAGATGTAAATAAATCCTGAAAGTAATCCCGCCAAGTCTTCAAGACTTCACCCTTATCTGTAATTAACTCGCCGCCTTTATCTAAAATGCTACCACATCCTTCTTTCACGCCACCGCGCCTAATGTCCTTAATCACCGACCAAAATTTCTTACCCCTGCCTCGACCTGCCTTTTCCAATTCCTCCCCAAACTTCTTCCCCTCCCTGTCCTTCGCTTCAATGACTAGATCCTTAACCAGTTTACTACAAGCCTTGTAAGCATCCCACTTCTCCGCCGTCCTGTCCTGTAACCAGATCAAGTAAAGTTTTTTTTTCCAATACAACATCCCTGATATCGGCGTTCCACCAACCCGTTTTTTGTTTCGACCCCCGCTAGTGACACTGCCCAGACATTCCTCAGCCGCACCCAAGATAAATTCCTTAAAATTCGCCCACTCAGTCCCAATGTCCCCGCAGTCAGCTGGAAGCCCCTCAAACCCTTCGGCGAATTTTGCCATAAAACGAGACCTTACTGCCTCTTCCCTAAATTTGCCCACACGAAATTTGCGACTTACCACCTTCTTCCTTTTAGTCTGACAGAGTTTCCCACCCGACAGATGGGTACCCAAAAAGTAGTGGTCAGAACCAAAAGTGAAACCCCTGAAAACACGTGTGTCCCTGACCACCTGTCTCCTGTCCTGTTCTATAATCATGTAATCAATGATGGATTTGTGATCCAAACCCTCCTTGACGTACGTATACCGATGAATCCATTTGTGCCTATAGAAAGAGTTGGTTATTGCTAACCCATTGAAATCACAAAAATCTAACAACCGTTTACCATTTGAATTCAGAGTTCCTTCCCCAAATCTACCCACTACCCTTTCATAACCTGAGTTGTTTTTAAAGTTCCCTATTCTTGCATTAAAATCCCCCATCAAAATCAGAGATTCATTTCCCTTTTTGCTAACCACGTCCCCCAACTGTTCGTAAAAAATGTCGAAGCCAGCAGCATCACTGCCTTCGCAAGGGATATATACGCTAACCAGGCGATAAATTCCCCCCGCTAACTTTACAGAGACCCACATCAGCCTTTCATTTACGAAACGAACATCCAGGACAAAGTTGATCAACTCCTTCCTGATTGCGATTACAACCCCCCAATTTGCCCTACCAGACTGAACCCCGGACAAAAACACCTTATACCCGCCTACGTGTTCTTCCGCCTGTCCCTTCGTCCTAACGTCACTCAACGCCAATATGTCTATATCGTAGTCCTTTGCCAGATCCATTAATTCCTCCCTGCGATTCCGAAAACCCCCATTAACGTTTAGACTCCCAATAAACAAACCATCAACCATTTTGCATTGCCTGACCGTCAACGATGGGGTACCTGTCAAGTCGAGCGTTGGTCGTACCCCGTATCCAACACCCGTCCGAGGCTGTGTGTAATTGTTTTTACCGAGAATGAATACAGTGGGCCGAGCCGCACCGGAAGTACAAGTTTTAATGGGCACCAAGAAGGGCTGTTTGGAATGCAATGTATTCGTTTGTTTACATTTTTGCCAAACCGACTGCTATGCATATAGCAAAGTCATCAACCGAAATTATGACCATAAACACTTATCAGAAGGAGGATGCCGAGAACGACAAATAAAGTACACAGTATTGAATTGATTGTTTTGCAAAGCGATGATTCGAAAAATATCACAACATTGAGGGTATGTTACCCAGACGCCATTCGGAAGCTAAAATGTAAATGTAATTGAAGTTCCAAAAACAACAAATTTCATATTAAAACGCGCCTATTGCACAGAAAACAATCCAAAGCTACAGAATGGGCAACGGAGAAGGTGAAAAATAAGGGAAACCGAGCAGTTGACTGCCACGTTGTAATGAAACACGAAAAAAGAACAACAAAATTCGCGTAATGACCTCAGTGATGCGGCACTCGACACAAAAACAATTAACAAAACTAATTATTTAAAAGAAAAGAAAATCCCGGACCGAACGCAAAATTTCAAAAATAAATAAAACTTACACAGAGCAAACCGAAACACGTCCAACCCGGCGGCCATTTTGACTTGTACTGAAAAAATTATTGGAAATTATAAGTTCAATTTTTATTTTGATTAGAGATTATAAGTTCATTTTTATTATAAGTTCATTTTTATTAGAGAAATTTTTTAGAAATTATAAGTTCAATTTTTATTAGAGTTAAAAGAAATGTCTAATTCATGCTTGCTGGAAAATAATTTCACTTCGTATGGTTCTGGTGATATTATATGTTCAAATTCAATCACGTGCTTGTATGATGGTGAGTGGGTGTTTTTAAGTGTGAAAGTAATGGTTCTTTCCAAATCTAAATTGTTCGTGAGTGCAGTTTGTTCAAATTGGCAATCCATACATCGGAGACTGAATTTCATTTCTGCGATTGTTTTCCTGTCCTTTAATTTCGAAAAAATAAATGTTCTGTTTGGGAGAAACCGTCAAATCGATAATTTAGTCCAGTATAACGTGCAAAATGATACAGTTTCGAAATGCTACAAATATGAAACGATAATCCCATCGAATAATAAACAAGTGAAACGATACATTATTTTAATACATATCGGAATAGGGATGTTTGAGCATCATTGATGAAAACAATTACATACGAACAAAAGCGTATCATATGCGCGCGGAAGCGATGCGCCGATGCGCCCGTGACGCAAGTTGTCATACGATAAAAAAATTGAGAAATTGAGGCCTTTTGAAAATGGTCATTTTTAGTACAGATGTGCATTTTCATAGAAGCGAAAGATAGTGAAGACATCCTATGCTTTAGTTACTGTAGCGATGCGCCCATGACGCAAGTCCCCATACGAACAAAAAATTCAGAAAAATCTTTTTCGTAGACTTCGGAACCATATATACAGCTAAGTTTTGACTTCCCCTCACCTTGCGACGTACCCCCCGGAAAATATTTTTCCTGGATTCTACGGAAAATTCTAAGGCAAAGTGTATTTTCACTCATTAAAATCGGTTCGGTGGATCCGAAGATACGTTAGTTAGTTAGTTAGTGGGTTAGCTAGCTAGTTAGTTCCAGAGCCATTTGTATGAAAACCGACTTTTTTGGCTCGTGCTTGAAAACGGCTCGATAACTTTTCTTGAAATTTTGCAGGGCCCTTCGGGTGGGCATTCTACGTCATATGAGATTTTAAAAAAGGGGGGGGGGTACCGGCCTCGTTTGGGCGCCAGGGCTCTTAGAAGGCGCCATATAAAGCCCATATGAGGCAATGGTTGTGTGTTCGAGATAGAGGTTTGGTGTCAAAGGGAAAGTTGTTAGGTTGGGTGTGTAGTGTATCAAGGTGACCGCCAAAATCGCGGAAAATAGGCGTGGACTCAAAAAAAAACTTTTGATATGTTGTAGAGGAAGTTGAGGGGATCATTTTCGCCCATGGAAGTAGTAGCCGCCGCGCTTCGGTTTGGCGGCGGCGGCGGCTAAAAAAAAACTTTTGATATGTTGTACAGAAAGCTGAGAAGATCGTTTTCTCCCATGGAAGTAGTAGCCGCCGCGCTTCGGTTTGGCGGCGACGGCGGCTCAAAAAAAAACTGTGCTTAGGGATAAGGTCGGTCGACCCTAACCAAAGATAATTTTTTTTCTATGTTGCAGAACAAATTGAGGGAAACATTTTTGTCTATGAAATTATGTGTCCGAGGCCTCTACTTACGACCCTAGGCACTAGGCACATTTTTCTCTATTTGGAGGTCAATTTTGTGCTTTCGGAAAGGTTTCTTTACACCGTTTCTTCGGACGGGTTTTTCAATATTGCTCTATCGGCAATTTCCAATACAATTTAATGTTTACGTAAGGCTTAGATACGTTCGAGTAACATCAACTCTGTTTGCCGCATCTGTTCTGATACGTACGGGTCCCTTCATATGTTTTGTGTAGTGTTGTAGAGAAAACAGGGGCGAACTTTTTCGTCCATGGAAGTATGGGTCAGAGGCCTCTCCTAAGTGCTCTAGGTCCTTTCGGAATTCGGGGCTTATTTTAAGGGTTTGGAGAAGTTTTTTGCATCTTCAAAAATACAAAGTAATCGCAGTCTCTCGCTTGTTTATTATTTTTAATTCATTACAATTTTGTTAACACAACGAAAAGACTTTAAGAAGCATTAAAATAATGTTAAAATTAATGGCAGCATGGGGAGACTCTTCACTCACACCTTACTGACACCTCACATCTTACTTAGTACTGAGTCTATTTTTTTGATGCAGCGTCTCGAGGATGATTTTTCTGGAAATCTGATTCACGATCGTAATCGTTGGGAATAATTTCATCGTTATTTTCATTGTCAATTTCTTCGTGATCGTCGTCCATTATGTTCACTTGATTCTTTACGTAGAGTTCGAGGTTTTCCTCGAAAGCGGCACGTTTTAAGAAATTGCTAACATTCAGATCCTCTTCGAAGGAATTCGTTGCACGGACAATTTTTTCATTTAGTCGAATCATATCTTTTGACCGCTTCGTAACAATCATCTCTCCTCTGGTGGCTCTTGTAATTTGGTGGCTTTTATCCATCTCCAACAATTTTAAGGTTTTAATTAAATACCAAATGTTGGGATGAGTTTTTTTTAACAGCAGGTTCAATGATTTGTTGTTCGATTCCGAAAAATTGTTTGAGCGGTCGACTAAACCATACACTGAGATGTTGGCCTTTGCCCATTGCTTCATCCAGTACTTTCGAAAAGCATCCCAACGTGTAGAATTTACGTCTTTAAAGCCAGAATCAATGCACTCAAATCCTTGTATAACATAGTCGTTTGGCAAAAGTGCTAGAACACAGAGATGTTTGATTGTGTCTTTAAATCTTTCATCACTTCTTAGACCAAATCGTTTCGTGCTTTTCACTATGGCTTGTACGTAGTGGAAGAAGCACCCCGACATCCGTGCATTTGGATAGTGCTTTTTCAAAGCTTTCCGTGAGGCTGCCTCATAGTCCGTCATGAGTTTAGCCACTTCAACCGATGTCATTAAAAGTTTCAGATTCTGGAAAACTGTATCATAGGCCGAGAACGTTTTAGTCTCCATAAAAATGTAGGCCAAGGGGTAACATTGCCCTTCGAATGTTACATTAACCACATACAATTGTCGAAACGGTATATGATGAGGTAGCGCCTTGTACGTACCATCCATAAATAGTGAAATGTGATTCATCGTGTTGATTACACGTAAGATTGTTTCTGAAATGAATGCCACGTTTCTTTCGCCTTTCGCGCTCGTCCAAATGCCTCGATAATACGGTAAGTTTCGTGAATCGTTTGTGAAGAATTGAGAATATTTTGGGTCTGTTATATACTTCTCAAACTCCTCAACTGTTGCAGGAAGAAGTGGTACGTACTTTCTTTGGCGTCGGCGAATAAAGCTTTCTTTCTTTTTCAGAGAAGGAACATTTGTCAAGTCAATTTTATCCACTAGCTCAGCTTTCGTTTTTAAATAAATTTCTCGGGGCGTTGCGAACGGGTCATTGTTGACATTTTCTTCAAGCTTTATGTCAAAAATTTGGTTGTCGGAAAGTTGTTGATCTGGTGGGTGATTGTGTAATATTGTGAGTGTAGCGTCTTCGAAATTGTTGTTGCGTACCGTGATTCGAGCTGGACAGTTATGTTTGATGCTGTTTTTGCATCGCAAGTACAAATTTGATTTCCGACAATTGTTTTTCGTATACAAATAACATTGCGAGTCACGATAGTTGTTGGAGCCAAGATGATGAAGATGAACATTATCGTTTCTTCGCATTGATTGATCAGGCTTAATTTCATCGGCTTTGAGCTTCGATGGATTAAGCTCACTACTTGGATCCGGAAAAACCTGCTGCATTTAAAAAGAAAATGCATTTCATTAACAAGTCGTAAATTTTATGTGGCACAAAAAAATGTATTTTTGTTTGTTAGGACCTTAGCATGGACATTTTATGAAATATAACCAAAAACACATTCTAAAAGGCCTAGTTTTGAAGCTAGGGCTCTCGAAAGGTTCGAAGCCCCGTACGAAGATGACAAATCAGCAATAAAAAAATGTCCGTCCGTCCGTCCATCCATCCGTCGACACGATAACTCGAGTAAAACTCAACCGATTTCCAAAAACTTTTCTTTTCCCTCAAAGGTAATCAAAAAATTTTTTATAGGCTTCAATCTGGGCACTGTTGTCCCAAGGGCCGTCGAGCTAGGGCCGTTGATGTCTTTTCCAATTTTCATAAATTTTGTTTTGATTGAACGATCTGGGCATGGCCGTCAATTTATTGTACATAAATCGATTAAATCTCTTCCGATTTTGAAAAATTGTTTTTTAAGCAAAAGGTCCTGGTAATGTCTCACATTTCAAGAAAGAAAATTTTTTAATTAGAATCACTTGGAATCAGCCCTGACCCTAAAACTGAGTTTCTACTAGGTCTCATACATAAATCGGGTAAATTTTGACCGATTTTGTTAATTCTTTTTCTTTGAGATGTAACTGAGTAATGAATTATATTAAAAAATTAAATTGGGCCCGCAGCCTGTGCTGCCTTAGCTAAGTCGGTCCTAAGGTCGACCCTAACCAAAAAACATTTTTTTTGGTATGTTGCAGAGCAAATTGAGGGAAACAACGAAGAACGAAGTTCTCCGAAAAGGGGTCTTATGCGTTTACCCCGACGTTTGTAACCAGTCGAGTTTCGACCCGGGAATAGGGGGAGCATCGATCATGGTCCTTAGATGACGAATCAACAATAAAAACACGTAGGGCCCTAACAGAGACTCGTTTGAAGTGCCATAGCTAAGTCCAAGGACACAAGTTCAAAAAAAGTTATTCCATAAATGGTCAGGCATACTCAGATCTTTCCAACAAAAAAAATGTATAAAAATCGGAAAAGATTTACTCGAGTTATGTACAAAAAACACGAAGGGCCGTAGCAGACATTCCTTTCTAGTGTCCTAGCTAAGTCCAAGGACTCAAATCCAAAAAAGTTTCCTCCATGGCCATGCCCAAATCTTTCAAACAAAAAAAAATGGGCCGACAGTGCCCAGATTCAATCTCATAAAAGTTTTTTTGATTACCTTTCAGGGAAAAACAAAATTTCGAAAATCGGTTGAGTTTTATTCGAGTTATTGTGTTGACGGACTTTTTTTTATTGTTGATTCGTCATCTAAGGACGATGATCGATGCTCCCCCTTACTCTCGGTTCGAAATTCGATTGGTAAATTCGAAAATTCGAAGTTCGTTGCAAACGCAACAGACCTCTTTTCGAAGCACTACGTTCTTCGTACGGGTCTAAGAATGTCTTATCTAGGGCACTAAAAACGAGTCTCTGCTACGTGTTTTTTGTACCCAACTTGAGTAAATCTTTCCGATTTTCATAAACTTTTTTTTGATTGAAAGGATTGGACATGACCGATAATTTGTAGAAGAAACTTTTTTGATAATTGAGCCTTTGGACTTAGCTAGGGCACTAAAAACAAGTCTTCGCTAGGGTCCTACATTTCCAAAAAAAAAATCTTTCGAAAGGACCAGGAATGTCTATTATTTTATGGAAGAAAGTTTTTTGATTAGAGGCTCCTTTGACTCAGCCAGGAACCTAAAAATAGGCCCAACGTGTTTATGTTTACATAAATCCGGCAAATCCTTACCGATTTTGTTGATTCTTATTCTACTTGAGAGGTTACCGTGTACCGAATTATATTCAATATATGAGTGGGCCTCAGGTCGGTCCTAAGGTCGGCCCCTAACAAAACAAATTGTTTTTCGCTGTGTTGTAGAGAAAACTGAGGCGAACATTTTTGTCTATTTGGAAATCAATTTTGTACTTTCGGAAGGCTTTTCTACACCGTTTCTTCGAACGGGTTTTTCAATATTGCCCTCTCGGCAATTTCTAACACAATTTAATGTGGACGTTATTTCATACAGCCAAAAAACCTCTTACAGAGGAGGTGTGACGCAAGTCTTTATGCCTGCTTACAAAAGTTGTGAAATCAGAAAAATGTGACGCATTAAGCAACTAAGGTAAAACTATTTTCTTCCAGTTATAAAAATTCTGAAATCAGAGGCAGTGACGCATTAAGCTTTGATTCGCAAAAAAAAAAAAAAAAAATTAAACAAAACTACGTTGAGTTCAAAAAATTGCGTCACAAATGCCAGACCCAATGACAAAATAATTTTTCTGTACTTTCAGTTTTTATGCTGCAAAAATTTGACTTTTATTTCTTATTGCACCGTTTAGGGTAAATTTAAATTTTTGCGTGTAAAAACTAAAAGTGTCTGGCATTTGTGACGCAATTTTTTGAATATTTAAATATTTATTTATTTCGGCCAACGGCTATCGCTTACTGGCTAATGTAATACATTTTACAAATTTACAATGAACACATCTAAAAATAGTAAAAAGAAAAATTTTATCAAAACCGAAGATGAACTGACGACCCGGTCGAACTCAACGTAATTTTGTTTAAAACTTTTTTTTTGCGAATCGAAGCTTAATGCGTCACTCCCTCTGATTTCAGAACTTTTGTAACTGGAAGAAAATCGTTTTAACTTAGATGCTTAATGCGTCCCATTTTTCTGATTTCACAACTTTTGTTAGCAGACATAAAGACTTGCGTCACACCTCCTCTGTAAGAGGTTTTTTTGGCGAATATCGCCAAAATTTCGGTACTTTTGAATACCTCACTCATGCTGAGAGTAACCGAAAAATATAGAAAAACCTGATGGAAGTTGAAAAGTGCTATAAAAACCCTCCCAATTCTAGAAGTGGCCATATCCCAGGATTTTGGCATTTTTGCCCAAAACCCTGAAACACGTGTTCGCTTAAATTTAATTCTCTATAACTTCGCCTTTGGAACCAACTTTCTAACTCCCATATTTCTGGAGATCTGGGTCATCCGGCCCAATTATGGAAGTGGCCATATACCAGGATTGGGCCATATTTCCCCAAAACCCTGAAACACGTGTTCGCTTAAATTTAATTCTCTAGAACTTCGGCCTTGGAACCAACTTTCTAACTCTCATAGTTCTGGACATCTGGGTCATCCTGCCAAAAATTGCAACAAACAAACAAAGAAAGGTTTACCAAATTGACTATTTAAAAATATTTGATTGGGTCCGCTTCTACGCAAAATAGCAAACTAGTTTAATTCATATTAATTCATATCTCCGGATTGGCTGAACCGATTTTAATGAGTAGAAAAACATTTCGGCCTAAAGTTTTGCGTAGAATCAAGGTGTAAGGGGGGAGATAAGTAAAAAATGTGCTGTATACGAGGGGCACCCTAAAATTTTCGGGAATCTGCTATTTCTGATGCGTAATAGTATTTGATAAGTACATATTCGAAAACTTCTACATTTTTTAGGTAGATTAGCCCAAACAATTTCACGCTCTCAGCGATTTTAGATCAATTTTACTATTATTTGGATGTCAGTAATGATGTGATACTTGCTTTTCTCGATGTAATAACCCCAAAAATATGTCCATAAAAAATCCTCATTCAATTCATCACATATCTCGGGAGAAATAAATAGAATGAGCTTCCCATGAAATTCCAATAGGAGTGCGGCCCCACCAAATGATTCAAGTTTAACACCGAATTTGGGATATAACATGGCCTGTTTCCTTGTGGAATAAAAGATTATGGTTCTGTTATGAAAATCCATAATTTTCCAGTTTCAAATTATTCAACGTCTGAGACAGGGAATCATGAGAAATTTAAATCCGATAAAGGCCTGTTACTGAAAACTGACTTTGAGATCACATTTTGCGAGTCTCATGGCACATTTGTCATCTGTCACTGGGTTCACTGGTTTTCAGTATAGATACTGAGGGTCTGTAGTTGGGAACATGTAGTAATACCATAAATACTAAGAAAGTTTTTAGGGAAATTGTGTAGGGACTACAGAGTCTCACAAAGGACACCGACTAAGATAAGATTGATTTTATCTGTTAACTCAAAACTATTGTACATGATTTTTAACTTTTCTGACAGCTGAGAGTCCAACGTACGAGCAACGAACTATAGGTCATTAAAATATATGCTTCAGACAAGTCTGGGGAACCTTTAATCAGTCAGATGACGATGTTTTCGATTTGGTCCACTACTAACACCTATCAAAGTTTGAAGCCGGCGAATATCAATTATTACGCATGTAGAATGTAGATGGATCATACTTTTCATCCATACATAAAAATATTTGTAAAAAAAATTCTGGGCAGCGCAAAAAATCTAAAACAAACAGTACAATAGAAAAAGAAATCTTCCATTTTCAAAAATGGCCGACAGACATTTTTGTAAATATTCCCCAACTGACCCCGAAATAATTTTCTCTGATGTTATGTTGACAAAACAATTTAAAAAATGTTGAAGTTTTCGAATATGTACAAATGAAATGCTTTTACGCATCAGAAATAGCCGATTCCCGAAACTTTTAGGGTGCCCCTCCGAAACTTTTAGGGTGTCCCTCGTATATGCTCCTTAGTCTACGAAAAAATTTCTTGTGAATTTTTTGCGTGTAAGACTTGCGTCACGGCCCCTTACTACCGTGGGGCCATGACACTTAAGAGTTAAGGTAATATTTACTTAAATACGTGCCAGTTTTTTCATAGCATCAACGTACGGGTCCCTTGCATATGTTTAAGTCTTGCAAATGTCCGTATGGTATACGAGAATTTCAACTTCGACTTTGAGCACACTTCATCTTAAATTAATGTAGGCTACATTTCAACGCTAGATGTAAACTCACCATTTCTGAGTCTCTTGCTTCAGCAATTGGTGTTTCAATATTCAGTTCAACTTCCACAGATCCGTCTGTTTTCTGAAAATAAATTACGAAATTGGACAAAGTATCTTGCTAAAACAATGCAAGGTGAGCCTTTTAATTCTATCATAAAATAACCATTTTATTCAGGAGTTCATTAAATACAGACGTAATATATTATTCAAACTCTATGTCCTCTATGTATACTTTTTTCACAGCTATGGACAAGCTTAAGCAGCCTTCATACAAAAAGTGTTAAAAACGTAGTTTAATAGATAAAATTCAACGTAAAATAAATGGAACATTGACTGGATGGTGTTACATTTATGTCATGGTCACCGAAGAATTTCTTGACCTGCCTAAAATTATGTCCTCAATTTGTCTTTTGCGTCCTTTCAAAAATAAAATTTTGTCCTAGCGACCAGGCCGAGACATAGCAGTGTACTAAAAACGCTAAAAGCTCTCCAAGTCGAAAACTATGAAGACAATGTTGTGTCGAAAAATTAATGATGCCAAAAAAATGTCCTCAATTTGTCCTTTTTTAATCACAATTCAATTTTTTTTTGTCTTTGTTCGAACTTCTTAGCTGTAACGCTGACTTGTTTGAACGTCCATTTTATTGTAATAAGATTTTATTTTGTATAGAAAGTAATTAAAAGTGAAAAGAAAAATTTGATAAAGGCTTCGCTTTCCGGGCGAGTGCTCTATCCCTTGAACTATCTGTACCTATTCATTTCACATTCAATTTTTGTTTATTACCCGTTGTCATTTTTTGTTCCTATGATCTCTGAACCGTGTATAGTTAATAGTCGACGCATGTATTAGCAATCATGTCATAGATACATTATTTTAGTACTAAAAAGTCAATTTTAATATGACTTTGAGAACGTTCATTTCGTTTCATTTTTGAAATAATAAATATGTTCTCAATTTGTCCTTTTCATAATGCAATCAGGAAAATGTATACTCTCCTAGACAACTAGATAATAGACTGTACTAAAACAAATAGTTGAAAGCTCCTCTGAAAGCTCTCAGACGCCAAAATAGGAAGTGTAGCATCACGATGAACGGATTATGCCAAAAATATGTCCTACATTTGTCCTTATTCACACCCTTAGCTTTCGAGTCATTTGGTGCTGTTGGTCCAGAAACATCGGTTTTCCTGAAGAAACTCGGAAAACTTATGTCGAAGAATTCTGGTGATCCACGCTCTCTAGACTTTTTGCTGCAAAGGATCTCTGTAGCGATCTAGCGTGGGAACGCAGCCTGCATACGTGACAGCTTTCCAGTTGCTGTCTTTGAGGGCGATGAATTTATGTAGATTTTAAACCTTAAGCTTAGTTCGTCGGTGCGATATTGAATAGTGTCGTATTTATTTATTTTGTATCCTATTTTTTATTTTATTGTGAATTATTTATATTTCTTTCGTTTCTAATTTTATATGTATCCCAAATTTGTAATTGCGGCTGACCACATCTTCTGTTCATTTTTGTTTTGTAAAAATTTTTTTGTAAAAGATCATGGGTTTACGGGCGGTTTATTCCACCTTTCCCCATGCTTATTGATATTGATTAAGTAAATCAAAATATGTTTTTAAATAAAAAAAAAAAAAAAATTACGAAATAATTACAGGAAGAGAATCACAAGCTTGTGCATCTTTCTTATTTCTCTTTTATCTCTTTTTTCACGTATTCGCTGGCATTCTGGTATACATTTTCTGGACGCTCTTTATCAGACAGTCGAAGTGAAGAACAACTTGAGTCGTCTCTGGAATTATGATTCGCAACAGAAAGATGTCCTCATTTTGTCCTTTTCGAGTAATCAACAATTGTAAAGAAAAAAAATGGTCGCCGACGGGATTCGAACCGGCGACGCTAGGGAACTTCGTTACTTATTTCAAATCAACCGGCAATCGACTTAACCAACTCGTGGTCGGTTAAAACCAGCTCGTGGTCGGTTAAAACCAATTCGTGGTCGGTTAAAACCAACTCGTGGTCGGTTAAAACCAACTCGTGGTCGGTTAAAACCAACTCGTGGTCGGTTAAAACCAACAGGTGATCGATTAAAACCAACAGGCGATCGACTAAAACCAACCGGCGCGGCGGTCGGTTTAAACCAACCCCACATCTATGCTCTTTGCCACATCTATTCTGATGCGTACCGGTCCCTTGCATATGTTTCTATTTGAAAGGTAACCGAGTACCGAATTATATTCAAAAACAAATTTGGGCACGGTGACTGTGCTTAGAGCTCAAGTGGGGCCTCAGGTCGGTTCAAAGGTCGGCCCTTGACAAAACATTTTTTTGCTACGTTGTAGAGAAAATTGAGGTGGACATTTATGTCTATTTAGGGGTCAATTTTGTCAAGTTGTGTGTTATGCGTAATATAGTACTCCTTATGTACCTTAGCCTCTGTCCACCTACTCCTACATCCTATCCTACCCGTTTTTTTTTTTTTATAAAGGTGAGGAAATCTTCATAGACACCCGGTCTTTCTGAACCAAGGTAGTGTTGCATTCCATTAACTTTAATGACCTACCAACTAAAACCTCCTTCCTTAGTCTTCGTGCTCTCTTCTCCCCGGAACCGCCTCACAGCATTACTTCGGGGAGGAGCTGTGCTTTCGCACCTACTCTCTTAGATCAACTGCCAGTCTTCTTTGATCGTCTCTCCATGCAATTTGCAGCTCTCCGATATTATGTTTTCGGCATTTACATCTGGCCTACTCACAGTCAACAGCTCTCCTCGTTCCTGTTCGAAGCGGGGGAAGACGAATAACACGTGCTCCGCAGTCTCTTCCTGCCTATCGCATGTCGTGCAGAAAGGTGACTCCGTGAATCCAAACCTGTGCAGGTACTTCCTGAAGCATCCGTGACCAGACAGAAACTGTGTCAGGTGGAAATTAACCTCTCCATGTTTTCTCTGTACCCATGTCGTTATTTTTGGTATGCGTCTATGGGTCCACCTTCCCTTGTCCGAGGAGTCCCACTCTTGCTGCCACTGTCTCAGTGATTCGGCTCTTAATTTCGTCCTAACTGTTTTGGTAGTTTGACCCTCCATTCTCTTCTTTCTATGACATTCACTGTCTTCTGTCAGCGTTATGCATATGGGCATCGTCACGGCTATAACACATACCGCTTCTAAGGATATTGTTCGATATGCGCTTGCTACTCTTATGCTTGCCAGCCTCTGGGCTCTATTAAGCCTTCTCCGATTCCTCTTCGTATCTAGCGCCTGTATCCACGCTGGTGCCCCGTAGCGCAATATCAATAGGGTGACACTTGCAAAGAGCCTCCTTTTGCTGCTGCGCGGTCCAAAGCCGTTTGGCATTATTCTGGCCAATGCTGCGGTGGCTTTCATTGCCTTTTCGCACGTGTAGTCCACATGGCTATTAAAATTTCTGCGGTCGTCCAGCACAACTCCAAGGTATTTTAATTGGCGAGTGGATGTGATTTCTTCCCCGTCAATGTTCAAACTGATTCGTTCGGTTTTTCTGCAGTTACTACTAGCATGATCTAAGTTTTTTGGTGGGCCAGCCTCAGCCCCGCCGTTGTCATCCAGTTTTCGACAGTTTCTAGCGTCTCCATCGTAACCACCTCTACCTCCATCTTCGACGTTCCGGATACCGTGAGGATCAAGTCGTCGGCACAAGCAATCGTCTTAGCACATCTTGGCAGTTTCAGCCTCAGCGCTGTGTCATACATAACATTCCACAGCGTTGGTCCTAATATGGATCCCTGTGGTACTCCAGCTGTGATGTCGACTGTCTTTTTCCCTTCATTAGTATCGTACGTTAGTACTCGTCGCTCGAAATAGCTTTTCAGTATCCTACAGCGGTAATCGGGGACTCTCATGACATGTAGCGCCTGGGCTATCTCTATCCAGCTTGCGCTATTAAAGGCATTTCTAACGTCTATCGTCGTTATAGCACAGAAGCGGTTACCCCGTATTTTTTGCTTCCGCGCCTTGTCGGTGGTCTCTATGACTTTTTAATGGCCTCAATCGCCGATCTCCCTTTTCGAAATCCGAATTGTTCGTCCGACAGTCCGTGCTCGCCCTCCGTGTGTTTTCTTAGTCTATTCAGGATCGCGGTTTCCAGCATTTTTCCCAACCCGTCCAACAAGCATATAGGTCTATATGATGATGGCTTGTCTGGCGGTTTCCCTGGTTTTGGTATTAAGACCAGCTTCTGTTTCTTCCATATTTGAGGAAAATATCCGTCGTCGAGGCACTTCTGCATTGTCAATCTGAGCATGTTAGGCTTTGCGCATGCTGCTGTCTTCAGAGCTATATTGGGGATTCCATCTGGTCCTGGCGCTTTGTTATTTTTTGGCTTTTGTGCAGCCATCTGGATCTCTTCTACAGTGATCGACCGTTCAAGTCTGTCTTCCGCTTCATCGTCATAAGGAGTTTGCGGCCATGTGATCTGTTCGTGCTGTGGGAAGAGCTCTCTCACTATGACACCTAGCCTATCCGGGCACTTTTCTTTTGGCCCCAATGTACCTTTCATCATCGTCATTACTGTTCTGAACACTTTGCCCCACGGGTTCGTGTCTGCCTCTTGGCACAGTTTCTTCCAACAATCCCTCTCACTCGCCCGGATTGCTCGCTTCAGTGCTAGTTTTGCATTACGATGTTCTTCGGACCTCTCTATTCTAACATTCTCGTTTCTGGCCCTTTGCATCCTCCTTCTTGTCTTAAAACAAGTTGTTCGCAAAAGTCTTATTTCGTCGTTCCACCAAAATGCCGGTTTTCGCCCATTCCTCGGTTCCATCCTTCTTGGCATCGCCGCGTCACATGCATTCACCATTTCTTTCGTCAATTCTTCTGCAGATTTCTCTTCGTGATCGTCTTTTGATTGGAGATATTCCTTAAAAACTTCTTGATCGAAATTTCCGGTTCTCCATCTTCGCTCTCCTCTATGAGTCATCTGTCTTGTTGCCTCTGTACACTTTTTCACGGTGTACCTCAATGCCTGGTGATCGCTGTGTGTGTAACTTTCGTCGACTCTCCAGTTCAGACTTGGAACTAGTACTGGACTGCAGAATGTCACGTCAATAATCGACTCTCGCCCATTCTTGCGGAATGTAGTTGCATTTCCCACGTTTGCCAGAACCACATTTAATCTAGCTAGCGCTTCTTGCAGACTGAAGCCTCTATCATTTGTGAATCTACTACCCCACTCAACTGCCCATGCGTTAAAATCACCTCCAATATGAACTGGGTTGAGTCCCGTCAGTTCTCCTGTGAGTAAATCTAACATTCGTTCAAACTGCAGAATCGTCCATCTTGGTGGTGCATAGCAGCTGGCAATATACACTCCATCAATTTTCGCTATCACGAATCCTTCGTGAGCGTCTGATACAACTTCTTGTATGGGGTACTTGCCCGTTGTCAATATTGCGGCCATCTCGGCTCTGTCAGCAGCCCATTTACCGTTGTTTCTATATACACGGTACGGTTCTGAAATAATCGCTACGTCACATTTTTGTTCCGCTGAGGCTTGCCACAGAAGTTGTTGTGCCATGTCACAATGATTTAGATTTATTTGTATCACTTCCATTCTTGTCCTGTTTTAGATTTAAGCGCCTACCTACCCGTGGTGACACCTGTTATAATACTGTTATAATACTCCAGCGGAACTGCTGAAGATGGTTAGTGAGGAATTGTCAAAAGTGATGTATAATTTAGTAAAATGAATATGGAACACGGAAAACTTGCCTGATCAGTGGTTAGAGGGTGTCATTTTGTCTCTACACAAGAAAGGCAATAAAACCGGACGCGAAAAACTACCGTGGAATTGCCTTGCTGAACACGGATTGCAAAGTTTTTGCTCGCGTGATATTCGAAAGACTAAATCAACGGGCTGAGAGTGTCATTGGGGACTATCAAAGCGGATTCAGACGAGATCGCTCAATAACTGACTGATCGTCTGATTCTGCAAAAGGGCAGAGAATTTCAAGTCCGGACATACCATCTTTTCATCGACTTCAAACAAGCTTACGACAAGACCAAGCGTATGGATTTGTATGAAGCGATGAAGGAGCTGGGCTTTGGATGGTACCAGATGTCGTGTCAAGGTGCAAAACGACATGTCAGATGTGTGTGCTGTTAAAGAAGGGTTGAAGCAGGGAGATGTGCTATCCTGCTTACTCCTTAACTTGGCTTTGGAAATCGCAATGAAACGTTCTGGTATCCAGACCAACAAAACGCTGATGAATGGAACAGTTCAAGCTCTGGGCTTTGCAGACGACATGGACCTCGGCAGTCGTACACATGCAGCAGCAGTTGACACTTTCATAAATCTGAAAATCCAAGCTGAGAGGATGGGTTTGATGATAAACGAATCTAAAACCAAGTACATAAAGACCGAGCCGAATCCAGTAGCCAATCAACAAGGAGATACCATATGCATTGGAGAGTGCAACCTCAAGGTAGTGGATGAGTTCATTTATCTTCACACATGGTCTAATTAAATATCTACGCTCAAAGTTAGTATCGAAGAAAACGAACTGCCATATTTACAAAACACTTATCCGTCCAGTATTGATCTACGGATGCGAATCTCGGGCGATGAAAAAAAGTGATGAACAGTTGCTCCTAACGTTTGAGCGTAAGGTAATCCGCACCATATTTGGAACGATGCGCGAGGGGGAGAGGTGGCGACGGCGATATAACTTTGAATTGGAACGTGATTTTGGCGAGCCGGATATAGTGCAGGTGGTGAAAGTCCAAAGGTTGAGGTGGGCGGGGCATTTAGCACGCATGGCTAAAAACAGAACCCTCTCAAAGTTACTCCGTAACGATCCAGAAGCGCGAAGGGGAGTTGTTCGCCCAAAAATTAGATGGATCGATGGCGTCGAACAAGATCTTCGCTCGCTCGGAATAAGAAACTGGCAATACGCGGCGCACGACAGGCAGCGTTGGATCGGAATCCTCCAGCAGGCCAAGGCCCACAAGTCGCTGTAGCGCCGAAAAATTAAAAAAAGTAAGGTGTCAATTTTGTGCTTTCGGAAAGGTTTTTTCAATATTGCCCTTTCGGGTCTCGGCAATTTCCAATACAATTTAATGTGGACGTTATTTCATAGACTTAAGAGTTAAGGCAATATTTACTTAGACACGTTCGAGTCTTTTCGTAACATCAACTCTGTTTGCCACATATATTCCGATACGTACGGGTCCCTTGCATATGTTTTAATCTTTTAAGTTTTGTGTGGAACTCGGTCATAGGCAAATATTGCAACAAAGACTTCATCTGCCAAGAAATGTTCCAGTCATCAAATCACCAAAGGACAAACATGTATCGGTACCTCTCAATAACCATCAATGCGAACTGAAAGTTTTTAGACCTATACGAAGAACAATGTAGTGCTTCGAAAATGGGTCTATTGCGTTTCCCACGACGTTTGTAACCAGTCGATTTGAGGGATGAGAAGGGGGGAGCGTCGATCATGGTCCTTTGATTTATGGTCCGGTATCTAAGTGTGTCTATGAGCTAGATGTCAGATTTTCATAAATTTGTTTTCGATTGAAAGGCCTGGAAACGCCTGACAATTTATGGAAGAAACTTTTTTGATTTTGTGCTTTTGGGCTCAGCCAAGGCCCTAAAATCGAGGACAGAAAAGTTCTCATTTTTTTCTCAACAGGGAATATTTACGAAAAACGTTGGGCATACACTAAATAGTCTACAGCCCGAACCACTCAACAGATTTTCACTAATTTAATTTTCGTGATTTTCTGATGTCCATAAATTTCATTCAAAAACTCGAAGAGCAATTTCCGTTCTGATTTCGCAGAGATCTATGTCAAAAAATTTCACCGACCTTGAAAAAACCACGTTTTTGACCACTTTTTCGATCGTAACTTCGACGGTCTGATTTTACCTAAGCTCAATCCAGAAAGTAATTTTTTAAAGTAGCTCACTGAAACTGCTACTCTAGCAGACTGGAGTTACGCAGCTAATATAATTATGTAAACAAATTTTATCAGAAATAAATTGAATGAAATGAAAAAGTAATTTTTAGACCCGTTTGTAACCACCACTCGAATGTCGACCCGGGAGTAGGTCGTCCTCAGATGACGAATCAGCAATAAAAAAAATGTCTGTCCGTTTGTCCGTTCGTCAACACAACAACTCAAGTAAAACTCAACCTATTTTCAAAAACCGCCTAGCTAAGGCCGTAACTCATTAACTTGAAAGTTGCCGTACACGAAACGTTCATTAAAACGGGCTAGAAGTCAGGGAGGCAGGCTGGTGCCAAGTCGAAACTTGCCTCTAGCATTGTCTTTTAGGAAGACCTCTCGTTTGACATCAAAAGAATTTTGGCACCAGGCTGCCTTCCTATAGTTGCCATACAAACTTTCTATTCCCAGAGCTAGAAGTCAGGGAGGCAGGCTCACAATAGACGCCCGATACTATTTTCCCAACATTTTTTAATTTACATCGATTTTTTTCATTTACGCTGTCGGCACGGAGTAAGAAGTATGAATAAAAAATGTTGATCTTTTTACGATCACAAATTGCTCAGAGTCCATTCAAATCAAAATTTCAAAAAAGCTGTTCTCAATCAGCGGTCATTTTTGGGTTTTACTTACAAAAAGAACAAATGGATTTTGAGGTATACTAGGCTCTTGCTTGCGTAAGAGTTTGTTCATTCTTTGCATTATCAGAATAAGAATACCATCCCGAATTCTACGGGAAGGCATCTGGGACAACTTCGTGGATTCTGACATTGAAAGTAGTGACTTCCACATCAGATGACATGGAAAACGAACGTGAAAATACGAGTTGGAAACGCTGTATTTACGCATGAAGATGAACCATTTGTTGAGAGTGAATCCGACGAAGAAAAAGGGATGAATTGTTGGAGGACGGAAGTGACGTAACAAATGGCAACCAATGGAATTTTACTTCGAAGAGTGACGTAGAATGGTGTCCTGGTATCATGAAAAATCCATGCTTCGAATTTGAACGGTTCTATGATGACAGTGATGATCCGAATGACGACTATTTTCACCTCTGGAATATTTCATGAAATATGTCCCTGATCCGTTGTTCGACGATATGCTCAAAAATACGAATATCTACGCGGAGCAAAATCAGGCCAAGGAATGGAAGCCAACTGAAAAATCAGAGATAAAGCAATTTTTTGGGCTCATGACGGGAAACCTGCGACTGTCCCGTATTGAAATGTATTATGGAAGGGAGCTTCAGTGCAAAATGTTTGTCGATACCATTCCACTATTCCGTTCCTATTTATTGCGAGCAAACTTACATCTGATAGACGTTGAGGAAATATCGCAAGATTGCACCGACAAGTTCGTCGCGGTTCGGCCTCTGTGGGATGCGGTGAGGAAAAGATGTTTGGAATTGCCAATCGAAGAGAACCTAGCCATTGACGAACAAATAATACGTATTCATGGCAGAGCCTGTAAAGGCGTCAAACAATACGTGAAAAATAAACCCAAGATAAAATGGGGCATCAAGAACCTGGGTCTTGTGTGGCAAAAGCGATTTACCTTATGATTTTATTTGCTATCAGGGAGCATCAACAGAATTCGATCAGCAGATGCTGTCAACGTTCGGTTCAGCAGCCGCCATGGTATTGCATTTGGCAAATCGGATCGTCAAAAGTGGGCACAAGTTATTCTTCGATAACTTTTTCTCGACGTTCCCAGTATTCGAAATTCTGTAGCAGAAAAAAATCTTCGCGGCTGGAACGCTTAGACTGGATCGATTTTCAAAACCCCCGTTTTCGTCAGACGCTGAAATGAAGAAGAAAGGTCGAGGCTCTGTGGTCTGTGTCAAATGGTTCGACAACAAGTGTGTCACTTTGGCATTGAACTATGTCGGCACTATTCCGGTAATGAAAGGATCTCAAAAAGTAGAACCACAAATAGCGAAACTAGTAAATAGTGATCTAGCCTCTAACTCTTCATGGGTTGTAAGGCAGATTATTATTATTATTATGTCGGCAAAGGAACAGCCCTAAAATACGACGAACTTTCGAAAGAAAAAATATCGATCGACCATCCACAAATAGTCCGGCACTACAACTTAAATATGGGTGGAGTCGATCTTATGAACCAGATGATCAGCTACTACCGAATTTCAATCCGATCAAAAAAGTGGACGTTACGGATGATTACTCATTTCGTTGATTTTTTGATCATGGATCGAACATATGCTCGACTGTCAAAAATCTGGAGAACCTCAACGACAGATTATGGACCTTTTAGCCTTACAGCTCGTATATAGTCAAACAGCAACGAAACGAACCGCGCGCATCACATTGGATGAAGTTCGGTCAAGACATCTTGAGAAAGGCGTACGAGAGAGTCGTACGGAGGAAAATGTTCGATACGATAGAATCGATCATTTTCCAAGTTGTTTAAAAGAACGAGTGAGATGCAAAATGGAATCATACAATTCGAAATCCCAGTTATTCTGTACCAAATGTAACGTTAATTTGTGGTTGAATGTGAAGAGAGACTGTTTCGTCCGATATCATGCACAACCATAAAGGTGTACGCCTAATTTTTTATCATTCGCACTTCATTCAGTCAGTCATATTTTAATTTTAATTTTTTTTTTTGAATTTTTCAATTTAACTAAAATTTTAAATATTACTCTATTTTAGTTTGAAGCATGTTTTTAATAATTTATTTCTGAATTTCCTAAGCTTTAACATTTAATGAACTACCAAAGAACCTGTTTTCAAAGAACTGTACTTTTGGAATAAAAAATTTGAACTTCGTTGTAAAGTACTTAATTTCAGTTTTTTCTAACTTGCGTCACTCCTTCTCTATTACCGTGATATATGGACCACAACAAAAACTACATCCAAGCCTCTATCTCGAACTGAAAAGATGTTAGAAAAAAAAACTGAACACCCCTATTGTCCACAATTTTGGCGGTCACCCCTATACACTACATACCCAAACCAACAACTTTCCCTATGACACCAAACCTCTATCCCGAACACCTAACCATTGTCTTGAACAAAAGTTCATGAGAAAAAACAATCCCATAAAAATGTAATACTTTACATACTATACGTATTACATACATATATGGGATTTGTATGGGAGCTTCCAGGAGCCCTAGCGCCCAAATGAGGCCAGTGACAACACTTTTTTAAAACCTCAAAAGCCGTATACCCAGCCGAAAAAATTCGTTTAGGGACCATTCACAAAGTACGCACACACCAATAGGGGGTTTAGGCAAAAGCGTACGGAAACGTATAGGGTGAACGCACCAAAAGCGTGCTAAAAATTTTACGATTATTTTTGGTCAGTTTCTTTGATCTACGATTTAGAAAATTATTTTTAGACCCGTACGAAGGATCATGCTTTCACGTACGCGTTTGTAATGCATCGATTCCGAATCCCTTAGTAAGGAGAACCTTTGGTGGTGTGTAGAAAGTTTGGGTGAACGAGACTGTCAAAATTGCTTTTAGCAATCTTTGTAGCCTTTTTACCGTCGGATGTACACCCAACACAAATAGTAATACCATAAATTTTTTTACAACGCACAATGGATTTTCGACTATTTTCGATGTTGTTCACGATGTGGTAACGCGATCAAAATCGAAACAGTTTCCAATTTTTTTAAGAGTGTGAGGGGAAGTGAAACAAATATACACCTTGTAACGATATGACTTTTAAAATTTGATACATGTGCTGAAATGTACCCCTCCGTTGCTATGATACGACGTTACAATGTCGTATGTGTGCATTGCAATCTGATCAAAAATTGTTTGTACACTGTACAATATAATGGTTTCTGTGGAGTGAATTTTTTAAGTTTGGTTGTATTTTCTTCTCAATCGATTTGTTTGTTGCAAAAAGCAGTGTGTCCACCTCGTTGCGATACTTGATTTTTTCAGCATACGTTCTAAATATTGTCCAACTCACCTTTGGCTCGAATGGACAATATTAGGACTGATGCTGGAAAAATCAACGTATCGCAACATGGTCGACAAACTACTATATCAACATTTCTTCGATAAAATGAGAATTTCGTGCGCACTTATGG
>CM055403.1:99311359-99347286 GCA_029228625.1 Pseudolycoriella hygida
GGGTTCTCGAAAAGCGTGCATGGGGGGTTCAAAAATCTGACTTTGCACAAAGCAGAACTTTAGACGCCTCTGTTGCCTAAAACGTTGTATAAAATTTGGCGCAAAGAACTTTATTAGGCACACGATGTACATTATGACACTCGACCTGCGGTCTCGATTACATTACACATCTGGTGCCTAATAAAGTACTTTGCACTCGGTTTCATAAATAACTATTTTCATACAAGTGCCAACGGAAGTAGCTGAGCCACTAAGTAACTATCATAGGATTTTTTCAATCTTTAGGTTCTACGAAATTATGTATTTTGTACTGAAAATGATCATATTTGAAAAATCATATCTACGGATCTAATGAACCGATTTTTATGGTTGAAAGTGTATTTCTGATTTAAATTTTGCGACGACGTAAGTAGTGGTGGAAGTTAAAATTCAGTTGTATATATGGTTCCGCAGTCTACGAAAAACAATTTCTGATTTTTTGATCACATAGAGACTTTCGTCACGGTCGGAATCCTGTCGCGCGCCCATGATATTGAATCATTGTTCTTTGATCAAACAATAATTGTCAGATTTCGTCATCGAAAGTTTGTGAGTTTGTTTCCATCACTCTTTCATTCGCAACAAAATTGTGTTTATATTAGAATAATTTTTCTACGGACCATACGAAATTGTATAAATTTGATGATGTCGTCGAGTACCAAGTTAGTTGAAACACAAGTTCTAAACAAGAAATTGAGTACGAAACTGACACAAATTTTTATGAGTCGTTGCGATAAATCTGCCGAAGGTTCCAGAGGTTCCAGACGTTACGAGTTACGATTAGGCTTCCTAAATGTTCTAAAGAACGCTCGGAATGCAGACTGGAATCCTGTAATTTTAAAACTCAAATATTTTGTGTAAACGAAAACAGAAATTGTTTTCGTGTTTACCACGTAAAATAGTATTTTTTTTTGTCTTTCATTTTGAATTACAAATTTCACATTTACGCTGCTACTGCCACAATGATTCGATTAAAATAAAAGTTGTGTTGAACCGTACATATTTTTACAATTCTACGTACCAGAAAGTCAGCTCTAATAAATGTGTAGATTACCTTCTAAAATGTGTGGAACCGACTTCCTACCTCCACAATACACCATGAAATTGAAGACTAATTTAAAATTCTTCAAGATGACAGAATTCTAGAGCTGGGAACACGAAGGAGTCCCGTTGGGACACCATTCGATCCTCAAGATTCCTCAAGATGACTGAGTTCTTGAGCTGGGAATTGGTGGCAATCACTTGATCCTAGAACTCACAAAATATTTTTAAAGTAAATGTCTTCACATTTTACGTAGGCACATAAAATTGGCGAAAGTTTACGTTACATGAGATTTTAAGTAAATGAGTTGTGGTTTTTGGTCTTTTGTACATAACACGAGTAAATCGTTTCCGATTTTCATAATTATTTTTTAGTCGACGAGTCTATGAAAGTCCAACAATATGTAGAAGAAACTTTTTGGAGGTTGGACCCTTGCACGTAGCTAGGGCACTAAAAACTAGTCTCTAGGGCATGTTTTTTGTACATACTTACTTACTTCGTTTTAATTGATATTAATTTTGATCGTAAATGTATAGTTAGGCCAAAACAGCATCTGCTCTGAATACCTCTGAAATTCACAGGCGTATCATGACGGCAAGCAGATGCTATTTCGGTATAATCAACAGTTACGATCAAAGTCAATATTAAAGAAAACGAAGTGCCATATTTACAAAACGCTTATTCTATATATATCTACGGATCTATATCTATTTAGATACGGATGCGAATCTTGGTCGATGAAGAAAAACGATGATCAGTTACTCCTAACGTTCGAACCTAAGGTTCTTCGCACCATACTTGGAGCGATGCGCGAGGGTGAAAGGTGGCGAGGGCGATATAACTTTAAGTTGGAACGTGATTTTGGCGAGCCGGATATAGTGGAGGTGGTGAAGGTCCAAAGGTTGAGGTGGGCGGGGCATTTAGCATTCATGGATGAAAACAGAGCCCCCTCAAAATTATTCCGTAACGATCCAGAAGGACGAAGGGGAGTTGTTCGCCCAAAAATTAGATGGATCGATGGTGATCTTCGGACGTTCGGAATAATAAATTGGCAACACGCGGCAAAAGACAGGCAGCGTTGGATTGGAATCGTAAAACCAATGCTTGCTTTTCCATCAATTTTTTCTATAACTTGAAAAACTATACAAATCTTCAATGATTTGGCGAAATGTAATTCAACAGAAAAGTAATAATTTTAAAAATCTTCCTTTGAGTGAGTGTTTTAGAAGCAGAAAATTAGCGATTTGCGACTAGCGAAATTTAGACTTCGCTAATTTAGGATTTAGCGAAACGCTAGTCGCTATTAGCGGGGATATTAAAAAGCTTACGGCTAGCGACGATAAAACAACATTGATAATTCAGCCCTTTAGCACAAAGTAGACTATTCGAATTCGAAAAATCCTGTCCAACTATTGTAATTAGTTGAATTAGTCAAAATAGCTCAACAAGAATCTCAACAATATGTGTGCAAATTTCTCCTGTGGAAGTGTAATCTCAACAAGTACGGTATGTTCCTCAGGAAGTATGAAATCCGATAGGTACGTACACCTACTGTTAGGCAAATTATGATATTTAGCACTTCTAGCATGCTTATAGAAAAAAAGTACCGAAAACGTAGTGTTCCGATATCAAAACTGTTAAAAAATTCGTTGATGAGATATGAGCCGCAATTTATTTTAAAAAAGGAACAAGTCTGGTAAGAGTAATTTTCACATAAATTTGAATAACCGCGAAACGGATCATATCAAAATAAAATAGTCGGCAGTTACGTATAAAAAGTACTTTATTGGACAGCTGTCAAACCTATAGGGGGCCAATTTCATCGGTATGTTAAGATGGAACTTTATCTTCATTTCATTCACTCTTACTACACTATCCATAGTAAATTGAGATAAAACACAGCGTTTCCTTTTAACTACTCATTCTACCCTGCGTTACCGTTACGAATTTGTGTACACTCAAAAAATTCTAAAGCGTTCACATAATTTACAAAGTAGAAATAACGGGCTGATTCCATCGGTACCGTAAATTGGTACTGTCTTTCATCTTTTTCATTCTTTCAAAGAGATTCATAATAAAATGAGACAAAAAATGCCGTTCCCAATTTACATTTCATCTACTTTGTAAACTTTGTGATTTTGCTTGCATTGCTTGCATTGTTTTCCATACAAACTGGTAACTTTGTAAGTGAACGAAAATACATTTGTGTACACTCAGTATCTATGGCTCATTCCACGAACCATTCTACCTTTATAAATAATGTAAACTCTGCAGTTTCTGAGTGTACACAAATGTATTTTCGTTCACTTTTATAAAAAAGTTACCAGTTTCTATGGAAAAAAATGGTGAACGCAAGCAAATTCACAATGTTTACAAAGTAGATGTGTTGTAATGTTAGGAACGGTATGTTTTGTCTCAATTTTAAAAGACCATGTAGTAAAAGTAAAAAAGATGCAAATAACGTTCCCAACATTACATACCGTTGGAATGAGCCCTATAGCATTTACATTGTTTACAACGGTGGAATGGTTCGTGGAATGAGCCACCGATGGAATGCTCCAGTGATGCTAGAAGTGCTATAGTCATACCGAATTCCTTACTTGTTGAGATTTTTAAAAATGCATTACAAATCTATATTCACCACAGGGGAAATTTATTCTCACCTTTGTTGAGATTTTTTTTAGCTGTCTTGACCCACATTGTGGAACGGCAAATTCTACGTCCCAATTTAGCATTTATGAAAAGTTGCAAGATACCAGATCGTACAGCACATTTTAAGATTAAGAGTGTGACAAATGGAAACAACGTTTTTCCAGAGATAGGTTTGTTAAATTCAACATTCTCAATAAACTACTACAGCTATTGGTATTCTAGTATTTGAGCTACTTTTTTGAATTGTTTTTAGGAACGTCAGTAGAAGATGGGTCTTTATACATATGAAATTACATCTGTTCTAGCCGATCGCGGTTTTCAGCAATTCTTAGTGGGCGCTGCGGTGCAGGCTTTGTTCGGAGACTTTGCAAGATCTTCTTTTGAAAAAACCGCCCGTTGAAAAAGTTTTACAACGAGAACCGGCTAGTGCAAAATACCATATTGACCATAGTTACACTAGTCGGTTGTAAGTTTACAGCTTTTTCAATGGACGGTTGTTTTAAGCGAAATATATAAGCTGATAAGGTCTTGCGGCAAAATAAATTGCAAATCCGTATTTGAGTTAGAGGTGAGCGGGACGCCCAAAACTCGATGAAAAATCCGACCCCAACCAAGGGGCAATTCCATACGAAAAGTGGAAAATGCGTTACGTGCAAACGCTGTAACGCGTGAAATGTTCAGAATTCTTTTGTATGGAGAACTTGAAGATTGAACCTTTGTAGAAACTTCTTTCATACAACACAATGCTCGTATGTGTTTGGTTTAGCAAGAAAACAACGTTTGCACACAACGTACCAATGTAATTGCCCCAAGAATCAATTTGTCGCGTCGTCGGTTGGGTCGGGTTTTCGTTTTTTCAGATTGAATCGTGTTTGAAGACTTCCGTTAGCCAAGCCTGACCCGACTCGAATGAATAAATTCAGGCTCTGGTTTCGAATTTTTTGAAAATATTAAGCAAACCAAATTCGTTTCTAATCGCCGAATAGACCCGTACGAAGTAACGTGGCATTGGCAAATGAGTTTATCACGACGCTTTTAACCTGTCGAATTGAGAAGTAGTATGAAGGGGGAATTGATCATGGACATTAAATGCTGAATTTGCAAAAACATTTTAACAGTTTGTTGTCTGTTGAGTAAATTTTGACGGATTTTCCTTTGAAAAGTAATCGAAAAAGGAGGATGGGATTGAAAATGGGCAAAATCGGTCAATAACTTCCGCAGGACCGCATTTTGAAAGTCGGTGAAACTTTCTCGTTTGAATGAAGGATATGAACCGAAAAGTGAGGTGAAAATCGATTGAGAGGCTCGGGCTATAAGTTCCATAGAGTGAGCCTAACTAGTGCTACTCGATCTTATGCGATAGTTGGTGTTGTAGTTAGTGCATATGTTTTTGTTTCAATCAGCAATAACCTCAATCTTAATTATACTACTCATCACAAACTTAGAAAATACTCAGTTGAATATCGCACTTTCTTCGGGTTTGTATTTGACTTTTCTGTTCGGTCCGGGTCGGATTTCAATTTTTAATTATGGATCGGATTCATCGGGATCGGTTCGGATCGGATTTATCATTTATTTTGGCTCGGTCAGATTTGAAAAAAGGAGGACCCGCACACCTCTAATTTGGCTTTCAAAATACGTTGTTGTGTTGATTTCAGGTAAGGTATTAACCTATAGATTGGCCTATAACGAAGAAATTGACAACACTGTAACGTCACTTACGTAAAAATTGTTACTGCGAGCCACGATTTTTTTCTCCGATAACAATTTAAAAAAAAATATGTTTATTGACAAAATTAATGCGATAAATGTATAATTTTCTGTTTAGAAAAAAACAGGTATGTGTTTTTTAACTAAATCAATCAATATTTCATGAAATAAGTGCACTTGGACAAGACAAACTTTAGCCTCCAATGATTCAGCTTCTACTTCAGGATGAACAAATATATCGCGTCCTGATCTATTTGTGTATAGTCTTGTCCATTGTTCACTCTTATCATAGAATTTGTTAATTTGTTTAATTCACCAAAAAATTGAAATTTATGAAAACCTAACCCCACTTCATTATTGCTTACAGTTCCATAAGAACAAGTTGTAATTAATGAAGAATACCTCCGGTCTAATATTTATTGTCAGAAACATTAAGGTGAGATTGCGAAATTCCTTTTTCTATTTTGAACTTCGACACCAACTCAAAAATACAACACTTTTGCAACTAATCTTGTGTTTGGTTCGCGATACGTGTTCCAATAGGTATTCAAAACTTCCGTAAATGTTGACAACGTTGGGTTTATTTTACAATATAGTCGCTATTTGGCATGTTACAAGAAGGACAATGGGAAGTTATATTAAAATCAATTATTGACGGAGCAAGGATGCGGTAAGAGTATATCGAAATTAGCGAGTCTTTCGAGGTAGCCACACAAAGTCAGTTATTCACCGTGAATCTTCAGGCAACGATTCTAAGTGAAAGTTTGGTGGACTGTGGATCATACATTACATGAAGGCTTCCGATATCAGAGTTCTTAGGAGCATAGGAAATGTAAACCGGAAGAAGCAAGAAGATAATCATATTAGGAATGACGACATTAAAGAAAATTCAGTACAAGAAACAGCAATTGTTAGCCGTCTGCGCTGGTTCGGGCACGTAACGAAAGATAGGGTCTTGGGCGCACAGGTTTTCGGTGTTCGTTTTAGAGATAGACCAAGGAGAAGGTTTATAGACTCAGTCAAGTCAGATTTAGAAGCTAAGAAGCTTCCACTAGATGAACAAACAATCTCCATGGCGGGTGATTAGATGGCATGGAGGGGAATGATCCATGGTCCATAGGATGGTTGCAGCATAAAGACACCAAAAAGTATTAATGGTCCATGGATGATGATAATACTATCATTTCAAATAACAAGACGTAATTTTAGAAACAGAAATTTGTATTTTTCGTTTAACAATAGCAAAAATAGTTTTATTTTCAAATTTCGAAATCTGAAGTGACGACTGACGGACATATATTTACAATACACGAACAAAGAAACAAAACCATGTCATATAGATCTCCATCAAATAAATCATCTTTTTTCGATACAGCAGACATTATCGGAGCAAATATTGAACCTTTGTTTTAAAATATTAATAACTCTTTCTACGTGTATACGCAAACTTGAATGTTTGCGTGAACTCTCAAGTTCTGTAGGATGTAACTGATTTCCCTGACGGACGAAACACGGCAATGTCAATTGTGCGTTCTTAGCCTCAACTTCATGTCTAATTAAAAATCCCTTGTCGGCCAATACTAAATCGCCTTCTTGAAGATGTTCCAGAAAACCGCTTTTTATAGTAGCTGCTTTATCGCTAGTTCTTCCGCCAAAAGCTTTTGAAATAAAAATTATCATACCTGACATGCTTATTCCAATTAAATACTTAAGGGTAGTATGATGCTTGTAGACAGAAAATAGTTGAGCCGTTGCGCGTAAATCTGAACATCTTTCAGAGAATATTTCAAAGCAGTCGACTATTACCGTAACCGTGTCTTTTAAAATAGAGTGAAAATAGCTCGGGGTGCTGAAAATTAATGTGCTTCTTTCATTTGGCCAATGAACGATTTTCGAATTTTTAAATTTCTTGAATAAAATAGCAACACATCGATGAAAAGTTTTGGATGCGGTTGTTCCATCGATTTGAAATCGATAACCCAAATCAGTGAAAGTTGCATTGAGCCGTAGTTTCATTAGGGTTACAATCAACATTTGAAATTGAGATAGTTTGCAATTGAAGTGAGATGGTATATAAAATTTTACGAGATCAAAAAATCTACTGAGTAGCTTACTTACTTTACTTTACCGGCACTACAACCCATTAAGGGTCTTGGCCTTCTCCAACATGCTTCTCCAACCGGGCCTATCTGCAGCTAACGTCTCCCAGCTGGTTACTCCCACAGTTCTTAAGTTGGCAAAAGCAGCGTGGCTCCACCTGGACTTGGGTCGCCCTGCACTCCTTTTGCCTTCAGGTTTGGACTTCAGAATTTTTTTTGGAATACGATGTTCATTCATTCGTTGTACGTGACCGAGCCAACGTAGTCTATTTATTTTTGTGGTTCTGACTATGTCGGGCTCTCCAAAAAGCTCTATGAGCTCGTGATTATATCGTCTGCGCCATCGGTTCAGTTTTCGGTCAAATACTGGTCCAAATATTGTACGCAGTACCTTTCGCTCGAACGTATGCAGAGATTGTTCCTTTTTCTGTGTCAAGCACCACGACTCCGAACCGTACGTAACTACCGGTCTGATCACAATTTTATAAAGTGCGCATTTTGAATTTCGGCTTACTGACTTGGACTTTAGAATTTTCAGCAGGCTGTAATAACTCCGGTTGCCCAAAGTTACTCGCCTTTTTATTTCGTCCGCAAATGTCGTTGTATATGTTCATCTCTGATCCAAGGTATACGAACTTATTGACCATTTTGAATGTGTGTGTGTCGATCGTTACGTTATCTTCCCGATATCGATTCGTAGGTGGGATGATCATGTATTCCGTTTTTCCGTCATTGACCTTCAACCCAATGTCGGTACCTTTCCTCTCCAAGGCCATAAACTTATCTTTAACAACATCCATAGTTCGGCCAATAATGTCCAGGTCATCTGCAAAACCAGGCAACTGACTGGACTTGGAGAAAATGGTGCCGCTGGAGTCTATGTCCATGGTTTGAACAGCTGCTTCGAGTGTTAAATTGAAAAGCAGCGTTGCAAGAGGATCTCCTTGACGTAGGCCTTCCTCAATGTCGAAAGTCTCTGACATTTGATTGCGGATCCTTACTCGGCTGTTAGCTCCGTTTAGTGGTAGCTTCGTTAGCGAGATCAGTTTGTTGGGAATTCCGAACTCCTCCATGACTCTCCATAGCTTACTTCTTCTAACACTGTCATAGGCTGCCTTGAAGTCAACGAACAAATGGTGTGTTTCAATGTTGTACTCCTTGCACTTCTCCAAGATCTGTCTGATATTAAACAGCTTGTCCGATGTTGAACGACCTACACGAAAACCACTTTGGTATTCACCTATCGTAGATTCCGTGTATGGATGAAGGCGCTGATATAGAATATTTGCAAATATCTTGTAAGCAATATTCAGCAGAGCGATTCCTCGAAAATTGCCACACTCCAATTTGTCACCTTTTTTGTAGATGGGACAAAGTATGCTGGTCTTCCAATCTTCCGGTAACTCCTCGTCATTCCAGATGCGTATGATGAGCTCGTGCATCTCCATACATAGCGCGTTGCCGCCGTTCTTGAAAAGTTCACCGGGTAGGTTGTCAGTCCCCGGGGCTTTGAAATTGAGCTTTAAAATTTCAGCTTCAACTTCTTGCATCGTTGGTTCTTCTATGTATGGTTGCGCAGTCTGAAATGGCAATTCGTCGTTTTCGTCGTCTCGGTTGAGCGGTCTGTTCGGGTTAAGCATTTCCTTAAAGTACTCAGCCCATCTCGCGATACACCTTTCCTCATCTGCTAAGACCAATCCATGCTTGTCCTTACACAGCAAAGGTTGTTGACTGTAACCGTTTCTGGATTCGTTCACTTTCCGGTAAAAGTTCCGAGTCTCCTTCCGATTGCCAAACTTCTCAATTTCGATCAAAACTTCCTTGTCACGCTGTCGCTTTTTCCGTCGGAAGAGTTTTCTCTCGAAATTTCTGAGTAGCTTCCAATTCGGAAATCCAGTAAAAAAACGAGTCTTCTGGTCATTGTTCTTGAAGTAGTTAAAGTCCATAACAGCACTCGCCAGTTTCAGCAGTAATTCGTCTCTTTCTTCAGCAGCGCTTTGATAATGTCCGAATAATAAGTCAATGTCGGTCATTGTTAGTTCTGTTTGCATCTCCATTGGGAATAATGTCTTAATTTCAATAATTTCAGCGACCTTTCTTTTTTTCAGAGGAATAATAGAATTGTAGTCTAAACGAAAACGTGTTCGTCCATTGAAGGTCATGTCATCTTTACATACAAATAATATTGAAATTAGTGGTTTTCGTTGGTAAATAAGAAAAAACACTAACCGTTTGGAGATTCTAGGTTTTTATTAACCATATTAGGAGCAACAGCAGGAGCTACATCATTTAACATACATTCAGTGCTTCCCTTCTCAAGTACTTTAGAGCCATTTCCACAAAATAGATTGTTTTCTTTATTTTCATACTTGAAAAAATATTAAATTATACCAAAAAGTAATCATTGTATCTCGCAGCAAATTACAATAAGCTAATTTCGTTTTATCTACATTAAAGTCAAATAGGATATATAGGCGAAATAAATTAAATTTACGAAAATAGCGAAATAAATAAATTAATAATAAAATAAAATAATAAAAAATAAATACAAAAGAATAAATTAGGTAGAAAAATAATTAAATAATGAATGAATAAATAACAAAAATAATAAAAATAATAATAAAAGATTACAATAATAGCTCAAATTCCAATTACTATAAAAAGAAGAATTTTATTTTTACAATTCTATATTAATTTAGCAAAATTTACTGAATGCCATCGATTTTATTTTCCAATCTAGTCGCTTGCATTAGGAATGATCAACATGCAAACTTACAAAAGGTTCATTTTAAACGGTGAATAAAAACCTACTGACTAAACTTGTCTTTATGTTTAATTAGTGATAAGACTTGTAGATAAATAATAAGAGAAAATGTTTAGCTCGACAATTTAAACAGATATTTCTTTTAGGTTTAAATGTAAAATAATTCAAAATTTTTAGATATTGATTTCATTTTTTACTTTCGCTATTTTAATAAAATTAATTAGAGGAACAATGAATTTTTTAAATTGGAATGCTTTCATTTGTGCGAAATTTACTCAGTTTTTCCTCCGTTTGGTAATTATCTAACTATGAGCTTCAGCTAAAATATCACACTTTGATTTCAACCTCAAAAAACCGAGAGGTTTTAGAAGTGTGACATTTTGTTCCATACTTGCTGTAACTACTTAAATATGAAAATACCCGTGAACTATTTTTGTTGCGTATGAAATATTCGACTTTCTTCCAATTTTTTGAATATTCGCCGAGATTTTTATTTGGGACCCAGTCTACATCTTGATAGTCGTCGTCTTTTGAAGGTTTTTCTAAGAAATTATAATGAAGGGTGACTAATAACTTGATTAAAAACAGGAATACTTTTGACAAAATGAAGAGAGCAGATTCTGATACGATTGATGTCTTTCGTTTTTGCGTCCAACAATTTGAGCCATACGTGTCCTCGTTTAGAATATTCATCGTTCCTGTTAGGGCAGCGAAACAAACTCATCCTTTTAGGGTCGTAGCATTTGCATATGTAACATTTTGGAGCCATACTCTAAAAATTATTTTATTATTTAAAGGATAAAATGGAAGTCATTCATTCTGCGTACTACAAGGGATTGAGTGGAGACGTTCAAAAAAAGGTATGAAGAAAAAATTCAAAAATGTGGATGTGATCCCTATGCCATTAAAAAGAAAGACCTCTCAGTAAATCCAAAAGATTTCCCAGAAATTACTATACTCGATATAGGAGAATATTTAATACATTCTGTTAGTTCATTTACAAAAAAAAAAAATTTCGGCATACAAGAGCACAGAAGCCTACAAACATTTTGAATCTGGATTTGTCTTAAGTATTGGATCAAAAAAATATAAAGAATTTGCAATTTTGAAAGGAAGGGTAAGTTTCGTTCAACATAGAGACACTATAGTTTGCAAGTAAACTATTGATAAAGGTGAAACATGGCCAGAAAATGAATGAATCGCCTCTACACGTGTGGGTTCTTGCAAACATGAATGGACAAATTGAATGTGGTCATTGCACATGTATTGCTGGCTTATCTGAAACATGTAGCCACGTTAGAGCGATTTGCTATGCCATTTCAAATTTGTGGGATTCCAATGAAACTGTTAGTAAGCTATAATTGCTATTCCAAACTATTAAATTAACATTTACAGAAATCAGTGACTGATTTCCTGTGTAAGTGGAATGTTCCAAGCTTCAAGGAGGAGTCAATGAGCTGTGTTTCAAATATCCGTTTCCGCCCTCATACTTGTACCACACAAAAATTAGAATCCAGCTTCGTTGAATACTGCAATTCTTTGACTCCATTTTCGGATGACTCAATAGAAAAATTTATTAAAGATTGTCATTCAGATGGAAACACAACTGCCGTGGGCTCAATACTATTTCCAGAAAAAAAGCGCAAAACGAATTTCAATGATGATTTGTTCCTCGCAAGTTTATATGATGTCGTTAATGAAACGAAAACTCGGCAAGAATTGATTGATATGAGAAAGTCTATAACAATTGAACTTTCAAGTGACGATGTTAACGAAATTTCTTGTTTAACTCTGGCAAGATCCAAATCTAAATACAGGCTTGCTTTGAAAAGAGGTCGTATAGTTGCCTCTAATTTCAGAGACTGTTGCCGTGCGAGCATAGAAAATCCCTCAATCAGTCTGATCAACCGGATCATGAACCCGATAAATACATCTCGTTGCTACCCAAGCAAAAAAGCTACAAAGAAAAAAAATGCAATTGAACAACATTTCAGAAACATTGCAGTGCATCACCAACAGCTAGAGCAATATAAATGTGGTATCATAATTAATCCTATTTACCAGTATTTTGCAGCCTCTCCGGACTGTCTTATATGTTGTGATTGTCATGGCGAAGGATGTATAGTAGTGAAGTTTTTGAAGATAATGGAATCAGCTGAATCCTTCGATATTTTGACCCGAGAGCCTAATGCTATTTTGAATATAAATGACGACGGCTATGAATTGAATAAAACACATGATTTTTACTATCAGCTTCAATTGCATATCAACGTCGTCGAATTAAAATATTGTGACATTATCATCTGGTCCCCTAAGCCCAGTCTACGGCATTTAACCCTAAGAGTAAACAATGACTTCGAATTTTGGCAATTTCATATGGAAAAAGCTACAACATTCCATGAACAAATTATGATGCCAGAAATTTTAGCAAAGCGTTACACAAGAACAGGTTTGTTTTTAAAAATATGGAAACTACAGTCATCGTATTACATTGCCGCTAATTTCAATTAAAGACCATCATCATCAAAATTTATAGACCCCCAGTGATCATGGACCACCCTTCTCCATACCTTCCTATCCTGTGCCAAGAAGATGGTCTGTTCGCCCAGTGAAAGTCCCCTAACTCCTAAATCTGATTTAATTGAGTTTATAAACTTTCTCCTTGGCTATCCCCGGATGGTACACACGGGACCTGTGCATTCAAAATAGTCTTTGGTAGCCTGCTATTACCCATTCTCTGAATGTGCCCGTACCATCGCAGACGACTAACCCTTGCCGCCTCTTCCAGTGATGTAACCCCTAAATTTTCCCTGATGCCGTCGTTTCTGATATGTTTATCTCTTCTATTAGCCTTTGCTATGCTCCTAAGAACACTCATATCACAAACCTCCAGGTCATGCACAAGGTATCCGCAGTCCACCCAACCTTTACTACCATATAAAATCGTTGGCCTGAAGATTGATCTGTGAATAGCTAACTTAATAGCCACCACTTAATTCCCTCTTGTTGAACACATGTGCTCTCAACTGACTGGCCACCGCATTTCCCATCTTTCTCCTTTCCTCAAATTCCCTAAATAACTTGCCATCCTCCGAAATAATGACCCCTAAACATTTAAACATTATTCTGCAGGTCACACACATGGTGAAGATGCAATTGATTCAAACAATGAATGTTATGAAATTTTGTCACTTGAAATTATACCTCTCCTTCACGACAATGAAACAAAGCAGGAAATTGTTGAAGAAAATTACATTTGTCAGTCCATTAAGAAGAATTTCAATACAATTAATGCTGATTCATTAACTGGAAGAGAAAAGGAAGCGAATAACATGAGGTACATACATATAAAAATAATATTGCATCTCTGCTTGGAAATTTGTCGTTTCTGACATTCGAGGCAAGAATTGCGATTAAAGTATCTTACGCTTCTAGGGAGAAAACGTTTTTTCCGCAAGTGTCACTGGATTCCTCACCTTCGGTTCGGGCTGCAAGCTTCACACTTGCCAAAAAATGTTTACTCTTTAGTTGCGTAAATAATAGTTATCAGTCAGGTTCAAGTCGAAAAAGGATGTGTTACGAGTAATCCAAGAAAAGACAAAAAATTAGTTTGCGTTGAAGTGTCACGTCTTTTCCTGCTACAGCGATCCGAATATAAGAACGGACATGTCAAGTTTTTAACAATGGAATTTCATTGTTCAAAATTCGGCATGTCCGTTTTTATGTTCGGTTCACTGTAAAATATATATATAGATACAAACTTCCCATAGTTTGCTAATACTTATATTTGATTTTCTATAACAATTCCCAAGTACTTCAACTACTATCGAAAAGAGGGACCTAATGAAATCATCTATTGAAGAAATTTTAATGACGTTTTCTGACCATGAAGACAAGTTGAAGCAGCTATATGGTGAGCAACTCAAACGAAAAGTAAGTTGTATAAGTCATATACGGTTTCGAAATTTACTTTTACGCTCAATTACATGTTTAACTTCTTTGTAGAAGAGAAGTTACAGAGATAAGGATCTGCCCTTCATGATAGCTCTTGAAATCGTAAACGAACACCAATTAAAAGCAATGGCTGAGCTAGCAGAATTGAAATTGGTTAAGAATTAAGAAGAAGAAGATAATGTACGTCGAAGTTACTAGTCGTTTCTGTAAAAAATAATTCGTTTTTCAGTCCACAGACGTAATATTCGATTCTATACTCCCAGAATGGGCCTTATCCATCTATTGTAAAACTTTTGAATTAACGAAATCTGTCGCTCTACAATCACTGAGACTACACGCAACTAAAATATGCAAATTGAATCACATATATGGCAGAATTGGAATATTGAATTTCTCTATGAAATACTTTTTTACTGTGCTTGTATACTACTGAAAGAAAGGATTCCACTTAAATATATTGATCTTCAGAAACTTAGCTACAAATTCAAAAGTTTAATAAAGCTTTATTTGTCTCTTTGTTGGAAAAAAGCAGACTTTCAAATATTACCTAGATCTTGGATTGTAAAAAGGTACTGTGTACAACAGACCGCAACACCCTCTTCGTAGAACTCTTATTCAACTTCTTTTCATATGTGAGAAATATCTCAATCATACAGCAACGAAAAAAACTGTAAGCAATAATGAAGTGAGGTTAGGTTTTCATAAATTTCCATTTTTTGGTGAATTAAACAAATTAACAAATTCTATGATAAGAGTGAACAATGGACAAGACTATACACAAATCGATCAGGACGCGATATATTTGTTCATCCTGAAGTAGAAGCTGGATCATTGGAGGCTAAAGTTTGTCTTGTCCAAGTGCACTTATTTCATGAAATATTGATTGATTTAGTTAAAAAACACATACCTGTTTTTTTCTAAACAAAAAATTATACATTTATCGCATTAATTTTGTCAATAAACATATTTTTTTTAAATTGTTATCGGAGAAAAAAATCGTGGCTCGCAGTAACAATTTTGACGTAAGTGACGTTACAGTGTTGTCAATTTCTTCGTTATCAGAAAATCGATATGAACGGGGTAGCTCAGTGGTACCGTACTGGCTTTCCACCAAGAATATCCGGGTTCAATCTTGATGGGGACAAATGCTGTATAGGATTTTTCTTCAATGTGTAGCATGAAAGTAATGTTCCTAGGCACACCCAGGCTTCATAATATGGGTAGTTGTGAATTTGGAGAATGACAAATATGACGTCACCCATATTCGATGAATTCTGTGTACAAATATCTGATTCTGACTTTGGACGGAGAAATAATTAGCACCAGAAGAAATCCTAATGGTAAAAATGCTAGCTACCGTTAGGCGTGGTTCGGAATTCACGTTAAGCATGTGGTCCAACAAATGCCTGCCGGTAAAACACATTGATGGGATAAACCGACATTCTAAGTTCTACTAGTTTATGCCTTTTTTTTCGATGGCACTTAGTGCTTTTGTGTTAAATGTGACAATGGTAGAACAAAAGAGATGACAATGCAAGAAAACCGTTACATGACTTACGTCGTTCTGCCATTTTTCCTAGTCTGGGTTTATGTGCAATTTATCACTGACACAGTAAAAACGTCGGTAACGAAAGGATCTCTAAGAGAAACCATGTTAGCAAAAGCTCACAGAAAATTGCGGAACTAGCAAATAAAATGATCTAGCCTCTGGGCCTCGATATAGGCCCAAATAGTGGCCTCCGTGCGCGTTCGAATACCAAATATTCGAACAACTATTCTCTTAATAAAGAAAATATATTGGAACATTGTGAGAATAGTCTTTCTAATTTGAAGCTTCTTGCAGAAGTATTTTTCTATGCTAATTTACAAAAATAGTTATTTTCATGGCAAGGGGAGAAAATAGAAAATTGCTAACGACGGTTGATGTATGTGGCCAAAGCAGAAAAATTGCAACGAGAGTGAAGACACTTTTCATGCAAAGTGGACGAAAATAAAAATGTTTGTTAATCAATCAATTTGTACTCGGCTCCCCGACTAGTCAAATTTGTGGGACCGGTACCGTTAGCCAGCACAAATTGAGCACTAATTGAGGGTATTAAGTTGAAATGGACGAAAGAAGAATTTAAGACACTTTCCATGCAAAATGAACGAAAAATGAAAATTTCAAATTTCTTTTGACTCGTTCTCGGCTCCCAGATCAGCACAAATTCTAGGACCGGTGGTATTCGAGAGCACAAATTCAGGCCTTAATTATAGACTGTCTGCCCCTTCCAGCACGAATGGGGGGGGGGGGGGGAGGCTGACGACATGCACCTCATTTGAATTTATTTTTCATGCTTCGGTGACAAATTTGCGGGGATTTTTGAATTTTTTTTTCAAATTCGTCACCGAAGCATAAAAAACTATGTGTGTATCTGCTCTGGACGCTTTATTTTAAGCCATAAATTTTAATAATAAATTTTAAGCCACAAATAACTATTCTCACCTCATTTGGAGGTGCGAAAATATTTTCGCACCTCGTTTTATTTTCGCTCCTCCAAATGAGGGGCGAAAATATACTTTTCATCCCGTTTCGAACTACTCATGAAAAAATCAATTTTCGTCCCTCATTGAGGTGAGAAAATATGAATTTTCGCCTAACAAATGTGAAAAATATTTTTCGACTTAATGATGTTATGACCATAATGATTGAAACACCTAAATACAACCCTTTTATGGCAAAGAATTAAACATTTTGTGCAACAGATTATGTTCGCATCTAAACTGAGAGTAAAAAGAGAATTTCAATCAACTGTAGTAACTATTAACCAAATCTCCTCCTGCAATCGTTAATTAGTTTTGATATAAAAGGAGAATACTTGGAGTATCTCAGTTACTCTCTTGTGTCAAGTTGTTGATGACACTTTTTTTGTGGGCGCTGAACGGTTTTAATATAATTACTGTAACGGATTCTCCACTTACCGCAGTCAAAACGTAAGTTTCACACGATGTTACATCATCATTAACACCATTTGCAATAATTTTAGCTACGTTGCTTAAAGTGTTTGTATATTCTTCCTGAGGGTGTGTGACGAATGAAGTATCTAGGCATGTCTAGATTTGCAATATTTGAGATAAAAAGTACCTTCTTGTAAAGGAAATAAATATTTGCGTACATAATCTTCATTGTCGAACAATGCATCGGTGATAATAGACCCAAACGATAGGTAGTTGTTGTCCAACTGCTCGCCAATCATAGACGGCATCCATATTGAATCAGTGCTGGCACTTCCAACATTTTTTGTATTGTTCGGCACAGTTTCTCCTACGTCATTATCAGCAAAATAGCTCTGATGTTTATCTGCTGGTTCTGAATAATTGGCATCTTTTTTGGCGTTCTCCAGCGATAGCCACTCTGGTTCATTTTGCAGAAGTACGAAGTTCAACAATGGGTCATAAAGTTTGTTAATAATGGATTGACCTTCATCGGCAATCACACTGAGAGATTCGGTCATCGCAGGCACTCCTAAAACAGCTTTCTTTTGAACTGATACATTGGTTCTATTCAAGGGGATATTATTGTAGTGATCATCAGCGGATCTGGCTTGCTGTTCTTCGTTCGCAGCTACTTGCTCTTTAAAGATGTTTTGTTGTTCGCCAGTTGTTGGCGCATTACTAATCATGTGTTGGTCGATGATGGAATAGATTGAATCAGTGAAAGTGTGTCTACCGTTCTCCTTATCAGTTATCGCAGGTTCATTGTTCATAGCTGAATTAAAAGGCTCTGTGATAATTAACTGATCATCCATCAAGTGATCTTCTATGATAATTGGCTCGTTGACAACCATCCCGTTTTGGGCGTTTGCCATCACAGGTAGAGGAACCTCAGCTTCACTTTTTTCGCCGTTGTGGTCTATTTGAGAATGTGATGAACAAGGCTGCAAAAAGTACATTCGCAATAATATGTCAAAGTAATTACGCGTGGTGGGACAATACTTTAATACTTACTTCATCAATTTTGGCATAAGATTCTTCATTCAGTAAACTGCTTACGATTTTTTTCTTCCAAAATATTTGAGGAACAGCTGGGATGGAGAAGCTCGATAGTATTTCGACATTATTGCTTTTCGTCTTTTCATTTTCATTCCGAAATATTCAAGATAGAAATTTTTCAATAATTACGATATGTAAGAACGTATGAAATAGAAGTTCTGAAGTTTACATATTTGTTTAGTTTTGGCATATGATTAAACCGATCATCTTTAAAAAAATTCGCCACTTTGATAGTACAGAAGAAAAAAATTGGTATACCCAAAAAATTATTTTGATATTCTAAAAATTGGACTTCTAACACCCACAAGTGATGCATATACCGAAAAAAGATTTTGATACCCGAGCGAAAACAATCGATGAAATAGTATTCAGAAGATAACTATACAAATTGAAGTAAATTTTTATACTTTTTCGACCTTTCCCCATAGAACAGTATACAAAAGTATACAGTATACGATCGTATACAATAAGTATTCGTCAATCAGTATACTCGTCAACACTTATTTGTCGATTTTAGTTTAGGGGTAGTATACTAGAACACCCCAAACTCAGTTTTTCGGTTCGTCGCTGCTTCAAGCAGTAAAGCGGTCCCGAAGTTTCGACCTAAAATGACTAATAACTCAGGAGTGGGGGAAGACTCCAAGGAATCCAATGACGAAAAACCTTCGTATCATTGGGGCTTACCATCCCATAAAAGTTCATTTGATTTCATTTCGTTTTACACGAGTTATAGCCAAAAAACCATTTTTACCACCCTCTGACATGCACTTACTTAGCACATCATAACTCCACCAAAATATCAACTTTTCCAAAAATGAGAAATTACTTTTCAAGAACAAGGAATCGAATGACTCATTCATCGGGAAAAAGTAGGACATGTTGTCCCAAAAGTGTACGAAATCGTTCGAAGTTTTCGCAAAATCACACTTAACCATTTCTTGTCCAGTGCGTCGGCAAAGTAGCCTATTCGAATATAAACATAATTGAAGTTGGTTTGTTTTTGTAACGTATGTACAAGTTATGGGAAATATACCAGATTCGATCGTCACGCTTCGTGGCCTTCCAGAGATGTTACGCTACATTAAAAGGCATTAAATGAAAAAATGACAATAGGACGTAAGTCGTTTTGTACACTGTTTCACATTTGATGTGGTATTTTTTGACAGCAATCGACTTACGACCTATTGCCATTTTTCCGTTTTGATTTGTTCTTTGTTATTGTGGCCACAATTAAATAAAAAGCAAATGAAGCATAAGTTGGTTGTGCTTAAAAAATATTTTTTGATATGCTGTAGAGAAAATTGAGAGGAAGTTTTTCGTCTATGCAAGTATGGATCGACCTCAGCCCAACAAAATTGTTTTTACTTTTTTTTGAAATTATTTGTAGAAATTTGAAAGATTTTTATATTAAATTATACCCCATACCGAAAAAATAGGACTACCACCCAGGGAATTATCGTCCAAGAATTATGACCCGGACAATTGGATCGGCAAAAATTCTTGACGATGATTCCCTGTGTGATAGATAATTCCATAGTGATATTTCCCATTTTATTCAGTCTGGAGGACAACTTATATCGTCAAATTAATAGTCAAGATCTTGCTTGCAAAAAAATTTAATGTTTTCCTGATTTTTATTTTCGGAATATTATTGTTGTGTGCAATTCTTAAATCTGGTCATCGAGCGAAATGACATGTTATTATTATCTAATTTTAATAGAAATTTTTGGAACAATCAAGAGATGGAATAATTGTATGTACAGTTGTTAGAAATTACAATACACGAGCGACTTTTGTTCTATTTGTCGACTGCTTTTTGAAAGCTCTAACGGTGTGTACTGTGTATACGAATGGTGTAAGAATTACACAAAAACATAAGCAACTCAAACTCGTACAATTACCTGAAACGCCTAAACTAATGTCGCAAAGAATATCAAATTACTAATCGACCCTGTAGATAGTTGGTGGCTCTTCACGAACATTTTGTAATGCATGAGGTTTATTTTGATATATTTTAAATAAAATTGAGGGAGCCATTTTTGTCCTTAGCAGCATGGTCCGAGGTCAATGTTTGTCACAGATCCGTTCTAGGGTCGGTGTACTAATCTAAAGAAACAGAGGCGACGTTATCCTAGAACGATTTACTAGCCAATAAGAAATCGTCATCTCATTATCATTCAACTTAATTAAAAAATCTATTATGAACAATTAAGTTTTGCTAATTAAAAATTTCATGCCGATTTTTTCGTGAAAATGAAATTTCATAAATAGAAATTTACTCTCCATTTTGATCGATGATCTTCTGCCATTATGAAAAACCTAAGTGAAGTTTGTTATAATAGCTGTTGGTGATTACATTGGGAAAGTCGGCACGAGTTTTCCGACCCACCAAATACATTAATGATGTATTAAGAAGATGCATTAGGATGCATTAAGATCGACTAGTTACAAACGTAAACACAGAAAACTTCGTTCTGGTCCAAAAAAGGTTTTTAGACTCGTACGAAGAACGAAGTTCTTCGAAAAGGGGTCTTATGCGTTTAGCACGACATTTATAACCGTCGAATTTCCACCCGGGAATAGGGGAGCACCGATCATGATCCTTAGATGACGAATCAGCAATAAAAAAAATGTCCGTCTGTCAACACGATAACTCGAGTAAAACTCAACCGATTTTCAAAAACTTTTTTTTCCCTAAAAGGTAATCAAAAAATCTTTTATGGCATTGAATCTGGGCACTGTCGGCCCAAGAGCTACCGAGCTAGGGCCGTTTAAGTGATTGTTGGTCTTTTGTACATAACTCGAGTAAATCTTTTCTGATTTTCAATTTTTTTTTTGTTTGAAAGACCTGGGCATAGCCGACAATTTAAGGAAGCAACTTTTTTGAATTTGAGCCCTTGGACTTAGCTAGAGCACTAAAATCGAGTCTCTGCTCTTTTGTTTGAAAGATCTAGGCATGACCGACAGTTTATAGAAGAAACTTTTACCTTTGCTTAGGGCTCAAGTAAGCCATGTCGGTCCTAAGGTCGGCCCTAGCCAAAAAATTTTTTTTTGCTATGTTGCAGAGGAAATTAAGGGAAACATTTTTGGCTATAGAATTGTGTGTCCGAGGCCTCTACTTAGGGTCCTAGGTCGGTACTAAGGTCGACCCTAGCCCAAAAAATGGTTTTTTCTTTGTTGTAGAGAAAACTGAATAGAACATTTTTCTATATTTGGGGGTCAATTTTGTGCTTTCGGAAAGGTTTTTTACACCGTTTCTTCGGACGGGTTTTTCAATATTGCCCTATCGGCATTTTCCAATACAACTTAATGTGGACGCAATTTCATAGACTTCAGAGTTAAGGCAATATTTACTTAAATACGTTCGAGTCTCTTCGTAACATCAACTCTGTTTGCCGCATCTATTCTGATACGTACGGGTCCCCTGCGTATGTTTTGATCTTGAGCCCTAGAACTTAGCTAGAGCACTAAAAATGAGTCTCTGCTAGGGCCAAACGTATTTTTTGTACGTAACTCTTTTCCGATTTTCAAATTTTTTTTTTCAATCGAAAGTCCTGGGAATGCCCAACAATTTATGGATTTTTTTTTACTTTGGGTCGCTGGACCTAGCTAGAGCCCTAAAGAAGCGGACCCACTAGTGCCCTACTTGTTTTCTATACATAAATCAAGTAAATTTCATCCGATTTTCGTGATTCTTTTTCTATTCGATAGATAGTGAAAGCCTTGAAAGCATCCAAGAAAAAATGTGGGCCCGGGCCGAGCCTAAAATGGCCGCTAATGTTAGGGTGGATCGATCTAGACAATTTATTTTGGAAAAATTCAAATATTTTGAAAACTATTAGAGATAGAAGATCGGTGAAAAATTCAAACATTTTGGGAACTATATGTGATAGAAGATCGGTGTCAGTGGCAAACTTTTTTGTCTATGGAACTATGGGTCAGAGGCTTTCCTAAGTGCTCTCGGTCGGTTCTAATATCGGCGGTAGTACAAATAACATTTTTTGAAAATATGTCTGAAAAAAATTGTTTACTTTTTTTTAAACTATTTTAACTTTTTTCATTTTGACGGTTGCTTGAATATTTGGGGAGAGTTTAACACCGTTTCTTCGGACGGGTTTTTCAATATTGCCCTTTCGGCAATTTCCAATCCAATTTAATGTCGACGTAATTTCATACACTTAAGAGTAAAAGCAACATTTACTTTGATACGTTCGAATCTTTTTGTAACATCTATTCTGTTTGCCACATCTATTCTCAGGGCCGTAGCTACGGGGGGCTATGGGGGGCGGAGCCCCCCTGAACTTTTCAGCGCCCCGCTCCCTGAGCTTTTCAGATCCACTCAACTTTTCAGCTTTTATTATATACTAGTACAGTACACATTTTTTTTCGCTGCGCGGCTATTTTGAATTGTTTTTAAAATTAAAGCCTAATGAAGTCTATTTTCACCACAATTTCGCATGTTCGAAATATGACAGTTAGTTGTCGTGGTCTGCTAGGTCTCCTTCAACAACTGGTCAAAAACTGTAATATTTTGAAGAATAAGTCATATTTCGAACATGCGAAATTGTGGTGAAAATGGACTTCAATAGTCATTAAATATTATACACTTAGCTAAACTTTTGGGCGTCTCATTGATTTATATTCGATGATCGGATAAACTTTGAACAAAGTGAGGCTTGAATCTCTTCAAGCGAATTGTACAAACATGGCCAAATTTATTCAATCTGTTAGCTATGAGAATTCATAGTAGATTCATTCAATCTCCACATACAAGTTTATTATTTATTCAAAGGTAACATATTTGGGAAACTCACTTTTTTTGAAAACTTGGTGTTGTATAAAGAGGTCCCTGGAGATAATTCATTAGAACACCTGACAATTTAGCTAAGTTATACTTTCAAACCAAACTGTGAAAGTCTGTAAATCTCATGTTAAGCTAGTCGAGTACTACAGGCACTTTAGCCACATCTGATGCCACAATTTTGATATGGCTAAACCATGAAAGTCGAAAAATCTCGCTCGCTCCGCTCGCGAATTTCTATATTACTGACAGTTCAGAAATTAACAACTTTAGCAAAATTTAAATCGAAGAAGCTGTTGTTACTTTCAACTGGTATGTGTGAATGATAACTTTCGAAACAAAAATCTTCATAACACCTTTCCGAAGTGTCCCATTGTATACCATAGCTACAGCGAATCTACTTTTCTAATACTGGTGAACTTTGGGGGCGCACGCCCCCCTGAAACTTCGGTCTGGCTACGGCACTGTGAAAATTTGTCACAGTGGAAGGTTTCCCGAGGCTTGATTTGAGGAGGGGGAGTAGGAGGGGAGCATCGATCATGGACCCCAGATGCTGAATCTGCAAAAACATTTTGTTCCGTCTGTAAACACGATAACTCGAGCAATTGTTGACAGATTTAAAAAAAAATTCCACTGAAACGTAATAACAAAAGTGGTTTTGGGATTGCCCGTTGTCCAAAAGGCCACTGAGCTAGGGTCGCCTAAGTGGTTTTGGGGTCTTTTGTACATAACTCGAGTAAATCTCTTTCCGATTTTAAAATTTTTTTTTGTTCGAAAAGTCTAGGAATGTCCGAAAATTTGTAGAAGATTTTTTTATATTTTGATTCCTAAGACTCAGCCAGGTCCCAAAACTGAGTCTTTACTAGGGCCCACCGTGTTTTTTCTACATAAATCGGATAAATCTGATTAGATTTTCATATCTTTTTCCCATTCTTAACTATATTACTTTGTCTATGCGAAATGAGCACGGAATTGATCTTAATGATTTTAAATGAAAGATTCGGAAATCACGAAAATGAAACCAGTGGGGTTTTTTCGTGAATATTCCTTTTATGATAATGTTTTTTGTGTAGTTTTGTCGAGAAAAAGAGGCCTCTATTAAGTTCTCTAGGTCGGTTTTAAGATGCCCCTTAGTACAAAACTTTATTTTTTGAAAATTTGTGTGAAAATTTTTTTTCACTTTCTTTGAAATTCCCCGGCAATTTACAACCAATTTAAAGTGGACGTAATTTTATAAACTTAAGAGTTAAGGCAATATTTACTTAGATACGTTCGAGCCTTTTCCCAAGATCTATTCTGTTTGCCATATCCATTGTGATGAGCATAAATACCTTACATATGTTTTGTTTTGTTATGACATTAGAATCGACCTGAGGCACACTTGAGCCCTAAGCACAGACACTGGGCCTAAATTTGTTTCTGAATATAATTCGGTACTCGGTTATCTCTCAAATACGAAATGAATCAACAAAAAATTACTTAATCGGCCCTAGCACGGCGGCACTTGGGCAGACAGTGCCCAGATTCAATCTCACAAAAGATTTTTCGATTATCTTTCAGGGAAAAAAGTTTTTGAAAATCCGTTAAAAATCCGGACGGATGGACATTTTTTTTATTGCATATTCGTCTAAGGACTATGATCGATACTCTCTCCCCTACTCCCGGGTGGAAATTCGACTGGTTACAAACGTCGTGGTAAACGAAATAGACCTCTCTTCGAAGAACTTCGTTCTTCGTGCGGGTCTGAAAATATAATAATCGGAACAAATCTGTGGTTTGCGGTTGAATTTTCTACCTACTCAACTCTACCTCATTGTGGCAAGCCATTAAAAGGAGCTCGCTATAAAAAACCAGTATTATGGCCAATTTTATTCTAGTGTGATTAAAAATTGTTAAATTGCATGCAGAATGCTGGCGTCTTCCACTTACATCAGTGCTGCACGAACCCTACCAATAAAAGTGTGTCAACATCAATAAATTTATTTATTACAGTATATTTTCTCCGAATAAAGCAAGATAATTTCCAAAAGTCATCACTACGCTGCCGTAATTCGCATAAAAAACAATTTCTAAAAAAGAACAAAACAATTCTATTGTTCTTTTTTCCGAAATTGTTTATTACGCAATGACGGCAGTACGAAAATCAAGGTCTGAAAACGACTGAGTGAGATGTAAAAGGTAGAAGTTTATTATATCTAATCCCAAAACCACAGTTATCTGACTTATTTTTCCCTGAAAACTGAGATTTGAAAAACCGAGTAAGAATAATTTAAAATATGTCCGTGTTTTGTAGTATTAAACACTAAAAAATACTAACAATACTCATATCAACATTATTTATTTTAAATAAAATACTCACATCAAGTTCAGGTTCAGCCATATCAACATTCGAATGTATGTTTGCTCCGTTTGCAGCTGACTCTTCGGCTTTTCTTGCAGTAGCAATGTTATGAATTGGCTTAGTATTGTTAGCATATCCCTGTAAACTCTTGAAATTAGTTAACGCTTCTTAATAATGAATCAATTTACTCGTGCTACAGCTGTTAGAATATTGATCTTTCATTTGGGGAAACGAATTTATCACACAAAAATTGCAATGCATCATAAGTACGAAATGTATGTGTATGCAAGTGTGATAATCATTTATTAATATGCGCAAAAATTGCTAATTTACTTGACTCTGACTCTTATGTCACCTTAACTTCTGATAGGGTAAGTTCGGTGACCTTAGAAGATGGTGCCTTTTTCTTGCGGAAACAAATTATATTATCTTTTTTACTATTATTTACTTATTGTTTGAATCTTCGAAATTAATTTACAACGCACTTTCCAGTTCTCAGCGGGAAAAAGACACCACGAGCCGTGCACCTAGGCCAAGGCCTAGCGTAGTAAAATTTTACAAATGTTTTAAATGATTTTGAATCACTTCGAACGGAATGCCAATTTACTGACGTTCGAAGGGTGTTGCGAAGGGTATAGGAACGTCTTTTAATCTCTGAATTCGAAGTTTAATTGCTTGGTTCTTGCCGGAGGTGCCAACATATCCGGTAAAAGCCACATTTTCAGGTTTGTCAAATATCTTCACAGCAATTGGCACATTGGATGTTTTATAGGCAGTTCTTAACGGAAATAGATGTTAAAAACGAGGATAATAGATGTCGCAATTTTGTTGAGAATGACCTATAGTTGATCTCGTTTATCTTCAATGAAGAAAGAACTTAGTTATGGCTTACGGCATTCTTAAGGAAAATCGAGTCATCAAGACAGTCTATGCCCTTTAGTAGGATAATGCAATTTACAAACAAATAACTAAAACTAAACTGTTGCGCCAATAAAGTAAATTTTGAATAATGGAAAACTATGCAAGTATGAATGTTGTGCTCAAATCAATCTACCCAGTCCTCCCACTAACGGTTTTAAATTATAATACTTTCTTACCTTTGGACTGTGAGAAGTTGTCAAGATTTTTTCCATTTTCACAGCTTCTTTGAAAGACGTAAAAGTCTCTGCAAATATTTTTGAGGTTAGTGGTAGAGTCGGTTATATAAAAAGCGATGATACTTACGTCCATCCATTAAAATTTTGCAGTCGTAAAAATATTTTTTACCGTTTATGGGAGGCTTCACCATTTTTTTCGAAGCGAAGTCGCATTACGCGCAGGCCAATAGCACTGCAGCGGTGGCTTTTTCTTTTTTTTTATCCACAATTTCGGAACTGCCGTAGCACTTTTCTCGTTCAAAAACTCAACGATTTGAAACAACGGCATTTTAGTGTCTTCAGTAAGAGCTCGCGATGAATACTAAAGCTTACTAAGCAAATCAACGAAATAAAAAAAACATCTAAAATTGCTAGCCTACTATGTTTGGGAATTCAAATTGTTTTACTATTCCACAACTCCACATCGATATTTTGGCGCGAAAAAAATTGATTTCAATATCAGATAGTAATGAAACAATTATTAATGGATCAATAAATTCTATAATTTCGGTCATTGTTTTCATTTGCATTGGGATTTTAGCAAGTTATTCTCTAGATGGCTTACCAAATTGGTTAAGAGTAGGTTTATTTCAATTTGTTGCGTATCATTTTGCATGCATATCGATATCATTTTGCATCTGAGTTATTTTAGAGGTTCGAATTTTTTTTTATTCGTATCATTTTGCATGCGTCTCCTGTTTGGGCATCTCATTCTGGAGACAAGGTTACATTGGACGCCATATTTGGTTGTAATCGACTTCAATCTATTTCTTGTGTGATCATCCACAAATGGAAGTGGAATGTAAGGATTGGAAGTTTTGGGAATTTTGCATGTTTGTTGTGCCAATCTTCTAAAAATTAATTCTTTCTCAATTGAGAAAGTTTTGTCGGTCTCGCCAATGGAAGAAGTTACAGTGAATAATTTCTTGCCCTTAATTTTTGTATCCATCCATTTTGTGGAAGTTAATGTGCTCCAATAAAAATTCGGTGGGTATGAGCTTCTCTTCAAAGTTGTTCTTAAATATCGGGTTGTTAGATAATGTAATGAAGGTGATGTGACTGAAAAAGCATGTTTAATATATTCATCGACAATATTTTTCTTGATGTGATAAAGGTGGTGTGAATGAAAATTCAATATCTGTTTACAGCTACATTCTTTCTGCCACCATCTCATTGTAATAATAGAGTTTGTTCCGAGTTGTCCAACAATCTAGAAAAGATACACCGCCATCAAGAGATTCATCATTTCGTTTCAAGGTAAGGTTTGGTATTTGATTTTCCAGTATTGCCTTAAACCTTCCAAAAACCTTAGGATTCATTGCAGCCACGAAGTCGTCCACAAATTTGTATTGAAAAGATAGGTCGTCTTGATCGACGAGTTTTAAGGCAGAAGTTGTTGCATGATTAGTGGATATATCAGCCATAACCTGAGAAAGACTATTACCCATTGGAAGTCCTTTTGATTGACGATATATTGTACCCTCGTATAGGAAATAAGAGCAATCGACAACGATGAATGTAACTGCTTTATTAATTATTCTAACGGCATACATGTCTCATCCATAATTATACTATAGTTGTCGGATATAATTCCTTTGGTGTGTTTGAAAGGAATATTAGTAAACATGGAATCATAATCTAATGTTATTAAGCGATGCGAAGAATCCCTTAATGGTTTGTCTGCAATTTTTCCGAAAATTTCCAATGAATTTTTAATCCTGAAAGCGCTGAAATGATCGGTAATCTTTTGCAGTTTTAGAAGTAGCCACTCAGTTAAATGTTTGCACCAAGCGTTAACATTCGAAATAATCGGGCGAGGAGAATATTCTTTTTTGTGAATTTTTATAACAACGAATATGCGAGGTAAGATGTATGGATCATCAACGAGGTTATAGCAACAATGTTTATGTCCATCCTTTTGGTCTTTTAAAAGAAAAATGTTCAGTTGTTGGCGTAGATGACGATACTTCGGTTCCAATATGTTACGACAGTCATTTATTGTGGCCCCATTCCATCTGTAATAGATGTGATTACTTATGCATTTGTCTAAATGTTCATAAATTTTCGTTGAATACATATCATGGTCCATTATCACAGCCTTTCCGCCTCTGTCGGCAATTGAGACAATAATATTTTTATTACGTTTTGAAAATGCCGATGCTTCGACGGCAACATTTCTTATGAATACTTGAGCCGGTTTCATATTCGGTTTGTAACTTGGTGACAAGGAAATGATAATGTCTTTGAAATCGCGTTTTAAAAAAGTTAGTTGCCCAAATTCGTTTGATTCCTCAAAAATTTTTGCTAATTGATAAATTGAATGAAGATGTCTCAAGGAGAGTCATCGGATATGTATTAAAATTTTACTCCCAAACTTGCGATGAATTTTACATATATGGGCACATGTAAAGTGGTTAAGCAAATGACGTTCTGCTGGTCGAAGAAAATGTGTAGTTTTTTGATACTTTGCATGAAGTTAATGTCAGCCATTGAATGTACTAAAGAATCTGATTCATTCAAGGAATCAAATTTTTTCGAAATCTCAACGTTGTTGTCCATTTCTTGCTGCTGTAAAAAAATTTTATTTTTGGTACGTTAGTACCCTTCATCTATATGGTGATGAATCCGTATAACTTTTCTCAATATTGCTATACAAAAATATAGACTGGGAAGGAATAAAATAATAGATTTTCTTGCCACTTTGCGTTGGGAAAATGCAAATCCACGACGTTGGAGCGTTTCAAATTCGAGATAATTAAATTACATTTTTTTACATTTTTATAATTTATCAGTAAAAGTAACATTTCCCGCAATTCCCAGGGAGTTGCGGGAAATGTGAACTTTGATCACACGATATTGAAAATAGTATAATTTACACAGTGATCAGAACATTTTATTTGAAAATGTGGTTGTGCTAGTGCATATAAATTTTTTCTTCTATAAGTCAAAAAGAGTTTCTCCTTCTTGAATACTTATTTGGATTATGTTAATACAGGCATGAAACACCATAGGGTGTTTTTGTAATTCATTGCGGAACCTGCTGTTCAAAATTTCAAATTTCTTTAAACGTCCATTTAGAGTTTCATGACGTGCTAATAGTTTCTTTTCCCATTTATTTGTTGGTTGCTTAAAATAATGCTTAAAACGGTATCCCTTGTCAGCAAGTGTCACTTCATTCTGTGCATAGTGCAAATATAAGTCTTTTGCAAGTTTAAGGTCCTGCCATTCACCGCATGGTACTCCCCCAGACGCCCAAACAACATCCCCATTTCCTATGGAAATGCCGACTTCATAACGAACGCCAGGGGCATTAAATTTATGGCTGAACCATTTTGTGCTAAATTTAGTTGGCTCCCTGATCCTGAAATCTGTGCCGTCGAGAGTTACGTACATGTTCTGGTATCTAGGATTCTTAAATCGATTCTCCCATTTCAACTGCAACAAAAAGTCAAACATAACTTACAAAACTACCGAAATAATTCGCTCAGAAAGTACCACTTTTAGTTTAGACAACAACTCAATGAATGTCCATGTCCAGAACCGATATGTCTTTTCATCAACACGAAGAAGAGCGGCACTTACATGTTCTGTGTTATAGCGTTTCAAAAACAACAGGCACCAGAGTAGGTGAGTATGTTTCGCTCCTGGTGGTTTATTGTCGATTAAATGCCAAATAATTTTACAAACGTTTGGAGATACACCAAAAAAATAACGAAATTTACGAAACGCAATAAGGGGAGAGATGCAATTAGCACTATTTGCTATATCAAGGCCGTCGTAAAGAAACACTTTCGTATGTGGATCCATGTCAAAAATCAGATAGATTATTTGTCTTGTAAATATAACATCTAATAAATTATACACAAAACTGGTATAACATAAATGATATTGTGAAATCCAATGTCATCAAATAAATGCATTTTTTGTTATGAAATCAAAGAAAAGAGTAACTTTGGATTTTGGACCAATAAGTAGTAGAATAACAAAGGAATGTGGTACTAGTTTTTTTTTTCTTAGATGTTTAAAGTTAATCATGTAAATATAATGAAAAACGCTTTTAAATCTAATAACGCAATTTATCAAAAAGTTCTGTTTTTTGTGTTGTCGTCAAGTACAACATAGTTATTTTGAATACAAGACAATCGGATATTTTACCATATATTTTAATACATCAGCTGTTTCTCTTTTTTTTGAAAACAAAAATATTTTAGCCACGACAAGACTCGTTTAAAACGTTTAACATTTTGTTTTTGTTACAAAAATCTGTGAGCACAAAGCATTTGATGTTACAATTTTAATTATGTTTAATTCACATTCGTGAAAAAGTAAATTTTCTTTGTTTGCGAAATTACCAGTAGAAACTTAACAGTTAGATTGTAATTATTTAAAATCTAATACTTGAGCTACTGAACAATTCGCGTATATTCAAAGTATTTCGAATATCTTTAAAATATTGAAATTATTTTTTATTAATTTTTAATTTTTTAGATAAATTTTAGAAATTACATTTGCAATTGGATTTGAATTAAAAATTTTTGATGTTCACGGGTGAGACACGAACTCACAACCTTCAACTTGCCGGGCTGATGCTCTACCATTGAGCTACCGTGGACATTTTCATTCCAAATCCAATTTTTGAACCGTTGGTACAACACGTTGGTGTGTGTTCACTCATTATTTGTATTTCTATCTCCATTAAATTGTGTTTGGGTTAATTAGTATACATCATATCGATATATTTTTCAAAAACTCTAAACCCATTGACACCGCTTGCAACACAGAATGCATTGTAAGCATAGGAGAATCCAATCAAGGATAGTGTACAAGTATTCTAATTGTTACGCTATATTCCGCGACGAATTATTTATTTATTTTTTAGATAAATTTTAGAAATTACATTTGCAATTGGATTTGAATTAAAAATTTTTTGATGTTCACGGGTGAGACACGAACTCACAACCTTCAAATTGCCGGGCTGATGCTCTACCATTGAGCTACCGTGGACATATTCATTCCAAATCCAATTTTTGAACCGTTGGTACAACACGTGGGTGTGTGTTCACTCATTATTTGTATTTCTATCTCCATTAAATTGTGTTTGGGTTAATTAGTATACATCATATCGATATATTTTTCAAAAACTCTAAACCCATTGACACCGCTTGCAACACAGAATGCATTGTAAGCATAGGAGAATCCAATCAAGGATAGTGTACAAGTATTCTAATTGTTACGCTATATTCCGCGACGAATTATTTATTTATTTTTTAGATAAATTTTAGAAATTACATTTGCAATTGGATTTGAATTAAAAATTTTTTATGTTCACGGGTGAGACACGAACTCACAACCTTCAACTTGCCGGGCTGATGCTCTACCATTGAGCTACCGTGGACATTTTCATTCCAAATCCAATTTTTGAACCGTTGGTACAACACGTGGGTGCGTGTTCACTCATTATTTGTATTTCTATCTCCATTAAATTGTGTTTGGGTTAATTAGTATACATCATATCGATATATTTTTCAAAAACTCTAAACCCATATTATACAATTTATTTTGTAGTATTAACTCAAAAAAAAAACTCTTTCACTTTGCAATTTTCTTTCTGAAAATGCGTTTGTTTTAAGTATTTATTTATTAAAATTTACTAGAAATTTACATCAAATAATAAATAGCACTTATTCGCTTTCCACTTTTATTCGTTCATTATACATACTCTGAGCCTAAGAACTAGTTGAAAAGTGAAAAAATCCATTTGTTAATTCGCTTCGACATAAATATTCATTTGCTTTTAACTTACGCTTAACAAAAATGTCAAAATGTGGAGAATACGAAAATATGTGATTTTCACATTTTTTCCAATTTCACATAATTTCACATTTGCTCATCCCGGCCTTCCTACCAACTTTTATTGATGGTTGGACATTGATTATCTTTTTTTATGATGGAATGTGCCAAGATGTGCACTAACACCACTGAAATGAACGGTTTTTGAGTCAGATGTGCCGTTCACATAATTTCCACAGATGTGAAACAAATGTGAAAAAAATGTAAAACACAGAATTTTTGAACGGCACATTTCGCTCTTCTACCAAAGTTTTTGACCGGGTGAGTGCACATCTCAAAACTTTAGGTATAAATGTGCGGAGATGTGACCTATAACACTTAATACATCTGCTTTATATAGGCGAATGTGCCAATAACTACCTAAAAATTTACGTTTAGTTCGATTTATTTGAAAATTTCGAGCTCAATGAATAACTACAAATTTCAAAACAAAAAAAAAATTATTTACATTTATATTTTGTCCTTTGATAAAACAAATTCAAAAAATAAACCATTTTAAACTCATTATTTTTTTCTTATAAGCAATGAACGCATTCATTTATGACAGTTGTCATGAACGCGCATTCACAAAACGACGAAAAAAAAAACGAATATTCTTTCCAACAGTTACTGTAACTTACGGAAACTAAGATTACAAAGCTGAATATCTCGGGAAATATTGAATATTATGCTGTGAGGTTTTTGAGATTTATTGAATAGGCGGAGACGCAGCGTTCAAAATTGATTTGCCTTAAAAATTCAATTTAGAATTGCAATTTGTAGCTTAGGAAAGTATGTACATTCCCTTTGAATTTTTCCAGGAAGTACAATGTTTACAAGTGGGCATTAAATTGTTACAGAGGATATTTTCGTGGTAAACAAGTCTCACAACATTAAATGCTGTATTTTGCGAGATATTCAACTTTGCAACTTTGGTTACGGCAGGAAAGTCGGGTAAGTTTCCGTAGATTTACTATGCAGTTATGGTAACTGCCGCAAATATTTTTTATTCTGTCATCTTGGTACACACGTAGTTTTTCTTGTGTAGAGGTTCCTTTTTCTATTTGAGTTCAAATTCGTTTTGTTTTGCGATTGTTTTTGCAATATTTGAAAGTATATGTATCGTTCTTGCGACGCGTATTGGAGTGCAGCCGGAAATCGAGTTTACGTCACTAATATCGCACAAATTGCTGTTTGTTTACGTGGTTATCTGGAATCTAACCAACGGCGTCGTATAACATATGTTACATGACACGTCAATGATTTGTCACACATTTTTGGACGAAACCGTATTAACACTCATAGCCGTGTCCAATATTCTTATTGCTGGAATCTGAATCGGCACATATAATTAACGGATCTTTGTGCATTTTCGACACTTTCTAACTACAGTTTGGTGTTGGTAGTCGAGCACTACTGAGTGAAATTCCTTTAAAAAAAGAGCCATTGTGAGCTGCATAGACGAGCACATTTTTCCGATTCGGCGCAATCTACCAAAATGTTGTCATCTCATATCTGCGATGCATCACGCCTAGACAAAGTTAAAGGACTGAAGACACCACCTACAGTTACATGCTTTGGATGCGACAAGAACTTTAATGCTAAATGTTTTGAAGGGTTCTCAGTAGTCCCCAAACAATTAATTTCATCGGAATCGAACTTAATTTTTGTTTGCTACAAATGCCACCAGCTGCTATCAAAACACAAGATGTGTACGATACAAAATACGATTGTGAAGCGCTTAGGACACAGTTGTTTAGTGACTATATACGTGAACAGTCCAACTGTATTAAAACAGATCCGAAATCTTTTTGGCAACATATCAATTCGAAGCGAAAATCAAACAACTTACCTGCCGTCGTAGAACTCGGTGGCAAAAAAGCGACTACAAATGCTGAAAAATCAAATATGTTCGCTGAATACTTCCATAGTGTTCATGTAGATCATCCTGACGATCCGGCATTATTTGAATTCATCAACGAACGAAATGACGATGGATGCTATAACATCACTGCTCCGACAGAACTAGTGCATTTCGTATTGCGCGGATTAGATACGAACAAAGGCAGTGGTCATGATGGAGTCTCATCATTTTTCCTCCGACAGTGCGCCGACAACTTAGCTGCACCTCTTAGTGCTGTCTACGAGCAATCATTGACCATTAAATGCTATCCTGACGCCTTCAAGATTGGCCAGCTGACACCTCTATATAAATCGGGTAGGAAGACTGACGTCACTAACTACAGGGGTGTTAATGTAATGCCGAATCTCGCCAAAGTCTTCGAACGAGTAGTCTTCCTACAGCTAAAACTCATTATTCCTCGTAATATCACGGTATCACAACACGCATTTTTGCCCAATAGAAACATCGAATCAAACTTGATGGAAATGAGTGTTGCTGTCCACGATGCCTTTGATCAAAATGCTCAACTCGACACATATAATCTTGATATCAGTAAAGCTTTTGACAAGGTTGACGCACCAAAGCTTGTTCGTAAAATGGCCACGTTCCCACTTTCTAATGACATATTGTTTTGGTTCGCTTCATACCTATCATCACGCGTTCAATACGTAATTATCGGAACTGACAAATCACAGACTTTCATAGTTCCTTCCGGCGTTGGGCAGCGATCAATTCTGGGCGTTCTCTGCTTTATAATGTTTTTCAACGATTCCGACGTGAATATGCCTGGTATCCTCTGTTTAAATTTTGCTGACGACAAAAAGCTCGCCTCAATAATCAAGTCGGAAATGGATGCTATAAAACTCCAAATCACAATCAATCAATTCTTCAAATGGTGTCGTGACAATGGCCTAGAAATAAACCGTATTAAATCTAAGATCATAACGTATACTCTGAAAACGAAGCCAATAGTTTTCAATTATGTTCTGGATGGTGAAGCAATCGAACGAACGAGCAGCACAATCGATCTTGGCATCTTGATGAATTCGAAGATGAACTTGAATTTTCATTACGAATATCTAAGCAACAAATCAAAATCCGTGCTCAACTTCGTGAAGCGCCAACGTCACTTTCTGGACAATGATGCTTTGGAAATCGTTTACAAAGCATTGGTACGTTCTAACCTGGAGTTTGCTGCCTGTATCTGGTCGCCACATTGCGTGACTTATAAGAGAGCGATCGAAAGTACGCAGAAGCAGTTCGTGATTTTTCTGAACGGAGACCATCTGAACCGATCCGACAACGACTATGTGCTCAGCCCATATGTCGAAAGGTGCGCAAAACTCGAGCTGCAAACGTTAATTCGACGAAGAGTGAATGCATGCATCATGCTCGGAGCGGTAGCGGAGAGCGTGACACAGTCCCCACACCCAAAAAAAACGTCTACAAACCCAAAAACCTCCATACAAAAACCTTTGGGACAAGACACCATGTATAGGCGAAGTTTTGAGTTTCTTCCCCTCGCCCCCCTTCCCCTCCAAATTATTTAGAAAAAAACTACGTCGCAGCAGCTTTCCAACAAGCCCTCACTCATCAAAATCGGTTGAAAATTGGCTGAGATATCG
>CM055403.1:99347786-99370340 GCA_029228625.1 Pseudolycoriella hygida
AAAAATTTCATATGCCGCTTTCCCTGGAAAAGTCGTTCATGAGGAAAAGTGGTCAATTTTGAGGGTTTTTGAGGTAATGCTCAGAGTTTTCGAATTTTAGCTCCAGAGTGACAATAGCTAGAGAGTTAGTTTCTTCGGGAAAGTTATAGAGTTTGGTCAGGAGAATTTTTTGGGATTTTAAGAAAATGGCTGCCAGCGGTCAAACTGGCGCCATCTTGAATTTTCCCAAGCAATAAATTAGGTTTTTTTTGGTTTTCGAATTTTATCTTCGGAATGACAATACTTAGAGAGATGATTTCTTCAGAAAAGTTATAGAGTTTCATCAGGAGAAATTTGTGGGATTTTCAGAAATCTGCTAAAGTGACGCCATCTTGGATTTTTGTTAGGTATAAATTATGCTTCTTTGGGTTTTCGCATTTTAGCTCCGGAATGATAACACTTAGAGAGTTGGTTTTTTCTAAACAGTTATAGAGTTTCATCAGGAGAATTTTTTGGGATCCTAAGAAAATGGCTGCCAGCTGTCAAAGTGACGCCATCTTGGAATTTTTGCTATCTTCTAAATTAGAATAGCTAGACAGTTGGTTTCTTCGGAAAAGTTATAGAGATTGGTGAGGAGAATTTTTTGAGATTCTAAGAAAATGGCTGCCAACTGTCAAAGTGACGCCATCTTGGAATTTTTGCTATCTTCTGAATTAGAATAGCTAGAGAGTTGGTTCCTTCGGAAAAGTTCGAAAGATGACTTGGGCATAATTTTGATGAATAAAAAGTGGGGTCGCCGAGACGCGGAAGTTGGCCGAAATTGAGGCGAAAGTTTTCGCCAAAAATTTTTTTTCGTTGGAATCGATAGATATTGACTGTGGCGTCATTTTGACGAATAGAAAGTGTGGTCGCCGATGCGCGGAAATTGGTCAAAATCAAGGCGAAATTTTCGCTAAATTTTTTTTTTCGTCGAAATCGATAGATATTGACTTGCGCATCGTTTTGATTAATAGAAAGTGCGGTCGCCGAGGCGCTGAAGTTGGTCAAAATCGAGGCGAAAGTTTTCGTCAAAAATTTTTTTTCCTCGGAATCGATAGATATTGACCTCGGTGTCATTTTGATGAATAGAAAGTGCAGTCGCCGACGTGCGGAAGTTGGTGAAAATCGGAAGTATTCAAATGAAATGGTCAAGAAACCAAAACAAAACAAAAAACTTCCAAAACTACTGACATCGCAACAAAAACCTCTTAAAAGGTAAAGTGTGACGCAGTCGCTAATGTCCACTTCCAAAATTAATGATATCAGTGGAGGTGACGCTTACGCTGAAAATACGCAAGAAATGACGATGCAAAAAAAAAAACTTTTTAAAAAATTGAAATGTTCGAAATTGCGTCACAAATGCCAGAGCCATCAACGTAATAATTTTTCCACACTTTCAGTTTTCACATGCAAAATTTTCTCAAAAACAAAGTTAATAAAGTTAGTAGGGTAAATTTTAGAAGAGTTTGAAAAATTAATTTTGAACTCAGTAAAAAAGTTATCCTCAAAAGTCAGGCATCAATAAGGTCAAATTTTTGCTATGTAAAAACTAAAAGCACAAAAAAATTATTTCGTCGTTGGCTCTGGCATTTGTGATGCAATTTCGAACATTTGAATTTTTTAAAAAGTTTTTTTTGCATCGTCATTTCTTGCGTATTTTCAGAGTAAGCGTCACCTCCACTGATATCATTAATTTTGGAAGTGGACATTAGGGACTGCGTCACACTTTACCTTTTAAGAGGTTTTTGTTGGGATATATTTTTGCATCAAATAGAATTGCAAAAACGTGTTTTCATTTAAGATCTCCTACCTCTTGCTAGAGACATTGTAATGAAGTCATATGGGTATCGTTGGAAAGGTGCTGATGCCCTCTTTCGATTGACATGAAACATTGACTGATTTATTTTCATTATGGGCCTCAGGACATTTTTCCAATTTTCGTAAAAAATTTTCAACTTTGATCATGACCGAGACCCCCAAGTTTTAATCACTTCAGAAGTTTTGTTCGTAATTCTTATAGGCCCATGTATAACCGATTAGTGCCGATTTTTCCGGATTTTGGACCACTGTGCGACAACTGCCAAATTTTCAAAAAACCGCTTTGGGCAAGCAATGGCCGGACTTTTTATAATTTTTCTTTTGATCCAAGATGCTACAAATGATTGAATACGTCGATGAAAATAGGTCCACAGTTGAAAAAAAAACATTTTGCATTTCTCGAACCACCCTACACTATCTCATTGCACCTCGTTACACTTCACTGCCTTTCACTGCACCTTGATGAACCGAACTATACCTCACTGAAATTCACTACACCTTACTGTGCCTTGATGGACCTGACTCCACCTTGATGTATCTTACTGCACCAAAGTGCAGTAAGAGGCAGTAAGGTGCATCAAGTTGCAGTAAAGTGCAGTAAGATGCAGTAAGGTGTAGTAAGGTGCAGTAAAGTGCAGTAAGGTGCAGTAAGGTGCAGTAAGGTGCAATAAGGTGTAGTAAGGTGCATTAAGGTGTAGTGAGGTGTACTAAGGTGCAGTGAAATGCAGTAAGGTGTAGTGAGGTGCAGTGCAGTGAGGTGCAGTGAGGTGTAGTGTGGTGCTCTGAGGTGTGAGGTGCACCAAGGTGTAGTGACATTTTGGATTTTATATTATACACATGCGATAATTAAAAACTGCACTTTTTACAGAATAGCCAGTTTCATTGTTTACAGACCAGGTTTTGTATGTGAATTTCATCAAACATGCTTAATGTTTGAAATGAAAGAATGTGCATTTTTAAAATAGCGCATGTGTAGATTATAGGCCAACACATTATCTTTCAAATGATGCCAAACAAAGAACGAAGTTCTTCGAAAAGAGGCCTAATGCGTTTACCACGACGTTTGTAACAACCCTAATTTCGACCCGGGAGTAGGAAAGGGGGAAGAATCGATCATGGTCCTTAGATGACGAATCAACAATAAAAAAATGTAAACAATTTTTTGTATTTCATGATGAAGATATAATGAACATTCATTCATTCATTCATTCAAGTCCGTCCATCCGTCACCCCGATAACTTGAGTAAAACTCAATCGATTTTCAAAAACATTTTTTCCCTGAAAGGTCATCGAAAAATCTTTTTTGTGATTGAATCTTGGCACTGTCGGCCCAAGGGCCAATGAACTATTTTTTTTTTCAAACAATAAATAATTTAATTTCAATTAATCTACACATTTCGTTTCTATCTAATTAGTTCAACTTAGTAATGGTAGTTGTATTCTGGGGCGTTATAGGTAACATGAGCTGGTTCATGGCTGTATTCAACTTTAGCTGGAGCATGAGAATAGTGGGTGACTGGGGCTGGGGCTGCTGCATGGTGAACGACTGGAGCAACAACTTTGGCAACAACTTTTGGGGCTACGTAGCTGTGTGTAACAGCTGGAGCTGGAGAATGGGAGTAGTGTTGTTGTGGAGCATGAGAGTAGTGCTGTTGTGGGGCGTGAGAGTAATGAGCTTCCTTGGCAACGTAGACTGGGATTTTAATGTCGGTTGGTTCACGGTGTACGACAGCATTGAAACCGGAGTGTTCATCAGCGGTATATTCTACAATACGTTTGTGACCGTCACTGTCGATGAGTTCGTAACGTCCATGAACGACATCTCCTTTGCGGGATTCTTGTTGGCTCTAAATTAGAAGAAAATGTTTGTTGAGAGAGTCCAATGATTTTACCATCGGGAAGAAATTACTTTAATGTCACCAGTGTGGTCGTCGTGCACGGCATACGAAAATTCGTATTCAGCTGGAGCGTCATGATGGGCTTCATGGGAGTATTGTTTGTATTCAACTGGAACAGCGGCGGCAATAGCCAATAGAGCGAAGGAAAGAACGATCTGAAGCGTATAAAGAATTAATAAAATTCTTAGGGATTTCACTTTTCCTACGAAATGAACTCACTTTGAATGCCATTTTTGTAAATGTTATTACTTGTTGAAGTAAACGATTTGGAATGATAACTCTACAATAATAATTCCAACTATATATACCAAAAAGAGCTTTGCTGAAAGCATTTCATTCTTCATGACAATTTTCCTTTCCCCCAAAACATTGCTGGTCCACATGTGCAAAAAAATATCTCCCACTCACCTTAACTTCATTCTTTTTTGTCTAAAATATCTTTCGGTTAATTTGTAATTGTGCTACCTACTTAAACATATTAATTTGATAGACTTATGAATGTTGTGCAACGCATGTTACAGTTTATCACAACAAAAACCCTTTTCAAAAGGGAAACGTGACGCAAGTCCTCGTCCCTTCTTCCAAAACAACTGATATCAATTTTTGTGACGCTTGCAGCTTCGGAATGCAAAAAAATTCTTTTGAAATATTTTCATTTTTGATTTAAAAAATGCGTCACAAATGCCGGACCCCCCAGTGTTATAGTTTTTCTGTTCTTTCAGCTTTCACAATGCAAAAATTTGACTTTATGGGATGTATGGCGTATTTTTGTACAGGAAATCAAATTTCTGCGTATGAAAGCTGAAAGCGTAGAAAAATTATGACATTGGCGGGTCCGGCATTTGTGACGCATTTTTTAAACCAAAAATGAAAATATTTCAAAAGAATTTTTTTGCGTTCCGAAGCTGCAAGCGTCAGAAAAATTGATATCAGTTGTTTTGGAAGAAGAGACGAGGACTTGCGTCACGTTTCCCTTTTAAAAAGGGTTTTCGTTGTGATTGTAATGTTTTGCATTATTTAGAGCCGCCGCTGCCGCCGAACCGAAGCGAGCGGCTACTACTTCCATGGGCGAAAATGATCCCCTCAACTTCCTCTACAACATATCAAAAGTTTTTTTTTGAGCCCCCGCCGCCGCCGCCAAACCGAAGCGTGGCGGCTACTACTCCCATGGGCGAAAATGATCCCCTCAACTTCCTCTACAACATATCAAAAGTTTTTTTTTGAGCCGCCGCCGTCCGCCGCCAAACCGAAGCGCGGCGGCTACTACCTCCATGGGCTAAAGTGGTTTTTCATAAAAATGGCCCTGGAACTAACTAACTAACTAACCCACTAACTAACTAACGTAGGATGTTTGCAATACATTTGGCTTCTATGAAACAGCCCTTTTTGTATAGGACATGATCATTTTCTAAAGGTCGTATCTCCGGATCCACCGAACCGATTTTAATGAGTGAAAAGACATTACGCCTTAGAATTTTCCGCAGAATCTAGGAAAAATATTTTCCGGGGGGTACGTCGCAAAGGGGGGGAAGTCAAAACTTAGCTGTATATATGGTTCCGAAAGCTACGAAAAAAATTTTTCCGAATTTTTTGTTCGTATGGGGACTTGCGTCACGGGCGCATCGCTACCGCGCGCCCACGATACAACGCACTTTGCATTTCTCGAACCATCCTACACTACCTCATTGCACCTCGTTACACTTCACTGCCTTTCACTGTACCTTGATGCACCGAACTATACCTCACTGAAACTCACTACACCTTACTGTGCCTTGGTGGACCTGACTCCACCTTGATGTATCTTACTGCACCAAAGTGTAGTAAGAGGCAGTAAGGTGCATCAAATTGCAGTAAAGTGCAGTAAGGTGTAGTAAGGTGCAGTAAAGTGCAGTAAGGTGCAGTAAGGTGTAGTAAGGTGCAGTAAGGTGTAGTGAGGTGTACCAAGGTGCAGTGAAATGCAGTAAGCTGTAGTGAGGTGCAGTGCAGTGAGGTGTAGCGAAGTGAAGTGAGGTGTAGTGTGGTGCTCTGAGGTGTAGTGTAGTGAGGTGCACCAAGGTGTAGTGACATTTTGGATTTTTGGACCCGTACGAAGTACAAGAGGTCCTATACGTTTACTACAAACAATTTTATTGTAACATGGGGTAGATCGAGGTGGGAGTGGGGGGGGGATGCATCTATTATCGTCTAGAGATGACGAATCAGCAATAAAAAATGTCCGTCCGTCCGTCCGTCTCCACTTTTTTTTCCAACGGCTCAACCGATCAGCCAATCTTTTTCCCTGAAAGGTAATGCCTCCCATGATTCAAGTCGAAGATGAGCAAAATCGATCAAGTGGTTCCGGAGATATGGTTGAGGAAGTGACCAAAAACATGGTTTTTCGAGGGTCGGTGAAACTTTTTCGCAAATATCTCAGCCAGTATAGCACGGAAATTTCTCATTTCGGTGTCAAATGAAAGCATTTGATGTCACGAAACTGGGAAAAATTTTTTATGAGAATCGGGTCAGGGGTATGGGCACTGGGACCAGTGGAATGGACGAAACTGAGATTCTTGGCCATATACGAAAACAGTTTTTCGTCTATATTTCTTTAACTATGCTATATGGAGATTTACTGTCAAAGGCAAAGTTGTAGGGAATTCAATTTAAGCGAACACGTGTTTCAGGGTTTTGGGGAAATATGGTCCAATCCTGGTATATGGCCACTTCCATAATTGGGCAGGATGACCCAGATCTCCAGAACTACGAGACTTAGAAAGTTGCTTACAAGAACAAAGTTGTAGATAATAAAATTTTAGATAACACGTTTTTCTGGGTTTTAGGGAAAAACGACTTAGTCCTTGGATATAAGCTTTTCTAGATTTGAATGGTCTGAGACGTACTTCGGTAGGTCCTTTGACATTACCTTGGGTAATTTCTATGGATCTTTGAAATTCTTACAGTTATAATATAACAGAAAACGTTGGATTGTTTGCTTATTTGTATATTTAGGTACGTTCGAGTCACTTTGCCACATCTATTCTGTTTGTCACATCTATTCTGATACGTACGGGTCTTTGGTTATGTTATATTATAGATTATAGGCCAACTCATTATCTTTCAAATGATGCCAAACTAAATGCGTACAAAGAACGAAGTTCTTCGAAAAGGGGTCTTATGCGTTTACCACGACGTTTGTAACAACCCCAATTTCGACCCGGAAGTAGGAAAGGGGGAAGAATCGATCATGGTCCTTAGATGACGAATCAACAATAAAAAAAATGTAAACAATTTTTTGTATTTCATGATGAAGATATAATGAACATTGATTCATTCATTCATGTCCGTCCATCCGTCGTCACCGCGATAACTTGAGTAAAACTCAACCGATTTTCAAAAACATTTTTTCCCTGAAAGGTCATCCAAAAATCTTTTTTGGGATTTAATCTTGGCACTGTCGGCCCAAGGGCCAATGAACTAGGGCCGTTTAAGTGGTTTTGGTCTTTTGTACATAACTCGAGTAAATTTTTTCCGATTTTCATAAATTTTTTTCCTGACATTTTATGGAAGAAACTTTTTTAATTTCGAGCTTTTGGTCTCAGTCAAGCCCTAAAACTGAATCTCTACTTGGGCTTAACGTGTTTTTTCTCCATAAATCAAGTAAATCTTATTCGATTTTCAAAAACTTTTTTTTCCTGAGAGATAATCAAAAAATGGATTGCAAGAATTAATTTGGGCGAAATCGATCGGAAGTTATGGCCGAAAAAGTGGTCAAAAACGTGGTTTTTGACGGTTGGTGGATCTTTTTCACTAATATCTCATCGAAATTTGAACGGAAATCGCTCTTCAAGGTTTTGAATGAAAGATGTGAACATCAGAAAATCACGATGATTAAATTCGTGAAGATCTGTTGAGTGGTTCGGGCTGTAGAGTGTGGACCCAACTCACGCTACGCGACCACTTACGATATTTAGTGAGTTTTTGTGAATATTTCTTTAATTATGAGGTTTTTTGCGGTTTTGCAGAGGAAAAAGATGAGAAGACTTTTCTAAAGCATTCGATAATGTTGATCACAATGTGCTATTGATTAAATTGAAGGCACTCCGAATTCCTGAGAATCTAGTGCAATGGTGCTCATCGTAGTTGCATGATAGATCACAATTCGATGTAATTGGTGGATCCAAGTCTGAGAGAATCATTCCCTCGTCAGGGGTTCCGCAAGGATCGATTCTAGGCCCTCCACTTTTCCTAATATTTAGAAATGATCTATTAGAGTCATTGTCGTCTTGCTCTAGTTTCGCTGATGACTTGAAAATCTTCAAACAGGTCAAGGATATCAGGGATTGCGAATCACGGCAGAAAGGTCTTTTTTTGATTGTCGAATAGTGTAGAAAAAACCAGATGGCTCTTAATGTAGACAAATATGACGTGATGTCAACCAGCCATGGTCGGAACAAAATGTCATTTTCCTGTCACATTAATAATGAACATCTAAAAAAAGTTTTCTACCCAAGTGTAACACATTCTTTTTTGTGCTTGCGCGTGAGAAAACGAAAGTTTCCACGACAATATGTTCGTTCAGTGTAACGTGGGACCGGTGAGAAAATAACTTCTTTCTCACCGGCAAGAATATGTAACTTTCTCACCGCTTTTGCGCGGACAAGACACGAGTTTTCTCACAGCAAGTATTAAAAATATATTTATTTCTTTAAAAATTAAATATGTCATTTTGACATAGACCTGTGCGCCGGCGTGCGCCGCGCCGAGCGCCGCCGAAAAAAGGGCCTAAAAAGTGCGCCGCCGCCGAAGAAAAAAAAAGTCGGCTAACCGACGCTGAAAAAAACGTCGCACAGCCGCCAGCCGCCGACAAATTATTTCGGCGCAATATTATGTCAGTCAAGAAATATTTGTGAATTTCTTCATCGACTTGACCACTCGCCTGTGATTCGATAGAGGAATATGCATGTTTGGCTGCAACGTTCAGCAACCGTTGATTGTCTATTCTTTGAATTCTTTTTTGGCCTTACAGAACTTTGCGAAGAAGTCTTTTCGGGCGGATCAATTTTCAAACATTCTGATTTTAGAAATTCGAATTTAGAGAATTTTCTTTTCTGTAGCTCAAACAGTAATTTCGGTAAGTTTTGGAGCCGCGTGTCTAGCAATGTTGCTACAAATATATCGTGTGTGATTGGAAACCTGTAATCAAGGTTTGCTGCAATCCTTACTTTCAATGACGCTATGAATTCACTGTCTCTTTGGTCGGATTTCAATGAATTTTCAATCTTAATACGAAATAAGAATGCATTTGCAAGAGTGGGCCATTTCTCAAACGAAAACATTTCCACAGATTTTCGAATTTTTTTTAAAAAACCTACCAGATCCTGGATTGTGTCCCACTCGTTGACATTGGTTCTTCAAAAAGACACATTACTTTGTTCACAGCGACCCGTTGAGAACCGGCTCGAAGGACCAGTGTTCAGTGTAGAACGTTGTGGACTGTATTGTGTGTGTTTAAAAGACGAGAGTTCGAAGTGCAATGAATCAATGTATTCAACAATCTAGGTTTATGTTCATAGAAAACATGGACGTGTGACGTTCTGGTGACGTGACGGGTTGCATTGTTGCCACTCTCAGTGTTCATCGAACACTACACTTAAAGGTAACCTCTCGGCAGCGGTAAATCCTTCGTTGTCGTCTTCAAGGATATTTTCGAATATGTCGTCGTAATTTACCAAAAAAATATTTCTATGATTCACTTTTTTGCGCCGCGCCGATCGCCGCCGCCGCCGCTCAAAAATTGCGGCGCCGCCGACGAAAATAAAAATGTCAGCTAGCCGAGTGCGCCGCCGCCGAGGCTCGGAAAAAAAAATTCCGCCGCCGCCGAAGAAAAAAAAATCTCAGCTAGCCGATTGCGCCGCCGCCGACGTTTCGAAAAACACACTTCCGCCGCCACCGATATTTTGCGTCCGGCGCACATCTCTATTTTGACAGTTGGAATAGACCGATCCTTCCTCCCAACAGATTCAAATCTACGTTTTCGGTGCGACACCAGCTTATATGTCATACACAGACGAATATCATAATGAGTTAAGCGACGAGAAATAGTATAGTCGTCATCTTATGTTTCGTATATTTTGACATAAGCTAACATCGTACCAAACGCCTAGAATGTAGCGCAAGATGGGGAATCATTCTGATGCTGAACGCGTCAAGACATTAAATCCACGCAATTTGTATCAGCTTATACATTTGTTCAAGTATATGCACCAACTGAGCAAGCTCCTGACGACGTGAAGGATGCTTTTTACGAACAACTGGCTCAAACTTTGAACAATGTGAAGAAATCCGATATGTTGGTATTATTGGGTGATTTGAATGCACAAGTGGGGAGTTTGAATGTAAACTGGGAAAACGTGATGGGAACCCATGGTTTAGGAACAATGAATGATAATGGTGAGCGATTCGCAGAATTGTGTGGAAACTTTGACTTGGTCATAGGCGGAACATTATTTTGTCACCGAGACATTCACAAAGCTACATGGATCTCACCCGATCGTCGTACCAAAAATCAAATTGACCACATCGCAATCAGTGGGAAGTGGAAAAGTTCTCTCCTAGATGTCCGAAGTCGAAGAGGGGCGGATGTCTACAGTGACCACCACTTACTAACCGGACTCATTCGCATTAAACTATCGACCCATAGAAAACGAGAGCCCACTGCGCCAAGAAGGTTAGATATATCGAAGCTTAAGGACGGACAAATAGCGAGACGCTTCATACAGAACATACGCGAGGAAGTCACTTCTAGTCGTCAATATGAAGAAGACACTGCGGTCAAATGGAGCACGGTACAAAATGCTATGCAGAAATCGGGAGAGCAAATTCTGGGTTTTCGGAACAATGAGAGGAAGGAATGGATCTCTGATACCACATGGAGACTAATTGAGGAACGGAAAAAGTTGAAATTAATGCCTGGCGCGAGCCAAAATTACAACGAGTTGGAAAAGCAAATAAGCGGAGTGCAAGAGCAGATAAACGTAAATGGATGAGTGATTTAGCTGATCAAGCTCAACGTGCAGCTGACAGTAATAACATGCGTGAAACTTATCGTCTTGCTCGACGCATATCAGGAAAACGAGCGGATGCAAACAAGCCATTACGGGCTGCTGATGGGAGTTTTATAACTTCGGATTTGGCGCAATGTGAAAGGTGGAGCACGTATTTTGAGGAACTTCTCAATAAACCGCCCGTAACTGCACCACAGAGTCCGACCGAACCAATTCGAATTCGAACATGTAATTTCAACTCGTCATCACCAACTTCACTGGATGTCAAGATTGCGATCAAGCAGCTAAAGAACGGAAAAGCACCTGGTGCTGACAACATTGCTGCCGAAATGCTGAAAGCTGATGTGGAGTTAATAAACGAGCTAATCCACCCAATAGTCTGTGAAGTGTGGGAATCAGGAAACGTTCCAGATGAGTTTATCGACGCTTTGATTGTAAAAGTGGCAAAGAAAGGCGATCTTACAATTTGTGGCAATTGGCGTGGCATCACACTTCTTAACACGATAAACAAGATTATTAGCATCATTATCCACGACCGAATATCAAAGGTCCTAGAACCAATTCTTCGCAAGCAGCAAGCTGGTTTTAGACCTCATCGATCATGTGTGGACAACATCAACACCTTGCGAATTATCATAGAACAGTCAGTGGAATTCAACACCCCGCTGTACTTGCTTTTCATCGATTTCAAGCAGGCATTCGACAGTTTGGACCGAGAAGTGATGTGGAAAATCTTGTCAAGTTACGGCATCCCCGTAAAGCTCCTGAACTTGATTAAAGGACTTTACCATCAAGGAAAATGTCGTGTGGTACATCGTGGCAAGCTGGGTCGGCGATTTATTGTTGAATCTGGTGTCAAACAAGGATGTGTGTTGTCGCCTCTTCTATTCATCATAGTCCTGGACTGGGTGATGCGGAAAGTGAATGCTGGTGGCAGAGGTATTCAGTGGACGCTGACAGAACGGTTGGAGGATATTGATTTCGCCGATGATTTAGCCCTCATGGCACAGAAAGCAAGCGACATGCAAGAATCGTTACGCCGACTCGTCAAGTATGCCGGACAAGTTGGACTTGAGGTAAACGTAGCGAAGACAAAACTGGTGCGCATCAACACAACAACGCCTTGCATGCTGACAATCGCTGGTGAAAAAATAGAAGAAACGGAGAGCTTCTGCTATCTAGGAAGTATCTTGGCAAAGGATGGAGGTGCCGACATTGACGTAAGAAGCCGCATACAGAAAGCGCGCCAAGCCTTCATTTCGCTAAACAACATTTGGAATTCAACGCAGCTGACAAGAAACCTGAAAATACGATTATTCAAGTCGAACTGCATCTCAGTATTGCTGTATGGTTGTGAAACTTGGAAAATGACTTCGACCATCGAAAACCAAATCCAAGTCTTCGTCAACAGATGCCTCAGGCGCATTCTGAGAATTTACTGGCCAAAAACGATAAGCAATGAAGAGCTGTGGAAACAAACCGGTGTTGAAAAAATGAAGGTCACAATCAAGCGTCGAAAGTGGAATTGGATCGGACATACATTAAGGCGACCTGTTGATGATATTCCAAGAACTGCGTTAGAATGGAATCCACAGGGAACCCGAAAACGTGGCCGACCAAAGATAACGTGGAGAAGAACCGTCGTCGATGAAGCGAGAGTAGCTGACAAAAAATGGAAGGAGGTCAAACTTCTCGCCCGGAACCGAGTACGATGGCGACGATTTGTGGACGCCCTATGCTCCCACGCGGAGTAGGGTTTCGATGATGATGATACAAAAGTATACTGAGTTTCCTTTAAGACACAAAGTCTGCAAAAACGATAGTGTCGAGTTATTCATTGATTGTGCATATATCATCACGAAATTCAGTATACTTGGACATAAGCCGATGACACACTAATAGCGTAGATTAGTAATTCTTGAAGGAGAAACAAGGACTTGCGTCACATTTCCCTCTTTATATGGATTTTTTGAATGATTTCTACTATCATAAAAATCTACATAACGAATAGTGTTTTCAGTAGTCTAGCTGTCTACATTACATAATGCGTAGCAACGGTTTTCTTTTTTTCTAGTCAAAAACACTCCTGTTCGATATCCAGTAGCAAAAAAACTTCTCGTCTAATTCTACTTGGTCTGATGGATGTCTCTTCACACATAGACTCTTATTAGAGAAGTGCGTGTCTAACAATACATTCGTAAATACAAGCAACATACGAACAGCTGTTTCAAGTGAACACACAGTTTCAAATTCTTTTTCCGAACAGAAACAAAACTGTTTTCACGACTTGTTTATTGATAACTTTACTGAAAGTAATACGCGACAAGTGAAATGATTTTTTCATGTAATTACAAAAGAACAAAATCTCGTTCAGAGTTTTATATAATTATTTGCTGAAGTTGTTGATCGAAAATGAATGTAGACATAATTGATTGCTGACTAAGTCTGTCAAGTGTAAGTGTGAGTACTTAATTAAACACAAGCGTACGATTTGTTTATACAACAATGTGTTGGAATCATTTCACATATTTACAAAGCAATAAGAAGAATTATATCTCCACTGATAGTATTCTGAGACCCATACAAACAACGCGTCTTATATGACTTGTTACACCGTTTGTGACACTCCGAAACTCGAGCCCGGATTTGGTGGGTTTCAAAAACCTGTAGCGACTTTCGAAATTGATTTACAACCAATTCCTCATGTCTGAAAATCAATTAAAGGAGAAGAAATCTGTGCAGGTTTTAAGAAGTTTCGTACGATTCGTTCGGGTCTGTTGTTATAGTTCTATGTGTTTTACAGTAGTGAATGAGTGTGTTATTCAACTTGTTGCATGCTCATGAAATATTTTTCCATTCCATTCTCAGTTATAGTTGTAACCCAATCGGTGCACTGTCAATAAAAAAGAGGTCAACACAATTTTCCATTTAGAATGTCAATGGGTAGACCGAAGGTGTTAGTAACCCATCCGGAGGTACCTCTTACTGCAATAAATCTTTTAAAGGAGAGGTGCTGATCAAAACGCAATTGAATTTGTCGCAACGTTAACTCAATTCGATTTCAGTTGCGATGTGACCGTGTGCGAGGGTTTGCCCGCACCGACAAGAGAAGAAATTCTCACAAAATCCAAGGGAATGGATGGTATCTTGTGGGCAACTCATTGCAAACTCGACGCAGAAGCATTAGATGCAGCAGGTAACTTTGAAGGAATTTAGATACACTGCAACTGACGCAGCGATTTTTTAGGTCCTCAATTGAGGTCAATCTCGAGTAAATCGGCAGGAATTGACTATATTGACGTTGTAGAAGTAAAGCGACGTGGAATTCCCCTGGGACACACTCCGGGTGTATTAAGCAATGCCGTTGCTGATTTAGCCGTTGGATTAATGATCGCTGCATCAAGGAGATTTACAGAAGCAAGAAGGATCCTTGACACTTGTGATTGGAATGTAGATAGTCCGAGGTGGATGTTGGGTCAGGACATACAAGGTTCAACGGTTGGCATTGTCGGATTTGGTGGAATTGGTCAAGCGATTGTGAAACGTTTAAAAGGATTTGAAGTTGGAGAATTTCTGTACACAGGCCACTCACCCAAAGAAGATGGTATTTTTTTCGATATTTCACCAAAGTGCGCAAGGTGTAAGGAAAATAACTTCTAGGAGAAAAACTTGGTGCCACTTTTGTGACATTTGATGCACTTCTTAAAAGGAGCGATTTTGTTGTCGTTTCCTGTCCATTGAACCATGAAACTAATGGAATGTTCGATGCTGTAGCGTTTAGTAAAATGAAATCCACTGCCATATTCGTTAATGTGGCTCGTGGTGGTAAATATTTAAATTTTTATTTACTGAAGAGACAGAGTGAGTAAATTATTTGTAAAAAGATATCGTCCATCAAGAAGCACTAGTGGACGCTTTGGTAAATAAAAGGATCTATGCCGCTGGACTGGATGTGATGTCTCCTGAACCACTTCCCATAGACAATATTTTATTGAAATTAGAAAATGTTGGTGAGTTTAAGTCTGCGGTGTTGATTCTTTGAATTCTAATCACATTGCTCTGTTACAGTTCTTATACCACATTTAGGTTCTGCGACAATAAAGACTAGAGAAAGTATGGCCAATCTTGCAGCTCAAAATGTTCTAAAAGGTCTGGCCGGAGAAAAAATGATTTGTCCAGTTTGACTGATTTCTTTAAATATTTATAAGAACTTTGTAGTACATTAAATGGAGAGGGACCAAGTGACTCCCACGCCTCAGCTTGCGTAATAATTACTTAAATGTAGAACAGGATAAGGAAAAACTTAGAACTTAGGCATCTATCATGCTCGGAGCGGTAGCGGAGAGCGTGACGCAGTCCCCACACCCCAAAAAAAAACGTCCACAAACCCAAAAACCTCCATACAAAAACCTTTGGGACAAGACACGATGTAAAGGCGAAGTTTTGAGTTTTTTCCCCTCGCCTCCCTTCCCCTCCAAATTATTTTAAAAAAAACTACGTCGCAGCAGCTTTCAAACAAGCCCTCACTCATCAAAATCGGTTGAAAATTGGCTGAGATATCGCCAATCAAAGATGACCAATTCCTATGGAAAAGTGGTCAAATTACCTTTGTAATTAATGACAATTTTATTCCTGTGTGGTGTGTCAACGACCTATCTATGTCTCTATGTATCTATGTATCTATCTACTTTTTTTTTTCTCGAGAACCGCTCGAGCGATTTCTTTAAAATTTTCAGGGAACGTCAGTCTCGGCCCCAAATGAAAAATTTCATATGCCGCTTTTCCGGGAAAATTCTGGAAAAGCCGTGGCATGGGAAAAAGTGGTCAATTTTGAGGGTTTTTCGGTAATGCTCGGAGTTTTCGAATTTTAGCTCCGGAGTGACAATATCTAGAGAGTTGGCTTCTTTGGGAAAGTTATAGAGTTTGGTCAGGAAAATTTTTTGCCAGCAGTCAAACCGGCGTCATCTTGAATTTTCCCAAGCAATAAATTAGGGTTTTTTTGGTTTCCGAATTTTAGCTTCGGAATGACAATACTTAGAGAGTTGGTTTCTTCGGGAAAGTTATAGAGTTTGATCAGGAGATTTTTTTGGGATTTTCAGAAATCTGCCAAAGTGACGCCATCTTGGATTTTTGTAAGGTATAAATTATGCTTCTTTGGGTTTTCGATTTTTAGCTCCGGAATGATAACACTTAGAGAGTTGGTTTTTTCTACAAAGTTGTAGAGTTTTATCAGGGGAATTTTTTGGTATCATTAGAAAATGGCTGCCAGCTGTCATAGCGACGCCATCTTGGATTTTCTTTTATGCTTCTACGGTTTTCGAATTTTAGCTCCGGAAGGACGCTACTTAGAGAGACTGTTTCTTCTACAAAGTTATAGAGTTTTATCAGGAGAATTTTTTTGGGATCATAAGAAAATGGCTGCCAGCCGTCATAGCGGCGCCATCTTGGATTTTCGTTTATGCTTTTTCGGTTTTCGAATTTTATCTCCGCAATGACACTACGTAGAGAGATGGTTTCTTCTAGAAAGTATTATAGATTCATCAGGAGAATTTTTTGGCATCATTAGAAAATGGCTGCCAGCTGTCAAAGTGACGCCATCTTGAATTTTTTGCTATCTTCTGAATTAGAATAGCTAGACAGTTGGTTTCTTCGGGAAAGTTATAGAGATTGGTGAGGAAAATTTTTTTGATGAATAGAAAGTAGGTTTGCCGAGGCGCGGAAGTTGGTCAAAATCGAGGCGAAAGTTTTCGCCAAAAAATTTTTTTCGTCGGAATCGATAGATATTGACTTGGGCATCATTTTGATGAATAGAAAGTGGGGTCGCCGAGGCGCGGAAGTTGGTCAGAATTGAGGCGAAAGTTTTCGCCAAAAATTTTTTTTCGTCGACATCGATAGATATTGACTTGCGCATCATTTTGATGAATAGAAAGTGGGGTCGCCGAGGAGTGGAAGTTGGTCAAAATCGAGGCGAAAGTTTTCGCCAAAATTTTTTTTTCGTCGGAATCGATAGATCGGAGAAAAATTTTTTGGAGAAAAAACTTTTTAGTATAAAATTTTTTTTGGAGAAAATTTTTTTTGGAGAAATTTTCTTTCTAAGAAAATTTTCTTTTTTGGGAAAATTTTTTTCATAAAATAGAAATTTTTTTAACAACTGAAAACTTCCAAAACGACTGATATCACAACAAAAACCTTTTTAAAGGTAGAGTGTGACGCAGTCCGTAAGTCCGCTTCCAAAATTAATGATATCGCTTGAGGTGACGCTATCGCAGATAAAACGCAGAAGTTTGTTTGAATGGAACCTTGTGTTCAAAGTTTTGATTTCCTGAAAAAATTAGAGCGCTTTCTTTGAAACAAAATTACGTTGTGTTAAAAAAATTGCGTCACAAATGCCGGACCCACCAGCGAAATAATTTTTCAATACTTTCAGTTTTGTTGGATTTCGGTGTGGTGGATACAATACTAGGTAATTTTCTTTTTTACGAAGTGTCGCGAAAACCTAGGTGGATGACAGAAGTAAGGAATTTTATCTTTTACCGAAAGTCAGTTAGACCTAGATCGATAACAAAACTAGTGAATTTTCCCTTTTACATATTGTTACGAAATCCAAGGTCGATGACAAGACTAGGGATTTTTCTCTTTTTCGAAATGTCACTGAAACCTCGGATGATAACAAAATGAGGGAATTTTTCCTTTTGCGAAACGTCGCGATAAAGTGTTCGGACGGGATTTTGAAACGGTATTCGGACCACGATTATAATTGGGATACCGCTACTTGGAACGGTACTAAGAAAATGTATGAATGTTCTTGCAAAGTCAATTGTGGAATAAAGACGTTTTTATAAGAACTTGCCTCTACTGTTCCACTTGATCAACTGCAACTAACAGCTGTCGCACCCACCCCCTCCAAAACCTGCGTAGCCCATCGGGGTTAACGGGATATACTGATAAGTCTTCTGAGTAATCCACTCATACTAGTTTGGTTTTTATTTTATTTCGATAAAGTGTGTTATTTTAGGACGAAAGTTGTTCACGACTTATTTTGAAAACGTATAAATTTTTTTTAAAATCATATCTTAGTTAATGAAATTCAAATTGTCCGCCAAAATATTACAGCAAAAAGTTTTCGTTGGTGCCATTTGTAGCAACAAACAAAAAATTACTGCAGCGGTAAATGTCAGATTTGTCAACAAAACAAAATCGGTCGAACGAATAATTTATTTTGGATTGCAACGAAATGAACACTGGTAGTCAAGGAAGTCGATGCAGAGGGATTGGAGCAGGAAGAGGTCGCGGAGCACTTACTTTTAGTATGCGAAATAAATATGATTTTTATTCAGTTGACTGAAATATTCAAAACGTCACAAAATGTAAATAACCACAAAACTTCAACACTCAGAATTGCCACCTTCATAAAAATTAACAACTGCATCAAAATTAAACTACTGCATAAACTGCAAACATGCCAACTGCAACCATGAACATGCCAAGCAAAAATCAAAATTGCATTAAATAAAATAATTCCAATAATTCCAAATTTTTTTATTATCGAAATTATTAATGTAACAAACCTACCGAATGGTATAAAAAAATAAAAAAAATTACAGGCGCCTGCCTAATTAGTTTCAAGTAATAATTTTTGTTCGACAACTTAATGCGAAATAGTACAAATTAAAAATAAAAATAAAAATTCAATTTGTTCATTCGTTCATACCAACATTGTTCAAACAAAAAAAACCAGCTGAGATGAACGAATGAACAAATTGAAGTTTTCGTCCATAGTATGTCATATGAGTATTGCTACTGTCCGACCAGGTAAACAATAAGTACGTTCACGCCAAATACTATAAATAAATTTTTATTTTTAAATAACTCACAAGAAGATAAAAAATTCAAAAAGGGAAATAAAAATCATGAAAAAAAAACAGATAAAAAATTCAATTGATGGAAGTGAGAAAAACAATTTTAGAGATAAAAACCCCATTTTGGAGTTATAAAAATTTAAAAAACGAAGGTAAAAAAAAGGCCGACTCTATTCGCAGGTCCTGCGAATAGTGTTTCATGGAGACTAATCGCAGCTCCTGCGCAAAATAATACAAAACTTTTCTGTTATAAGACTAGGTCAACTGCGAATAGTGTTTCATTGAGACTATTCATCTGTATTCTTTTCATCAATCATATTTAATATCATAGATGGAGCAGCGCTTCATACGATATTTACAATAAAAACGAGAAGTATATTTCAATACACAAAATAAAAATAATGATTTTTTTTTATTGAAAAAGCTAATTAAAAAGTTAAATTTAATTGATTCATTCAAAAATTAATTTTACATACCCGCGTGTTGAAATCGGCTCATTACATGAAATTTCATAAACTTTCAACGGTCTACATAACTCGGGATGAAATTGAAAAGTCTAGCTTTCGTGTGAATACTAATCTCGGCTTTTCCTCGGATCAGTAAAATTCACAATAAACCTTGAATTTTCAACTTTTAATCCCTAGTTATGTAAATAACCATTATCTGACTATCAAGTGAGATGTGGTTTTTCTTTTGACTGGCATCATTTCAAATGTATACAGCATAAAAAGTCAGAAAAACAATTTATTTGTCCTACCTGTGGCATTTGTAAAAAAAAATTGAATTCGTTAATCTGAATAATTTAAGAAGAACATAGAGTAAGGTTGCCTAATGTGGAACACCAAAAAGAGAATGCAAATAACAGAGTTGAAGTGTCTCGAATTCTAGGAGGAAATTAATTGGAAGAGATTAGTGAACTATTGTGCAGCTTCTTGGAGAATAAGTGACTTCTAAAATTGATAGATTAGAAATTTGTCAACATTGACAGTTTTAAAAAAGTATCCATAATGTGGAACCTCAGGGTTCCTAATATGGAAAACATGAAGAAATTTTTCGCAACTTTTTTTTCTTTCAAAGGAAATTGACAATCGAGTGTTAAGAATTACAACAGAAAATAAATTTCGTCTTTCGGACTCTTAAGCGATGATTAATTGTGATGCAAATGTTGAACATCAGCTAAAATTGAACGGTATATTTAATAACATGTAATGTTCCACAATAGCTGCACGTTCCACATTTGCATCACATTAACATTTAACTTATTCACACCTTTATCTTTATCTTTTTTGGCATGTCGTCTTCAAAAAATAAAAAATAAAATATTTTTCCCTTCAATCTGAACGAACGGAAGTGGGTGCTCGTCTCTTTCTTCGTAAACGTAATTTTAATAAATTTTAGAAAAAGATTAACAAATTTTTTTGAAAAATGTTTTTATTTTTTGTAGTCGTTGGTACCCGCTAGTTTCAACAACCCCACAGATCATCTTTATATTTCCCGGGAATTATAAAGTGAATCCAGCGTAAAAGTGGTCATCGTCGGGAATCGCAATACGTGCAGGTTGTTGAAACCTTTTGCGTTCTACGGAATAGGAGGAAAACTAGAAGCCATAGTTATAATTCCTGAATAAGGTCGTGCGATTAGTCTCCATGAATTACTATTTGCAGGATCTGCGATTAGTCTCTATGAAACACTATTCGCACGACCTGCGATTAGTCTCCATACCTCCATACCTGCGAATAGAGTTTTCGTAAAAAAACCAAAACTGAAATAAAAATTTCGGAAATGCAAAAAAAAAAAAAAAATTGAAAACGGAAATATAAAATTCAGAAACGGAGTTATCGAATTATTTAAAATGCAAATAATATAAAATCAAAATGGAGAAAAATAAATCGAAAACGGAGACGGTATGTTGCCGTTTTTAACATAAATACTTCCGTTTTTGAAATTTTTATTTCCATTATTGAAAATTTTATTTCAGGTTTTGAATTGTTTAATGCCAAAACAATTTTGTTTTATCTGCCTTTTTAATTTTTTTATTTGCCTTTTTGATTTTATGTTCCTGTTTTGAATTTCTTCCGTTTTGAATATCTGCCGTTTATTACGATCCTTAAAAAAAGCGCTGTAATTTGTTCAGGAAATTAAAACTTTTAACACAAGGTTCCATTCATACAAACTTCTGCGTATTATCAGCGATAGCGTCACCTCAAGCGATATCATTGATTCGTGTCACCTTCAGCTACCTTGGGAACACTTCGAGTCACCTTGGGAACACTTCGAGTCACCTTGGGAACACTTTGTGTCACCTTCACGAAACTTCATGTCACCTTCGGCTGCCTTAGGAACACTTCGCGTCACTTTCGGATACCGTCGGAACACTTCGTGTCCCCTTCGGCTACCTTCGGAACACTTCGTGTCACCTTCGGCTACCTTGGGAACACTTCTTGTCACCCTCGCCTACCTTTGGAACACTTCGTGTCACCTTCGGCTACTTTCGGAACCCTTCATGTCACCTTCGGCTGCCCTCGGAACACTTCGTATCCCCTTCGGCTTCCCTCGGAACACTTCGTGTCCCCTTGGGCTCCCTTAGGAACACTTCGTGTCCCCTTGGCCTGCCTTCGCAACACTTCGTGTCACCTTCGCCTATCTTCGGAACACTTCATTTCACCTTCACTTTGTGTCGACTACGGCTACATTCACGACACCCCGTGTCGACTTCGGCTACCTTCACGACACTTCGTGTCACTTTCGGCTACCTTCAGAACCCTTCGTGTCACCTTCGACTACCGTCGGAACACTTCGTGTCCCCTTCGGCTGTCAGGGTTTTATCTTCACAAGAAGGAATGGCGAATTGCACTCCTGAAAATGTCGAAAAATTAAAACAGAAACATCCGGCGAAACCGGCCCAATCGACTTTGACGATGATCCGAAGATGACATCATCTTTGAAACATTGGTCCAAGAAGTAACAAACTCAATCAGGCATTTCCCGATCAGTTCATCGGGTGGCTGAGATGGCTTGAGACCACGCCACCTAAAAGACCTTGTTTCTTTCACGTATGGAGACGCTGCGCTGCCAATAAGTTATTAGTTTCCATTACCAAACTTGTAAATTTAATTCGAGCCGGGAAAATTTGTTCAATCATCCGTCCGGTTTTTTACGGAGCCTCGTTGATCGCTTTAGCGAAGAAAAACGGAGATATCAGGCCTATCGCAATCGGTTTGGTCTGTAGAAGATTGCCGGGAAAAATTGGTGTCTTTGCCGTCAAAGGTTCAGTTGCCGATATCCTGGCACCCATTCAGAACGGAGTTGCTATCAAAGGTGGCGCTGAAGCGATTGTACATGCAGTACGGACTTTCATCGAGTCTCAACTTGGAGCTCAAACCGCAATTCTAAAATTCTAAAATTTCTGTTGCAAGCGATCAAAGAGTCAGCCCCAACCCTGTTCCCCATGCTGCGCCAAGCCTACAGCAGTCCTTCCACGCTCTTCTTCGGTGATGCTATTACTGAATCCAAAAGAGGAACTCAACAAGGAGATCCTTGCGCTTCAGTTGCATTCTGCTTATCAATAATGAAGTTGATTCACTCACTACAGTCTCGTTTGAACGCTTGGTTCGCGGACGGCGGCACAATCGTGACAACCTGGACACCATCTTAGACGAAGTGGCTAAAGTGTTAGCGTTTTCAGACGAATCCGGATTGTCAGTAAACCCAACCAAATACGAAGTGTACTTCATAAATACTCCACCTGATGTAAGATCCGAAACATTGGCAAAATTGAACATCCTGTTGCCCGGCATCAAAGTGCTCAGCGATGCTTCATTCCAGCTTCTTGGGTCACCTATTACTTTAGACGGAATCCCAAATGCTTTGACCAGTGGTTTGAACACAGTGAAGTTATTGTGCAAAAGACTTACATCG
>CM055403.1:99370840-99431856 GCA_029228625.1 Pseudolycoriella hygida
AATTACAATGCTACTTTGAAAAATGGAAAATCAAAATGAATGCAGGAAAATCAGAAGCTCTTTTAATTCGTAGATCAAATAATGCTAGCGTATTGGGAAGCATTCCTGCCTTAGAAATAAATAATACCAAGATCCCTTTCAAAACGAGCGTTCGACATTTGGGTTACTATGTTCAAAGTAATCTCAAACACAACGAACACATAAATAGAATGTTGCTGAAGGCACATACAGGACTCCACAAACTATATCCTGTTATGAAAGCTAATAATGGCATTTCGCAGGAAGTGAAAATAAAGACCTATAAAACCATTTTGAGGCCAGTTCTCACATATGCAGTGGGAATTTGGCACAGTCTGCCAAAATACCTGATTTGAAGATTGAAAGTTTTTGAAAATAAATGCCTTCGCATGGCGATCAACTTTAGAAGGTCCCGAACAAATTACAAACTTATATCGACTGAGGAACTTCACATAATTACAAAGATACCAAGGCTCAACGAACACCTGTATGGCTTGGCAAAGAATATGCTCATAGTCCATCCAGGAATATATCGCTTCCTGTATCCCCTTGGAATAAACTTCTTTGCAGCTCCCTTCACGATACCGAGGAATCGCTCAAAGTTTTCAATTTCAGTTGGGATAAACCGGATGCTAGCGTCGATTTGTCGAGAAAAACCTTCCCAGTTTGCTTTTTGAAAATTCCAGCGTGGCTTCGGCATGGAATTGACTGGACTCACTTGAGTACCAATCGTTAGGATCACTGGCCGATGTTGGGAGCGAGGGAAAGCTTTCACAACGTTTCTAGTTACTTTCAGCGGCTTGTCTAGCGCATCCCTGGTGACAAAACATAAATCGGGGTTGTATCCTCGTCTCCACCTTGTAAATTTTTCAGGTCATGTACTAGGAACAGGTTTTGGGTAGTGAATCCAACCGGTAAATTAAAAACCGGTAATACCGTTTACCGGTTTACCCTAATACTTTCTTGACCAAACAAATTATCTAAATTATCTAATACTTTTAACTTTGAAGAGTTTTTTAATATATCAAATTGAATAAAAACGAAAATGACAATATTTGCCTTAAAACTACGAAAGAATGCGGAGAACAAACTAAAAAAATCTTGTTGAAAAAATTGTTTTTTATACTTTCTATAGTGTCTACTCATCACGCATCGTCTGAGAAGTTACATGTTGAATCGCCTGATGTAACTTCTCGCAGCATCGATATAATATTCAAAATTTAACGAGTCTGAGTTGAACCTCTCATACCGTCCACGTTAAACTTCTAAGAAGAGTTGCTTCTTACATCGAGACGTAACGTCTAATTTTCCGTTTGTGTTCATTTGCTGACGCACACAAAATTTCTGTCTAACTAGAAATTTGCAATATGAAATGTTTAAAAAAATTTCTAGGCTTTTAAAGCAAACTGGGTGGGACTTTACTTTTACGTTATTTAATTCCAGCCGATTACTGGCCGTAATTTGCATAAGAAACTTAGTGAATACTTTTTGAGAGAGAAAATATATGTAATTCTCTCTCAAAAAGTGATCAATAAGTTTCTTATGCAAATTACGGCAGATTAGCAAAAATGTTTATTGAATTTTTTAAATTTATGCAGTAGCGCTTCGTAATGAAAGTTTCCCGATAGAAAAGAGAAAATTTGTAGCGATTGTATTTCGTTCAAAATTTTTTATCGAAATCTCATACTCGGCTTTTGCGAATTATTAAAAAAAAGTAACATGAAAGTAAAACTAGATGAAAGCTCACTTGATACGAAAGGAGATATAGGTAGGTAGTTCTTAAGATTGTTTAAAGTAGAAGTTAATATATTGTATTTGAAATCTGAAGTTGAACTGATTGTGAACTTTGCCCGTATTATCCTTCAAGTTTTACTTTTGAAAATAAGTATAGCACAAAACATAATTAGTCACAATTTTCCAGCTCCCCTTTCCATCCAGCTCCCAGGACCATGGTCCAATTGGTCTCTATGGAAAGGCGGCACTGTCTAGACGACACAGTTCCAACATTTCTAAGTTTGGTTGAAAGTGTCTTGAAAGGCGTCTTAGAAGTGTCTTATTACAATAAAAAACTTCAAGAAATTAAGAAAAATCTTACCTTTGCACTGAAAACTTAGTAATTTTATATTACCGGTAATTTACCGGTAAATTTTTCGTAAAAATTCGGTAAACCGTTTTACCGGTTTTTCAAAAAGCCCGGTAAATGGATTCCCTAGTTTTGGGCATCACTCCATTTGAGTAATTCAACACCGTTATAATCGTTTGCTTCGTATCTCCAAACGGTGTGATGACTGTTGAAATCACCCAAGTAGACTGTAGGATGAGCTTCATGTCGTAGAACATTTGCCGGCCACTGCTGGCTTGGAGGTTTGTAGATATTCACGATTTTTATTCCAGATATCATAATGACGATTTGGAAAACGTTTCCATCTTGATTGGCGTGGAGTAATGTGAAGTTTGGCGAATTTTCTCTAACGTATGTGGCAATGCCGTAGATTGGACTACATAAAAAAGCAGCAATTGCGTATCCGGGTACGTGTCCTCTTGTATGGTAATCCGCTGGGTCGTTTTATGGGTTTCTTGGACTGCGATTACTCTGATGTCATTTTCAATCCCGAACCGGCTCAAAAATTGTGATTTTTCTGACGAAGATCCCTCGATGTTAATGTGGCACAATTTGGTGGACTGACCAATATGAATCATTGTAGGGTTGCAGTGCATTTTCTATGTAAATTGTAAATGAGTTGCGTATTTTGCTAAATCAAAAAACGTATTCGCTGTGAGGTTCTTTCGAATAGGTACAGCGCCAAAGCGATGATATTTTATGGTTCAGATCGAATGTTTGTCGAAATGAAACGCTATCAGACTGGGCATTGGAGCTATCATCATCCAGTCGAAGCAGTTGTGTGTTATCACAGATCGTAAGAAGTATTTTTCCAAAAATATTCCTCTCATTAAAGTAGAACTAACTGCCTCATACATAAAAAAACACTTAGTTATAACACTGTGTTGTCATTTTCTTTGTGAGGTTACGCAGTGCAGTTGTAGTCGATGACCAGCCAATTTTAGTTGATTTTTGCTGATTTACCGTCTGTCTTTGGTGTTATTTACTTAAGGACAGGACTAACATGCACTTCACACAATTTTGGGTCGAAAACATTTAGTTATTTCGTCAATATCTTTAAAATTTACGGACAGAGACGAATTTCAGACCGTTTGTTTTGACGTTCTGACGGAGCTATAATTCGAAAACCGAAAAAGCATAAACGAAAATCCAAGATGACAGCTATGACGCTATGACAGCTCGCAGTCATTTTCTTATGATCCCAAAAAATTCTCCTGATAAAACTCTATAACTTTCTAGAAGAAAAAATCTCTCTAAGTGTTATCATTCCGGAGCTAAAATTCGAAAACCCAAAAAAGCAAATTATAATTTATACCTAACAAAAAACCAAGATGACGTCACTTTAGCAGATTTCTGAAAATCCGAAAAAATTCACCTGATCAAACTCTATAACTTTGTAGAAGACACCAGCTCTCTAAGTATTGTCATTCCGAAGCTAAAATTCGAAAACAAAAAAAAAAAAAACTTAAATTATTGCTCGGGAAAATTCAAGATGGCGCCGGTTTGACTGCTGACAGCAACAAAAAATTCTACTGACCAAACTCTATAACTTTCTCGAAGAAACCAACTCTCTAGTAGCGCGTTCGAAAAGTAAAATGTTTCACAGAGTTGCTCAGTTAATGCTGTCATTGTTAACTTTAAGGTTAGATTGTTCATGGCCAAAATCGGTCGTGAAGAATGTGAGAAATGTCATGAAGAATGTTTGTTGTTGTCCTCGTTAGTAAACATAGTTCGTCAATTGAATTAAAATTGTCAGTATAGTGGCTAGGAGTCCGAGGGTAATAAATTAATGTTTAAAGCATGAAAGACAATTTGATGGTATAAATTTTGAAATATTGTCAAATATTTTTATTCAAGGAAACCCAGTGAAACATTTTAGTTAGTGAACGGTTTATGTCAGAAACTTGTCTAACCCTGTGAGAATGGTGATCACTTTTTGATGATTTTTAAAGTAATCAGTTTGATGCCCTCGAAAAATTGTATGAAAATAATCACTTTTTGATGACTTTTAAAGTAATCAGTTTGATGAGCATCATAAACTGACGCAACGGGAATATTCAATTTTGCTCAGGTTTCACTGAGAATTTTAGTTTTCGAACGCGCTCTAGCTATTGTCACGCCGGAGCTAAAATTCGAAAACTACGAGCATTACCTAAAAAACCCTCAAAATTGGCCACTTTTCCACATGCCACGGCAGAATTTTCTCGGAAAAGCGGCCTATGAAGTTTTTCATTTAGAGCCGAGACTGACGTTCTCTGAAAATTTCAGGAAGATCGGCTGTCTAGTTCTCGAGATCGAAAATTATTAATAGATAGTTTAGAAAAAAGTTTTCATAATGATGAGAATAATAGAAAAATCGAATCCCATACAAAAATGACATTTTCAAACCTTGATATCTCAGCCAATTTTCAACCGATTTTGATGAGTCTGGGCTCGTTGGAAAGCTTTTACATAATTTGGAGATGGAGGGGGCTAGGGAAAAAAGCTGAAAAGTTCGCGTAACGATTTTCCAAAAATAGGCCCTGCCACGAAGTATCAAAAGACAAACCATGAAATGGAATGACTCAAAATATTTCTTTTTTTGACATAGTATTGTAGAGAAAAAGCCACCCTAGCATTAGCTGCTATATTACCAGGCACTATGAAGTGCACCTCACTTCAACCAACAACATTACCTCTGACAACGTTTCTCTATGTCTTATAGTTCTTAAAATATTTGCATTTTCCCAAAAAATATAGCCGAGATTGAGCCGCCATATTTACTCAAAACTCAAGAAATTTTCTTTCATAGATTTGATCGAGTTATGTTCAAAAAATCCAAAACTACACATAGTACTCTTACTTTGTACGGGTCCAAAAACGTCTCCGATGTCTTCTGACGAACAATGAGCAATTATTTAACAACCGGCGTGAAAAAGTTATAATAACAGCGATGTAAAGTCTCACAGTCCAAGTAGAACACGACAGTATTAGACATGATTTGTCCTTAAAGATTTTGCCTGTTTCGAGTTGCAAGTTTCAAAATTAAAACTCAAAAATTTAACTAAAAACAAAAAATATATGAAACACTTTGATTCGAATCAAAGTGTTCCATTCATTTTCTTGAAACAGTCCGATTACTTTCAGCCATATGCACATGAAATGCTTATTACTAACGATATCATCTTATGTTCAACCGACGAGATTATTGTGTTTTCTTCTTTAATTTTGACGTAAAGGCTACGGAGTCAAAAACGAAAAAAATACCTACCTCTTATTGCTTATACGTTATTTTGAAAGTGATTTTAACATCACAAACTCGAGGCTCATCAAAAAATGTTCGCAAACATCCCTCCTAAGTTTTTATTTTTGTTGTTGTCGTGCTTTATTGTTTTCTTCACATTTGACAAGAATATGACTATTTCTATTACTGTCCACGGCACATATTTTTATCTGCTTCTCTTTCATTCTTTAAGTGTAAGCCATTAGTAAATGAAACAAAAAACGTTACTGTCCACGTTACATTTTTGAGACTCATTCAAACGCTGCAGAGTGAAAGAGACAAATATAGTCCCAATGTTGAAGAGTGAAAGAGATAGAAAATTCATATATTGCCTGGAATCAGCCATATTAATTGTAAGCGTTCGGAGACCCATCTCTTGCAGTGATTTAGATAATTTAAGTTTTAAATAGAAGCTTTTTGAAATCTGTTTTTTCCTAAGAATTCAAACATAACGAGTTTTAATGTAAAACTACACCTCATTTGTTTCTTGACGACCAAGATATTAAAACACTTTAGCTAACGCAGTCCTACAAGCGTCTACACATCGTCGAGCTTAGGGAATGCAATATCGTATCGATACGATGTTACAGTGTGTGACAACGACAGGGGGGGGGGGTAAAAGGCCAAAAATGTGTTACGTAATTTAGGGACAGCCCCTTATCAGTTTTGTCAACGTGATAAAAAAAATTAAAATCCCTATGTCAACCGTCAAAATTTCTCTTATTCAAATATCACTCCACTTATCGCACAGTATCTCATTTCTGATTTAAATGAAACCGAATATAAAATCACAATATCACTTAACTTGCTCATCATAGGTACTTACTGATCAATGAAAAAAAATCTCGTTTCGATGAGTTTTGATGAAAATGTTTCTGCGCACTGATTCAATTTTTTGTGTTTACCTTTTTTGTTTTGACAGTTTTGTTTTTTTAGTTATTTTGTTGGCAGCTATGACAAAACATCTGTTCAAAAAATCCCATTTTTGTTTATTAGTATTTCAAATATTTATGATCCCTCACCGAATTCTGAAAACAGTTTTGTTTGACAATTTGTTTGACAATATTTGTTTGATATTGCATTCCCTAGTCGAGCTGAATTTACTGTTGTATCGATATAATGTATCGATACAATGTCATAGAAACTCACGTCACAGTTTGATTTTTTTTAAATTTATTCTTTTTTTTCGTTTTTTTTTTTTTTTTTTGTGATTTCTGTTTTGTTTTTTTTTTTTTTTCTTTGTTGTTCTTTTGTTTTTTTATGTTTTCGTGTTTTTCTCTTTTTTTTTTGTTTTTTAAAAATGTTTTTTTCTTGTTTTTCTTGTATCGCACCCTTCGGGGGAGACTTCGCTCGCCTCCGCCTGAATATCATGTATTTTCAAACTTTCACTGATAAATTCTGTTGACAAGCTCTAACAGACACTAGCTCTATCTTAAGGAAAGGGAAAATATAGCATAGTGATTGAAATAGAGACATATGGACTTTCGCGAAACAAATTCACTTGTTCTGATGAAATTGATAAAAAAATCTACATCAAAACTATTCCTTTATTTTACATCAATACATTTAACGGATATAGATAATCTATCTTTCCAATATTCTGTTAACATATTAAACAATTAAAAAAATATCGGATAATATAAGGAACATATACTATACATTTTACACATTTTAATAAGGGGGAAGGTTTTTTTCGCGTGTCAATCAAAAATGAAACAAACCAATTTTATATGGTGGACATTTGGCTATTATATGTAGCATCTTCAGCAAAACATATTTTTCGAAGATTAAACTAGAATTATTTTAACAGCTACTTTTTGATAAGATGTTATTGACAATATCTACTTTTGATCGACAAGAGCGAAGAGAAATCTACCCCCTGAGTTAATTTCACGATCAAGTAAAATCTTAAATACTTTCAATATTTATCCTTGGCAATTTAATTAATTTTATGAATATAACAACCAGTATTCTGAACATTTTTTTAATTAAACGAATTCAACTTTTCATGTAAATATCGATATCATAATTTGAGGAGTTGCGAATAACTATTATCAAGAGCTTTTTCTCGTCCCTAGTATTAGCAATACTTATTCTTTGGATCAGAAAACTTTTGGACATCGCCTCGCCAGTAGTTAATTTGAGTTTCTTTCTGATTTCGTTTATCAATTTTCTGCCGACTTACCCCCAAGGACCCACACACTACCCTCTATTGAAATTGGATAAAAGTAAAAATTGTTAGCTAGTTTCCGATACTTTCCGACGTGTTTGAAATTTATCTACATGTTGCTGTTGTCCCTGCTCGTCGGCTAAAGGATGCTACGTACGGGCTTTTTTCTCTGCAACACTGCACGAAAAACCTCATAATTAAAGAAATATTCACGGAAAATAACCAAATATCATGTCCCGTCGCGTAGCGTGAGTTGGGCCTACACAGCGGAAACCAACTTTTTGACCACTCTATTCGACCGGGTATTGGGTCAGAATATCTACGCCAAGTTCGAGGGGTAAATTACTTTTTTTTTCTAAGGATTATTAGGGATTATTTGGGATTATTTGGATTACTTGGATTATTTAGGATTATTTGGGATTATTTGGGATTATTTTGGGATTATTTGGGATTATTTTGGGATTATTTGGGATTATTTGGATTATTTGGGAATATTTGGATCAAAACAAAGACCTCTTAAAAGGTAGAGTGTGACATAGTCCGTAAGTCCGCTTCCAAAATTAATGATATCGCTTGAGGTGACGCTATCGCTGATAATACGCAAAAGTTTGTTTGAAGGGAACCTTGTGTTCAAAGTTTTGATTTCCTGAAAAAATTACAGCTCTTTTTTTTAAAACAAAATTACGTTGTGTTAAAAAAATTGCGCCACAAATGCTGGACCCAACGACGAAATAATTTTTCTGTACCTTCAGTTTTTGCGCTGCAAAAATTTGACTTTTATTTCTTATTGCGTAGAATGTTTAGAGTAAATTTAAATTTTTGCGTGTAAAAACTGAAAGTGTTGAATTTTTTTTTTTTCATTTATTTTGAACTCGTTATAATACATAGATACTCGACACAACTACAATACAAATGATTTAACACAAAAACATGTCCCGGCCATCGTTAAACGTGTCACGTATGCAAACGTATGCCTCTTTGAATAGCTACTGATATTCGCTGCCATAAATAATCTAATGATCTGGGCTCGCCGGATTTCCTCGCCATCATTTTTCCCAGCTTCTTCAAAAATTGAGTTGTTTCGGGGCCTGCTACACCAAACGACTCGAATGCCAGCGGAGTGAAAATATATTGACGCTTCAAGTCGATGTATTTGTTGTGTTTATCTCGTTCAGCATTATCTGCAACCGACCCGATCATGTCCACTACCGTTACGTCCCACAATAATGATTTGCCATGACTCCACGGATAGCTTGTTAAGCCGTCGGGACGCTTGCCATCTCGTCGAGACAAACCGGGTGGCTCTACTTTATTTGGAAAGCCCGCTGTTCCTAGTGCCGATGAAAAAATGTTGTTTATTTCAGAATGTTTAGAATACTTTCCTTTCGACAACTTGTATGATAAAGCATGGTGGCCGTTCGAATCGACAAGTTCTCCGCAAACACACGAATGAGCCTCGCATACTTTGTTCCCCAGTCTTAACGCCACGGCAATTCTGGCAGAGTCGTCATCCAAGAGTAGGCCTAATTGAGGAGACGGAACCGCTTGCAGCCACTTTGAAGAAGTTTTTGTAGATGACGCAAGAAGTCTGGCTCGATTACTGGGGCCACTCAACGACAACAACTCGTTGTATATTTGTTCTACTTTAAAGGAATCCCATGCTGATTGTAACCTTTTTAGTTCTGGTGTTGTTGGGATCCATTCGGGTGAATATGACTCGATTAAAGCCAAGAAACGATCGTCTATCACGCCCAAGTTGACTTTCGACAATATTTTATTCGACAGCTCCTGTGACTGGTGAACAGAGGCAAAATAGGCTGGGTGGGCCAAATCGGCCAACTTTCTAATACCTAAACCGGCCGATGTCAACGGCAGCGATGCTTGAGTCCAAGATATATTGCTTATTTCATTGTTGGTGACCGCTTCCAATGTCGCGCGGTAAAAATCATCGATTTCGGTCGTAGAGCCGGGTGCACTTCCAGCGATGTCAGGCGCTTGCAAATCGATTTTACCCTGTCTTTACCGGCGGCCAAAGCAGATGGAATGGCCTCCTCCGTAATAGGGGCACCGAGGAGATTAAACGATGCGTTATCTAACACTCTAACGCCTGGTAGCAGTTCATTTAGTTTGTCGAGTGCTATGGGCATTTCATCCGGTGGGGTGTTGATATAGTACACTTCGCATTTCGATGAATTCAAAGTCAATCCAGAATCGCCAGCGAACGACAGCACCTTAGCCACATCATCCAAAATCGTTTCTAATTTGTCGCCGATGGTTCCGTCGTCCAGGAACCATGTGTTCAGACGGGATTGCAGTGAATGAGTTAACTTCTTGATTGCTAGGCAGAAGCTGACTGGAGCGCACGGGTCTCCTTGTTGTGTTCCCCTCTTTGACTCAATTATGGCGTCACCGAAGAAAAGACATGATGGGCATGCATAAGCTTGACGTAGCATGGGATACAACGATGGGGCGTTTTCTTTGACTTCGCTTAGCAGTACTCTTCTGAACACATCGTTAAACGCGTTTTTAAAGTCAAACTTTACGATTGCCGATGGTGAAGCGTGTTTAGCCCGACTAAAAGAACGTACAGCATGCACGATCGCTTCCGCGCCACCTTTGACGCCGACTCCGTTTTGTATAGGTTTTAAGATTTGTGCTACGGGATCTATGATCGAAAAAACATTGATTTTTCCAGACAATCTTCTCCACGTCAGTCCGATTGCTATCGGCCTGATATCGCCATTTTGTTTTGCCAAAGCAATTAAGGCAGCACCATAGAATACTGGGCATATCTTTGGGCATATTTTTCCAGAGCGTATCAAATTTACGAGCTTATCTATGGCAGAAACCAAACTCTTCGATGCGTCTCCACACGAAAACGATATGAGGTCCTTGAGATGCTGGGGTCTTAAGCCGTCTATGCCACCTGACGAGCTGATCGGGAAGTGTCTGATCGAGTTGGTAACCTCTTCCACAGTCGTGTCGAACGTCGCGGTCAATGTGTCGTATCCAACCTCCTCTGAAGAGGGATCATCTGGATGTTTTTCTCTTACTTTTTCGATGTTTTCTGGTGTACACTCGGCCATTCCATCTTGTGATGCTAATACACGGACAGCACCGCTTATATCACCTTCTGCTCTTTGTGCAGTTTTAATCAGCAACTTTTCCGATGGAGTTATAGGCTTTCTTGGTAAATCGACCGATAGCAAAATTAGCAGCTCATTGAACACACTTGTCACGTCAATCAACTTAGAAAAGATTTCCAAATTCTGACGGATTATGTTCGGGCAATGTGTGCCTTTTGTGTTGCTTTTAGAAATTGTGTTCAACACGATCACAGGGAAGCTTAATAAGCGTAGCCAAGAAAAAAGGTCATTCTTGGCAGTAGCAAGTTCTACAACTTTCTTAAGTTCCTGACAAACCACCGTGCGCACCGACTTCTGAATGATTTTCACCAACGGTATGGAACATTTACATTTGTACAAAATCTCACCGAATCGCAGGATGGCTGTTGTCTCGTCTCCTATGTCAATGTCCCCCTGGGCTGGTGGAGTATGCAGTGTAGCGGAAGCCGACTGGCTACCATGGATTCTTTCGTTTATTTTGAGCCCGCGTTCGTTCTTTGCTATGAACCCGCACGTACGGCAAGTCACTCTCCTAAACAGGATGTTGATGGCAGACTGGCTCGGTGGTGGTGGTGGTGGTGGTGGAGGTGGTGGAGGTGGTGGTGGAGGTGGTGGTGGAGGTGGTGGTGTTAGTGACGGCGTTTGGCTTTGGATTGAGTGAACCGGATGTGATATGATTCCCTTTTGGTCGATTAATGCTTGAATTTCGGCCGTTGAGTGGCCCCTAGCAAAGTGTTGTTTAATTCCGGCCAACGAATTAAAGCTCCTACTGCAAATGGGACAAATGTTGTCACCGGGGTCGTCTGAGTCGGAATCCATTGTGTTCACGAACCTCGTCCCTCAACTTATCGTATTTTGTGTGTTTCGCGTCCTTCGTAATGTTCACCCGAGACACTCAGTTTCGTCAATATCTATCATGAGCACTCTTACTGATGAAAGGTGTACCGGCTATATGAGTCAATACGGCTTTGGATTCGATGTAGGACAGTTTGTTAATATCAACGCAAAGGTTGGATGTAAACAAAAATTTTATATTTTGAAATTTGTGCTGTGTGTCCTTTAATTTTCCGCGTTTTTATGTTGTGTGTTATTAGATTGCTAGCATGCGATTGTCCTGTCGGTATAGAACATTTTATTATACGGATACCTTAGGAACAGGAAGAGTCATCTATAGAAAGTCCCACGGCATGTAGCACCGCCCACTCCGTGAGAGATAACGGATCATGCAACGGTTTCCAAAATCCACCAAAAATTGGGTCAGTTCAGCCTCACAAAATCACAAAACCCTCAGGAAGTATCGTATATGGGCCATTCCACGAAAACTCCGTTCCAACGCTCGAAATGCTCAGTAGTTACGAAAAGATATTCATAGAAAATGGTGCATCAGAAGGATTGATCCTTCAACTAGAGGTTAGTTATTTTTCTATGACTATCATTTTGTAACGACTGAGAATTTCATGCGTTGGAACGAAATGGTCCGTGGAATTGCCCATATTCGTCCAAAACGTCTACGATTTCAGACTGCTCGGTCACTGCGCCAGAGGTATAAGCTTTTTTATCAAAAACAACTATCCAATTATGACCAAATTTTCATTTATATTAGAGCGCATTCGAATCACGTCTTATCGTAAGCTATACACTATACACAAAAAAATTATTCCGCTGGTGGGTCCGGCATTTGTGACGCAATTTTTTCAACACAACGTAATTTTGTTTGTTTAAAAAAATGCTGTAATTTTTTCAGGAAATTAAAACTTTGAACACAAGGTTCCCTTGAAACAAACTTCTGCGCATTATCAGCGATAATGTCACCTCAAGCGATATTATTATTTTGGAAGCGGACTTACGGACTGCGTCACACTCTACCTTTTAAGTGGTTTTTGTTGTGATATCAGTCGTTTTGGAAGTTTTCAGTTGTTGAAAAAATTTCTATTTTTTTAAAAAAAAATTTCCCAAAAAAGAAAATTTTCGTAGAAAAAAAATATCTCCGAAAAAAAATTGTATTCGACTAAAAATTTTCTTCGAAAAAAAATTTACTACAAAAAAAAGTTTTCTTCCGCAAAAATTTTTCTTCAAAAAAATTTTCTCCGAAGAAAAATTTATATCAAAAAGTTTGCTCCAAAAAATTGTCTCAAAATAAATTTTCTCCAAAAAAAAATTTATACAAAAAAGTTTTTCTCCAAAAAAATTTTTCTCCGAAAAAAAATGTTCTCCAACACCTTCGGTTACCATCGGAACACTTGGTATCACCTTCGGTTACCTTCGGAATACTTTCTGTCACCTTCGTCTTCCTTCGGAACACTCCGTGTCACCCTCGGCTACCTTCGGAACACTTCATGTCACCATCGGCTACTTCGGAACACTTCGTGTAACCAATTCTTACCACTGATTTTATTAAAAGCCTGTGCTGAGAGTCTGTCATCTCCGCTACTTCGCATTTTCAACTCATCCCTCGAAACTGGAAAATTTCCAACAAGATGGAAGACTTCTTATATTACCCCAATTTTTAAAAGTGGTTCTAGAAGTAATGTCGAAAACTACAGAGACGTAGCCATTCTACCAACAATAGGAAAACTATTTGAAGCCATCGTCACCTCTATTTTATCCACAAAGTTCAATCGAATAATTTCAGAGTCACAACATGGCTTTATGAAGCGCAGATCTACAGCGACAAATTTAGCTGAGTTTGTTAGCTATGCTACCAAAGTTATGGAATCTAGGCATCAGTTAGATGTTATATTCACTGATTTCCGAAAAGCATTTGATAGAGTAAAGCATTCGATTCTTTTGCGCAAATTGAACCAAATGGGTGTTCATTCAAACCTGTTAGCATGGATTGCCTCTTACCTTAATGGACGTTCACAATTCGTCAAATTAGGGAATTGCTCCTCTCGAATGTTCAATGTAACCTCTGGTGTTCCTCAAGGTAGCCATCTGGGCCCCCTCTTGTTCTTATTATTCATGGACGATGCTACTAAAGTCTTCTCTTCTTCAGTTTACTTAATGTATGCTGACGACTTGAAAATTTTCGCTAGAATCAAAAATGTTCTTGACGCAAATGCTCTCCAACGTGACTTGAACAGGATTCTACAGTGGTGCAAAATCAACCAACTTCATTTGAACGTCGACAAGTGTAAGGTTATCTCCTTCACCCGAAAGAGATCCAAAATTGAGTTCGGTTACAATATCGATGATGTTGTGTTGACTCGTGTTAAGGTAATTAAAGATTTGGGAGTCCTCTTGGACCAAAAATTGACATTCAGTAAACACATTGAATATATAATTGCAAAAGCTTACTCAATGCTTGGCTTCGTCATGAGAACTTGTAAGGAATTTAAAAATATTAAAACTTTAAAAAGTATATACTTTGCCTATGTCCGTTCTTACTTAGAATATGTTTCAGTTGTTTGGCATCCTTATCAGGACACATTTGTTGACAGAATTGAATCTATTCAGAAAAATTTTTTGATGTACGCACTGAGGCGGACGGTGAAAAGGGACGAAAACTACAAGCTCCCGCCATATATTGAGAGATGCGATTCGATCAACATTGAAACACTCGCCCGACGCAGAATTAATGCCTGCGCACTTTTTGTATCCGATCTGATGAATGGCAATATCGACGCACCTAAAATTAAAAGCAAGGTCATTCGTAATTCTAGACCCACTCATGCCGATGACTTTCTCGTTGTCGACGAACACAGGACAAAATATGGTCTTTATGAGCCAATTAACAACATGTGCATGGCATTTAACCGCTTTTCACTGCTGTGGTTTCCAAATATACCACGTGTATCGTTCAAGATGACTATCAGGAAGTTGAAAATTACGTACAAACTGAATGGTAAGACCAGAATTTCATAAACTGACAAACTTGAAAGCGAAAGCTCATTGCCAAATGGTTTAACTGTTCCAATGAAAATTGGTTCTCACTCGACCAATGCAAATTGGTTTGTAACCTAATCAAAGCCTGATTAGTCTCTGGTCACGCAGTCGATGTGACCGTAACACGTCACAGAAAACTAACCTTCACTTTCAGGTGGAACCATGAAAGACCGCTCCCACCCAAGAGGCGTAGATGGGTTTTAATTGGAACAGCGATGTCGTCATATATGTACAGTACATTCAACAAGTTTTTAAATGTTTAAACACATCATAAAAAAATGTTTTGTTTAATTGTTAAATTTTATTTATTGTACAACATTTGTTTTTGAAAAGATCGATTTTTTACTGGCTGCGCCATTGTGAGCAGTCTTTTTTTTCGCTTTAAAATGTATGTAGTCAGGATTATTTGACGAAATAAATAAATAAATTAAATTAAATCATATAACTTTTCTGAAGAAACCAACTGTCTAGATATTCTTATACAGAATTTAGCAAAAAAAACTAAGATGGCGCCGCTATGACAGCTGGCACCCATTTTCTTATGATCCCAAAAAATTCTCCTGATGAAACTCTACACCTTTGTAGAAGAAACCATCTCTCTAGGTAGTGTCATTCCGGAGCTAAAATTCGAAAACCGAAAAAGTATAAACGAAAATCCAAGATGGCGCCGCTATGACAGCTGGCAGCCACTTTCTAATGATCCCCAAAAATTCTTCTGATGAAACTCTATAACTTCCTAGAAGAAACCATCTCTCTAAGTAGTGTCATTCCGGAGCTAGAATTCGAAAACCGAAAAAGCAGAAACGAAAATCCAAGATGGCGCCGCAATGACAGCTGGCAGCCACTTTCTAATGATCCTAAAAAATTCTTCTGATGAAACTCTATAACTTCCTAGAAGAAACCATCTCTCTAGGTAGTGTCATTCCGGAGCTAAAATTCGAAAACCGAAAAAGCAGAAACGAAAATCCAAGATGGCGCCGCAATGACAGCTGGCAGCCATTTTCTTATGATCCCAAAAAATTCTCCTGATGAAACTCTATAACTTTCTAGAAGAAACCATCTCTCATTCCGGAGCTAAAATTCGAAAAGCAAAAAAACATAAACGAAAATCCAAGATGGCGCCGCAATGAAAGCTGGCAGCCATTTTCTTATGATCCCAAAAAATTCTCCTGATGAAACTCTATAACTTTCTAAAGAAACCATCTCTCTAGGTAGTGTCATTCCGGATCTAAAATTCGAAAAGCAAAAAAACATAAACAAAAATCCAAGATGGCACCGTTACGACAGCTGGCAGCCATTTTCTTATGATCCCAAAAAATTCTCCTGATGAAACTCTATAACTTCCTAGAAGAAACCATCTCTGTAGGTAATGTCATTCCGGAGTTAAAATTCGAAAACCGAAAAAGCATAAACGAAAATCCAAGATGGCGCCGCAATGACCGCTGGCAGCCATTTTCTTATGATCCCAAAAAATACTTCTGATGAAACTCTCTAACTTTCTAGAAGAAACAGTCTCTCTAAGTAGCGTCCTTCCGGAGCTAAAATTCGAAAACCGTAGAAGCATAAACGAAAATCCAAGATGGCGTCGCTATGACAGCTGGCAGCCATTTTCTAATGATACCAAAAAATTCTCCTGATAAAACTCTACAACTTCGTAGAAGAAACCAACTCTCTAAGTGTTATCATTCCGGAGCTAAAAATCGAAAACCCAAAGAAGCATAATTTATACCTTACAAAAATTCAAGATGGCGCCGATTTGACTGCTGGCAGCCATTTTCTTAAGATCCCAAAAAATTCTCCTGACCAAACTCTATAACTTTCCCGAAGAAACCAACTCTCTAAGTATTGTCATTCCGAAGCTAAAATTCGAAAACCAAAAAAACCTAATTTATTGCTTGGGAAAATTCAAGATGGCGCCGGTTTGACTGCTGGCAGCCATTTTCTAATGATACCAAAAAATTTCAAATTCATCAAACTCTATAACTTTCCCAAAGAAGCCAACTCGCTAGCTATTGTCACTCCGGAGCTAAAATTCGAAAACTCCGATCATTACCTAAAAAACCCTCAAAATTGACCACTTTTTCCCATTCCACGGCTTTTCTAGAATTTTCCCGGAAAAGCGGCATATGAAATTTTTCATTTGGGGCCGAGACTGACGTTCCCTGAAAACACTAGTCTACAGAGGTTTTGTTTCTTTCCTGTCTGTCATTGCCCAATGTTAGGCTTAGTGTGCTGTTACAGAATATGGCCTAGTTGAGTGTCCATCACCCCTGAAAGTAGAGTAATTGGGGTCCAAGGACATTTGTAAGGACATTTTCATTTAGTCATTATTATATGTTACTCAAGTTATATGTAATGTTAGTATGTACGGGTTACTAGTGCATAGTCGGGCCTACAAACCTATACTAATATTGAGATAAATCTTACATATTATGATGGATTCTGTATGGATCAGAAAAGTGAACTTTTTCTGACGTTTTGGCCATGGTTGGAAAAGGGCGTAATTTCTAACTATGGTAATCGAAGTTTCCATTTCAAATATTTTTCGAAAGAGAGAGACCACATCTTGTTAGAATTAGTAAATTTTTGATGAGGTGTGTACATCCAATTACACACTTTCGCATTATGATTTCGTTATTGAAGGACAATATAAATGAAGTTTTAAACATAAATTTACAATAGAAAAATTTCTTCAAGCGACTTATTTTCTGGGATTGTTCCCATTACACATCCTGCGTTATAGTTCTGGAGAGCTATGCTGATTCGTTGGAAAAGGAAACTCGTTGATCTGGACTCACCAGAAATATTTTTGATTTTTTTTCCTATATCGAAAATAAATCTTTTACCCTCTTTACATATTGGGCCCAAAGTCTCTATTGCAAAAGGTACGAAAATATTGTCGCTGTGTTCAATTAATTCTCTGTAGTATCTTCGTTTGGCTTTAGCTGTTCTTTCAGCAAGTTTTCCAGCTGAGATACATGTATAGTCGATGTATGAGGGGCCAGTGTATCTCTGCATGTTGCATCCCATGTCAGGAACCTTCCCTTTGACCAAGGTATTAATGTAACCCCATCCGTTTTTTCGTTATTGTTGTGATTAAGTCCTGGAGGTTCTAAACGCGATGGAATTTGTGCAGACGATAGTGCCAATTTTAGAATCGTATTTAATTCACAATGTCGAGCAAAACGTCCGGCACTTCGTTGACACGACAAACCATGTATGCCATCGGAGTTTACACCTGATTTACCACAAGAACAGTCATGTGGAGTACAAATGTCGCAGCCATACCGGAGCGCTATTGAGATTCGGAAAACATTATCTTGCAACAACGTTCCTATGGTTTTTGATGGCAAAACATGTAGCCAAGAACTAGATTCAGGACATTGTGATGCCAAAAAGCGAGCTGAATCTTCCTTTTTTGTGCAGTTGAATGATGATTTTATGGACTTAATAACGATTTCGTCCCAATTCTTCTGGCTAGCTAGAATTTTCGGTAAATCAGAATTATGTTTTCTCCATTCCTCCATTGCCTCATTGTAGAAAGTAACATGTGATTCATCTGAGTCAGGGATTGACAGAATAAGATTGATGAGCTCACGAGAACTATTTACTGAAGAAAGAAAGGCGGGAAGACCAATGTCCTTAATCTTACGTATTCCAGCTCCACCATCGCTAATTGGTAAAGCACAGAGTGTCCATTGAAAATCGTTGAATCTGATGTTCGTTATTGATTCAAAAGCTTCTTTAAAACATGAATCAAATTGTTCGATAATTTCTTGAAAAAGCCACGTTGGAGTTGTTCTTATAATATATGAAAGTTTTGGGATCCAGAAACAATGTTTTAGTAGATAATAGGCCATATGAGCCTTCAGTATTTTCAATTTTTCAAAAGAATTTTTCATTACGTCTAGTTTTTTGAGTAATACTTTTCTGCATCCACTTTCATATAAGGAAGATCCTAATAATTCAATGTCATCATTGACTACACGTATTCCTGGTGATACTTGATTGAACTGATCGACAACATAATCCGAGAATTCACCACAAAAATGTAATTCGCACTTTGATGGATTTATCTTTAGGCCAACGTGCAGACTTTCGCCGATTATTCTATTGAAATTTTGCAAAACTAGTTCTGGTTTGTCTGCAAGAGATCCGTCGTCTAAATACCATACATTAATTTCTTGATTAATTGAACTGATAATAGAATGAATTGTCGGACAGAAAACCAGTGGCCCACAAGGATCACCTTGCTGACAACCAACTTGAGATGATAATGTATCCTTTCCAAAAAATAGTAATGATGGAAAACGGTAGCACTGCCAAAGAAAAGGGTTGAGTTTCGGAGTGTGTTTCTTAACTTCTTGTAGCATTACATCTCGCTCTATTGAATTGAAGGCATTTTTGAAATCGATTTTTAACAGAACCTTCTCCAAATTTTTGTTCTTCTGCAGGAAAGTTCGCACAGCATGGAGAATTGCTTCACACCCACTGTTCACACCGAAACCCATTTGAATCGGCTTAAGTAGGTTTGAGATGTGATCTTTTACGGAGTTACAACCAAGTTTTGCAGCTAAACGCCTAAATGTATTTCCAACTGCGATCGGTCGGATACCTCCATCTTTTTTGGTCAGTGCACATAGGGTTGCTCCATAGAAAAATTCAGAGATTTCAATGCAGACTTTTCCAGCGAGAGTTATATTGCAAAGTTGCGTTGTACATTTCAATAAACGGATACCTGCAGCACCAGTGATCTTTGAAATTAAATCTTTCATGTGTTGTGGGCGTATTCCGTCTATGCCTCCTGCAGATCCATTTTTGAAAGAGTTGATTGACTTTCGAACTTCCTTTTCTGATACAACCAAACATTCAGAAGTTTCATCTGGTGGTTCAGGATAATTCAAATCTCTTGATGGCGGTGGATGTTTTTCAAGTAGTTTCTCGAATGTTTCGTTATTTTGGGGGGCAATTGATTCTTCGGATGATAATATACGTAAGGCCCCTTGAACATCTCCGTCCGCAATCTTTGCTTCTATTACTGAATTTAAGCAAGAAGTTGGCTTTTCAATACTTACATCGTTCAAGGGATTTTCTGAATTGTTTAAATTTTTCTTAACAATGGATGATAATGATTGTGATGACTTTTTCTGTACCCGTAGACCAAAATAACTCCAAGTCATTAATTTTTGCCATGCTGCTTCGTCATTGCTTCTCACACATTCTTCGATAATTTCGCTTAATTTGTTTGCGACAGCAATTCGTGCACTTTTCGGAATGCGTTTCAAAACTCTTACCTTCAGTCTCAGATTGCATAATTTATCTTTAAAATTCATTGATTCTTCTTCTTGAGTGACAGAGCCACAAAGGGATTTAAAACTCGCCCCTGGATGTTTACGAGAAAAATGAATTTTGAGGCCATGTTGACTCTTGAATTGTTTCGACGGTTCTTGACAAAGAGGACATTGTAATTGGGTTGAACTATTAAGTGGACTGGTCCCTTTTTTGTTATTTTGAGAGCCGTACGCAATATTCTCATCACATCTAGCTACTAAAGTTGATGAATTATCTTCATTCATGATTATTGAAGGGATTCTGTTTCATATTTATTTAACTAAATTCATAATAGTACGGGTAAATGTAACTTGTTTGATAGCGTAAATTGTTTTTGGTGAAAAACTGTGAAACTAATTTCTTTTCTGGAAAATTGAAAATCAACAGTCGGTTTGTAATTCTTTTACGAGTTTTTTGGCTTACCAGCTGGTTTCACTTAAATATTTCAAACATCAAACAGAGAAGAAGTCAATTTGATTAAATTTCATATAAAAAATCAACAATCAGTTGGAGTGATTACCCCGTCACAACGACCTATGTGTGTGTTTGTAAACCAAATGTAAACAATGGCAGTTATTAGTTCGGATGGCTTGTTTATTAATCTTTTCTACTCTCAAAACTCAAAGGATTTCTATACTTCAGTAAATAGTGTTTAATAAGTGCATAAATTAATTTTTTGAGGACGTACAACATGAACACAGTTCCAAATTGTTAGAAATTGAATTTCATTGACCACTAGTAAGGTGCATGTTTTCAGTGAAGTGCTTAAGTTTCATCGAAAAATATGATTCATTTGATATTTATTTTGATTGATCATGACAATAATAGCTTGGAACATTATTTTAGCTGATTGCTTTAGTTCACATTTACTGATTTGTTTCTTTCAGTTTTGAGAAAAGAAAAATTTGAAAAATAGTTTTGCCGTAAACAAAACACATGCATATGCTACGCGGACCCGTACGCGACGTACCGTCATCAAAAAGGTGGTAGTCTCAGATTGATAGGCTTTTTTCCGTAACGAAGCTAATTGTGATTCTTTAGGATGTAAATAGTTATAAAATGAACTAGTCGAAACCCCCGCCTCTAGAGGCTACACAGGCTTTATCATTTTCGCTTGTTGTCTATAGAGAGAGTTAAAGCAAATAATTTTTCGCTTTAAATAACGATGCGTAATGTTGAAGGTTATGTCACTTGATATTACCGCTAATAATACTAAAATCGAAGTGGGCGAGAAAGGCACCATAAATCAAAATACTTTCTTTGCCGCAAAATAACTCCTCTTCCCCCGTATTCCACCTCACCCGTATTCCACCTCCCCCGTATTCCACCTCACCCGTATTCCACCTCCCTTGTATTCCACCTCACCAGTATTCCACCTCCCCCGTATTCCACTTCCCCCGTATTCCACGTTCACCGTATGCAACGTGCACCGTATTCAACGTGCACCGTATTCAACGTGCACCGTATTCAACGTGCACCGTATTCCAAGTTCCCCGTATTCCAAGTTCCCGTATTCCACTTCCCCGTATTCCACGTTCCCCGTATTCCACGTTCCCCGTATTCCACGTTCCCCGTATTCCACGTTCCCCGTATTTCACTTCCCCCGTATTCCACTTCCCCCTTATTCCACTTCCCCCGTATTCAACCTTCACCGTATTCAACGTTTCCCGTATTCCACTTTCCCCGTATTCAACGTTCCCCGTATTCCACTTCCCCTGTATTCCACTTTGTACGTATTCCACGTTCACCGTATACAACGTTCCCCATATTCAACTTTTCCCGGATTCCAAGTTCCCCGTATTCAACGTTCCCCATATTCCACTTTCCCCGTTTTCCAAGTTCCCCCGTATTCAACAAAGATTGGCACCCAAAAATTATCTCTAATTAAGAAGAAAATATATTCAGAAACGGTATAATAACAGCTGCCTAGAATTTAATTACACGATCATGACTAGTTGGCTTCTTTACAGTTGCTTCTTCGAAAACTTCCTTATACCAAGAGTGTTGTTTCGCTTTCGAACTATATTTAGGTCCTCGTTTTTTGCGACCTCCGGGGTGGGATCAAAATGTTCAAGTGAACAAGTAATTGTGCAAAGTATAAGCGGATGAAGCAGTTCGGTCCCAATCCTTGAACTTGTTGTAGTCACCTGCAATGCACGGAAACATATTTTATTACGCTAGACGTGTGCTATGTGAATTTACACAGTACTGCAGCTTCTTGAAGAGAATTTGGTATTCAACATGGATATGGATACAGTTCTTTTCTTAACGTCTGAAGTCATGAAAATGTATACGTTTTTTTAGAAATCTTAAAAAAAAATATTTTCAATTAGCATGCGGTCGTATCAGTACCAGTTTTGTAAGGGCAAAAGTGATAAATGTTACTCTTAATAGAATTGCTATGATGTAACGCGAAAAATAATTGTGACAAACATGAGATTTCTTTCAGTGCGTAACGACCGAGTCGATTTTCCAACCTTGATGAGCTTTTTCGATTCTTGCGGGGATATATGTGAAAAAATTTCAAATCCTTTCGAAAAATTGCACATTTGTTCACTTTTTCAGCTTGTTCTTGAGATCCGCGTCCTGTACTTCCTGGAATTTATTTCCTTAAGTTTCCTTTGATTTCATTTCCGTAATTAGAAGAGAATGAACTGAACAAATTTTGTTTATCTACTAACTTAGCGGTGATCCACATATTACCTACGCATTACGTACGCTACATTTATTTCGAGATGTTTTTTCATACATTTTTGAGTACAGGGGAAGGGAAAATAATATTTTTTTGCGTAACGTAATATGCGGATGTCCCCTTAGCCTTCCTTTTGATTAATATTTCAGAAAAGTAAAGAAAAAGAAGTTAGCAAGTTATCGGAGTAACAGACAAACATATGGATTTTTTTTGCTGAATCAGCATCTCTAGACGATGATAATTGCATGAACCTTACTATCACAAACTAGAACAGAGTGGTACACGTTCCAACACAAAACCATAAGACCGTTTTTACTCGTACTGGTCTAATGATTCATCGACTGGGACTATTTTTTAATTCAAATAAACAAACACACACCGATACAATAATTGTTAAAAAGAGATTGAAACCAGCTGGTTCAAATTAGTACGTAAAACTGAACTCGCGTCAACTGTATATTAAAAATTTAAAAATCAAATAACTTCTTAACGGATGAGTATTTTTCAGATTTTCTTTCTATGAAGAGAGTGATCCAATGTCGACATTTCGTGGAAGAAAAAAAATGGCGTCCATATTGGATGGGAAACTGGTCAACGTTGGGATGTCGGGCAGGTAACAAATACTAATCGATTTTGATAAAGCGGCATTTTGTGAAATGGTCAAGATTCGAATTCTGCCCGGCGCAACTTCATCCCATTGGTGGTTCTGAGGGTATGAGTCAGAATTCCCACATATCTTTAATTAGAATTCGCTCAAACTTTTTACATTTTTCCTGCGTATAATTTTTCTAATTTGTTGATATTAATTAATAAAAATTTATTTGCTGATGTACTATTCCCCATCTCAGGAACATGGCGATTAGTCTTTCTAGTTCTAGAATTCAGAGTCTTATCAGAATTTCCCAACTTTTTCCGTTTTTTTTTTTTTGAATGAATGAAATGATTGAGATGGTAGGAGGTCAGTCCCTATGAACTGAATATACTACACCCAAAAATTTGGTGGAGAAATATGTGGTGATACTTTCAATTTCTGGCAAACTAAATGTGTTTTGCTTACAAATTTTAGACCCGTACGAGGAACGAAATTCTTCGAAAAGGGGTCTTATGCATTTATTTTATTTTATTTATACATTTTATCAACGGCCATGAGGCCCCCTGACTACTTACAGCTTTAAATTAATTTAAAGTCTCTAAAAAGGATTGAATCAAAAAAATAAAAATAAAAAATTCTAGGTACATAACTTGTTTAGCGTTTTACAAATTCACAAACAATAACGTCCTCAGGCCAAAATTTCTTATTTACTAAAGAGTGGAAAATCTTAGAATTAACAGAAATTTAAAACGACACAAAGCTTATGCTATTCATATTCACTTAAGGTGAAAGCAATTTTTTACATGACACATTCTCAGCGGAAGATATCAAATTCTTATTAAGGTTGGATAAGGTTGGACAAACAAACTATCCTCTGTATCTCCGACATTGGCGAAACGATAGGTTGTGACTGAATTGAGTCATTATGCGAATGAATTGTTGCGTTTTTGACATTAGCGGTTTTAGGCTCAGGAATTAATGATTTGGTTAGCACTTCTCCAAAGGAACCAGATTTATCAAGCGATGTTTTGAGTTCCGATTGTATCTTTCGATTTTCTTTACAAACTGCAGAATCATTCAACGGCTTTGTTTGAGCGACATCGGATTGATTATGTACAGATTTGGTCAGTGGATTCGATCTTTTTAAACCAGGAGATAGAATTAAATGACATTCGGGCTGCTTTTTTTCTTGTACTGATGGCGAACTACACATTGAGCTATTGACGTTGCTGATATTCAAATTTTGCTTGACATTAGGCGATCGGGTGCTCAAAGATACGGAACTTTTATTCAATTTTCGATTGGCAGCAATTACGGACGGACGAATGTAAGATGACGATGAGTTTGGAATGACAACGGTCGAGTTGAATTTGCTGAACGTAGGAGATTACCACGACCTTTGTAGCTACGCCAACTTCGACAGGGGAGTAGGGGTGGAGCATCGACCATGGTCCTTAGATGACGAATCAGCAACAAAAAAATGTCCATCCGTCACCGCGATAACTTGAGTAAAACTCAACCGATTTTTAATAACTTTTTTTCCCTGAAAGGTAATCAAAAAATCTTTTATAGGATTGAATGTGGCTATCTGGCACTGTCGGCCCAAGGGCCGCCGAGCTAGGGCCGTTTAAGTGGTTTTTGGTCTTTGGTCCATAACTCGAGTAAATCTTATCCGATTTTCATAAATTTTTTTTTTGTTTGAAAGATCTGGGCATGGCAGACAATTTATGGAAGAAACTTTTTTAAATTTGAGTCTTCGGACTTAGCTAAGGCACTAAAATCGAGTCTATGCTAGGGCCATACGTGTTTTTTGTACATAACTCGAGTAAATCTTCCGATTTTCATAAATTTTTTTGTTTGAAAGATCTGGGCATGGCCGACAATTTGTGGAAGAAACGTTTTTGGATTTGAGTCCTTGGACGTAGCTGGGACATCAAAAACGGTTCTATGCTAGCGCCATACATGTTTTTTGTACATAACTCGAGTAATCCTCTTCCGAATTTCAAATTTTTTTTTGATCTAAAGTTATGGAAGAAAATTTTTTTATTAGAAACCTCAGGTCTGTCCTAAGGCCTCAGGTCTGTCCTAAGGTCGGCCCCAACAAAAAAAATGTTTTTTGCTATGTTGCAGAGAAAATTGAGGGAAACATTTTTGTCTATGGAAGTATGTGTCCGAGGCATTTTCTTATGGCCCTAGGTCGGTCCAATGGTTTGCCCTAGACAAAAAAATGGTTTTTTGCTATGTTGTAGAAAAAATTTACATGATCATTTTTGTCTGTTTGGGGGTCAATTTTGAACTTTCGGAAGGCCGTTTTTACACCGTTTCTTCGGACGGGTTTTCAATATTGCCCTATCGGCAATTTCCAATACAATTTAATGTGGTCGTAATTTCATACACTTAAGAGTTAAGGCAATATTTACTTAGATACGTTCATATCTTTTCGTAACATCAACTCTGTTTGCCGCATTTATTCTGATACGTACGGGTCCCTTCATATGTTTTTCAAAAAGTCATAGGAACTGACTTCCTAATATATCAAAAATTTAATTTACTGAGAAGAAAACTGAAAAAAGATGAAAAAATCCAATGAATCTAGAGTTCTAGAATTGGAAAAACGTTTCAACCCTATTTTGGGGTAAAAGAGTAAAAAGTTCATAGCACCTGACCTCCTACCATCTCAATCATTTCATTCATTAAAAATAAACGGAAAAAGTTGGGAAATTCTGATAACACTCCTAATTCTAGAACTAGAAAGACTTATCGCTATGTTTCTAGGATGGGGAATAGTACATTAGCGATAGATTTATAAATTTTTATTGGTTAATATCAACAAATTAGAAAAATTATACACAGGAAAAGTGTAAAAATTTGAGGGAATTCAATTTCAAAGATATACGGGAATTCTGGCTCATACCCTCAGAACCACCAATGGGATGAAGTTCCGCCGGGCAGAATTCGAAGGATCTAATCTTGACCTTTTCGCAAAATGCCGCTTTATCAAAATTGATTAGTATTTGTTACCTGCCCGACACCCCAACGCTGACCAGTTTCCCACCTAATATTGACACGATTTTGTTTTATAAAAAAAATTTCTTCCACGAAATGTTGAAAAATTGATTTTCAATTTTCCAGAAAAAAAAATTAGTTTCACAGTTTTTCACCAAAAACAATTTACGCTATCAAACAAGTTACATTTACTACTGGAAGATGCGGAAATTTGAAAGGAAAGTACTTAAAAAATAGAGAATAATGTCTCCTCATATTTTATTATTAATTGTGTCAAATTTACGTCAGCGTGAAAACAAATTTTATGTAATATTAGATCATGTCTAAACGTATGGCATAAAACGTTGAACTGTTTCAGTCGTTTGTCTACGGTTTCGAGGCGGCTCATTATAAACTTGTGTTTCTTAAAATTTTTAACAGTGGGTAACAAAAATAACTTTTTGTCTTGGTACCCTGCGTCTGCCATCGAGCGTTCATTTGGGTCAAGAAATTCTATGAAAGACTGCCTAGCAAGTTTTAGATCTGGAAATGTCCCACATGGGTAGTCGACGAATGCCCAAACGATTTCACCTTTGCGCAAAGATAAAGCATATCTAAGGCCAGCAGCTTTAAACTTGTGGGAAAATCATTTCGGATCAAACGGCTTAGGTTCACTGATTTTGAAATCTGTTCCATCAATGGATGTGAAGCAGGTTTGTCCAGGAACCGATTCCAGTTTACGGACTTCCCATTCGAGCTACGAACAAATAAGGAATCACGATACCAGATGTACCGGAAGTCTTAAAATCTCACCACTTTTATGAAGGCTAACTTTTCTATCAAGAACCATGTTCGCTTGCGAAATGTTTTTTCGTCACAGTCAACGATAGAACGCTTCACAGATTCCGTATGATAACACTTCAAGAACAGCAGAGCACACAGCAAGTGATATTCTTTGTAGTCCGCAGGCAAAACATTTTCTAAGTGATGTCATAAAATATAAAAAAAACGAATTCATCAGCATTGAGAAAATAGATAGCCCTAGTCGTAATTTCCAATAATTTTCGTCATTAATGCGTGTATGCGTCTTTTCACACTTTAGAATAATATACTCAACATTTTTTCGTTTCACAGCCCCTTTTGTAAAGACAAGAAATAAATGTAACGAAATAGACGAGGATGCTTCATATCAATTAATATCATCGCCAACAGATTTCGAATCTATTGGAAGTGAATTAAGTAACATTTACCCATGATATAAGACATTTGTTTTACTTGGTATTATGAGATTAATTAAACAAATGCGAAATGAGATCTTTTTGCATTTCTATTTTTGGCGGTGGTTTTGATGGTTTACAAATTTATTTACGAATTTCCGCTTTGCAGTTATCATATAGTAACAGCCTAATTTCACACTTTATATTTACGTTTTCTCTTAAAAATTCTAACTCGATGTTACGAAAAATCACATGAAATGCAATGAAACTTATGGCTGAAATAACGTGAAAATATTAATTTTGCTTTGTTTAACATTAAATAACTCAATTCCCAAAATAAGGAATGTTAAGCGATTTAACTTTGGGTAACCTATTCTTCTTTCAATTTTCTTAAAAATCGTTTTTTACATTTTCTTTTTCATAATTTTCAAATAAAGCGATACTACCCAGAAGTCCCAAATTTTCATTTCGACTACATATCACATGAACATCAAACAAAATCACACACAAAACGCATCTCTGTCATTAAGAATAAGAAAACAAACTCGAAATTCTAACACACCTACACACATTACAATGTAATAAGAATACGTTTTTGTAATATTATTACGTTGTAATCTCAAGAATACAAACGCGAACTTTCGATTTCTGAGTAAAATAGGAATTTTACGACCTTCAAACTAGCGAACCTTTGTAGAGCTCTAAAAAGTTCACCAAAGTTCGCTGTGAACCTTACAAAAATATTGGTCCAAGTATCTATATTCTGTTACTGAACCTAGCGAATTCCGTAATAATATTACAAAAATGCAAGGTTCAGCGACAGAATATAGATACTTGGACCAATATTTTTGTAGGGTTGACAGCGAACTTTGGCGAACTTTTTATAGCTCTACAAAGGTTCCCTAGTTTGCAAGTCGTAAAATTCCTATTTTCCTCAGAAATCGAAAGTTCGCGTTCGTATTCTTGATATTCCAACGTAATAATATTATTACAAAAATGTAATCTTATTGCATTCTACTACACACATAAAGTTGTATTGCGACACCTCCTATGCAATACGACGACACGATGGTGTGTGTGCATGTGCATGTGTTTTTTCAAGACAATTTCGCTTGTATTTCTTTAAAATGATTTTGTACACTTTTACCCAAGTAATAGATGCAAAGCCATAAAGTATTTTCTGTTTCATTAATAAATGGATTTGCGTTACTTTATCGCGCAAGAAGTCTTCGTGACTGTAGATTTTGTTTATTTTCTTTTTCAAAACTGAGAACACTCATAATTGTTGTGGAAAGACTTTTTTGGAAATTATTCTCTATTTCAGTTTTCATGACTATTCAAATTTTGAATATCCTATGTAAGGTATTACCGTCGAAGTATACAAATATTGCATCAAGGTACTTTTCACGTTTTCCAGCAATTAACGCACATATTATATACAGACGCTTTTAAGATTTTTCATTTTTTATCAGACTTTCTACACAACACTGAGTTGAAATATTAAGAAACTACGAAAAATTTATTAGAAGTAGTCGTTCTAAAAAGTTCGGTATCGGCGGAGAAAAACATTTTGCAATGCCAATAGAAAGTAATTTTTCGTAAAAACTAACAAAGATAATTACATTGTTAAGATATAGTGCGAAAATTAAAATTGAAAATTGTTGTGAAATTCACTGACAATAGTTTCAAAATTAAGTCTGTCCTGAATATGCCGATAGATTGTGGCGAAATGTCGATTGTTTTATTTCATGACCAGAAAATCTGCAAAACACAGTCCATCGTTTTATCAACAGAACACAACATTATTCCCATCATTTGGTTCAAATATAAAAATGAAATATTTCCATATCAACAACAGCCAATAAAGTATTTGAATTCGTCAATGAGAACAAAATTACAGTTTGACGCCATACTTCATGGTTTACATTGATTCTTTTTACGACTTCGTGTTAAGTAAATCAGAAAAAAATGTGTTAGGAAGTGATTTGAATGCTGAAATATTATGGAGACCAGAAACGATCGATAGTTAATATGTGCCGCTCAAAATCAAAACCACTTCATCTTGTGTGATGGCAACGATCTTTCTGTCAAGTGAACGCAAATTTTAGTCGTTGGTTGACGTTAGAGAGGAACGAAAGTTGTTCATTTGTAATATTTTCGTTCTCTTGACTTCCTTCTTTTACTTTCACCCCGTGGGATGCATTTTTTTACTTTCAGCCCCGATTTGAGGGGCGAAAGTACGAACTTTCGCTGCCTCTGTGATAAAAAAATAAAAGTTATAACTAGGAAAGGTTCGTTATTGATTCTGATGTTGCAAGTATGTGGATCGTATAATTTGACAACAATGAGCAATTCAGTTACTGTCGTCGTACTTTTTTATGTCTTTGGATGAGGAACATTTCGAAATCAATTAGTCAATGGACCTTTTAGTCCAAACTTGGAATTTCCAAGAATTTAAACCATCTCATCTGCCAAACGAAATTGTACTTCACGTGTTTGGTGTAAGGGGGTGATCAGTGATTGGTCGGACAGTTGATTGTAAATAAATAGACAGCAATTAATGTAGCCATGCTAAACGCTATATAATGTCAATTTCCCGCATCTTCCTGATAGCGGAACCAATTTTCTGACGAAAGCACCCGTACTATTATGAATTTAGTTAAATTAATATGAAACAGAATCCCTTCAATAACGAAATCATAATGCGAAGTGTGTGTAATTTGCATGTATGTGTTCTTTTAGAGTTGCAATTAAATCATTTTTCTAAACAGACACTTGGATGAATGAATTGAATATGGTCAAAAGACAGAACGATTTTTATAATCAAATAATGGCTCAGTAGAATTATTGTGGCTTGGTACTTTTTTGCAAATTTGATGAGATTTCAAATTCTTTTGCCGATTTTTTTTACTAAAATCAATAAGAATGTCTCAATTAGTTCAAAATAATAAAAAATGATAATCAAATGCAGCATGTGCAGTGCATTGACAAGTTACCATTAGGTTCATGTAGTAGTGTTCTTTTCATACACAACGTCAATAAACCAGTTGAACAACATCCAACATTTCTATGTTTCTATCTATGAGTGCACCAGCTGGTCAATCAACAGAAACGAAACGACTGAATATTTTCAAATACGCGTTTGTCAACAGGTCGAGGAAATAATGCGCCGACTCTATTGTAATAGTACCAATTTCCTTGACTAGGCGAAAACTTGATCTTTGAATGTTTTTCCGCTTATAATACTTTCGCCAACTGTGCATCAACCTTATATATGCTTGTCCACACAATTCAAAAATGCACCAGTCACCAATGTTGATATTTTCTAGCCTCAGGAACTAAAACGGAATTTGTGTATGTATGTCTGTCGTCAAGGTTTTTACCGAGGTGGAAACAGCTCCGGAAAGAAAAAAGAACATTAAATCCTCAAAGTTACAAAGTCATCTGGAAAGTTAAAAAGTGAGCCGGAAAGTCATGCACGAAAGTTCTGGAAAGTCGTCCAAAATCACATAAAATCACAAAGAGTCATAGAAAGTCACGAAAAGTTAGTAAAGTCACAGAAAATCACGGAAAAACACATAAAATTCCAGAAAATCACGACAAGTAATGTTAAATCTCGTAAAAGGCCGTTCACACAGAAATGTTAGATTCCGGAACCCACACAAATGTATGACATTGTAAAAATAATGTCAGATTTGAAACGGGATTTTGAGTGTGACTTGGAACGGCATTGGGACGAAAATTAAGACGGGATTTGGACTTGTATTGATATTGAAAAGTATTTGGACGGGAGTTAGGACTGTGTTTTGAAGGGAATTTGGACAGGAGGCTTGGACGGGCGTTGAGACGGTGGTTTTTGAAGGTATTTGGACAAGGATTTGTAAGGGTTTTTGAACGGGAGGTAAGACGGGGTTCTGAAGGGTATTTGAATGGAGGGTTTCGGACTGGGGTTAAGACGGTGATTGGGAAACGTATTTGAAAGGTATGTCGACGGGAGCTAGGCGGGTTTGATTTGATTAGACCCGTTCGAAGAACGAAGTTCTCCGAAAAGGGTTCTTATGCGTTTACCACGACGTTTGTAACCAACCCAATTTCGACGATTCAACAATAAAAAAATGACCGTCCGTCCACCTGTCTGTCAACATGATAACTCGAACTCAACCGATTTTCAAGAACATTTTTTTTTTCCTGAAAGATAATAAAAATATTTTTTGTGGGATTAAATATGAGCACTGTCGGTCCAAGGGCCGCTGAGCTAGAGCCGTTTAAGTGGTTTTTGATCTTTTGTACATAAGTTGAGTAAATCTTTTCTGATTGTCATAAATTTTTTTTGTTCGAAAGGCCTGGGCGTCCCTGACATTTGATGGAAGAAAGTTTTTTCAATTTTGAGCTTTTGGGCTTAGCCAGAGCCCTAAAACTGAATCTATACTAGGACCCAGCGTTTTTTTTCTACATAAATCGGGTAACTCTTATCCGACTTTAAAAAACTTTATTTTCCTGAAAGATAATCAGAAAATTAATTACAAGATTGAATTTGGGCAGAATCGGTCGAAAACTTTCGAAATTACGGTAGAAAAAGTGGTAAAAAACGTGGATTTTTGAAGGTTGGAGAAACTTTTTCACCTATATATGTGCGAAATTAGAGCGGAAATCGGTCTTGAAGGTTTTAAATAAAAGACATGGACATCAGAAAATCACGAAAATTAAATTAGTCAAAATCTGTTGAGTGGTTCGGCCTGTAGAGTCCTTAGTGTGGGCCAGGGCCTATTTTCGCGAATTTGGATTCGTGAAATTCGCGAAAATTCTCGAAACTCGCGAAAATTTTTGAAATTCGCGAAAATTCGTGAAATTCGCGAAAAATGTCATATTAATGAAGAATAACTAAAGCTAGCTCATTTATTTGTTTTTATACTGATACGAAGGACAAAGTTCGTCCAAAGGAGGGTCTATTGCGCTTACCACGACTTTTGTAACCACTATCCAGATTATCGTTTTATGGTTCAAGTAAAACAAACCTGCAAAGAAAAACTGGACCGATTTTTAAAAATTTTTTTCCCCGAAAAGTAATCGAAAAATTGATTATGTGATTGAATTTGGTCATTTTTGTCTGAAGGGCAGCCGATCTAGGGCCGCTCTGGTGCCGTTGGGTCTTTTGTACATAACTCGAGTAAATCTTTTTCGATTTTAATATTCTCTTTTTAATCGATAGGTCTTGAAAGCTTAACAATTTATTCAAGAAAAATTTTTTAGTTTGCTACCCTTGCACATAAGTTAGCATCTTAAAAATTAAAAGTTATGAGTACCGGTTCGGCAAAGTCCTTTTGTTTCATGAGTAGAGGAGACCGGTATTTGTGAAATACGTTCGGCAGTTGGAAAAGCGATCAAATTTCAGGGTTTTAGAATTATGTGGGAAGTTATGGGAGATAGAGAATCCGTTTCTTCTGCAAAGTCTTAGAGTTTTGTTAGTTGGACCTAACGGAATTTGTTGGACAGTTGGAAAAGAGATGAATTTTTTCGGTTTTAGGTATATCTTCGGTTCCACGAGTTGTAGAGACTTGATTCAAAGTAGCAGTTACACGGTTTCGTGGTGCCTCAGATCTGAATTATCAGAATATTTATAGAGTGGTTCTTCGGACGGGCTTTTGAATATTGCCATTTCGGCAACCATTTATTGTCAAACAGCATAGGAAAAACATAATTTACAAAATTTGTTTAAAACGAAACTACGCTGACAATGTGTGGTATAAATCAATGTTAGTCGAGTGATTTATTACCGATCAGCACGGATGTGTCAGAAGCCCAGTCGAACCGTCGCGTCGGAGTCGTAACCACCCTCTACTATGTAAATAACTGCAATTGATTTGTGTGATTGACCCTCGACCCTGAAACGAAAGCCCAGCTCATCAAGTTTTTTCAAAAGACAGCCAGCTGAGACCTGGATTCGATTACGTTCAGTGTCCGGTTAACAAATTTCATCAAGTTCGTCGACGTACATCGTCTTTTCAGAAAACCGTGCTGCCTTCGAGAAAGTTTGCCACAGAATTTTTCGATCAGCCGGTAGCAAATAAATGACTCAAAAACTTTACCAAGTGTCGGCAAAATTGATATGACAACGTCGTTTCTAGAACCGCTCTTATGAATGGCAGTCAGGTACGATATTTTCCACAGGTTTGGAAATGAAAGTTTTCCTAATGACAGATTGAACACGTAATGAAGAGGAAAAAGAAAAGACTCGGCACATTTGCAAACAAGTAACCGAGAGACGTCATGAGGTCCTTTACCATCGCTCACATCAATGCTCTTGAGAGCTTTCAGAACGTCAGCGTCAGATAGTGTAAAACTTCGAATACCTGCCATTTTATTCATTCCAAAATCTGAGCCCGGTACATAGTCCTCCATGTAGGCTGACTGGAAGAATTCACTGAACAAATTTCAGACTTCTAGTCATAGTAACTTTTTTCTCGTTCAGACACATTGAGGCAAGGTATCCTGTCTTTTTAGCACCAACATATTTCAAAACGTTACGTGAATTATCAGTAAGATCATTCTGCAAATCATGCAGATAGTTCTGGTAAGTCATTAGCTGCTTGGATTCGAATTCCTTATTCAAGGCAGAATACTTGATTTTATCAGCAAAACTGTGCGACTTGAATAGCTTCTCTAAAGCACGACTCTTACGGTTTTTCATGTTGATAATTTTGCGCGTGTGGTGGATAAGATCACCGCCTGTTCAAAACAGGTACAAATCACTCAAAACCATCGGCAAGCTTTTCGTACAAGAAATCGACTGCATCATTCAAAGAATATAAATCTGATAAATCTGAAAAACAATTGTCCGTCTGTCAGTCAGCACGATAAATCCGGCAATACATGAACTAATTTCAAAATCTTTTCTGAAATACAACAGAAAAATTGATTATGGGATTGAATTTAGGTGTTTCTGGGCTAAGGGCAGCCGGAGTGGTTTTGCTTTGTTCTCGATGTGGGAGAAGGAAGAAATAAACAAACTAATACTTTGCGGACCCGTTGCACGGTTCATTCTTAGTTACTTTCGGATCACATCCGTTCACTTCCGGTTCATTTTCGGTAACTAGCTGTTCGGCACCACAAAACCATGTAGCTCTTACTTTGAGTCAAGTATCTACAAATCTGAGAACGGGAGATATCCTTAAAACCCTAAAAACTAATCACTTTCCCAACAGCCCGATGTATTTCACAAATACCAGCCTTTTCTACTCACAAAACTCTAATAATTTACCGAAGAAACTGACGCTCTATCCTCCATAACTTTTGATAATTTCAGGTCGGACGCACCACAAGACCCTCTTACTTAACTCTTACTTTGATTCAAGTCTCTACAACACTGCACAAAAACCTAATCATTAAAGAAATATTCATTGAAAACGACTAACTATCATGACCCTACATGTAACGTGATTTATTAAAACACTAAGGACCCTACAGCCATATCGTCTTAACCGATACTCACCATTTTTTTTTTCGTGGTTTCGTGATCCATATCTTTCATTCAAAACCTTGAAGAGCGATTTATGTGATAATTTTCTAGAGATAATAGCGAAAAAGTTTCACCGACCTTCAAAAAACTTTCTTGAACGTATCTTCGAATTTTCCTCACCGATTATGCCTAAATTCAATACAGGAGTCAATTTTGCCTTTACGTTTCAGAAAAAAAGGTTTTGAAAATCGCTCAAGCTTTACTGAAGCTATGTACAATAAAAAACATTTTAGTATAGAATCTTTAGAGCCTTAGCTAAGTCAAATTAAAAAAAAATGATTGTTGGGCTTTCACAGACCTATCTGCCCTACCTCGGCTCCCCATGGCCTAAAAATGCCCAGATCAGAAATCTACCTAAAATTTTCGATTACTTTTCAGAAATAAAGATTTTGAAAACGGGTCAAACTTTACCCAAGTTATCGTAATGACAGACGGACGGACGGACAAAATTTCTTTTGCAGGTTTGTCCGAAAAATCTAAGAATGTGAGCAGTCTTTTTTCGCTTAAAATAAAATATTATAATTCATAGAGAATTAACTTGAATTTCACAAATTTAAGTTTTTAGTTAATCTCGAAATTAAAGAAGTTTGTTGATTCTTCGTAAAATCTCACTAAAATTCGAAAAATTCATGAAACTCGCGAAAATTATTGAAATTCTCGAAAATTCATGAAATTTTAAAAAATTCGAAAATAGGCCCTGGTGTGGGCCCAACTCACGCTACGCGATCCTATACGATATTTGGTGTATTTTTGTGAATATTTCTGTAACGATGAGATTTTTTGTGCAATGTTGCAGAGAAAAAAGAGGTGAACTTTTTTGTTCAAGGAAGAATGGATCAGAGCCTCTCCTAAGTGCTCAAGGTTGGTTCTACGATCGGGCGTAGTGCTTTTTTTCATTTTTTTAAATTTTGGGTTTTTTTAAGGATTGGAGATTGGAGTGGTGACCCGAAGCTGGAGCTGTTTCTACTTCCGATATCTCAGTGATTTAAAAAATGTCAAGCAAGAGGGCATAAAAACACATAGGCCCATCCCATCCCAATACCACATGTGAGTTAACACTCTGAGATTTGATATGGAGAGTACCGTTCTCGTATACTCTACAACCCCTTTAATTGAATCTCATACTATGAATATTGTTTGACGGAGCTAGAAAGGACACAAAGCATCAAAGCTTTCAGCCAGGGTACTGCTGTTCCGATAGCCACTGTTTTACCTTTTTCTGAAACGAAAGTGGGTCTAGGGTTGTGAGGCATGCCGAGAGAGAACAGTACAGAACACTATCAGATATGGTTAGAGCAACTTTTTCCCAACTTCATTTGTGTTGAAGCACAGTAGAGTTGTTTACGATTTCTGGTTCCATACCTATGAAAGGTGGTTTTGAATTGAATCGTACTGTAAGACTGTCCACAGATCGAGTTATGCATGAAGCTACAAATGATCTGTTTATAAAGGCCATTGATGTTCAAGACTCCGGGGCACTGTACTGTGAATAGATCAGCAGTGGGGTGACGCCCTCACACTCAACCGCTCCAACGCCTGCGAATGCGTATCCACTAGTGGCTGCCGGGATGTAACTTTGGGGGTTCGCTCGGATAAAAAAGTCTTATGATTTTTATGAGCAACATTTTCACAGAAGAAAATGTTTTCATCCTATTTTGTCCAGAGAAGTTAGGCAGCGAAAACTATTCAAATTTGGTGGTTTGGTAAATTTTTTGGTATGAAAGTGGTGCTGTTGTGTGGAGTGGAATGCACTTTTGAATATCAATCGATAGTGCAGGTTCAGTGCAAAAAAACTGCCGAATAATGTTGGTTGAAAAATTTCGATACGATTTGTCGCCAACGAACGGGAGCAGTTCTTCGGGTATTTCTTGGTCAGCAGTGGTCGGCAGGTGACAAAGGAAAGATGACGATCCCATAAAGCCCAGATAGGTCAGATACGCCTAGCGTACAAAATCATTGAATCAAAGACTGCGCAGTTTCAATCTCAGAATTCGTACTTTGCAAGACAAATTGGTTATTTTTAGTGCGTTTTTTGAAGTTTAACTTTTTGCGATTTTTTGGGATTATTTAGGATTATTTGGGATTATTTGGATTATTTGGGATTATTGGGATTATTTGGGATTATTGGGATTATTTGGGATTATTGGTATTATTTGGGATTACTTGGGATTATTTGGATTATATGGGATTATTTTGGGATTATTATGAAGTAATTTCCCCCTAGCCAAATTATCTACAGTTAAAATATCTACAGGTCAATATATCTAATGGTCAATAATATCAAGTGGTCAAAATATATACGCTACTAAAATCTAAAACCAAAATGTCTTTGTGATCAGATTTGAAGCCTTTACTGTACCGAAACGGTCACGCTCGGTCTTTATTGCACTGAGAATAGTTGTAGACAATTCGTGTAACTGGAGCGCCGCAGGCAGTGATCTTTATGAGAAAATAAAAAAGCGGGGTCGAGGGGCGGCAGCCCCCGCGACGCGACGGGGGGTGTAGCCCCCTTTTCGGGGTCTAAGGTGCAGAGCCCTAAGCGGTGTTTGGGGCATAGCCGAATGTGAGTAGTAGGTCAGTGAAGCTGCCTGCAAGGCGAAAAAAGCTCGCCGCAGGCACGGGGGTCTAGGGGGCAGAGCTCCTACGTCAAAAAATTCTACATAGTAACAATAATGACGAGTATCTGCCGTCACTTATTCTTTTCCACATTATTATAGAGGTAGTAGACATTGTTGTTTCGTTAGATATTTTCGACTACAGACATTTTTACATGGTACCATTTGTATGTATTTACGTCGTATACATTTTGGCTTTAGATATTTTGTCCTGTAGGTATTTTTGCGTAGATATTCTGACCTAGAGCCATTCGACCGTAACTTCGAAAGTTCTTAACCGATTTTGCCCAAATTCAATTCCATAATCATTTTTAGACCCGTACGAAGTACGTAGGCCTGATGCGTTTACTACCACGTTTGTTACATTGCGAATTCGAATCCGGGAGTAAGGGGGAAACTTTTTTTGTTGCCTCCAGATGACAAATCAGCGAAAAAAACAATGTCCGTCTGTCGGTCTGTCTGTCTGTCTGTCTGACACGATAACTTGAGTAAATCTTGACCGATTTTCAAAAACTTTTTTGGAAGAAACTTTTTTTATTTTGAGTCCTTGGACTTTGCTAGGTCACTGAAAACGAGTCTCTGCTAGGGCTCTATGTGTTTTTTGTACATAACTCGAGTAAATCTTTACCGATTTTCAAAATTTTTTTTTGTTTGAAAGATCTGGGCATGACCGACAATTTGTGGAAGACACATTTTTCGATTTGAGTCTTTGGACTTAGCTAGGGCACCAAAAAAGAGTCTTTGTTAGACAAAATTGATGAGAACATTTTTCTCTATTTGGAGGTCAATTTTGTGCGTTTGGAGAATTTTTTTACACCGTTACTTCGGACGGGTTTTTCAAAATTTCCCTACGGGCAATTTGCAACACAGTCTAATATGAACGCAATATTTACTTAAATACGTTCCAGTCTTTTCGTAACATCTATTCTGATACGTACGGGTCCCTTCTATGTTTTCTTATATCTTTAATACATAAAAGATTTTGAAAATCGGATAAGATTTACCCGATTTATGTAGAAAAAACACGTTTGGCCCTAGTAGAGACTCAGTTTTAGGGCCGTGGCTGAGTCAAAAAAAAAATTCCAGAAAATGTTCTTCCATAAAGTGTCGGGCATGCCTAGACCTTTCGATCAAAAACATATGCAGGGACCCGTACGTATCAGAATAGATGCGGCAAACAGAATAGATGTTGCAAAAAGATTCGAACGTATCAAAGTAAATGTTGCCTTAACTCTTAAGTGTATGACATTACGTCGACATTAAATTGGATTGGAAATTGCCGAAAGACCAATATTGAAAAACCCGTCCGAAGAAACTGTGCAAACGTCAAAATAAAAAAAGTAAAAATAGTTTAAAAAAAAGTAAAAACTTTTTTCCAGACATATCTTCAAAAAAGGTTATTTGTACTACCGCCGATATTAGAACCGACTTAGAAAAGCCTTTGACCCATACTTTCATAGAAAAAAAAGTTTGCCACCCACACCGATCTTCTATTTCTAATAGTTTTCAAAATATTTGAATTTTTCAAAATAAATCGCCTAGATCGATCCACCCTAACATTAGCGGCCGTATTGACAGGCATCACGACAGGCGCCACACCTAAACTTTGCCTTTGTCACCGATCTTCTATCGATAATAGTCTTCAGAATATTTGAATTTTTCCAAAACAAAGTGCCTAGATCGTTCCACCCAAACATAAGCGGCCATATTGGCAGGCATTACGACTAGCGCCACACCCAAACCAACAACTTTGTCTTTGGCACCGATCTTCTATCTCTTATTGTTTCCAAAATATTTGAATTTTTCCAAAATAAATTGCCTAGATCGATCCACCCTAACATTAGCGACCATCTTAGGCTCGGCCCGGGCCCACATTATTCCTTGGATGCTCTTAAGGCTTTCATTACGAGGGATGACGCACTTCTGCGGTTTATGGAATAAACGATAATTTTTTCGAATTCGTCAAAACCTCAAATAGACTTGATTTTGATGGCAACGCACACAAAAAACCATACTAATGTGTCAAAAAGTAAAAAAACCCACTTTTGGAAATTAAAAGAATTTTTGTTGAAAAATGGAATAAATGGAATAAATAAATTTATTCCATTTATTCCAAAAAAAAAAATAAAATTTAATCTCAAGATGGTTCAAATGCTTTATAATTTGTGCAAACCTTTTTTTGAACTTATTTGTCTAACTTGTGATGTGTTTGGTTCAAATACTTCGCAAAAACAACAAAAAAAAATTTGGGAATAAATGGAATAAAAGAATAAATGGAATAAATGAAGTACGTCACCATTCGTTTCATTATCTACCGAATAGAAAATGAATCACGAAAATCGGATGTAATTTACTCGATTTATGTATCAAAAACAAGTAGGGTCATAGTGGGTCTTCTTAAGGGCTCTAGCTAGGTCCAGCGACCCAAAGTAAAAAAAATCCAAAAAGTGTTGGGCATTCCCAGACCTTTCGGTTGAAATCGGTTGACTTTTACTCAAGTTATCGTGTTGACAGACGGACGGACATTTTTTTATTGCTGATTCGTCATCTAAGGACCATGATCGGTGCTCCCCCCTACTCCCGGGTCGAAATTCGACTGGTTACAAACGTCGTGGTAAACGCATAAGACCCATTTTCGAAGAGCTTCGTTCTTCGTACGGTTCTAAAAACATATAGATCCCCAGTAGAGACTCGATTTTAGTGCCCTAGCTAAGTCCAAGGACTCAAATTCAAAAAAGTTTCTTCCATAAATTGTCGGCTATGTCCGGGTCTTTCAAACAAAAAAAAATTTGAAAATCAGAAAAGATTTACTCGAGTTATGTACAAAAGACCAAAAATTACTTAAACGGCCCTAGCTTGGTGGCCCTTGGGCCGACAGTGGCCAGATGCAATCCCATTAAAGATTTTTCGATTACCCTTCACGGAAAAAAAGTTTTTGAAAATCGGTTGAGTTTTACTCGAGTTATCGTGTTGACAGACGGACGGACGGACGGACATTTTTAGACCCGTACGAAGAACGCAGTGCTTCGAAAGGAGGTCTATTGCGTTTACCACGACGTTTGTAATCAGCCGAATTTCAACCCGGGAGTAGGGGGGAGCATCGATCATGGTCCTTAGATAACGAATCAACAATAAAAAAATGTGAGTCCGTCCGTCCGTCCAAGGACTCAAATTAAAAAAAGTTTCTTCCATAAATTGTCCGCCATGCCCAGGTCTTTCAAACAAAAAATTTTTTATGAAAATCGGAAAAGATTTACTCGAGTTATGTACAACATACCAAAAACCACTTAAAAGGCCCAAGCTCGGCGGCCCTTCAATCCCATAAAAGATTTTTCGATTACCTTTCAGGGAAAAAACTTTTTTCAAGTTTGTGATGACCACATCTGTAACCGAACAATCTGATGTTTCTCAGCCTGAACCGAAGCATAATACCGCAGATTTTATAGAAAATCCCACTGAACCATCGGTTCCTTCGCCGAGGTGCTAACTTCAACGTTAATTGCCGTGAAAACATTCTATTCCACGAAACATTGTATCGCCAATCGAAACACATAAGATTGCTTATGTGTCCAACTTGCATGCGTCAGTTACCGAAGAAGAAGTTACCAATTATCTACTGTGGAATAATGTAATATCGTCAATTGAAGATGTGTCATGCAAGAAACTGGTTTCACCCAATGTAGATTTGGAGACGGTTACCTTTGTATCGTTTAAGGTCAGAACTGTTTAACGATGTGGTCAACAAAAAGCTCTGGCCTGACACGGTCACCGTTAGAGAATTCGTAAAACGCTAGATAACTGATGATTTTGTTTTTGTTTTCGTCTTTGCCTTGGACGAGTAGCTTGTCGTGATTTTAAATTTGATTTTTTTTTAATTTGAAATTTTTATTTTTGATTTTTTTAAAATTTTATTTCACAGAACTAAGTACGGTTATCATGAACCGATTAATAACATGTGCATCGAATTTAACCGTTTTTCGCAGCTTTGTATCAGGGCATTTCGCGAGAATCTTTAAGACGATCGTAAACCAATGAAAATTCCGGTTAAGCTGATCGGTAAGACAAAGTTATCATGATTACTGAAGCTTAGGCTTTTACGCTTAGGCGAATCGAATCAAATTCTGATTTTTCTACCGGGTCTCACGACTTTCAAAACGTTTCGAGGTCTAAACGACTTACGCTACTGTCTAGTCTAGTCGACTAGACTCCGCTAATCCGTTCTTTTTCAGATGGATCATTTTTCAAGTCTACACCGTTTAGTATGCCAGCAATGCACAATCATCAATATTCTTTACCACACGTCTCGTTTTTCATGAGGTTCCTGTTCGCTGTTTCTCTGGAACTGCCATGATGTCACTATTTCACAATTTATTATTGTTCTTTTTTTCAAGCCGAGTTTTCTCGTTTTCTTTTTTTTTGCTTTTTACATTGTATAAGTCTTTTTTCCTGTCGAATTCATGTATAATTGTAAGTAGTCAGGGGGCCTCGGCCATTGATGAAATGAATAAATAAATAAATAAATAAAAAATGGTTTTTTCTATGTTGTAGAGAAAATTGAGTAGTACATTTTTCTATATTTGGGGGACAATTTTGTGCCTTCGGACGGGTTTTCCAATATTGCCCTATCGGCAATTTCCACTACAACTTAATGTTTATATTTTACTTAAATACGTTCGAGTCTCTTCGTAACATCAACTCTGTTTGCCGCATCTATTCTTATACGTACGGGTCCCCTGCATATGTTTTTTATTGCTGATTGGTCATCTAAGGACCATGATCAATCTTCTACTCCCGAGTTGAAATTGAGGTGGATACAAACGTCGTGGTAAACGCATAAGACCGCTTTTCGAAGAACTTCGTCCCTCGTACGGGTCTTATGAGAATTTCATAAAAGTATAATGGCTAAAAGAGCTTATTAATTATAAATTATGAAAAACGTCGGAATAGCTCAGTTTGAATATAAAATATATTTATTTCGCCAAATATTTCGATTTCAATTTGAAACCATCTTCAGCGGCTGTAAACAAATAAACTTATAACAAAAGTTCTACCTCAATTAGCTATTACGACATGCTTTCTCTATTCTCTACTCTCACATGTGACATGAATAAAATGTAAAAAAAAGTTACTTTGTTGTGTAAGTGTGAGAGTAGAGAATAGAGAAAACATGTCGTAATTAAATGTTATCTATGCCAATTTTTGAAATCGGTAGTCACAAATTTTACAAAATTAATTTACTAACGGGAATTAGAACATAAATTGAATAACGAACCTTACAAGTCGACAAGGTTACAGATACTGTTCGGAAGGCGAAACATTTGAACTAAAAGATTCAAAAAATCAAACGATACAAACGATTCGCATCAGTCTGTTTATTGAGGCTATTCGGAGTTTTTTTAATGGCAATCATTTCGAGAATTTCGCGTTTCTTCTGATTGCATTCTTTGTAGACGATTTTTACATCTTCAAACAACGGTTTGTGATTGTGTTCAATAGCATGCTTACATAGGGCACTGTGGTCTTTGTTTTTGATTTGATGTTATATTTATGTTGGTAAATTCGATCCTTAAGCAATTGAAATGTCTCACCTGTGTACACAAACCCACATTCACATGTAATCCTGTATACTAGGTACGATTGCATCAATTTCGGTGTCTTGTCTTTCAATTGGGTAAAAATCGATTTTTTCAGTGTGTTATCACCTTTACCAACCAACATAAAATCGTCTCGACAGACTGCTTTCAATTTCTCAAACAGTCCTTTGATGTATGGGACAACCACAATAGGTTTCTTTTCAGGTTCGTTGGTTGTGATGTTTTTCTTGGTATGTTTGGAAATTGTGGAAATTTCTCCTAAGAGTGTCTTTAAGTAGAGCAAAATTCTTGGTGTGGAATTCTGGTTCTGATAACAGTAAAATTCTTTCTGTTAATAGAAAAACTGTATTTCGTTTGTACGTCGAAGGTAGGTGTGATTTGTAGTTCAAATATCTGCCGGACCAAGTTTCTTTATGAAACCAATCCGTTATTATACTTCTATCTTGACGTATGCATAAAACTTCCAGAAAAGATCAATCCATCAATTTTTGAAAAAGAAGTAAGAAGTAAGAAGCAACGACCAAACATCACCGATGAACAAAACACAACCGACCACCAAACACTATCGACGACCAAACACGCAGTCGACCTCTGCACAACTTGCATTGACAACTGCGCGCCACCCACCATTGCACGTCTTTGACCAAATACCACCGTCCATCGAAAACCACCACTTCGAACCAAACCATTGAATTTGTATGAAACAACGACTGTCGTTTGGCATCACCGCCACGTCCACGCTAAATCCGTCACCATAATTTGTACAGATCAACGACCACATTGTCGCTTGGCTTCACCGCCTTGTTCATACCAAAGTCTCCTTTTAAAAACCAATTTCATCTGTAGCCAGCTCTTTCAGCATACCAGAGCTTCAATCAATTGCAGCGAGTGTTATTGAAACCCCTTCTAGCAAACTAACGCTGCAAATTGATCAGCCTGGGCCCATAACCTGTTGGCAGAGCTAAAGTACTCGCTCCCATTCACCGATGGCCAGAACCCTAATTACCGATCAAGTGAACCGATTTCCAAAATCTTTTTTTTCATGAAAGGTATGATAAATACCTTTCATTTTAGTACCTTTGCCGTAATCGGGAGAAATAAACAATCAGCCATTCGAATCGTTGAATCCGTAAAATACTTGTTGTCAACCATCGTTCTACACATAAACCCAAGTAAAAGCCAAGCCATCATCATCAATAAAGGTCAACTCACAAAAAAAACTCTATGCCTATCAAGTGGTGAGAAAATTAACGGCATCAGTGGAGACGAAAGGATCAAGTATCTCGGCTGCTCATTTAATTCTGAACTAGTCTTCGATATCGATAGCATAGAAGCATTGAACAAGAATCTCGCCACTCTGTCAGCGTCGCCACTACTCAAACTAGACCAAAAATTAAACATAATTAACCAATACATATTCCCAACGCTGACTTACCCGCTACAAACAGCACCTCTTAATAAAGTCCCACTATATGTTACTAACGTGCTCGACGTGATGATTCGACGCACGGTAAAAGAAATTATCGGGCTGCCAATGCATACTAATGATAACCTATTCTACGCACCCAGAAGATTTAGAGTACTTGGCCTAGTCTAGGCATCGTGGGAAATCTATCTCCAACACTTTGAAATCTCTAAATGCCTTTCAACCGTAAATGACCAGCTTTTCCTAAGCATAGAGGGCTGTCATGAAGAAATGTAATCTTGTTCTTGTGTACAAGCACTGAACGTTCTGGGAGAGAGTACGAAGGCACTGAGGACCGCTCTTCGCCAAAAAAGCTATGACGACTGGTGCAACATGAAATATCAAGGATCAGGTGTGACACATTACAATACACACACCAAAAGCAATGACTTTGTGTGGAACAAAAATTCGTTGTCATCTTCAGAATGGACTGCAGCTATCAAACTAAATAGTAATTATGCTAATCTGTGTACCTGGAGTAGAAAGCGCTTCCAAACTCTGTCGTAAATGCGGCCGAGAGAATGAGACAATATCGCACGTGACTGGAAGCTGCCCTTCTAACAATCAGCGAATCATCGCCAGACACCATAGCGTAAAACATACCATCACCAATTTACTGCGGGAGAAGGGATTTGAACTGTTTGGAAGAAGTGTACGCAATAGACAGCGAGGGATGATCTCGGTTCAGTGATATTGTTGCATTTGGTCCAAAAACGAAGAACGCATACATAGTTGATCCCACCATCAGATACGAAAGCAGCGATACAGAACATGACACTAAAATTGCAGCGGAAAAAGAGGCTATATATAAATAGTGCATCTCATTTTACGATGAAAAATACGCAACATCAATTGGAAACCGTAACTGGCACGTGCAAGGTCTCTGGCTTGGAAGCCGCGGAACCGTAGGGAAAAGTGTTATTGAGTTTTTCAAGGAAGTAAAGCTGGACGTTTCCAAGATAAAGGATATAACGGACGGGTTGGCACAGTGGTTAGCCTTCCACCAAAACGATCCGGGACCAAATCCCGTGTCGGAAAAATTCTACATGGAATTTTTCTAGCAAGTGTAGCGCATTAATAACGTCCTAAAGTTCACTCAAGCTTCAAAAAAGTTGGGTAGTTGTGGTGTGTTTGGTGCCCATAACGACGTACACACTGAATGAATCGTATGACGTAACCCATATACGACGAATTTGTGCACGAAATATCTAAGCCTACATTTAGGCGAGATAATAATCAAGCGCCTAACAATTCTTGGAGTAATTGCATAATAACAAAGACGCTACATTCGCATTACTCTGAGACGTGGTTCGAAAGTCACGTTAAGCCGGTGGTCCAGACAACACTTGTTATTGGCTGTAAAAAGCTGTTAGTGGAGTCTCTAAAATACAAATACAAATACCAATATTAATTAAGACTATTCAAATTATAAGAGACCATATTTATGGCTAATATTTTGACGATTTAAGAAAATTTGTAAATTCACTCAATGTAGTATGTCTATTGTAACTATTTATTGATCGATATGCTGTGTACTTAAGCACCCTTATATAAAAAGGCAGCACACGTCAGCAGCACAGATTAACTCAAACAAATTTCACGGCCCTATGTCTAACGTTTTTGGCCATATCTCCTGTCACTAGACGCGAAGAACGTTGAAGAAACTGTCATTTCTGACTAGTTTAGGTCGACTAGTTTCTTATCTCAAATCTCTGATACATCGAATTATCTTCATTTTGGCAAATAAAGCTTACTCAACGGGCACGGAATACGGCACAATTATACTTATTTAAATTAAAAAAACTCGAAAAAATTACTCTTTATTTATTTTAAATTGCGCCTATATAAAACTTTTTCCTACTACAGTTTCGAATGCTACGCATTCATCATCAGGGACTTTTTTCGACTGAGGATTTATTTGAGAATTTTATTAAACATTGCAAAAGTTTCGATAAGACATACACAAAAATTAACTGCAAATTCCACTAATACATTTTCATTCCCTTATCATTTCCCTCCAAATTAAAATACAAAAGATACTAAGAAAAGGAAATTGAACTTGTATCGGTTAAATTATTGTCGATCTTTATATGCAAAATAACTAAAAACACAACCAAAAACAAAAAACTCTAACGGCAGAACCACTCAATACATTTAGCTGAAAACACTCAATACATTAAGCTGAAAAAAGCATTGCATTTCATACGTGACGATTCATTGCACATGTTTATCGCCTGCCGTCTAAAAACCAAATGATTTTGCTTCTCCTCTTCTATACGTTTACTCACAATCGTAAAAAGATTCGTCTTCGCTCACATTGGGCGTGTCTTCGCAGAGATCGATAACTCTCTCATCGGTTTTCCGCTCAACCAAGAACAGTCTTAGTAGAGGTGATTTTACGTTGCCTTCATCCACGTTTAACAAATTCTCATGTTTGTGTCGGTGGATTTCTATTGCCTCGTAGTACTCTATTTTCCATAGCTGCCGGACGGGTTTTATAAGTTTGAGCTCACTAATGTTCACTTCGTGATTGGTGCTAAAAATATGTTTTCCAACCGCTGTCTTTCGTTGCCATTTTGTTGATTTTATGTGCTCGTTGAATCTGATGAAGACTTTGCGGATCGACATACCAAAATAATACCTCCCGCAATGGGCGCATTGTATTCGGTATATACCTGACTTATGCAAATCGAGAGTTGAAGCTGACGACTTGGTCACAAAAGCGGAATGCTTATTTTAGATTGAAGACGAGAATTGAAAGTGCTAAAGAGACTCTTGTGTTCTTAAAAAAATGTAAGAAGAAGAATGTAGTCCCAAAATTCATCGGGATGAAAATGAATGTGGACAACAAGAGGTCGCAAAAGGCGAAACGAGAAGCACAAAAACGATGGTTAAAAATGGAAATCAGCTTTCATCATTCCAACTTAGTTTGGTTGGAGCAACGAGCGTATGAGTTACATCTACGCGTTCTTAAAGACTGTTCCGAAGGTATGATGTTCGTAAAGTGGTTGGCTGATGACCGTAGAATAAGAGAGGTGATTGGACCCGTACGAAATACGTTTACTACAAACAATTTTATTGTAACATGGGGTAGATCGAGGTGGGAGGGGGGAAGGGGATGCATCTATTATTGTCTAGAGATGACGAATCAGCAATAAAAAAAATGCCCGTCTGTCTGTCCGTCTCCACTTTTTTTTCCAAATGGCTCAACCGATTAGCCTAAGCTTTTTTTCCCTGAAAGGTACATGCCTCAAGTTCGAAGATGAGGAAAATCGATGAAGTAGTTCCGGAGATATGGTCGAGGACGTGACCAAAAACATGGTTTTTCGAGGGTCCTTGGAGCTTTTTTGCAAATATCTCAGCAAATATAGCACGGAAATTTTGGTGTCAAATGAAAGCATTTGATGTTACAAAACTGGGGAAAAAATTTTGTAGGAATCGGGTCAGATGCCTGGGCACTGGGACCAATGGAATGGACGAAATTGAGATTCTTGGCCATATACGAAAACAGTTTTTCGTCTGTATTTCCTTAACTATGCAATATGGAGATTTACTGTCAAAGGCAAAGTTGTATAGAATTAAATTTAAGCGAACACGTGTTTCAGGGTTTTGGGGAAATGTGGCACAATCCTGGTATATTGCCACTTCCATAATTGGGCAGGATGACCCAGATCTCCAGAACTATGAGAGTTAGAAAGTTGCTTCCGAAGGCGAAGTTGTAGAGAATTATATTTAAGCGAACAAATGTTTCAGGGTTTTGGTGAAATATGGCCCAATCCTGGTATATGGCCACTTCAATAATTGGGCAGGATGACCCAGATCTCCAGAACTATGAGAGTTAGAAAGTTGGTTCCAAAGGCGAACTTACAGAGAATTAAATTTAAGCGAACACCTGTTTCAGGGTTTTGGTGAAATATGGCCCAATCGTGGTATATGGCCACTTCCATAATTGGACAGGATGACCCAGATCTCCAGAACTATGAGAGTTAGAAAGTTGCTTCCAAAGGCGAAACTGTAAAGAATTATATTTAAGCGAACAAATGTTCCAGGGTTTTGGTGAAATATGGCCCAATCCTGGTATATGGCCACTTCCATAATTGGGCAGAATGACCCAGATGTCCAGAACTATGATAGTTAGAAAGTTGGTTCCAAAGGCGAAATTATAGAGAATTGAATTTAAGCGAACACTTGTTTCAGGGTTTTGGGGAGATATGGTCCAATCCTGGTATATGGCTACTTCAATAATTAGGCAGGATGACCCAGATCTCCAGAACTATGAGAGTTAGAAAGTTGGTTCCAAAGGCGAAGTTGTAGAAAATTAAATTTAAGCGAACACCTGTTTCAGGGTTTTGGTCAAATATGGCCCAATCCTGGTATATGGCCACTTCCATAATTGGGCAGGATGACCCAGATCTCCAGAACTATGAGAGTTAGAAAGTTGCTTCCAAAGGCGAAGTTGTAGAGAATTATATTTAAGCGAACAAATGTTCCAGGGTTTTGGTGAAATATGGCCCAATCCTGGTATATGGCCACTTCCATAATTGGGCAGGATGACCCAGATCTCCAGAACTATGAGAGTTAGAAAGCTGGTTCCAAAGGCGAAGTTGTAGAGAATTTAATTTAAGCTAACACGTGTTTCAGGGTTTTGGGGAAATATGGCCCAATCGTGGTATATGGCCACTTCCATAATTAAGCAGGATGACCCGAATCTCCAGAACTATGAGAGGGTTTTGGCGAAATATGGTCCAATCCTGGTATATGACCACTTTCATTATTGGGCAGAATGACCCGAGTCTCAAGAACTATGAGACGTAGAAAGTTGCTTCCAAAGCCAAATTTGTAGAGAGAATAAAATTTTAGATAACACGTGTTTCAGGTGTTTAGGGAAAAATGACTTAGTCCTTGCATATAAGCTTTTCTAGATTTGAATGGTCTGAGGCGTACTTCGGTAGGGCCTTTGACATTACCTTGGGTAATTTCTATGGATCTTTGAAATTCTTACAGTTGTTAAAGAACATAAAACGTTGGATCGTTTGCTTATTTGCATATTTAGGTACGTTTGAGTCACTTTGCCACATCTATTCTGTTTGTCACATCTATTCTGATACGTACGAGTCTTTGGTTATTTTTTTCAAATGGCTAGACTTCTGACAACCGAGAAAGTGCTCAAAACGTGTCGGTTTACATAAAATTTCATTTCGCGACAACTATTATTTCGTTAGGGAAAAAATTGAATTTCGGTGAATTTTTACGAATTTCCATGAATTTGGAGAATTTTTACGAATTCGGTGAATTTTTGCGAATTCGGTGAATTTTGCGAGAAATTTTTTCGTAGACTAGGGAACTTCTTGACTTCCCCTTCGTGCGACGTACCCCCCGGAAAGTATTTTTGCCAGATTCTACGCAATATTTTAGGCTGAAATATGCTTTTTTACTCATTTAAGTCGGTTCAGCCAATCCGGAGATATGAATTAAACAATATTGTTATTTGTATGGAAACTGGATACGGACTCAAATCGAATATTTTTAAATAGTCAATTTGGTAAATTCCCGTGAAGTAACGCCAAAGTCAAATCGCCAAAATGCATTTTGGCGATTCTTCACACTTTGGCGATTTTTTTTGGCGTTTCTTCACATTTTGGCGATTTTTTCTGGTGATTCAAGAAATAACTACAAAATAGTAAATCGCCAAGAAAAATCGCCAAAGTGTTAAGAAGCGCCAAAAAAATCGCCAAAGTGTGAAGAAGCGACAAAAAAAATCGCCAAAGTGTGAAGAAACGCCAAGAGCTGAAAAAAAATTAATTTGGCGTTTCTTCTCTTTTTTGTCGATTTTTTTTTTTGGCGTTTCTTCATACCTTGGCGATTTTTTCTGGTGATTTACCATTTTGTAATTATTTGTTAAATCATCAGAAAAAATCGCCAAAATTTTAAGAAACGCCAAAAAAATCGCCAAAAAAGAGAAGAAACGCCAAGATGATTTTTTCAGTTCAGATCCCTATTTAACAATTGCTGTTTCTCTTTGTTACAGCTGTTTATATTTACCGAACAGTAAATTTAAGCAAACAACTCGATAGCGTAGTGGTTAACACGTCTGCTTGCTACTACGAGATTGAGTTGCCAGTGCGTTGGTTCGAAACTCAAACAGACGGATTTGTACCGATTGTTAGATTTGTAAACAAAACAAAACTGATTGAATCGTTCAAGTGGAGTGAAGTTGAGTGTAGTGCCATCGTACGGCTTACCGGAAAAGGCATTGTTGGGAGAACCGGTATTCTACTCCTACTAGTTTCGCTCCTAGTTACATCTCATAGATGGCACTGAGTTTGTCGCACAGCTTACCACTGGCACAGTAAAAACTTTCCGGTAATGAAAGGATCTCAATAAAGTAGAACCACAAACAGCGAAACTAGTAAATAATGATCTAGCCTCTAACCCTTCATTGGTTGTAGGACAGATTATTATTATTATTAAATTTTAAGCAGACAAAATTTAAATTCAGATCGCAATTGATTTCAGGTTTTTCGTTGACTGTGCATAAAAATTATTTCGGAACAACGAATGCAATAAAGTTCTGATTCAATTTAAATACACCCACTATGCCCGGTAATCGCACACACTACCATTCTTATGCTTTCCCGGTACATTGCTAGCAAACTTTTATCCCTTTTAGAGTCTGGCTTCCCAGCGTTCTCCATGCCTTATCGCCACCTAATCCTTCAATGCTTTCGCACAGACTGTTGGGGCAGCAGAGCCCGCCTTAACTAGCTCATCTGCCTTCTCATTTCCTTCCACGCCCGATTGCCCAGGTACCTAGACGAGAGTTATCTGATGCTCAGACTCATCAAGTTCAGGGCCAAGTTGCAATCTCTCACCAGATCATCTCCGCATTGTCTGAGCTAATGTCAGTATTTTTCCCATGTGTTCCCCTTTGAAGTTCTCCACGCGCTCCCGTGAGCGCCGCGAAGACTTCTGCTTGAAAGACACTGACGAGGTTACCCAGATGAAAGCTCTCACCTTCTTCTGTGTTGGAGCATACCCTCCAGCCCCTGCTCCATTGGAGGTTTTGCAGCCATCCGTCTATACGACTATGCTATTCCCTGGTAGATTAGCTGGAAAGCTATCTAGTCAGTCTTCACTACTTGGAAATATAGCGTTAAATCGCCGGTTTGATTCAATCTATGTCTATTTACTGCCTCATACAACCACAGAATAGCCTTTTACGGCAGGCCCCAATTTCTACCGAAAGAGTTTCCTTGGCCTTCCACATACGAGTTGGTGCCTGTGCACAATGTCAGCGGTCTTGAACGTGAGAACTCTTGCAGTGAGACGATGTCCACTTAATTCCCCCTGAATGATCTTCAAGTTTCGGAGGGAGAATCAAGGCCGATCAATAGCTTCTCATTCTAGCGATCTTTCACCTCGTTACAAAAAAAATGTAACGCTTTTCGACCTTTGCACTTTCATGTTGGCATTCTTTGTTTCTATTCGTAAAGTATTGAGATAAATAAAAATTTTGTTTTAATGAAACAAACCACAATGAAACAATTGACCTTCTGACGAACAAAATGGTAGGCGCACTAACAGCTAGTCTATCCATGGACGTAACTAACTAAGAAACATAAATTCAGAATTAAAAATGTTTTCATTCAAACCAAAAAGAAAAATTTCGTGGTTTGGCGGTATAGTTTTATAATTATTAATTAAATCATCAGAAAAAATCGCCAAGGTGTGAAGAAACGCCAAAAAAAGCGCCAAAAAAGAGAAGAAACGCCAAATTAATTTTTTTCAGCTCTTGGCGTTTCTTCACATTTTGGCGATTTTTTCTGGTGATTCAAGAAATAAGTTCAAAATAATAAATCGCCAGTAAAAATAGCCAGTAAAAAAGTGTGAAGAAACGCCAAAAAAATCGCCAGGGTGTGAAGAAACGCCAAAAGTTGAAAAAAATTAATTTGGCGTTTCTTCACATTTTATCGATTTTTTTTTGGCGTTTCTTCACACTTTGGCGATTTTTTCTGGCGATTTATTATTTTGTAGTTATTTCTTGAATCACCAAAAAAAATCGCCAAAATGTGGAGAAACGCCAAGAAAAATCGCCAAAGTGTGAAGAAGCGCAAAAAAAAACCGCTAAAATGTGAAGAAACGCCAAGAGCTGAAAAAAATTAATTTGGCGTTTCTTCTCTTTTTTGGCGCTTTTTTTGGCGTTTCTTCACACCTTGGCGATTTTTCTTGGCGATTTTTTTTTTTGGCGATTTGACTTTGGCGTTACTTCACGGGAATATTTGGCAAGCCTTTCTTTCTTTCTTTCTTTGTTTTTTTTAGCAATTTTTGTTAATTTTGTAACTTTTTGTAATCTCATATAAGGTTTCATGAAATGCAGCCCGTATAGAGAATTGGGAGGGTTTCTATAGCACTTTTCAACTTCCATCAGGTTTTTTGATATTTGTTTGTTATTTTCGACATTAGTGAGGTCTTCCAATGGAGCGCCTCAAGTTTTAAGGGATTGGATTCTTGTGGACTTCTGTAGCACTTTTCAGCGTCCATCAGGTTTTTTGTTATTTTTCGGTTGTTCTTAACATTACCGAGGTCATCCAATGAAGCTTTCTTGGTTTATGGGTTTCTTGTGGATTTCTCTAGCACTTTTCAACTTTAATGTGGTTTTTTGATATTTTTGGTCCAGAATGGCCAACGAAATAATTTTTATATGCTTTCAGTTTTTACACTGCAAAAATTTGACTTTTACGTCTTTTCGCGAAATTTAAATTAAAATTTTTGAGCGTGAAAAGTGAAAGTGTTGAAAAATTATTACGCTGGTGGGTCTGGCATTTGTGATGCAATTCTTTAAAAACACAACGTAGCTTCGTTTAAATTTTTTGTGTATCGAAGCTGAATGCGTCACCTTCCTCTGATTTCAGAACTTTTGTAATCGCTTTAACTTAGATGCTTAATGCGTCACCCTTTTTTGATTTCACAACTTTTGTAAGCAAAAATGAAAGTGGGAAAACATATAAATGACACGGAACACATTATTGACATCACAACACTAAAACTGACCAAAGAAATACGACGCGCATGGAATATAGAACTGTATGAAGCCATCCACATACACAAAAACTCTCACTTAAATTTATTGAATGCTGACAACGGAAATGTAGATTCCCCTCTTTTACAATTGTTCATCAAAAAGAGAACAGTGGACAAAAATATCACACAAAATTCTCCTGACGGAGAGGAAGAGTTCTTCGATTGCGAGTAAACAAAACATTTTGAGCGCAAATATTGATGAGTGAGTCAGGTATATCGAACAAAGTAAAAATTCTGTTGCACTTGTTTTACATGTAGGGTAAATACACCATCGCCCGTAACGTGTAACGAAAAATCAGCTGAGAATTGATTTATTTATTATTGTTTACCGCTAGAAAAGTAATGTTTGTTTACGATAAGAAATGCATGTATGGAAATTTTGTTTCTAGTCTTGACCAAACCTTGATAATGGGAGCATAGCTCTCGAAACCGGTCGGAAAATTAAAAATAAATAAATTAAAACTGGAGTGTCGAGTCTCTATTAATCTAATATTTTAATACAACCGTCACACCTCCTCTGTAAGACGTTTTTTAGCGGATTTATATTTTGGCTCATTTTAAAAATTTTGCAATATATATTCCGATACACATGTCTGTTTGAAATACCTCTTTAGTTAGAGCTTAAAATTAAAAATGCGTAATTTAAAATAAACAAAGAGTTATTGTTTCGATTCTTTCATTCATTCATTCTTTGCTTTTACTCTGCCGCATTATCAAAATCTTTATTTGGAATATAACACTTTTCTATTTAGGATAAACATTAAAAAAATGAACTATCGAAATCGTTTTTTAGATGATCTGTTTACAAACTATTTTTCGATCAAAGTACACTTATTATCTTTTATTTTTACCATGTGACTCGGACCAGGGCGGTAATTCCAGCCACATTTTACGACAATCTATGAACAATATTATAAAAGCTAATAAACTGACATTTGGTTTATGACGACCTAAATTGACATTTGCATCGTGTACGAAATCATCATTATGTAACCTGTCATAGGTCGCGTCAGTGGTTTTTCATCATTATGTAACCTGTCATAGGTCGCGTCAGTGGTTTTTCTGTCATACATCCTCACTCTATTTAAATATATAAAAAACCTAATCAAAATCAAAATCAAAAGAAAAACAAGGGATCCTTTATCTCGTCCGTCTCAGTCGTCCTTAGAATCGCGACCAAATCAAACTCAATGAAAACTAATGACGTTGTTTATGTGTTGGATATTCGAATTCGAATTCCAAGACAACAAAAAAATGTTTTCTGTTTGGTCCTTATAAAATTACTTTAAACATCAAACGAGGGCGTAGTCAACTTGATTTAATTTCATATGAAAAGTCGCACATCGCCTGTAGTGATTACCTCTTTATATCGATCTAATATGTGTCATCTATCAATGTAAACATTAACTACATGACATGACTTTAGTTTTGTTTTGATTATGGCAGGCAAAAGTGGTGTTTTTAAATTTGTTCTTCCCTTAAATAATAACAACAATACTTCAATGAAGAATTTATATTTCTTCTTAATTTCTGTAGAACAGTGAAGTGACAAAAGAAATATTTCTAGGATGTGATCTATGTATGTGAACCTAACGGTGAACGTTTTGAAGATTAACTTTAATGCAAACTTTTGCGTTTCTTTTTACACTTAATGCATGCTTTCAACATTGCAATCAATCCAATTGTATAAAATATTGAGAAATTCTTCAGTGTTGTTTGATATTTAGAAATATAAAAGAACATTTTGAAAAATAATTTTGCCATAATCAAAACAAAAAATGCTATGCGGACCCGTACGAATGGCGATGCGTTGCAAAGAATGTCGAGATTTTAATTAAATTATATTTTCATGAAATCGCATATTGAGAAATCCGTCCTCACGGGGTCATAAAACATATGCAGGGGACCCGTACGTATAAGAATAAATGTGACAATAGAGTAGATGTTGCAAAAAGATTCGAACGTATAAAAGTAAATGTTGCCTTAACTCTTGAAATTACGTCGACATTAAATTGAATTGGAAATTACCGAAAGGGAAATATTGAAATACTCGTCCGAAGAAACGGCGCAAAAAACAGCTTCAATCCTTAAAAAAGCCCGAAATTAAAAGAAAAATGTAAAATATTTGAAAAAAAAAATTGCACTAGGCCCGATCCATATTTCCATGAACAAAAAAGTTCGTCCCTTTTTTTCGTCTGCAACATTGCAAAAAAACCTCATCATTCAAGAAATATTCACCAAAAACCACAAAATATCGTGTAGGATCGCGTAGCGTGAGTCGGGCCCACACTGAGGACTCTACAGCCCGAACCACTCAACAGCTTTTGACTAATTTAATTTTCGTGATTTTCTGATGTCCATATCTTTTCTTTAAAACTTTCAATAGCGATTTCCGTTCTAATTTCGCAGAGATATAAGTCAAAAAGTTCCACCAATCTTCAAAAAACCACGTTTTTTACTACTTTTTCGACCATAACTTCGAAAGTTTTCAACCGATTTTGCCCAAATTCATTCTTGCAATTAATTTTCAAATTATCTTTCAGGAAATAAAAAGATTTACCCGATTTACGTAGAAAAAACACGTTGGGCCCTAGTAGAGATTCAGTTTTAGGGCCCTGGCTGAGCCCAAAAGCTCAAAATCAAAAAAACTTTCTTCCATAAAATGTCAGGCATGCTCAGGCCTTTTAAACAAAAGAAATTTATGAAAATCGGAAAAGATTTACTCGTGTTATGTACAAAAGACCAAAAACCACTTAAGCGGCCCTAGCTCGGCGGCCCTATGCCGACGACAGTGCCCAGATTCAATCCCATAAAAGGTTTTTCGATTACCTTTCAGGGAAAAAAAAGTTTTTGAAAATTGGTTTTACTCGAGTTATTGTGTTGTCGAAGCTCCCTCCCTACTCACGGATTGAAATTGGGGTGGTTATAAACGTCGTGGTAAACGCAAAGACCCCTTCGTACGGGTCTAAAAATCGAAAAAAATACAATAAATTTGATACGCAAATATTAAATTGAACTTTATCAATGTCAACTAAAGTTCCTTCATTCTACGCACACCATCCTACAACGCGCATCTTTTTAAATTCTTTTTGAATAAATCGCAAAATACATATTTGCAAATTAAATATTTGAATTTGTGAAATGCAACAATAGCTCCATATTTCAAGTTTCGTGAAAATTTTAAATTTTTTGACGAAAATCCAAGTTTTCAAGAAAATCCAAATTTTCATTAAAATTCCAATTCCAGAAAGTTTTACAAAAAAACATTTTCAAAAAAAAATAGATTTTCAAGAAAACTGAGATGTTCTAAGAAAATTCAAATTTTCAAGAAATTGCGAATTTTGAAGGAAACCGAAACTCGGAACTCTCACTTGAACTCGATGTGTTTCATAATTTAACATAATTGCAAATTTCGTTTAATAATTAAAAGGGTAACGTGACTTAAGAGTGACTAAATAGGGGGTCTGAGCCCCCCCCCCTCCCTTAAGCGCGACAGAAATTATGAATTTTTTAAACCTCTAAAGAAAAGCCTGAAACCTAAATTTTCTCATCAAGCGGGAAAGTTGTTCAATGTTCATACTGTTAAAGAAATTATGAATCGCGAGCGAAGCGAGCGAAATTTTTTTTAATAACTTTCGTTTTCGTTGGATGTCATGCTTTAAAATGTCTCATTTCTCGCCAGAATTACAAAATCTTCGTTCGTAAATTCCCGGTGCCGCCATTCTAGCGAACTGTGCAGTTTTTTTAAGTGTCCCATGTAGTGTCCATATTTACCATGAATATATGGCGCTAAACTTTTCTATATTTACTTAGGTACGTTAGACTCCTTTTGTAACATCTTTTCTGTTTGCCACATCGATTCTGATACGTACGTGTCCCTTCATATGCTTTAAAAATAAAAGAGCGTTTCTATGTATCAAGGAAAAAATTCTTTCATCTTGTGACATAAGGAAAATTTTCTTCTTAGTCAACTCTTTCTAGTGACATTCTGTATAAGGAAAATGCTTCTCTTAGTCAATCCCTTCTAGAAACTTTCTGTATAAAGAAAATTTTTCCCTTAGTCAATTCTTTCTAGTGACATTCTGTGTAAGAAAAATGTTCCTCTTACTTAACTCCTAGTTACATTCTGTATAAGGAAAATTTGAGTGCGTGTCGATGTGAGTCGCCTTGAAGCACTTCATCTGAAATGTATTTTATGAAAATCGAAATCCAATGAAATGTGGCGAAACGAACATTATTGCATAGAAGTGAGCAGTACTCAAACATTACTTTAGAAAAAACAAGTCTGTTTTCTAAAAGGATAAGGCTGTAACTATCAACATTCAACTATCAAAAGTCAAAACTCTGTCTGTTTGTCTGTCTGTCTGTCTGTCTGTTTGTTTGTCTGTCTGTCTGTTTGTTTGTCTGTCTGTTTGTCTGTTTGTCTGTCTGTAAATTGTCGGTCACAAATTTCCAGCGTGAACCAACGTACGTCCGACCTGCTTGAAGAGTTCTGAGGAACTGAAGCAAAGTGTCGTTTTGCATTGCCTTATGATTCAAAAAAAGGCAATGCAAAAGAAGGTTCCCATGTGAACCAACATACGTCCGACCTGCTTGACGAGTCCAAAGGGACTGAATTAGGAATGCGCCTAACATTTTTTTATTTGGTTTTTATTTTATTTCGATAAAGTGTGTTATTTTAGGACGAAAGTTGTTCTACGACTTATTTTGAAAACGTATATATTTTTTTTTAAAATCATATCTTAGTTAATGAAATTCAAATTGTCCGCCAAAATATTACAGCAAAAAGTTTTGCCATCTTGGATTTTTTGCTATCTTCTGAATTAGAATAGTTACACGTTTGGTTTCTTCGGGAAAGTTGTTGACATTGATGAGTAGAAAATGGCTGCCACTTGTCAAAGTGACGCCATCTTGGATTTTTTGCTATCTTCTGAATTAGAATAGTTACACGTTTGGTTTCTTCGGGAAAGTTGTTGATATTGATGAGTAGAATCTTTATGAATCCTAAGAAAATTGCTGCTACCTGTCAAAGTGACGCCATCTTGGATTTTTTGCTATCTTCTGAATTAGAATAGTTACACGTTTGGTTTCTTCGGGAAAGTTGTTGATATTGATGAGTAGAATCTTTATGAATCCTAAGAAAATTGCTGCTACCTGTCAAAGTGACGCCATCTTGGATTTTTTGCTATCTTCTGAATTAGAATAGTTACACGTTTGGTTTCTTCGGAAAAGTTGTTGATATTGATGAGTAGAATCTTTATGAATCCTAGGAAAATGGCTGCCACCTGTCAAAGTGACGCCATCTTGGATTTTTTGCTATCTTGTGAAATAGAATAGTTACACATTTGGTTTCTTCGGGAAAGTTGATGATATTGATGAGTAGAATCTTTATGAATCCTAAGAAAATGGCTGCCACCTGTAAAAGTGACGCCATCTTGGATTTTTTGCTATCTTCTGAATTAGAATAGTTACACGTTTGGTTTCTTCGGGAAAGTTGTTGATATTGATGAGTACAATCTTTATGAATCTTAGGAAAATGGCTGCCACCTGGCAAAGTGACGCCATCTTGGATTTTTTGCTATCTTCTTAATTAGAATAGTTACACGTTTGGTTTCTTCGGGAAAGTTGTTGATATTGATGAGTAGAATCTCTATGAATCCTAAGAAAATGGCTGCCAGTTGTCAAAGTGACGCCATCTTGGATTTTTTGCTATCTTCTGAATTAGAATAGTTACACATTTGGTTTCTTCGGGAAAGTTGTTGATATTGATGAGTAGAATCTTTATGAATCCTAAGAAAATGGCTCCTAGCTGTCAAAGTGACGCCATCTTGGATTTTTTGCTTTTAAAAGTATTTGAGAAGGTATGGGAGACAGATCATTGGTTTCTTTGGCAAAGTCTCTGAGTTTTGTGAGTAGAAGTCACCAGTATTGGTGAAAATGGTGGGAAGTTGGACGCGGGTCAACTTTTATGGTTTTAAAATTATTTTCGAATGTATGGGAGCTAAACGATAGGTTTCTTAGGCAAAATCTTAGAGTTTTATTAGTAAAAGTCATCAGTATTGGTGAAAATGTCGGGCAGTTGGGCATTGGGTTTTGAAAGTATCTGGAAAGGTATGAGAGACAGACCATTAGTTTCTTTGGCAAAGTCTCAGAGTTTTGTGAGTAGAAGTCACCAGTATTGGTGAAAATGTCGGGCAGTTGGACGTTGGGTAAATTTTTATGCTTTTAAAATTATTTCCGAATGCATGGGAGTTAGACGATAGGTTTCTTTTGCAAAGTCTCAGAGTTTTGTGAGTAGAAGTCACCAGTATTGGTGAAAATGCTGGGCAGCTCCGGGGAAGAAGCAGTAAGGGGGTAACCGGTTGTATGGGGAAATGGTAGTACGGGGAAAACAGTAATGAGGAGAAAATGGTAGTACGGGAGAAACGGTTGTACGGGAAACAGTAGTACGGTGGAAACGGTTGTACGGGGAAAACAATAGTGAGGAGGAAACGGTTGTGCGGGGGAAATAGTAGAACGGTGAAACGGTAGTACGAGGAAAACAGTAGTGAGGAGGAAATTGTAGGACGGGAAAAACGGTTGTACGGGGAAATAGTAGCACGATGATAACGTTTGTACGGGGGAAATGTTGGAACGGCAGGGACTAAAATAAGGGTCATCGCAGGTGGGAAAATTCCCACCTGCGCCCCCCCCCAAATCCCACCTGCAAATTTAAATTTTCCCACGACAAAACATTAAATAATTGAGTATGTAAAATGACAGAACGTACGCAAGTATAGTGATATCGCAAAAGTACTGTCACTTTATACACACCTTTTATACCAAATTGAAATACATTAAACTCATTCATTTAACATTATACAAGAGTAAAGTCTAACCATTTTTGTTGAAGAAAACGTGTGTAAATGCAAATGTCTCAAAAATGAATTCTATTAAGAAAAGTGGCTCGCAAGGAAGAAAGGATCGTAAAGAAAACCTTCGGAGTGAAGTAGCCCAAGTGAAAGGACAATTGAAAATTTCCCATTTGTTTACGAAGCCTCCGCTTAGTTTACAACAGCAGACTACAAAAGATACCGACCGTTTAGATACTGGTTCAACTGCTGTCAAAGGTAATGTATTTTTTTAAACAGAACAAAGCTGAGACACCAATCTAAAAACAAAAAAATTTCACCCAAAAAAATAAATCACTCCCTTTTGTTGCTATCCAGACCATCAAGGTATACAAAACATCGACGAGTCCAGCTCTATTCTTTACAACGACAACGACAAAGAAAACAACAGCGAGTCCAGCTCGCTTCACGTAAATAACAACGAGTCCAGCTCGCTTCATTTAAATGACAATGAGT
>CM055403.1:99439929-99483085 GCA_029228625.1 Pseudolycoriella hygida
AACGCGTAACTATTCTAATTCAGAAGATAGCAAAAATCCAAGATGGCGTCACTTTCACAGGTGGTAGCCATTTTCTTAGGATTCATAAAGATTCTACTCATCAACATCAACAACTTTCCCGAAGAAACCAAACGCGTAACTATTCTAATTCAAAACAAGCACCTCATCAAAAATTTTCTAATTCTGACAAGATTTGGTCTCTCTCTTTCGAAAAATATTTGAAATGGAAACTTCGATTACCATAGTTAGAAATTACGCCCTTTTCCAACCATGGCCAAAACGTCAGAAAAAGTTCACTTTTCTGATCCATACAGAATCCATCATAATATGTAAGATTTATCTCAATGTTAGTATAGGTTTGTAGGCCCGACTATGCACTAGTAACCCGTACATATTAACGTTACATTTAACTTGAGTAACATATAATAATGTCTAAATGAAAATGTCCTTACATTTTTCTTCGGACCCCAATTACTCTACTTTCAGGGGTGATGGACACTCAACTAGGCCATATTCTGTAACAGCACACTAAGCCTAACAATGGGCAATGACAGACAGGAAAGATACAAAACATCTGTAGACTAGTGTTATAAATAAATATCATTTAGAGGTTCTATCTCAGTCCTTTTTTAAATTTCACTAGATTATTTTCATTTTTAAGCTGGACTGGCAGGTGATTAAATAATGCAAGACCTATGCTTATCGTGTTCAGATCTCCCATGGAAGTTCTGAATGTTGTCAAATAGAAGTGAGCCCGTTGTCTTGTTTCATAATTGTGAACATCACCGACTAGCGTCATTACGTAGTCATCTCTCGTCAATCCATTAATTACTTTGAAGACAAACATGATGAGCTCAAATTTAATAATGTTATCTACACATCAAAATCTTTCGTTGAACAATGACCTAGATGACGTTAATCGCGGGAATTTAAATACTGATTTCAGTGCTTTGTGTTGCAACACCCGGAGCTTCTCTAATTTAGTATTCTGTGCGCCACACCAAGCTGGTGCCCGTAGTCAATACCAGCAAGTTTTCTTTGAGCACCAACAGCTGCATCGTTCCGCCTAGATTAAGTTTTTTTTTTTATATATTTACAGCCTTTATTTACACAAATAATTTTTACATTACTTACAGAGTACTTTGTCGGGATTAATCGAGTCAGATTTTACAGCGAACTGATTTAACTAAATTACAGCATGTGTACAGAAAATTTGATATCATGTTAATATAACACGAGAAGAGGTTTCATTACGAGGCAAAAGTGGCTAATAGAAAATCCTCTTATAATTTTTTTTAACGTTAAATTAAGAAGGGGGAACTAAACAAATGTAGGAGAGGGTTTTGGGAGAAGTACGGGAAACAAGTATAAAACAACAACAATAAACATCGGAGCCAATGAAAGTTCTTCGGTTCATTATGATTACGATACTAATTGTCTGATCATCTCAAATTCAGATGTGGAACATAAACGAAGAAAGTCATCGGTGAATTTGCGAATGGTATCGATGATACGGTCGATTTCGTGCAAATTTTTCGTTGGGAACCTTGGTGGTACTCCATGTATACATTTTAATATTTTATTTTGAGTTAGCTGCAGCTTGTATATGTTCGACACTGCTGCTGCACTCCATACCGGCGATGCGTAAGTGATCTTGGGCTGTATGATAGCTTTATATAATGTGATCTTATTGAACGTCGACAATTTAGATTTCCTGCTAAGAAGCGGGTAGATAGCCTTGAAACAATCCAGTGCTTTCGTTCTACAGGTGTCTATGTGCCTGCTGAAGTTTAGCTTGTGATCTATGGACACACCTAAATACTTAACTTCGGATTTCAAGTCGATGGTTGATCCGTTGAACACTAATCTTTGCGTCGGGATTCGTTTTCTTGATTGATTATATTTGAAAAGAATCGCTTGGGTTTTCTCGCTGTTGACTTTTATTCTCCACTTCTTGAAATATTTGTCGATTCGCGCGAGTGCATGTGCTAGCAATTTGATGACAGTATTCGAATGCTTTGCAAATGTGATCACGGCTGTGTCATCGGCATAATATCCGGCATCACATTTTGCGGGGAGTTTTAGATCCGATGTAAATAAGGCGTACAATAGAGGCGATATCACAGATCCTTGGGGAAGACCCGCTGGAATGATTTTATGCGAAGATTGTTTACCATTTACATTGACAGTGATGTAGATTAAGTTGGAAAATGTCATTGATATAAATACCGAATAAATTTGGACCGATTCGAGAACCTTGGACGATACCTGTTGTTATAGTTGCTCGTTCGCTCATATGCTTCGCAATCTTTGTAAACTGTTTCCGATTCGAGAGGTAAGATTTTAAAAGGTTCATGATGTTTGACGGTATGTTCAATTTCTGCAGCTTCCTCATCAATACTTCATGATTTACGCTGTCAAATGCTTTTCTTATATCTAAGAAGACAATTCCTACCATTTGTCTACGATCAAGATTCGCAGTAATGAAGTTAGTGAGATTCGTTACTGCACTTGTTGTGTTAGAGTTTTTCTGGAATCCGAATTGATACTTATGTGTGATGTTGTTTAAAGCAAGGAACATAACAAACCACGCATTCAGAAAACTTTCGTATATTTTGGAAACAGCGCTCGGGACTGATACTGGGCGATAATTTCCACATTCCCGTTTATTCCCTTCCTTGAATACTGGGGTCACCATTGAATCTTTTAACTCGTCACTTACGTGCTCCTTGCACTTTTTCAATAATTTTGCTAGAATTTTGTTGGGACCTGTTGCCGTCGATGATTTTATTTCGGCGATTCGTTTCATTACCTCCATTCCATTTGTATGTTGAAAATCAACAATATACTTCGTATCCTAACTGAATGAGTTGAAATATGTTTCTGATGGTTTTGGTAAATGATTTGTTAGCGAGCTCCTAAAGTCTAAGAAGAAATCGTTGAAATGCTTTGCTATTTTCGTCTGATCTGTCTCTGTAATACCATTGATGCTTAATTGCTGTATCGGGTCCTTTTTGTTCGATCTCGCATTAAAATTATTTCTCTTAACGTCGCGTCATCCAAAGGTGCTATTCCAAACTATTCCAAATGGGATTACAGAACCTCAACAAGAGTGTCATGATTACCAATACATTCGACAAATTAGTGAGCCATGTCAGAGCTCTAGAATCGTTAGGAGTTACAATGGAACAAGCAACATTGTTCCTCTATCCGATGGTAGAGTCCAGTCTACCTGAGGAAATTTATGCCGCTTGGCAGAGGAGTCCACTTTATGAAAAAGATGGATTAGCGGAAGATCCTCCAAAGAATGAATTGGACTATTTGTTCATATTTTTACAACAAGAAGTTGAAAGAGAAGAGCAGAGGCAACTGGTGAAAGCATCATTTATTTCAAAGGATTTGTCGAGTCAAGCCGATAAGAAGAAAGAAAACAAAAGCGGGAGGAACTCGTCAACGGCGGCCAGTTTGTTCAATGGTCAATCTAAACAAATTACGTGTATTTTCTGTAGCAAAGGTCATGAAAGTAAAGTGCAGCTACTGAATTTTGGTCAATGGATGATTTAAGGAAGAAATTTCGGGAAAATAATGCTTGCTTTTACTGTTTGAAACCTAAACACTCAGCAAAAAATTGCAAAACGTTCGTCAAGTGTCATGTATGTTCGAAAAGACATTTCACAGTTATGTGTCCGGATCTGAAAGAAAAGAGGTGCCTCAAGAGTGCTGAAACGTCATCGGGTTCCAATTCTGATTGTGCGGACGATGTTTTAATGAAAACGATTATGGTGTATGTTACAGTCGGTGAAAAAAAGGAAAAAAGGTTGGCTCGAGTATTATTCGACGATGGGAGTCAACGTTCCTATGCAACAAGTATGCTGTTATCGACAATACACAGTAAACCTTTCAAGACTGAATATTTACGAAACATTTTGTTCGATGGAACAAGAACCAAGTGTCAGAAATATAACAACCACAAAGTTTACGTCGAAAGTTTGGATGGTACAAACGGTATGTTCATGGTTCTCAGAGAACGTCCTGTGTTAGGTGGTCAAATCACTCGCATTCCAAAGGGATATTGGTTGAATCAAATGAAGACGAAAGGAATTGAGTTCAACGATCTGATCATCGGAAATGATTCTGTTGCAGAAATCGACTTAGTTATCGGAAGCGATTACTGGGGAACAGTGATGGAAGGTCGAAAAGAAACGTTGCAATGTGGATTGTCGGCATTTGAAGCAATGTTTGGATGGACTCTATGTGGTATCGTACCTCGAAACAATGTAACAAACGATCTTATTTCAATGTTCATGGCGGAGCAAGAAGTAAATAAATTGTGGAGTTTGGACATCATCGGCATTAAAGATCCAATCGAAAGAATGACTCAAACACAAGAAGAAATGGCTGCTATGAAAATATTCAATAAAAAATTAAGAAGAAACTCTGATGGTCGTTACGTTGTGAATCTTCCATGGGTGGACGAAGTACCGAAAATACCGAACAACAAAAGGGTGTCATTATCAAGATTGATGTCATCAACGAAGAAATTGCACATCAACAATCAGTTCAAAGCATATGACGACATATTCAAGGCTTGGTTGAGTGAGGGTTTCATAGAGAAGGTGGAAGGTAACAACGAAAGTGGACATTTTTTGCCACATCATCCAGTATTCAAGGACAGTTTCACGACACCTGTACGTCCCGTGTTCGACGCATCATGCAAAACACAAATCAATCTTTCATTGAACGATTGCTTGTATAAAGGAAAAAATTTAATTGAGTCATTACCTGGCAAGTTGATACGATTCAGAATGAAATGGGTAGGAGTTCTGTCAGACATTAGAAAAGCCTTCCAAATGACTGAAGTAGACGAAAATGATAGAGAATACTTGCAGTTTCTCTGGTGGGAGGATGATACTCAGACAAAAATATCAGTATTTCGTCATTGTCGAGTGGTATTCGGCCTCAAATGCAGTCCATTTCTTTTGGCCGCCGTTCTGAATGTTCTTCTTACATCAGTTAAAGAATCAGAGAAAGAAACAGCGGAAGAACTTAAAAAAGCATTATTCATCGACAATTGCATCACATCATTGGATTCATACAAAGAGTACGACAAATTTAAGGAATCTGCAGTTAAAATCTTTTCTTGTGGGAAATTTGATCTTCGACAATGGGAGTGTGCGTCACCTACAGAAATAGGGGAGATCGTCGAACCAATTGAAACAAAAGTACTTGGTATGATTTGGAATAAGAAAATGGACACGTTAAGTATCCAAGTACCTGAGCTGGATGAAATAAACAAACTAACCAAACGGAATATCACATCGGTGCTGCATAAATTTAAAGTAGAATTCAACAAGTGGTGTTCAGAAGCCAAACTATTAAATGAAATTAAAATACCACGCCTGTGTATGATCCCACATGTGACTAGTCGTCAATTACATACGTTTTCGGATGCTAGCAAAGAAGCATACGCGGCTGCAGTATTTCTGCGTACAGAATTCAACGGAGACGTTAAAACCCAATTGATGCAAAGCAAGAGTCGTGTTTCACCGTTAGCAAAAGCCTCTATTCCGCGATTAGAATTACTGGGATGTTTGATCGGCACTCGTCTAACACAACATTTATTAGAGGCCATGGAGCTTGAAAACGTGCAGAAATTCTTCTGGACCGATTCGACAACAGTACTTGCATAGATCGAACGAAATTCAGAATGGGGAACGTTCGTGTACAATAGAGTCAAACAGATTCGTGAAATGACCAGTTCAGATGAGTGGAGACATGTGCCGGGTAAATTGAATCCCGCTGATTTGCCATCCCGTGGGTGCAGTCCGAAAGAGTTGATTCATTCAAAATGGTGGGAGGGTCCGGCTTGGCTCAAGCTTCCGAAAGAGAAATGGCCTAATAACGAACTAAAATTTGACGAAGATGAAGTCGACAGCGAGAAAAAAAAGAAAGGCTTCAACAACGATGTTCGCTCTTGAAGAAAAGGGTTGGTTCGATGTAAAATTCTGCAGATTTTCAACTAAAAAACGAGTCATGGCTTGGGTTAAACGTTTTATTCATAACATCAGAAACCCTGATTCGAAAAGGGATCACAAACATTTAACTATCTCAGAGCTAAAGAACGCCGAAATTGAATTGGTACGAATCATACAGAGTGAAGTCGATCAAGGAACAAGGGAAGAAAAACAAATAAAAAAGTGTATGGCACCTACAATAATCAAGGACAAAGGATTGTTGAGATTAAAAACCCCCATAACGAAACGAATGGACACCGATGGATTTCGATATCCATATTTATTGCCGTTGGTACGCGATCTCATCATGGAAGCACACTACAATTTTTGTCATGCTGGTTCTCAATTCATTATGACGAAACTGAGAGAGAAAAATTGGATCACTCAAGCAAGGAAAACGATATCAAACGTTATCCATAGTTGTATGAAATGTAAACGTTTTCATGCAAGAAGAATGGATACCATACCAGCGGCATTACCAGAAACAAGAGTGAGAAGTGGTGAAATTTTCGATTCAGTCGGAGTCGATTTGTTTGGACACATTACACTTAAAAATGGAAAAAAGGTTTGGGTAGTGTTGTATACCTGTGCCGTGTATCGAGCGATCCATCTAGACATCACCAAGTCGATCAGCACCAAAGCATTTATACAGTCACTCAAACGGTTCATTTTTCAATATGGGCGACCGTTGGACATGTTGAGCGACAATGGAACGAATTTCACTGGCACAGCAAATTTGTTTAAATCAATAAACGCGGAAAAGTTACGAGAGGAATGTGAAGTGGAAAAAATCCGATGGAACTTCAACCCGCCGGCTGCTCCATGGTGGGGAGGATTTTATGAACGAATGGTTCGATCGGTCAAAGAACCTCTTCGCAAGGTGTTGGGCCAAGCAAGTATCAACTTAGATCAGCTACATTCATTGCTTCTGGAGATTGCCGTTGTAATCAACGACCGACCATTAACATCAGTTACGGAAGATCCAGAAGACTTGGAACCATTGACACCGAACATGTTTCTTCGTGGTACAAAAAACGCAACATTTCCTGAAGAAGGAGAAATTACAAGTAAAATGCTTCGCAAGGAATGGGAACGTATGCAGCATTACAAACTGTTGCTTCAATCACGCTTCAGAAAAGAATACCTTGGCCAATTGGTTGAACACAGACGAACGAATAAGTCATCAGTGATCAGTATTGGAGACATAGTCCTTGTCGAAACAAATAAGAAAAAACGTTATCAGTGGCCAATGGCACGTGTGATTGAAATAATACCATCATCGGATGGAGAAGTTCGAGTTGCGAAAGTTAAGACGAAATTCGGTTGTATCATTCGTCCATTACGACGTTTGTTTCCATTGGAAATGACACAGACAGATTCAAAACTGGTCGGTGAACATTTGATACTAAGACCGGTATCGGAACATCCGAAGAAGGGAGAGGAACCAGAGAGAGTTGAACAAAATGAAATACGGACGCGTTACGGCAGGAAAATAAAGGCACCTATTCGATACACCGATTGGAATAAATAATTTGAAATTCTTCAAATTGATGGGAGTATGTTGAATTCGGAAAATTTTACTTCAAATTTAAAATAAAAAAAATACTTCATGTTGACTCCGAATAATTTTTGGAGAAAATACTTCATTTTTCAATTTGTAAATTCTATTGTAAATCTAGTATATTTAAATTTTAACGTAGCATGAAGTGAGGATTTTTTCCGTATAAATATGTTGCTTTTTTCCTGAAATAAATCATTCGAATACAAACAGTTGTGAGTTTCATTACTAAGTAGTAAATCTGGCGTCTGCGGACTAGGAAGAATATTCCCCCAGATAAAAGAGAAACAACTACTAAGTAGTAAATCTGGTGTCTGCGGACTAGGAAGAATATTCCCCCAGATAAAAGAGAAACAACAACCAAGTAGTAAATCTGGTGTCTGCGGACTAGGAAGAATATTCCCCCAGATAAAGTAGAATAAGACGGCCTGGGTGGTGTTGAACGTCATAGTAAAAGGGACGGCCTGGGTGGTCCAAAACGTCTACGAGTTTGGTCTACATATAATTCTCTGGTAGAGATTATCACTGTAGAGATAGTATTTTATAATTGTTCTCAATAATAGTCTTCATTACGTCTTCGAACTCATTGAATGTTGTTGCTGATTTCACAGTCTCCCAATTCGCCGATCGATTCATTTGTTCATAATCAATGATTGTTGTAGTCACCTCCGTGGTTGTGATTGGCGGTCTATATCGTATAAAGTACTGCAGCACCAACTGCCTATGATCTGAGATCGAAGTGTCTGTATAACTCAATTCGTATTTTTTGTCAAAAATGTCCGTTATCAAGGATTGTTGATATGGTGTTCGAGATTCTAGTTGCATAAAATATGTTTATTTTGTTCAGGATGCAGAAGCCATTTGAATAAATTGTTTCTGTATAGTCATGAACAGAGGAGTCGTTCACGTCTAGCAGATTGTTATTAATATCTCCTACAACTATGCTTCTTTTGTAAGTACTTAACGTTCGGTCGAATTGTTCGATGAATGAATTCATTGTTGTTTGCTCCGGTCTGTAGATTGAGATTAAATGAATGTTTTGTCTAATCAATTTAATTACCAGTATGTTTGCGTCCTCAAAATGCACAGACGAGACAAGGTTACATTGTAATTCCAATTGGTCCTTGACGAAAATTGTTGTCCCGCCTTCTCGAGGTGCTTTTGAATGGACCAAGTGTAAAAATATATTTTGTCTATGAGACAATAATATCGTCCACTGATACAACAATATCGTCCATGAAACAATAATATCATCTAGTGATACAATAATATCGTCTAGTGATACAATATTATCGTCTCATGGACAGTAATACACTGGGGGATTTTGCAACTTCCCCAAAAAATGAAGAGGTAGATGTGACCGCCATTTAATTAAATGCGTGTCTATGCTCCAACTTTATGACACCATATTATATTAGTATTGCTATCCGACACATCACTGCGAAAGAGTTGGTGCCTAGCGGAAAAATATTCAAATGTCTTTTTGACGTAGAAAGTGGGGTCATGACGAAATAATGGCGAAAATATTAAATGCTTCCATCTCTTTAAATAATTTTTGTCGAATATAGCTAATGTTTAGCACGTAAAAATCAAAAGTAAAGGTAACAAAATAGGGAACACAACAAAAACCTCTTAAAAGGTAGAGTGTGACGCAGTCCGTGAGTCTGCTTCCAAAATTAATGATATCGCTTGAGGTGACGCTATCGCTGATAATACGCAGAAGTTTGTTTGAATAGAACCTTGTGTTCAAAGTTTTAATTTCCTGAAAAATTACAGCGCTGTTTTCAAAACAAAATTACGTTGTGTTAAAAAAATTGCGTCACAAATGCCGGACCCACCAGCGGAATAATTTTTCACCACTTTCAGTTTTTACACGAAAAATTTAAATTCACCCTAAACAATCGACGCAATAAGAAACAAAAGTCAAATTTTTGTTGATCCGATCACACGAAAATGTGACTTTTCATTTTTATCCCGAGTTTTGTAATGAGTTTTACATGCTTTTGCAACTTAAACCAATTCTCTTGTTTTCCCTAGTTGCGAAATAAGCAATTTTCGACCCTAGGGAATTTGAAAGTATATAATAGTTATTTTTTGTCTCGTTTCGAAAGTATGCGTTTGCCGAGTACGAAAAGTTGCATGGCGCAAGTCCGCAAGTCCGCCCCTACCACGTTCGCCATTTTGTTGGTCACCCCGACACACTACATACCCATCCCAACTACTTTCCCTTTGACACCAAACATCTAACATCAACCAAAAAAAGTTACAAAAAAGATTTATTTCTTTCCCATACCATCGTCCGCCTTTGTTGGTCACCCCACACACTCCTCACCAAACCTAACAACTTTCCCTTTGACACCAAACATCTAACATCAACTAAAAAAAGTTACAAAAAAAAATATTTTTTTAGCCCAATACCGTTCTATACCATCGTTCGTCACTTTGTTGATCATCACGATACACTACACACCCAACACAACAACTTTCCCTTTGACATCAAACATCTAACATCAACCAAAAAAAGTTACAAAAAAAAATTATTTTTGCCCCATACCATCGTCCGCCATTTTGTTGGTCACCCCGACACACTACACAGCCAACCCAACAACTTTCCCTTTGACACCAAACATCTAACATCAACCAAAAAAAAGTTACAAAAAAATTCTTATTTTTTCCCCCAAGTACGTCCCATACCATCATCCGCCATTTTGTTGGTCACCGCGACACACTACACAGCCAACCCAACAACTTTTCCTTTGACACCAAACACCTAAAATCAACCTAAAAAAAGTTACAAAAAAATTCTTATTTTTTCCCCCCAAGTCCGTCCCATACCATCGTCCGCCATTTTGTTGGTCACCTCGACACGCTACACAGCCAACCCAACAACTTTCCCTTTGACACCAAACATCTAACATCAACCAAAAAAAAGTTACAAAAAAATTCTTATTTTTTCCTCCCAAGTCCGTCCCATACCATCGTCCGCCATTTTGTTGGTCACCCCGACACACTACACACCCAACCCAACAATTTTCCCTTTAACGCCAAACACCTAAAATCAACCAAAAAAAAGTTATAACAAAAAATTATTTTTTTACCCCAAGTCCATCCCATACCATCGTGCACCATTTTGTTGGTCATCCCGACACACTACATAGCCATCCCAACAACTTTCCCTTTGACACCAAACATGTAACATCAAGCAAAAAAAAAATGACAAAAAATATTTACTTTACACCGAACATCTCCTCCTCACGAAAAAACCCAAGTCATTTTATTTCATTCAAAAGGAAATGAAATTGCAATATGCACACACCACATACTATATACACGCGCTTGCATATAAAATATTTTTTCGTCTAACTCTTCTGCTCCATGCATATGAAATATTCTTTCGATTCTTCCATTCTAAGTAGATTCAAAATTTATTTTTGCCCCCAAGCTCGTCCCATACCATCGTCGGCCATTTTGTTGGTCACCCCGACATACTCCACACCGAACCTAACAACTTTCCCTTTGACACCAAACATCTCACATCAACCAAAAAAAAGTTACAAAAAAAAATTATTTTTGCCCCCCAAGTTCGTCCCATACTTTCGTCCGCCATTTTGCTGGTCATCCCGATACACTACAAACCCATCCCAACAACTTTCCTTTTGACACCAAACATGTAACATCAACCAAAAAAAATTACAAAAAATATTTACTCTCCTCCTCACGAAAAAACCCAAGTCAATTTATTTCATTCAAAAGGAAAAAAATGGCATTATACACACACCACATAACGCGTGTATCATATTTCCGTTATTTTGACCTCTTCCTTTATACTCACTATACACACGCGCTTGCATATCAAACATTTTTTCGTCTAACTCTTCTGCTCCATGCATATGAAATATTCTTTCGAATCTTTCATTCTACGTTCATTCCTGCATGTCGGGTGTTTTATACAAAAAAAATATTTTTTTCTATGGCAGTGGGTATAGCGTTACGCCAAAATAACGGTATGTAACGCTGAGCGTTATTCACAAACAAACATACAAACTAACAAACAAACATCTCGTCTTTATAATAGGTAAAAAAATTTAGATGTTGTCGGATCAAGTGCTGGTGACGGAATAAATATGATTGTAAGTGACAGATATCAATATGATACGTTGTTGCAGTGATGCGAGATACCGGTCACTACAAAACACACCATTTGTTCGTTGCTATGGAGAGTCATGGATGAGTTTGGGATTACCAACAAACTGATCTCGCTAACACTAAACGGAGCTAATAGCCGAGTAAGGATCCGCAATCAACTGTCAGAGACTTTCGACATTGAGTAAGGCCTATGTCAAAGAGATCTTCTTGCAACGCTGCTTTTCAATTTGACCCTCGAAGCAGCTGTACGAACCATGGACATAAACTTCAGCGGCACTATTTTCAACAAGTGCAGTCAGTTGCTTGGTTTTACAGATGACCTGGACATAATTGGACGAAATATGGATGTGTTAAAGATAAGTTTATGGCCTTGGAGAGGAAAGTTACCGACCTTGGGTTGAAGGTTAACGGCGGAAAAACGGAATACGTGATCATCCCACCTACGAATCGATATCAGAAAGATAACGTAAAGATCGACACACACTCATTCAAAGTGGTCAACAAGTTCGTATACTTTGGATCGGTGCTGAACACTAACGACGACATCGAGAACGAAATAAAGAGGCGAGTAGCTTTCGGCAACCGGAGTTATTACAGCCTGCTGAAAATTTTAAAGTTCAAGTAAAATTGTGATCAGTTACGTACGGTTCGGAGTCGTGATGCTTGACACAAAGATGAACAATCTCTGCACACATTGGAACGAAAGGTACTGCGTACAATATTTGGACCAGTATTCGACCGACGCACGAGCCGATGGCGCAGTAGATATAATCAGAGAGCTTTTTGGAGAGCCCGACATAATCAGAACAACGGTCATGTACAACGAATGGACGAACATCGTATTTCGAAAAAAATTCTCAAATCCAAACCTGAGGAAAAAGGAGTGTAGGGCGACCCAAATCCCGGTGGAGCGACCCTGCTTTTGCCAACTTAAGAACTGTGGGAGTAACCAGCTGGGAGACGTTAGCTGCGGATAAGCCCGGTTGGAGAAGCATGTTGGAGAAGGTCCTTAATGGGTTATAAGGCTGGAAAAGTAAGTTAGCGATCTCGTCTGAATCCTCCGCCTTAATAATCCCCAATGACACTCTCAGCCAGCGGATTTAGCCTTTCGAATAGTAGTCGAGCGAAAACTTTATAAGCCGTGTTCAGGAAAGTAATCCCACGGTAGTTTTCGCATTCGATTTTATCACCTTTCTTGTGTAGAGGTAAAAGTAAAATGGCACCTTCTAGCCACTCGTCGTCATCCCATATTTGATTGATAATAATTCTATTGTCTAACTATTTGCTAGCTGACATGGACTGTCATAGACCTCGGTAAAAAGCCATGAAAATGGTTTAAATGTTATAAGGAAACATAACCAAAGACCCGTACGTATCAGAATAGATGTGGCAAAGTGACTCGAACGTACCTAAATATACAAATAAGCAAACAATCCAACGTTTTCTGTTCTTTTACAATTGTAAGAATTTCAAAGATCCATAGAAATTACTCAAGGTAATGTCAAAGGCCCTACCGAAGTACGTCTCAGACCATTCAAATCTAGAAAAGCTTATATCCAAGGACTAAGTCGTTTTTCCCTCAAACCCAGAAACACGTGTTATCTAAAATTTTACTGTCTATAACTTTGTCCTTGGAAGCAACTTTCTGGGTCATCCTGCCCAATTATTGAAGTGGCCATATACCAGGATTGGGCCATATTTCCCCAAAACCCTGAAACACGTACGTGTTCGCTTAAATTTAATTTTCTACAACTTCGCCTTTGGAACCAACTTTCTAACTCTCATTGTTCTGGAGATCTGGGTCATCCTGCCCAATTATGGAAGTAGCCATATACCAGGATTGGGTCATATTTCCCCAAAACCCTGAAACACTTGTTCGCTTAAATTTAATTCTCTGTAACTTCGCCTTTGGAACCAACTTTCTAACTCTCATAGTTCTGGAGATCTGGGTCATCCTGCCCAATTATGGAAGTGGCCATATACCAGGATTGAAGCATATCTCCCCAAAACCCTGAAACACCTGTTCGCTTAAATTTAATTCTCTATAACTTCGTCTTTGGAACCAACGGTCTAACTCTCATAGTTCTGGAGATCTGGGTCATCCTGCCCAATTATGGAAGTGGCCATGTACCAGGATTGGGCCATATTTCCCCAAAACCCTGAAACACGTGTTCGCTAAAATTTGATTCTCTACAACTTTGCCTTTGAAAGTAAATCTCTGTATTGCGTAATTAAGCAAATACTGAAAAAACTATCTCTTATCATTTTGGGCAGAGAAATTTATTTTCGCCCATTCCATGGCTCCCAGTGCCCAGACCTCTGACCCGATTCCAACAAAAAAAAAGTACCCAGTTTTTTGGCATCAAATGCTTTCATTTGACACCAAATTGAGCAATTTCCGTGCTTTACTTGCTGAGATATTTGCGAAAAAGTTTCACCGACCCTTGAAAAACCATGTTTTTGGTCACTTCCTCGACCATATCTCCGGAACCACTTCATCGATTTTGCTCATCTTCGAACTTAAATCATGGGAGGCATGTACCTTTCAGGGAAAAAAAAGTCTGATCGGTTGAGCCGTTTGGAAAAAAAGTGGAGACGGACAGACGGACGGACGGACGGACGGACAAACGGACGGACAGACGGACATTTTTTTTATTGCTGATTCGTTATCTCTAGACGATAATAGATGCATCTCCCCACTCCCACCTCGAACTACCCCATGTTACATTAAAATTGTTTGTAGTAAACGTATAGGACCTCTTGTACGGGTCCAATTACATAACATTTACATGGTAGCAGATAATATGAAGGTATACAGAGTAAAATTCAATACATAATCCTAGGAAGCAACAATAAAACCTACAGCCATATTGGCTCACTCATGACGTGAATAACCTAAAAATATCAAAAGACCTGATGGAAGTTGAAAAGTGCTGGATGGAATGCCTATTTTTCTTTTCAAACAATTCACTTCTCCGATTACTTTTTTTCTTGCGATTGTCTTTAATCAGCTTCTATCCTCTGGTTATTTTCCCAAGTGCTGGAGAAAGGTGAAAATAACTCCAATCCCTAAGACCGGACGTGATTCCAAGCTCTACGAGAAAGTTGTTGAATCCAGGCTTTATAAACAGATGGAAAAGTTCTTACCAGATTTTTAAATTTGGTTTCTCTAGTAAAAGGTCTACTGTTGACCCGCTGATTCTTGTTGCATCTAATGTTGGGATTGCTTTAAATCACTACTGCTGTCACACTCGTTGTGGAAAGTGCTTGTGATACAGTTTAGCTCATCACTAAATTGACAAAAATGTTTTCAACGCTCACACATTAATTTGTTGTAGATTCCAAGCATCAGCAACTGTAAAAAATCACAATGCCTAACACTATGCTCCTGCCGAAAATTATTTGATCTGGGATGCTCTGCCCAATGCGGAAATTTTGTTGTCATTTTCTGTCTTGACGAAATTGATAATGACAACGCTTTTGAAGCCGAAGAAGCAAATTAATGAAAACAATGTACGTTGTAGAGTAAATTATTCTGAATGATTGATGAAGTCGAAGGAGTGTTAGAAATGCATGAAAACATCTTATGCGAAAATCCAAGATATGAGCTTAGGAAATGGAAGATAAGTAACCCTCAGATTCCTTGCCTATATGTGTTGATCAAATAAAGATCCAGATGAAGTTGGTGATTGGAAAGCCCGCCCTGTAGCATCCAACCTGAACGCTCCGACAGAAACAATAGCTAAGAGAATGTCTAAGATCTTTAATAATTTTCCCTCTCCAAAAAGCAAATCAGTCCAAAACGGCACGGATTTTCCGAAACAAGTTTACGGACAGGAAGTTGGCAGGAGTGAAGAGATGGGTTCGTACGATGTAACTTCCCTCTACCCTAGCATCCCAGTAGATTTCTCTCTTAAAATCCTAATGGTTTGGCTAACTGAAAATGGAGTGCCGTATAAGAAAGCGTTGGCGTATTTTGACTTGGCGAAGGTCTGTATGAAGCGGAATGTGTTCCAGTTTAAAGGCGCCTTTTACTCCCAATCTTAAACAATAGGAACTCACGTTACTTCCTATCGCTAAATAGATCCAACTTAAAAAGATTAACCAGCGTTTTGACAGGACACAACCTTTTGAACAAGCACCTCCATACGATTGGGGTGATCCGCAATCCTGAGTGTGGTAGGTGCGGCGAAATAGAAAGTACGGAACACTACCTCTGCCATTGCCCAGCATACATTAAAGCTAGGGAACTGTACCTAGGCTCATTCACAATTAACTACTCTACAGCCTGGAGCATCACTCCAAGCAATATTCTGAAATTTACCAACCGAACTAAGAGACTTTAAACTACCGTGAGAACGCACAACAGGCCCATCTGAGGCATAGGTGCTGGAGGCCATGCTTTCCACCCACTTATTCTATCTATCTATCTACTCCCAATCTGCAGGTGTAAGTATAGGGAATTCCCTTTCAAGTTTCATAGCTGAGTTGTTTATGTGCCATTTTGAGACTAGCGTTGAGAAACACCCAATATTTCCAAGATTCTATCGGAGATACATGGATGACATTTTTGTCATACAAAACAAAAGAAGATTCGAAACCGTCAAGAGAATGTTCGAAGATAAGATGGATTCTTTTGAAAGAGGAGCGATTAAGTTTACAATCGAACGACAAGTGGATGGGAAAATTTCCTTCCTGAACACTAAATGCGAAATTGAGAACAGAAAAGTTGTGATCGATGTGTATAGGAAGCCGACGCACACAATGCGCCTTATTACGAGTGATTCTTATCATGATATCAAACATAAAATGGCAGCGTACCATGCGATGGTACAGTACATATATAGTCTTCCGCTTTCGGAAAAAAGATAGTCGTTGAAATTGACAAAATCCTAGAAATAGGTGAAGTAAATGGTTTTTCTAATGACGTAGTGATGAAGATCATCGATAAGCACAAAAGGAAAAAGGACTTGCTGAAAATATCAACCTTATATGCAGAACAGGACACCCTCCCAGTAAGGGTTGGGATTAGATAATATCCTGAAATAACGAAATATTTAAAACCGATATATAGGAAGATGAATATGGAACTAGTATGTCACAATGAAGGATCTTTGAGACACGCCTTGGGATCAATTAAAGACAGACCCCTGGACCTGCATAAGTCAGGGATTTATTGCATAACTTGCTCGGACTGCGGTAGGAAATATTATGGAATGACAATTCGCAAAGTCTTCATCAGATTCAATGAGCATGTGAACTCCAAAAATTGGAAGAAAAAGACTGCGGTTGGTAGGCATATGTTTAGCTCAAAATATGAAGTGCACATTAGAGACTCAGAACATATTCAACCTGTTCGACAAATGTGGAAGATAGAATATTATGAAGCAATACACATTAATCGGCACAAACATGAAAATCTACTCAACATTGACGATGGCAATATTAAATCACCTCTTCTCAATTCATTCTTAATCGAAAGAAAAATAGACGCAAACATAATTTATTGACCTCACAGATGACACGCCAGATTCGAGTTTTGACGAGATGTTTTTTGACTGTGAATGAAAACTTTATAGTTCGATTTTTGCGCTTTTGTCTCGTTTTGTCTAGATGTAATTGGCAGGTCCTAGAAAATTTTTATTTGTTATCGAACCGTCTTTTCTCAAAGACCACAAGTGCGCTTAAATTTTGTTAAATGTATTTTTCTTTATCTTTTCATATGAGCAAGCTTAGTCCTCTTCTCATTTTGATACTGATTTTAGTCGAAGAAGAGCCTTGATAATGCCTGCATAGCAAGTGAAACCGGTAGGCGAAAAAATAAAATTTAATTTGGCATAATTTAAAAGAAACAAAGTTGTTTTCTTTCGACTCAAGGAGAAGGAGTTATTAGTAAAAACATAGAAGGGACCCGCACGTATCAGAATAGATGCGGCAAACAGAGTTGATGTTACGAAAAGACTGGAACGTATTTAAGTGAATATTGCGGTTCACATTAGACTGTATTGGAAATTGCCCGAAGGGCAATTTTGAAAAACCCGTACGAAGTAACGGTGTAAAAACATTCTCCGAACGCACAAAATTGACCTCCAAATAGAGGAAAATGTTCTCCTCAATTTTGTCTACAAAATAGCAAAAAACTATTTTTTGGGCTAGGGCCGACCTTAGTACTGACCTAGGGTCTTAAATAGAGGCCTCGAATACATACTTCCATAGACAAAAATGTTTCCTTCAATTTGCTTGCTCTGCAACATAGCAAAAAACATTTTTTTATGTTAGGGCCGACCTTAGGACCGACATGAGGCCCACTTGAGCCTTAAGCACAGGTAAAAATTCTTCTATAAAATGTCGGCCGTGCCGAGATCTTTCAAACAAAAAAAAGTTTTTGAAAATCGGAAGAGATTTACTCGAGTTATGTACAAAAAACACGTAGGGCCCTAACAAAGACTCTTTTTTAGTGCCCTAGCTGAGTCCAAAGACGCAAAGCGAAAAATGTTTCTTCCACAAATTGTCGGTCATGCTTAGATCTTTCAAACAAAACAAAACTTTTGAAAATCGGTAAAGATTTACTCGAGTTATGTACAAAAAACACATAGAGCCCTAGCAGAGACTCGTTTTTAGTGCCCTAGCTAAGTCCGAGGACTCAAATTAAAAAAAGTTTCTTCCATAAATTGTCGGCCATGCCCGGATCTTTCAAACGAAAAAAAAATTATGAAAATCAGAAAAGATTTACTCGAGTTATGTGCAAAAGACCAAAAACCACCTAAAAGGCCCTAGCTCGGCGACAGTGCCCAGATTCAATACCATAGAATATTTTTCGACTGCCTTTCAGGAAAAAAGTTTTTGAAAATCGGTCAAGATTTACTCGAGTTATCGTGTTGACGGACAGACAGACCGAAATACCGACAGACCGACAGGCGGACATTGTTTCTTTCGCTGATTTGTCATCTAGAGGCAACAAAAAAAGGTTCCCCCTTACTCCCGGGTTCGAATTCGCAATGTAACAAACGTGGTAGTAAACGCATCAGACCTACGTACTTCGTACGGGTCTAAAAATTAGTCTGCTATAATAGTCCGCTATAATAATAATTTTTATGAAAGTTCGCTGGTGACGCCACATGATGTTGGTTACCCCAAATAATTTTAATAATTCACCAGACCTTGAATGCTCGGATAAATTCGATTTGCTAACAAAGTAAAACAAAAATAACTCGGATATGCATCTTCTTACACACGTATGATATACCTTATCAAGAGATAGCATTTTTGTATATTTTAAGTCGTATTTTAGCTGATGATGGTATGACACCGAAATGTATCCGCAAAATAAAATATTTGAAGTGTAAAACCAATCAAAGGAGTTTCAATAAATACGAAGCGAGAGAAGTATTTATGATATGTTTACAAGTTAACGTTGAAATCAATGACATTAGATAAAACATTCAATCCTTTCATCGCACATAAACCATTCTACAAAACTGTATGCTGTTTCTATTTAATTTTTACAGGAAAGAAAAGTAATGAAATGCTTTATCTGGAATATCTATCTTTTTTTAGCAGGAAGAAATCAAATAATTTGGTATCAGCATCATGGCCGGAAATATGTCATCGTCTTCATTATATACGACTATCAGTTATGAGAGCACTTCATACATACCAAATCTGCATGGCTTCCATTCGAATTATTCAAATGCAAATGACACCTGCGCTAATGTAGATATGCCTTTATCAAATTTTCCACTCATGCTGCCGTACGCATTGGTTTGCATTATTGGACTAATGGGAAACACACTCGTTATCTATGTGGTACTTCGCTTCAGTAATATGCAAACCGTCACGAATATGTACATTCTGAATTTGGCAATAGCTGATGAATTTTATTTAATTGGACTACCTTTTTTAATCGCCACCATTCGCATTGGCGATTGGGTATACGGACGGGCGATCTGTAAAATCTACATGGTGAGCACATCCATAACTCAATTTACATCGTCTATATTCCTGATGATCATGTCAGCCGACAGATACATAGGTAAATATAATTAATGATTTTTTGAAGTACTTCTTTCATGTGTACGTGCGGTGTGAATAACCTTAGCATACAAAAACCTCTTCAAAGGTAAAGGTGGCGCAGTCCGTAAGCCCCCTTCCAAAATTGATGATATCGTTCGAAGTGACGCCATCGCGGATAATACACACAAATTGTTTAAATACAATGTTTGCCTGTGTTGAAAGATCTATTCTCTGGGTCTTATACGTTCACCACTACGTTTGTAACCACCCTAATTTCGACCAGGCAGTAGGGGGCGCATCGATCAAGGTCCTTAGATGACGAATCAGCAATAAAAAAATGTCTGTCCGTCCGTCCGTCATGTCGTGGGATTGAATCTGGCCGTTGCCGGGCCATGGGCTGTGGAGCTGGGCCGTTGAGGTGGTTTTTGGTTTTTAGTACATAACTCGAGTAAATCCTTTCCAATTTTCAAAATTCGAAAGATATAGGAATGACGGGCAATTTATGAATTAGCTTTTTTTATTTTGATCCATCGGACTAGGCCACGGCCCTAAAACTGAGCCAAACGTATTTTTCTACATAAATCGGAAAAATCTTATCCGATTTTCAAAATATTTTTTTCCTGAGAGATACATGCGCTTCTAGCTGACCTTGATGCGGTTGACTGGGGTTCAGTTTACAGCGTGCCAAGTGTCGATGAGCAAGTCGATCGACTCGATGCCATTCTTTTCTCTAATCTCAACCACCATGCACGCCTACGCCCTTACAAGAAGAAAACTTGCCCAAATTCGGTTAATCCACGGTTTTCGGACGAAATTAAGAGAACAATTATTGAGAGAGACCTTGCCTACGCTTTTCGTAGTGGACGGTCTACCTGGTTGTACTATACTCAGCTTCGTTTTGCTGCAAACGGAATGATAAAACGTGGCAAAGCGAACTACATGAAGCCCAAGCTGCGATCTAAGACGATTTGGCAAAATCGCAAATCGTCGGGTAGGGTAAGCCGACCTTCACTTCTGACGAGTAAAGCCCTAGTTCAGTTATAAGTAGTACTGGTGGCGGATATTTTTCATTCAGTAATGTGACGTGCCTCGATGTAGGCAGGGCTGTGAATTCAAACAAATCCAAAGCTATTGGCTTGAATGAAATTCCTGTGGAATATGTTAAACTCTCGCTTCTGTTTTTTTTATAAGGTTGGGGAAATCTTCATAGACATCCGGTCTTCCCGGACCAAGGCAGTGTTGGATTCCATTCTTCAATGACCTACCAACTAAAACCCTCTGAATAGCTCGACGGTATGCCGTCAAAAGTATTGCGATTTCAAAGTATTCATCACCACCATTGCGCAATACTTCCTATGATTGGGACGATTCCCAATTTTTGTCAAACTTTCTAACAATCGTCCGTTCAGTGTCAAAGAATAATTTTGAAAAAAATTCGTTGAAACAATGAATTAGCTGATGCAGACGGTCTCGATTTGTTACATTTAGATTTTGAAAAAGTTTACGTTAGTCGTTGGGAGCAAAATGTTTTGTATAAAATAGAGTGCTGTATTTTCTACAAAATAACAATTTCATCAAAACTCATTGCAACGACTGCCTTTCGAGTTGTTGTTCGCCCTAGGCCCTACACAGATAAAGATAAGGCGTATACATCAGTATCGCGTCAACCTAACCTACAATACATGAGCAATACGTGCTAATATATCACACACGATGTATTTTCATATTTGCTTCGTATGGAAAAAATATTTCGTTTAATTCATCCAGTGCTATCAGAAGACAAAAAGATTAATCTAGGAAAATTAATAGCAAATACAATTTTGGTCTTTGGTCTTTGGTCTTCACACCAACATTCCAAATTGCCATTTTTTAGCTAAAACAGTTACAACAAATTTTGCTAGTTTTCGATTGGAAAATGCTGGCAAACTCAGGAGAAAAGACAATCCGATAGATTTTAGCAGTAAAACAATAAACTAAATTTTAATGTGTAAGATTCTGTTAAAAAATAACATAACCAAAGACCCGTACGTATCAGAATAGATGTGGCAAACAGAACAAATGTGGCAAAGAGACTCGAAAGTATCTAAATATACAAATAAGCAAACAATCCAACGTTTTCTGTTCTTTTATAACTGTAGCGATTGTCCTAATGCAATCGTAAATCATGTAAATCGATAAAACTTGGTTTTTTGTAGCTCCGCAGGAATAAATAAAAACTCTCCATCCAATTCAATTCACGAGTTTATTCCTTTTTCTTTGGTGAGAGTTGTGCGTACGCAGAGCTTTAAAATTCTATACAATAGAAAAACACACAACGCTATAAGAACAAATTAAGACAAAAAATTATGCAAATCGATTAACTTACTCCTAGTCCTTTTCAAATTAAATGAGGATATCTGATTTACACAAAGGGTTTACTGTAGACGATTGATCTTTTCGAAACTTATACGATGCATAAGATTTTTTTTGATAATTAATCTTCTTGATTGTACTGATTGTACTTCACAGATCAACGTCTCAATCGGTAATAAAAAAAAATGTGTTCAACTAAACATATTGTACCAGAAGGGTACTTGACAATCCAAACTCACCAATCGTATAACGTTTAAAGGGCAACATTTAATTCTCGTCATTAAGTCCTATTGGCGATACGTGCACTTTTTCTAACAGTCCCAGTTTTCGTAACACTTCCCCCCGTTTCACTGCAACGCCCAGCAGCAGTTAAACCATCCTCGGCCAACACGTCCAATCGAGCCACAACGGCTGCCGGTCGCCACAACATGGACTTGTTAGCATACTGAACTCGAACTTTACGGACCTGACCAGACGAACCAATTTTTCTGTCGACAATTCGCACTTTGGGGTAACAATTTCGAACGTTCTTTTCGTTGATGTCGACTGCCAAGTCACCAATGTCCAACGGTTTAACTGATTTGAACCATTTCGTACGACGTGTCAACGTGGGAAGATATTCTTTAATAAACCGTTTCCAGAACAAATCGGTGATGCGTTGATTTTCTTTCCAAGCCGACCGTAAAATGGGACCATCCGAATCGAAAACACCAGGCGGTTTGAGTCCATTGGATGAGCCAAGAATAAAATGATTCGGTGTAAGAGCTTCGTCAGTGTCAGTCTCCAAAGGAATGAATGTCAAAGGCCGAGAATTAATTACGTTTTGAATTTCCATTAACAAACTTCGTAACGTTTCGTCATTCGGTCTTCGAGTTGGCATCACTTCATGCAACGACGTTTTCACTGTTCTCACCATTCGCTCCCAAACACCACGTATATGGGGAGCATGAGGTGGATTAAAATTCCATTTTGAGTACGTTGTAAATTCCATAGCCACTTCGTCGAAATCGATTCGTTTTATTTCTCGAGCCAGCTCCGAATCGGCACCCACAAAATTAGTGCCACAGTCGCTAAACATTTCATTCGGTCGTCCTCGGTTGTTGATAAAATTTCGCAAACATTTGATGAAGGATTGAGTGTCGAGTGAATGTGCAATTTCTAGATGGATAGCTCGAACAGTCAAACATGTAAATAGAGATACCCACCGTTTCTCAACTCGTCTACCAACAACCACTTCCAAGGGTCCAAAAAAATCAACTCCAGTGTAGGTGAAAGGACGAAAACCAACGGCCAATCGTCCAAATGGTAGATTTCCCATTTCAGGTACTTCTGGTTTCGCCTTGCGGTTTTTACAGATTTGACATTCGTTCTTGATTACCGACTTCAAGGCGACCCGCATCTTCGGTATGTAAAAACACTGGCGCAATTCATTGACGACTGTTTCGTTGTTTCTGTGGTGGTATATTCGGTGATAACATTTCATCAACAGTTTCGTAATCGGGTGTTTTCTTGGCAAAATGATAGGTCGCTTCGTATTGTAGTAAACGTTCTCAGCCAAATCAATTCTGCCTCGAATTCGCATGATGCCATCTTCGTCCAAATACGGTGAACATTGGTACAAAGAGCTCGATTTTTCGATGGGTCTTTGCCGATCCGATGTTCGTTTCTTGTTTAACGTTAACAAAACCACTTCCTCTGGATAATCGTCGAATTGTGCTTGCTGGTAAATTTTATTCCGGGCCATGACTAGTTCATCTTGACTAAGGGGTTTTTGCTTAAACGATTCCTTTCGAACTTTCGATTTCAGAATGGAAACAAACCGAATTGCGTATGCTAATGCACGAACCATCCGATTCCAATTTGAAAAATGACTCGGATCGATTAATTGATCAATTGTTAATTCTGAGTGGGTGAAGTTCAATTTCATTTCTTCGTCAGTTTCCTCGACTACACACTGCATCTTCGGCCAGTTTGCTTCGGGTTGCTTGAGAAATTCTGGTCCACTATACCAGCGACTCGAAGTTTCAAAACTTGGGGGCCTTGACCACTTTGTCATTTCATCGGCCACATTTAATTTCGTCGGAATCCAACGCCAATCACTCAACTCTGTGCTTTCCAAAATTTCGCCGGCGCGATGTGCCACAAATTGATGATACTTGCGATGATCGGAATGTATCCACGATAAAACGGTCTTTGAATCTGACCATAATACTTTCCGATTGAATCTGATGTCTTGACTAGACATTATGTTGGCTGATAATCGAGTTCCAAGTATAGCGGCTTGCAGCTCCTTTCGGGGTATCGACAAGTATTTAATTGGTGCTACTCTGGATTTAGAACCGATCAAAACGCAATCAATGCCGTCCGGATTTTCTACACGTAGATAACACACAGCACCAAATGCTTCTTCGCTAGCGTCCATGAACATATGCAATTCAACAGAAGTTGATGTGTTCGGAGATAATTTTGGGATGTACAGCCGCGGAACTTGAATTTCTTCGACCCTCGGTAGCAGATCCAACCATCTGCTCCAAAGCTTGATCACTTTCGGGTTTGAAATTTGTTGGTCCCATTGAAGTTCCGATCGCCAAATTTCTTGAATGATTATTTTCAGATGAATGAGAAAATGTGAAACCAGACCAAGCGGATCAAATATTGACATAAGAAGCCTGAGCATTTCTCGTTTCGTCGGTAGCTTTGTGCCATTCAAAATGTCTCGGTTCAACGTTGAAAACTTCAACGAAAAAGTAAAACTGTCAGTATCGATATTCCACCACATACCTAAGACTCGCTCGATGTTGATGTCTTTTTCAATCACAATGCTTTTAACTTTGAGTTGCGATCCATCCTGGGCATCTACCGCCTCCATGACAGCTTTCGAATTCGACAAGAAATTTCTGATATGAAATCCACCTTCGGTATGAATCATTTTTACCTCATTTATGAGTCGAATCATTTCCGCTTCTGTATCTTGAGTTTCCATCATGTCGTCCACGTAATGGTTTCTTGTTATCGTTGCCACTGCTTGAGGAAATTCTTTGGAATATTTCGATGCGTTGAGATTCTTCACGAAGTGTGCAATTGACGGTGAACAGGTGGCTCCAAAAGTCATTACATTCATCACATAAACATCCGGCTTTCGATTTTCGCCGTATCTCCATAGAAATCGTTGACAATTTCTATCTTCTGCACAGGTCTTTATTTGGTGATACATCTCTCTTATATCTCCACAAGCAGCTACCGCTTTCTCACGAAATCTCCGTAAAATGTCCACCAGCGAAACAAGGTGATCGGGTCCTTTTAGAAGCATACTATTCAACGAAATGCCATTAACTTTAGCTGCCCCATCAAAAACTGTTCGAATTTTATTCGGCTTCTTAGGATATGTTACGGCAAATATTGGCAAATACCACTCACGAAAACTTTTCTGTTGTATTTGTTCCGCGGATAATTTCGTAACGTATCCCTTCTCGATGTAGTCGTTGATCGTGTTGTTCACAGACTGGACCATTTCTGGATGTCGATTTTCCAGACATTGTAAACGCCGTAATGCCATGCCATAACTGTCCGGAAGCTCAAATTGATCGTATTTCCATAATAAACCAGATTCGTATCCATTTTCGGTTTTCTTTGTGAATTTTTTTAATTGTTCCAATGCCCGTTCATTTTCTTTGGACTCTTTGTTCATGGAATTATTAACTTGAACTCCAAAGTTCTCCACCGAGAAGTAATTCTTAACGTATTGATGTAAATCGTTGTCATGCTCATGATCACTGAAACATTCTTCAACCGAGTGCAAGTTTGACGGAAATGATTCAGGTTCGCTCTCAATTACCGACTCCAGTTCGCATATAGGGCCGTGTACTGTCCAACCAATTCTTGTCTTGCTAGCAATCGGTCCTGATTCTGATCCTTCAACGATTTCGATTGGTATTCCAATTTTAGGATTGTTCGATCCGATGAGTATTCCAGAAATTCCCTCTTCATAATCGTCAAATAGCACGTCTTGAAGGTAAGGAAATTTCACACACAATTCAGCTTTGTTTATTCGTTGAGCTGGAATTCCCAAATCGTCGATTGTTTTTACGTTCTTTAATCGATACTGAACTGCATTGTTACCAGTGGACGATATTCTCAAATTGTTGATTTCACATGAATGATTCTCCGTTCAATGAAACTTGCCAGTCCATAACAAACATAACGTCTTCGGCTGGCCTTTGATTTTTAATTTGTCAGCTATTCGTCGATCAATTAACGTTGTCGTTGATCCCTCGTCGATAAAGGCAAATGTCACAATAGAACAACCAGGGCCGAATAATTTCACCGGAATGATTCGTAACAAAACTCCGGCATTCACTTTGAAATGTAAATTATTAACTTCCGCCATCGTCGTGTTTGACTTGTCTTCTGATTTTCTTTCCCTTCGTTGATCGTCATGAAGAAGTGGATGATGCTTCCTTGTGCAGTCATCAACACCACAAGGTTTGCTTTGTCGACAAAACCCAAAATGTAATCGCAAGCACGTCCTGCACAATTTCTTATTATTGACCAGTTTCCATCGCTGACTAACTTCATTTGACTTGAATTCACTACACTCAGCAACGCTTATGCAACCCATTTGACAAATTGTACAGGCCTTTGGTTGATTTTGTCGATTTTTTGATTCCGCTTCCCTTTGACATTTCGGTGTGGACTTAACTTCGACTTTCATTCCTTCCTGATAAATGTTGAAATATTCAGCTTTCCCTTTTTGATTGTCCGTTGACTTCTTCACGTTTTTATTCTTTTCTTCGGACATTGTAAACACTGGCTCTGTTACCGTAGCGACGACTTCAGCTAAATCGTACAACCAATTCGCAAGGGTTGACAATGTGACATTCGGCTGCGATGTCTTGTATCTGGCCCAATCCAATGTATTTGCACGGGAAGTTTGTTAATCAACTCCGTTATCAATGTTGGGTTCGATAGATGTTGAGGCAACTCAGCAGATTCAATTGTAGCACTCACGTTTCGAACTGACATGGCAAAGTCGACGATGGTATCCAATTGATCCATTTTAGGTGGAGCTAATTTGCTGACTTTGTTGATCAGATGTTTAACAATAAATTCTGGACGTCCGAAAAGCATTTTAAGCGTGCTAATAACTTGCGGTAACGATTCTGGCAACAATAATCGATGTCTCACTGCTTCAAATGCTCGGCCTCTCAGGCACTTTTGTAAGCGATCTAAATTTTCGGCGTTAGAATAGCCACAAAGTTCCGTGCTATTTTTTAATCGACTGTAAAACAACGGCCAATCTTCCGGGTTTCCATCAAATACTGGCAGATCTTTCGAGACCACATGCCTTGCTGCTAACTGATTTCTATCTAAGACGTGTGGTTGACTTTGTCGTATCGTTGAGCCAAATCCAATTGCCGGATTAATGTTTACTGCTGGGAATGATATTCCTTGGTCCTGAACATTATCGCCGAATATCCTTGTTGGTTGTTTAAATTTCCCTTTCATCGGTGACGCTGGAGTAGGTATATGAAATGCATTCACAAAATGTGAACCATCTGGATCATTTTTCATTTCCTTCGATGGTGTGCGTTGAGCACGATCTTCATTCAGATTCCGCGATCGATTTTCTTGGTCACCTTCTTCGAATTCGGTGAAATCGTCATACCTTTCGTCACTCAGGTTGACGACCCAGCCTTCGGTGAAACTTCGTCGACCTGTTGATCGATTTTCATCATATTCTTGTGATAGAATACGATATTTTCTATCGATGTACTGCTTGCGTACTTGGTAATCTTCTTCTAACTTCTGTAATTCAATTTGACATCGGTCGTTCGTCCTGGATCGAATAGACGACTTTGCCAATGAAACATTTTCTTGATACGAAGATGTTAGTGGATTGCTATGACGATCACCTCCCGACGGTATACGTTGATGACGAATCGAATTTATAGAATGTGTTTCACTTCGCTGATCTCGATTCGGGTCATGAATAGATGTTCCGTCGACTATTGCTTGTCTCTCGGCCCGCTCTGTTGGGAGAGTTGACTGTTGAATCGGCTGATTCATCCTCGTAACGGGAAACTGTTCTCGTCGATCTGTTTCATGCTGAAATACGGAGAATTGACGGTTCCACTGCGTAATTGGTGTACTGTGTTGTACTAACCGTGGCTGAGCACTATACTGAACGAACTCACGTTGAGCTATGGCTACACCTTGCAACCTTCCAATTGGATTGAAATTACTTGGTATCGCTCGACGAATAAGTAAATATTGGTTAAACGTTGGATCGCTTTGTAGTGTAACGACTTGATTGTTATTCACAATATGATGAGCGGTCCTTGAACGATTAACTTGCAGATTCACTGCTTCTGGAAGATGATTGCCTCGAAGAATTTCATCGTTGACTGTCATACTTCTCAAATGTTGATTAATATCTAACTGTTCACTTGAATTGTCTTGGTTCTCAAGCGAAATATTTGACACATTTTGTCCCTGAATTACTGTATTTTGAATGTCCACACACGACGGACAAATCCAACTGTCTTCTTCGGATATCGAGACCAAATCTACACAAACAAAATGATACCACGTATCACACTTGTCACACTGTACCATGTCATTGTTGTCGGCCTTGGTACACAATCCACAGCTGAATGTTTTATTTTTCTTTTGTTTTTTGTCTTTAGGCATCGTTCACTTTCAACCTTACGAACGAGGTAAAGTAACGTGGTTATGCAACAATCTGTTTTGTGGTGACACCTGTGATATGATGTTGCAACCAAACGAAAGCACGTGCAATGGTCCGATGTGTTAGGAAATTTTAAAGTGTAGCGATTGTCCTCATGCAATCGTAAATCATGTAAATCGATAAAACTTGGTTTTTTCTAGCTCCGCAGGAATAAATAAAAACTCTCCATCCAATTCAATTCACGAGTTTATTCCTTTTTCTTTGGTGAGAGTTGTGCGTACGCAGAGCTTTAAAATTCTATACAATAGAAAAACACACAACGCTATAAGAACAAATTAAGACAAAAAATTATGCAAATCGATTAACTTACTCCTAGTCCTTTTCAAATTAAATGAGGATATCTGATTTACACAAAGGGTTTACTGTAGACGATTGATCTTTTCGAAACTTATACGATGCATAAGATTTTTTTTGATAATTAATCTTCTTGATTGTACTGATTGTACTTCACAGATCAACGTCTCAATCGGTAATAAAAAAAAATGTGTTCAACTAAACATATTGTACCAGAAGGGTACTTGACAATCCAAACTCACCAATCGTATAACGTTTAAAGGGCAACATTTAATTCTCGTCAATAAGTCCTATTGGCGATACGTGCACTTTTTCTAACAGTCCCAGTTTTCGCAACAATAACTGTAAGAATTTCAAAGATCCATAGAAATTACTCAAGGTAATGTCAAAGGCCCTACCGAAGTACGTCTCAGAATATTCAAATCTAGAAAAGCTTATATCAAAGGACTGAGTCATTTTCCCCTGAAACCTTGAAATAAGTGTTCTCTAAAATTTTATTCTCTACAACTTTGCCTTTGGAGGCAACTTTCTACCTGTTATAGTTCTAGAGATATTGGTCATCACTCCTAATTCTAGAAGTGATCATATCCCAGGATTATGGCATTTTTAGCTAAAACCCTGAAACACAGGTTCTCTAAAATTTCTGGAGATTCGGGTCATCCTGCATGTCGCAACTTGTAAGTTGGTTGGGCGGTGACTGTGCCCTGCTGCGACCACTTTATGTCTTCATAAATAATAACACTCAATTCAACTAATTTTGTGGCACGATAATTTATTGCAACGTTACGTCCGGGTTACACTTCAGACTTTTTGCACTACAATGAACACTTAATTAACTTATTTTGGGTTGGTTAAATCTTTTATATACCAAGTGTACGCGTGCGAACCGTGTACAGAGACCGAATCACAGACTCGAGAATCTAACTGTTGTGTTCCGCGGACCGCGACGGGTTGGGGATGCAGTTTGCTAACTGATCGCACCGGCTTACCACTTTCGACTCTCTTATCAATATTATATCGATACTGGGGCCACAAGCCTTAGCCTGTGCCCCACCATACCCGTGCGACACACTGTGAAACCTATATTATGAGGAAGTCATTTCATGACCTACTCTCATAACATAGCGAAATAACATGTGCTACTCAAAATATTTGGTAACAGTTCCACAATATCATAACTGAGCATTTTGCATGTTATTATTTTTCAACCTGCATTTACTCATTGTTATGTATTGTGCAACAGAATCGCATTTCATGTTACATTTTGCTTGTTTGGCATTCCTCGATAAGTTATTCAACTTCTTATCGAGGTTGCCTGTTCGCGAGTCTTGTGTGCCCGCGTGGGTATAATGGAATTGATACTCGAGTGGGTATTGGGTATGGGATACGACAGACGGTCGTTCCCAAAAGTAGATTATTTCCTGACGGGAAATAATCGCATGGTCGCTACGGTTATCGGTTGGGATACGACAGACGGTCGTTCCCAAAAGCAGATTATTTCCTGAAGGGAAATTTTCGTGTAGTCGCTGCAGTTCTCGGTTCGTCGGATATGGGATACGACAGACGGTCGTTCCCCAAAGATAGATTATCTCCTGAAGGGAGATAATCGTTCGATAGCCTCATCTCTTCGGTTTGGATGAGGAGGGAGTTAGTTATACGGTCTGTGTCGGCGGGGGTGTGACAGAAGGTCGTCCCTCGGTGGCGTGCTTGTGCTATGGGATACGACATGCACAATTATGGAAGTGGCCATATACCAGAATCCTGAAACACTTGTTCGCTTAAATTTAAGGCCGACTCTATTCGCAGGTCGCGCGAATAGTGTTTCATGGAGACTAATGGCAGGTCCTGCGAATAGTGTTTCATGGAGACTATTCGCAGGTCCTGCGAATAGTGTTTCATGGAAACTATTCGCAGGTGACCTAGTCTTATAACAGAAAATTTTTGTATTATTTTGCGCGGCGCAAAAGTGTTTCATGGAGACTATTCATCTGTATTCTTTTCATTAAATAAACCGATTAACTCATGAAAATTTAATCACATTTAATATCATAGATGGAGCAGCGCTTCATACGATATTTACAATAAAAACGAGAAGTATATGTCAATACACAAAATAAAAATAATGATTTTTTTTATTAAAAAACCTAATTAAAAAGTTAAATTTAAATGATTCATTCAAAAATTAATTTTACATACTTGCGGGTTGAAATCGGCTCATTACATAAAATTTCATAAACTTTCAACGGTCTACACAACTCGGGATGAAATTGAAAAGTCTAGTTTTCGTGTGAATACTAACCTCGGCTTTGCCTCAGATCAGTAAAATTCACACGAAACCTTGAATTTTCACTTTTCATCCCTAGTTATGTAAACAACCATTATCTGGTTATCAAGTGAGATGTGGTTTTTCTTTTGACTGGTATCATTTCAAATGTCTTCAGTATTAAAAGTCAGAAAAACAATATATTTGTCCTACAAGCAAAAAATAAATTAACGAACTAAGAGCTTAGTTGACTTATGCGCATGCGCAAAATCAACTAAGAAGTTAGTTGATTTTTTTTTCATTGCTACTGTCCATTGAAAAAAAAAAAAAATTGTGCGCATGCGCATAAAGTCAACTAACCGCTTAGTTGGTAAATTTATTTTTTGGTTGTACCTGTGGCATTCGTAAAAAAAATTGAATTCGTTAATGTGAAGAATTTGAGAAGAACATAGAGTAAGGTTGCCTAATGTGAAACACCAAAAAGAGAATACAAATAACAGAGTTGAAGTGTCTCGAATTCTAGGAGGAAGTTATTTGGAAGAGATAAGTGAACTAATGTGCAGCTTCTTGGAGAATAAGGGACTTCTAAAACTGATAGATTAGAAATTTGTCAACATTTACAGTTTTAATAAAGTGTCCATAATGTGGAACACCAGGGTTCCTAATGTGGAAAACATGAAGAAATTTTTCGCAACTTTTTTTTTTCTTTCAAAGGAAATTGACAATCGAGTGTTAAGAGTTACAACAGAAAATAAATTTCGTCTTTCGGACCCTTAAGCGATGATTAATTGTGATGCAAATGTTGAACATCAGCTAAAATGGAACGGTATATTTGATAACATGTAATGTTCCACAATAGCTGCACGTTCCACATTCGCATCACATTAACACTTAACTTGTTACCTTTACATCTTTTTTGACATGCCGTGTTCAAAAAATAAAAAATAAAATATTTTTATCTTCAATCCGAACGAACGAAAGTTTGTGTTCGTCTCTTTCTTCGTAAACGTAATTTTAATAAATTTTAGAAAAAGAATTAAATTTTTTTTTTGAAAAATGTTTGTATTTTTTGTAGTCTGGTATATCGTTGTTTACCCTAGAGTACCTAGAGACTCCGTTTCGACTCGCTAGTTTCAACAGCCCCACAGGTCTACTTTATATTTCCCGGGAATTACAAAGTGAATCCAGCGTAAAGGTGGTCATCGTCAGGAACGGCAATATGTGCAGGTTGTTGAAACTACGGAATAGGAGGAAAACTAGAAGCCATAGTTATAATTCCCAAATAAGACTAGAAAATTTGTGTGAAAAATGAACAGAGCTTAAACTCTTTCATTCTTTAATTTTAAATTAATGTGCCACAATCACTTGTGGTTCCACACTTGATGGAATCAAAAAACACACTTTTAATTTTCACATAAAAATAGCAGAAAAATGAAAAAAAATTTTTTGATAATAGACAAAAAATAAAACAATTAAGGGTGGAAAAAGATTTTGGTCCACCCTAAGGTTTTTAAGAAACATTTTTGAAGGAAAATTAAATTTGATTCCTAATTATTGGGTACATTATACAAATTTACAAAAAAAAAATTTATACTGGGTGCATTGTGCATAGTTACCAGGAAAATCATCCAAAAACATTTTCTTGCTTTTCAGAATTGTAAAAGGAATCAATGAAAACTCACATTTTCAACAGGTGGTTATGGTCAAATGTTCTAAAACCAAAAAACCTTTTTATCACTAATGCACTTAACACTTACTTATGCTTTCCTTCCTTAGAAAATGTTAGGAAAAATTACATTGAATTAGTAGGAAGAAAAACAAAACAAAAATGGCACCGACTTTACCAATATATTTTCTAAAAATCAATGAAAATGGTGAAAATTAAATAAAATTTATATTTCTGTTAGAAATTTACTTTTATTTTCGAACGTAAATTTCTTGTCAACGCTCTGCGATTAGTCCCCAAGAAACACTATTCGCAGGTCGTTCGATTAGTCTCCATGAATTACTATTTGCAGGATCTGCGATTAGTCTCCATGAAACACTATTCGCACGACCTGAGATTAGTCTCCATGAAACACTATTCGCAGGACCTGCGAATAGAGTTTTCGTAAATTTAATTCTCTACAACTTCGCCTTTGGAACCAACTTTCTAACTCTCATAGTTCTGGAGATTCGGGTCGTCCTGCCCAATTATGGATGTGCCGATATACCAGGATTGAGTCATATTTCCCTAAAACCTTGAAGCACGTGTTAGCTTAAATTTAATTCTCTACAACTTCGCCTTTGGAATCAACTTTACAATTCTAATAGTTCTGGAGATTTGGGTCAGCCTGCCCAATTATGGAAGTGGCCATATACCACGATTGGGACATATTTCCCCAAAATCCTGAAACACGTGTTAGCTTAAAATTAATTCTCTACAACTTCGCATTTGGAACTAACTTTCTAACTCTCATAGTTCTAGAGATATGTGTCATCCTGCCCAATTATGGAAGTGGCCGTATACCACGAATGGGTAATATTTCACCAAAACCCTGAGACAACTTTTCGCTTAGATTTAATTCTAATTCTCTACAGCTTTGCCTTTGACAAAAAATCTCCATATTGTATAGTTAAGGAAATATAGACGAAAAACTGTTTTCTTGTATGGTCAAGAAACTCAATTTCGTCCATTCCATTGGTTACAGTGCCCAGCCCCCTGACTCGATTCCCACAAGTATTTTATCCTAGTATTGCGACATCAAATACTTTCATTTGACACCAAAATGAGGAATTTCCGTGCTATATTTTCGAAAAAGTTTCATCGACCCTCGACAATTTCATGTCCGACCTCCACTTCTTCGACCATACCTCCGGAACTACTTGGCCGATTTTTCTCATCTTCGAACTTGAGTCGTGGGAGGTATGTACCTTTCAGGGAAAAAAAGTTTAGGCTGATCGGTTGAGCCGTTTGGAAAAAAAGTGGAGACAGACGGACATTTTTAGACCCGTACAAAGAACGAAGTCTTATGAGTTTGCCACGAAGTTTGTAACCAGTCCGTTCGTCCGTCTGTCAACACGATAACTCGAGTAAAACTCAACTGACTTTCAAAAACTTTTTTTTCCTTAAAAGGTAATCGAAAAATCTTTTTTGGGATTGAATCTGGGCACTGTCGGGAAAAGTTACTTCACCTCATTCATCTATTAAATTCTCCGTTGAAGACCTTTCTCCATCTTTACCGTCGAATGTAAGAGACTTGGATCATTTTCCCACTTTAATACTATGTACCTCGAACGAACAATGCATTAATAAAAAAAATTTTATTTTCACAAAGGCAAAGGTGACGAAACTCCCTTTTAATTGCAGAACGCAATCATAACACAAACATAAATATGCACTACTGCTGGTCGAAATGAATGAAAATATAGTTGAAAGCTTCAAATTATCGTTATTACCTTTTAGTCAGAGACATGATATGGCGGTTGGGTTCCCCAGATAGACTACAAATGTGAGCAAATGTCATCGTCATTTGACATTTCGTCACCATATAAAATGCAAAGAAAAATTTCTCCATATGACAGTTTGTTTCATCAGATTTATAGTCTATGTGGGGAACCCAGCCGCCATATCATGTCTCTGCTTTTAGTTTAACATCAATCTCATCAAATAAGTGTCATACTTTCATACACACAATATACTTATTACGACATGCATAAGAACAACTCAGACATGTTGCAGAATCAACGTTTATACAGTTGTAGATTCCTAAGTTAGAAACGAAAACTTCAATTGCTAATAACTTTGGAATTACAAAGAGTTATGTTATCAAACTTTGGGACCTTGAAGATAATGATTTGATGCATCGTTATTTACTGCAATTTTTTTTTGTATTTTCATTAAAAACGAACTGTCTGAAGATGTTAAATCCCGCGGTTTTTCAACGGGAATCACTATTTACAGAAGGTATTTTTATAATGAAGATAAAATATTTCATTTGCAACAAATAGTCTAAACGATGCATCAAATCATTATCTTCAAAGTCCAGAAATTTGATAACATAACTCTTTGTAATTCCAAAGTTATTAGTTATTGCAACTTTCGTTACGGACTTGTAACACAATTGAATAAAATTTTGCAATAATCTTAACCACATCTGTGTATATACTTCTGTATGCGAAAAAAGGCGCGAAATTAAAGAAATTTGAAAAATTTGATGCGTTTTCAAAAGTGCATCGTAAATGGAGTTAAAAAACTCAAAGTGTCAACCCACCACGCAAAAAGTGCATTTAAATAGGAGTTATGTTACTATTGTGAACTGTCCATGTCGAGGTTACGTCATTATTGCAAAATTTTATTCAATATTGTGACATTCTTTTCTGAAAATATGTCCCCGTTTTCCTTCTTATGTTTGTCGTGAATGAATATAATTTTGATGTGTGGCAATGAAATGTGGTGAATGAGTTTAATGCATTTAACCAAAGGTTGCCGCGATAATTTAAAATTCTCAAAAATAACTAAATCATGTAATTATTCTGGCTAACACTTGATATTTAGGTAAAAGGAATATTAGTTTATTAAATTTATTTTGCGTTATAGTAACAACAAAGAAGTAAACAGACACTCAATTTTTTAGTTTGTTCGAGGTCGAATCTTTGAAGTTGAGAAATGATAGTTTTAATATTGTTGTTATCTTAGTTAATGATTGGAAAAGTTGTTAGACCAGACATAAAATACATAAATGAGGAATTAGTGACTATTCCTCAGTCTAAATTCTAAATTCCGTTTAAATGGTTTTTGGTCTTTTGTATATAACTCGAGTAAATCTTTTCCGAATTTCAAAAACTTTTTTTTGTTTGAAAGACCGGGACAATTTATGGAAGAAACTTTGCAAAAAAATGTCCGTCCGTCCGTCCGTCTGTCAACACGATAACTCAAGTAAAACTCAACCGATTTTCAAAAACTTTTTTTTCTCGAAAGGTAATCGAAAAATCTTTAACTGGATTGATTTTGGGCACTTTCGGCCCAAGGGCCACCAAGCTAGGACCGTTTAAGTGATTTTTGGTCTTTTGTACATAACTCGAGTAAATCTTCTCTGATTTACAATTTTTTTTTGTTTGAAAGACCTGGGCATAGCCGACAATTTATGGAAGAAACTTTTTTGAATTTGAGTCCTGGGACTTAGCTAGGGCACTAAAATCGATTTTCTGCTAGTGCTCTATGTGTTTTTTGTTTTGAAAGACCAGAGCATATCCGACAATTTATGGAAGAAACTTTTTTGAATTTGAGTCCTTGGACTTAACTGGGGAACTAAAATCAAGTCTCTGCTAGAGCTCTATGTGTTTTTTGTCCATAACTCGAGCAAATCTTTCTCGATTTTCATAATTTTTTTTGTTTGAAAGATCTAGGCATGACCGACAGTTTATCAAGCAAACTTTTGCCTGTGCTTAGGGCTCAAGTGAGCCATGTCGGTCCTAAGGTCGGCCCTAACCACAAAACAAATTTTTTTTTGCTATGTTGCAGAGGAAATTTCGGGAAACATTTTTGGCTATGAAATTGTGTGTCTGAGGCCTTTACTTAGGGCCCTAGGTCGGTACTAAGATCGACCCTAGCCCATGGTTCTTTCTATGTTGTTGAGAAAATTGAGTAGAACATTTTTCTATGTTTGGGGGTCAATTTTGTGCTTTCGGAAAAGTTTTTTTACACCGTTTCTTCGGACGGGTTTTTCAATATTGCCCTATCGGTAATTTCCATTACAACTTAATGTGGACGCAATTTCATACACTTACTACATGGGGTGAAAAGTCCGCGGCCTTGCAATGAAAGAACTAACTTTTACATATGAAATTAATTTTATTCTTCAACGTAGTCTCCCTGAAGGGAAATGCACTTAGTCCAACGGTCCTGCAACATTTGGATACCTTTGGTATAATAGGATTTCTCCAACCCTGCAAAATAGGCCTCTGTTTCGGATATCACCTCATCATTAGAGTAAAATCTTTTTCCCTGTAGCCATCTTCTTAAGTTTGGGAACAAATAGTAGTCGCTGGGGGCCAGATCTGGAGAGTAAGGTGGGTGGGGGAGTAATTCGTAGCCCAAAGTGTCCAGTTTCACAGTTGCTTGCATGGATGAATACGCTCGTGCATTGTCATGATGGAACAAGACCTTTTTCTTCTGCATATGCGGTCGTTTTCTCTTGATCTCGTTGTCGAGCTGTTCCAATAATGTGACATAGTACTCGCCAGTTATTGTTTTTCCTTTCTCCAAATAGTCGATAAATATTATGCCATGCGCATCCAAAAAAATCGTGGCCATAACCTTGCCTGCAGAACGCTGTGCCTTTGGGCGCTTCGGTCGGCTTTGACCAAATTCTAACCACTCTGCAGACTGTCTATTGGACTCTGGTGTATAGTAATGAATCCACGTTTCATAAATCGTGACAAATCTACGCAAAAACTCCGTTAGATTACGCTCGAACAAGCTAAATTACGCTCTGAATCGTCAAGACGGTGCTGCTTTTGATCAATTGTTAGAAAACGCGGCACCCATCGCGCAGAAAGCTTTTTCGTGTCCAAATACTCGTGTAAAATGTGTCGCACCCGTTCTGTTGATATTTTGAGGATGTCAGCTATTTCACTAACTTTAACTCTCCGATCAGCCAAAACAATACGATGGATTCTTTTGATGTTTTCTTCAGTAACTGCTTCACTTGGACGTCCTGAACGTGGGGCATCATCGGTGCTTGTATTACCTCGTTTAAATTCAGCATGCCACTTCTTGACCGTTGTATACGACGGAGAAGAGGTGCCATAACACTTATCCAGCCATTCTTTGCTTTGCACCGTATTTTTTCCCATTAAGAAACAATGTTTAATCAACACATGGAATTCATTATTTTCCATTTTTTACGAACAACAAAAACCTGCGTCACTCTATTGACAGTAATTCAAAAACTATGACACCAAATGTCAGGAAATTTTGGCTGTAGACAAGTAAAGGGTGGTACTACTGAATGTTAACAAAAATTCTGAAGTAATGACGCCATCTCTATGTGAGGCCGCGGACTTTTCACCCCATGTAGTAATAGTTAAGGCAACGTTTTCTTAAATACGTTCGAGACTTTTTGTAACATCAACTCTGTTTGCCGCATCTATTCTGATACGTACGGGTCCCTTCATATGTTTTTTATTAACATTCGAAACATTTTTTTTAATTCAAAATATATTGCACGCACAGGGACCACCTACAAAAGAAGTGAAACCAACTTGACAAAACTAGGGGAAATGAGTTCATTTTTATGTACTGTGCAATTCGCCAAAATCGAAATTTGGACCCCAAAAAGCTCAAGACTATAACGTCTGAGGTCACAGTAGTGGCTTTCAGAAAATAATAAATTGTTGAATGTTTTCCTAAGTAGTGCGAAAAAGCTTCCCCACGAGATATTTGCTACATCTTTATTTTTGCTCTTTACTGTCTCGTCTTTAAAAATCCCAGACAGAAAGATAGAGGAGGAGGATGGAGACTAGCCAAATTCATTTCAGATGGATTTCTTTTTTTCGGCTTATGTAGTTGTTTTTCTGGTAGATAATCGAGCCTAGATCAACGGTTGGGAAGATCATTTTTCGAAAAAATTGGATTTAGGTGGAGGGCGAACAACTTTTGTTCTTATATCCTAAGCCGTTGGTTCGAAAGAGGCCGATATAGCTGGTCTCTTTCTAACCAACGCTTTTGAATATAAGAACAAAAGCCGTCCGCCCTCCATCTAAATCCAATTTTTTCGAAAAATGATCTTCCAAAACGTTGATCTAGGCTCGATTATCTACCAGAAAAACAACTACACAAGCCGAAAAAAAAGAAATCCATCTGAAATGAATTTGGCTAATGGAGACATAAGATATTGAGGAAGATTCCAAATTTGGCCATTTTTCATATTTTCTACAACCTATACCAGCGTTCCGCTCGTGACCCATCCATGGTTTTAGAAACTATAAGGGACCATGAGCTTTTCAATGATGTACTTGTTTCCGGTACAACTGGTGAATCGCATTTGAAAAAGTCATTTTTTTTTCGCCTAAAAATAGCTCTGGCGTCCCACCCAACCATAGTTTTCGGGCAAGTGGGGGCTCAAACTCTTCGTCTACTTAAAGAATACTTACCTGTGAAGTTTTAGGAAAATCCGCTCAACCATCTTCAAGTTTTTAAAGAAAAACGATTTTGAGCTATTCCTTGCAGAGCATTTCTTCAAATATTCCACCGTTCAGACCGGATTTTTTCGGAAAAAGATCCAAGGAATCAAATAAGCCATATGTATGAAGAATCTGAGACCACTTGAATTCGAATCTCATATAACCTGGTCGAAGAATTCGCAAATTCACTCTTAATGGATCAATTTATATTCACCCCAATCGCATCCGAAACATTAGGTATTCTAGGAAAAGTCGGCCTTAAAAGTTTGAAGAAGATTAAATCGGTAACGGCAATTCAAAGGGGAAATGTAACATCGATAATGGGTACGCTTCCTGGAAGCGAAGATTTAGGAGCAGTTTTCTACTAATAAATTGTAAACATAACTGAATAAAATTTTATCTGAAAAATTCATAAATAAACTGATAACCACGTTTTCATAAGCCATGAGCCTCTGCACTTTCGCAACTTTGTGCAATTTTTCGACAGATATCATGGCCCCACACGTGTTTCAGGGTTTCGTGGAAATATGACACAATCTTGGTATATGGGCACTTCCATAATTGGGCAGGATGATCCAAATCTCCAGAACTATGAAAGTTAGAAAGTTGTTTCCAAAGGCGAAGTTGTAGAGAATTTAATTTAAGCGAACGCGTGTTTCAGGGTTTTGAGAAAATATGACCCAATCCTGGTATATGGTTTTGTTTGTTTATTCGCCATGGCAAGTCAAATGTTTGGTTTTAATTTTCGGTTTGATGCGGCGTCATGTAAATGGTTTAAGTACAACTACATAAATTCAGGGATATTTCGATCATTTGTTTCGATCTTCATCAGGCTACAAAACAATTTACAAAAAATAAAAATAAGAAGATAAAGAAGTTTGGGCGTTAAGTTGCTTGTTTGTTTACCTTTAGGGGGATTGAATTATATGGAAAAAATATCACATCTCAATAGAGCTGAGCTCTCATTTATCAAAAATAGAAGTTGGACGTTAAAAACTTGACTTATTAGATACTTAAATCAATTAGAATAAATAAATAAATAACGAATAACATGAATTTTGAATCACAAACGAAATGTTGTTATCTTGATGAATATTTGGCGGTTCTATTCTGTTTATATGTCGAGATAGCATTATGGATGTTATGTCTTTGATGTGTTTGACGCAGTGTTGTCAGATGTCATGTTAGGGAAATTTAAATTTGTTGTTTACAAGTCAAAATGGCCGCCGGGTTGGACGTGTTTCGGTTTGCTCTGAGTAAGTTTTATTTATTTTTGAAATTTTGCGTTCGGTCCGGGATTTTCTTTTCTTTTAAATAATTAGTTTTGTTAATTGTTTTTGTGTCGAGTGCCGTATCACTCAGGTCATTACGCGAATTTTGTTGTTCTTTTTTCGTGTTTCATTACAACGTGATGGAATATGCAACGTGGCAGTCAACTGCTCGGTTTCCCTTATTTTTCACCTTCTCCGTTGCCCATTCTGTAGCTTTGCATTGTTTTCTGTGCAATAGGCGCGTTTTAATATGGAATTTGTTGTTTTTGGAACTTCAATTACATTTACATTTTAGCTTCCGAATGGCGTCTGGGTAACATAACCTCAATGTTGTGATATTTTTCGAATCATCGCTTTGCAAAACAATCAATTCAATACTGTGTACTTTATTTGTCGTTCTCGGCATCCTCCTTCTGATAAGTGTTTATGGTCATAATTTCGGTTGATGACTTCGCTATATGCATAGCAGTCGGTTTGGCAAAAATGTAAACAAACGAATACATTGCATTCCAAACAGCCCTTCTTGGTGCCCATTAAAACTTGTACTTCCGGTGCGGCTCGGCTTACCAGGCCGTCCCACTGTATTCATTCTCGGTAAAAACAATTACACACAGCCTCGGACGGGTGTTGGATACGGGGTACGACCAACGCTCGACTTGACAGGTACCCCATCGTTGACGGTCAGGCAATGCAAAATGGTTGATGGTTTGTTTATTGGGAGTCTAAACGTTAATGGGGGTTTTCGGAATCGCAGGGAGGAATTAGTGGATCTGGCAAAGGACTACGGTATAGACATATTGGCGTTGAGTGACGTTAGGACGAAGGGACAGACGGAAGAACACGTAGGCGGGTATAAGGTGTTTTTTTCCGGGGTTCAGTCTGGTAGGGCAAATTGGGGGGTTGGAATCGCAATCAGGAAGGAGTTGATCAACTTTGTCCTGGATGTTCGTTTCGTAAATGAAAGGCTGATGTGGGTCTCTGTAAAGTTAGCGGGGGGAATTTATCACCTGGTTAGCGTATATAGCCCTTGCGAAGGCAGTGATGCTGCTGGCTTGGACATTTTTTACGAACAGTTGGGGGACGTGGTTAGCAAAAAGGGAAATGAATCTCTGATTTTGCTGGGGGATTTTAATGCAAGAATAGGAAACTTTAAAAACAACTCAGGTTATGGGAGTGTAGTGGGTAGATTTGGGGAAGGAACTCTGAATTCAAATGGTAAACGGTTGTTAGATTTTTGTGATTTCAATGGGTTAGCAATAACCAACTCTTTCTATAGGCACAAATGGATCCATCGGTATACGTACGTCAAGGAGGGGTTGGATCACAAATCCATCATTGATTACATGATTATAGAACAGGACAGGAGACAGGTGGTCAGGGACACACGTGTTTTCAGGGGTTTCACTTTTGGTTCTGACCACTACTTTTTGGGTACCCATCTGTCGGTTGGGAAACTCTGTCAGACTACAAGGAAGAAGGTGGTAAGTCGCAAATTTCGTGTGGGCAAATTTAGGGAAGAGGCAGTAAGGTCTCGTTTTATGGCAAAATTCGCCGAAGGGTTTGAGGGGCTTCCAGCTGACTGCGGGGACATTGGGACTGAGTGGGCGAATTTTAAGGAATTTATCTTGGGTGCGGCTGAGGAATGTCTGGGCAGTGTCACTAGCGGGGGTCGAAATAAAAAAACGGGTTGGTGGAACGCCGATATCAAGGATGTTGTATTGGAAAAAAGAAAACTTTACTTGATCTGGTTACAGGACAGGACGGCGGAGAAGTGGGATGCTTACAAGGCTTGTAGTAAACTGGTTAAGGATCTAGTCATTGAAGCGAAGGACAGGGAGGGGAAGAAGTTTGGGGAGGAATTGGAAAAGGCAGGTCGAGGCAGGGGTAAGAAATTTTGGTCGATGATTAAGGACATTAGGCGCGGTGGCGTGAAATACGGATGTGGTAGCATTTTAGATAAAGGCGGCGAGTTAATTACAGATAAGGGTGAAGTCTTGAAGACTTGGCGGGATTACTTTCAGGATTTATTTACATCTGTCAATCTGGTAGAAGAAAATGGGAGGGAGGCGGGTCCTAGCTTGGAGGTATAGGAGGAAATTACACTGGATGAGGTGTCCCGGAAGGTCGGCAGATTAAGGGCAGGAAAATCCGCAGGGGTGGATGAAATTAGGACAGAATTTATTAAATATAGCGGATCAGGTGGGATCCAATGGCTTTGTAGGATTTTCAATTTGGCCATGAGGTCTTCTACGGGACCTGCTGACTGGAGCTTCGGTGTTATTGCTCCAATTTATAAGAAGGGCAACCGTAAGGTTTGCAGTAATTACAGGG
>CM055403.1:99494074-99540705 GCA_029228625.1 Pseudolycoriella hygida
TGTGCTGGCACTGCATCTTATGATCCACGCAACGCTGTTGCAGCGTTCCTTCAAAAAAAAGAGCGAAGATTTCGTCCGGCCGACGTTGATTTGTACAAGTCTCACGACTTTTCAAAGAAATTTTTTCGAGTCAAAACAACGATTTAAATATTAAATTCTAAAAACGAAAAAAAGTTGTTACACGGAGCTTCGACATTTACCCAGAACTAGAGATTTCGGCGCTCCACCGTCGAATTTCCCACCTGCGGCAAAATCCTTATTTTAGTCCCTGTGGAACGGGGAAATGGTAGAACGGTGAAATGATAGTACGGGGAAAACAGTAGTGAGTAGAAAATGGTATTATGGGAGAAACTTTTGTACGCGAAACAGTAGTACGGTGGAAACGGTTAACGGGGAAAACAGTAGTGCGGGGGAAATTGTAGAACGGTGAAATGGTAGTACGGGGAAAACAGTAGTGAGGAGGAAATTGTACGACGGGAGAAACGGTTACACGGGGAAATAGTAGCACGATGATAACGTTTGTAAGGGGAAACGGTAGTACGAAGAAAATTGTAGTACGGGGAAAAGTGTTGTATGGTGGAAACGGTAGTAAGGGTGAAACGGTAGCACGGGAAAAACTTTAGTACAGACGTAATGATAGTATACAGCAAACGGTAGTTCGGCAAAACGGTTTTGCGGGAAAATGGTAGTACGGGGGAAAACCAGATTTGCGTAAGCCTATGGTAACTACTAAAATACTACTAAATCCATTTCTTATTCATCTAAATCTAACTTTGCACACCCCCTAGGGGCGGTGGTATTTACTAGTCCCTTCATAGGTTCTGCATAAAAATCGTCAGGGAATCGGTCTTTACGTACAACTGTGCGAATTTCCATCGTTACTATCATACACAGAACAAGGAAAGAGAGGGTAAACCTGCACATTGACTTCGCGTCGTTCCTGTTCAACGCATGGAACAAAATCCTTCTCAACTCAATAAAACATCGTGTTGCCATAAAATAGACGAAATTTCGATAGTGCAACTAAAGAAAAATGTGTACACACTGAATATGTGTTCTTTAGTGATGCTAAATGGACCGAAAACTCCTTGATCGCTCAATCAACACTACCTTCACTTCTTAGGTTGTTCGTTCTAACTTCGGCGCACCGTGCGATGTGTGGTATTTGGGATTTAGTTGGATGCGCTTTATGGACGTAACCTAAAAACCTCCCATGGGTGTGCCTCAAGTGGTATTTGAGTAACCTAAAAATCCCCCCATAGGTGTGGCTCAAGAGGTATTTGAGACGACCTTCACTTCTTAGGTTGTTCCTTCTAACTTGGAGCACCGTGCTGTTTGCGGAAGTTGGGATTTAGTTGAATGCGCTCTATGGGCGTAGCCTAAAAAACTCGCTCAAGGGGTATTTGACATGAAATTGTCGTGATTTCACACATATTTGTAAAAAAAGCGTGATGTGCATCAAATAGCATGTAATAATTAATGTACCTAAGTGAGACAAACCGATCATGTCATTATTGGTCTCTTGATGTCTATTTCTATTCAACTGAGCAACAGTAGCGGACATAAAAAAGTTGCGTAGAATACATTATGCAGTGGCGGTCAATAAATATTTATACGAGTCATATTGTTAGGTGCAGTAAAGTATCGGACGGTCCCAAGACTAACATACACTGTTTTTTTATGGAAAAGATTTACTAACGCATAGTGACATCTTTCCTGATTCCAGAAAGCACCCACACATCAAAATCAGTTGAAAAATGAGGGAGAATTGAGGAAAATTACGGGATCGGACATAGCCCTGTATGCGAGCGCCATATATATTTTCCTTTGAGTTATTATTTTTAGTCGTTAGAGAATCGGCTGAAAAATGGATTTTTGGGAGCGGTTTGTAGTTTTAGCCGCCATCTTGGATTGGCGCCGCGGCGGCGGCTTGTGAGCTTGAATACAACAAAAAAACTTATCTATATGGTTCATTCTATCGGAAAATGCAATAAAATCAATTTCCGCACGTTAAGTGAGAGTGAGGCGGCCTTTTTCGTGCACAGTGAAACCGGCTACATATATATTAGACTCAAAAAGAGGACGCCATTTTGTTTTTTAATGGGAAACATATACTAACTTATAGCGACATCCTCCCTGATTCCAGAAAACCTCAACACATCAAAATCGGTTGAAAAATGGGTGAGAAATGAGTTAAATGACGGGGTCGGACATTATACAGACTATGAGCGCCATCTATAGGTTTTCTTATGAGTTAGCATTTTTAGGCATTAGAGAAAAGATTAGGGGTAATTTGAGCTCTTACTCGATAAAATGGATTTTTAGGAGCGATTTTTAGTTCTAGCCGCCATCTTGGATTGGCGCCGCGGCGGCGGCTTATGAACTTGAAAACATCGGAAAAGCTTATCTCGAGGGTCCATTCTATCAGGAAATGCAATAAAATCAATTTCGGCACGCAAAGCGAGCGAGACATCCTTTTTGCGATATTGTGAAATCCACTACAGGTCAAACAAATTTTTAAAAAAATTAAAATTCGTTTCTAAGAATTCGTAAGCATTTGAAACTGTTACGGAATTTGTGAATTTAAAAATTTCTTCATTTTTTTGCGTACTTTTTTTTTTTTTTTTGTTTAATTTGTTTGGATTTGATTTTTAATCAACAATTTCTTCATATTTCATTACATTTCACATGAACACGACGCCGGACAGGGCATAATAGACAAAATATGACAATTGATACAACATTTTTGTTATTTCACCCACTCTAATCGCGATTTTTTATGTAAATATTCTTGAAGATATGTCCCGTGTAGTTATATAAAATTTTCGTTACCGGATTCACATCTGAATCTGATTGTGAATTATCCGGCTTAGCAAAGAGTTTCAGAAATTCTATGAAACTTTCTGATATCATATATGAAAAATTTTGTTGTTCACATCCTTTCAGATAACGAAACTACATTAAATGTACATTCTGAGAAGTAAATTGGTAGCTGGGCAAGCTATCTTCAACTCGCGAATGCAATTTTGCGTAAAATGGTTAGAGAAAAGTTTGAATTGAAAATTGCGCTGACAAAGAGTTTCTCACAAAAAAATAAAAATAGCTCCAAATTCGCCTCTGTATTTTCACTTCGAATACGTGAAGCATGACATAGTATGATATTTTTTTGATGAGTGTGAAGGTGGCTAAAGTCGCCAAAATTGTGGTGATGATGTGGTGAATACAATCGCAGTGGTAAATACGATTTCAAAACGTTTGACAAGTTAGCAAATGAAAATTGGTTGAAACTTAACCGTAATATTCTACGAATTGAATATTACGGTTAAGTTTCAACCATACTTATTCGTACGAATTCAGAAATATCTGTTTGGTATTTCGCGATATTTTGAATAATGTAATTGTTCATGGTTACCGATATCGATAAATCATTCGTTTATTCACATGTTATGCCCCCTTTTGAGTAATATTCATAAGTATGTTTAAGCAGAGGCGCAAATTTTGTGCACAGTCATTATATAATTGTACGTAACCGGATCATTTTGAAATAAAAAAATAATTCTAAGGATCAATATTTTTGATCATTATTTAAATGAGTGTACCGCTAAAAAGTACCAATAAAACATGAAACTTTACAGTTATATGGTCAACCAATATGTGAGTGTACCAATATTCGGAAGTTATTGGTAGATAATATTAAAATATCGATATATAATTAGCGCTACCATTAAAATCTTTAATTGACCGGTAACAAAGTGAAAGTATCGTTAAAAAAAGAAATGTACCGATAAAAACAACCAAAAAAACATTTTCCTTTAGGGACCATCCATAAATTACGTACGCTTTTTTCAGTGCTGTCATCAGATTTAAATCAACAATAACTTGGAAAATATTCACTTTTGAGACGTCAAATGTATGACCGACCCCCCCATACTACCTGTCTCAAAAGTAAATATTTTTCAAGTTATTGTTGATTTAAATCTGCTGACAGCACTGAAAAAAGCGTACGTAATTTATGGATGGTCCCTTATTGGTAGATAATTTCCTTCAATTGGTAGATTAATACATTTTTATCGGTAGATGTTCCACATTTATTGGTAAAAACTTGGGGCATAGTAAAACGTTGGTATGAATAAAAAATTGGTACATTAACTTTAGTATTGGTTCATTGGTTTTAGTATTGGTTCAGAGAATAAAATATTTGATACATTGACTTCAGTATCTGTGCATTAATTTTAGTATTGGTTCAGAGATAAAAAAAATTTGTAAATTCAATAATTTATCGGTGAATTGGTTTTACAATTGGTAAATATATTTTTATATATGTTTTTATATTAGAGGTGTGCGCCGGTCGCAAAATTTCGGCGGCGGCGAGGACACGTTTATAAAAATGTCGGCGGCGGCGCAATCGGCTAGCCGAAATTTTATTTTTTCTCGGCGGCGGCGAAAAAATTATTTTTAAGCATCAGCGGCAGCGCACGGCTTAGCCGAAATTTTATTTTTTAACCAGCGGCGGCGTAATTTTCCGTAGTTTTTTCGGCGGCGATCGGCGCGGCTCAAAAGAAATAAATAGAATAAATAATTGTTTTTGTGAATTGGTCGAGACAATCCAAATTTTCTTATATTTTTCTACGCTTCTGAGTTGTGATAACGAGATACATCAGAGTAATAAAAAATTTATTGTTTTTCTTCTCCTTCTTCATCATAGGACAATTTGATACGGAACAAAATTATAGCAGCAATTGATTCCATCGACGACGTCGTATTCGAAGATATCCTTGAAGACGACGACGAGGGGTTCACCGCTGACGATAAGCTACCTTTAAGTGTAGTAGCACTATCAAATAACTCGGACGACCCTTTAGAAACTCTCGACAAGGTTCAATATCAAACTGTTAAAGGACACTCGAAAACTCGTTGGCATAGCATCCTAATTATGTTAGATAGTCTCGGTTCTCAACGGGTCGCTGTGAACAGAGTGTTGTGTCTTCTTGAGAAGCCAATGTCAATACACATCAACGAGTGGGACACAATCCAGGATCTGGTACGTTTTTTAAGAGTTTTTCAAGGAGCTGTCTGTATGTTCTCGTTTGAAAAAAATCCCACTCTTTTAAACGCATTGCTATTTCGCATAGAGATTGAAAATTCATTGCAATCCAAGCGAAAAGAAAGTGAATTAATAGCGTTATTGAAAGCAAGGATGGCAGCAAACCTTGATTACAGATTTCCGATCACACAAGAGATATTGGTAGCAACAATGCTGGATCCGCGGCTGCAAAATTTACCGAAATTGCTGTGTGAGCTACAGAAAAGGAAAATGTCTAAACTCGAATTTCTCAAGTCAGAATGTTTGAAAATTGATGAATTCAGTTTCAGTATTACTCAAGAAAAGACTACGCCGCAAAGCTCTGTAAAGTTAAAAAAGGATCCAAAGAATAAGCAATCTACTATTGCTGAACTAATTGTCAGACATGCATATTCTTTTTTTGAAATCGGATCACAAGCGAGCAGTCAAGTCGATGAAGAAATTCATAAATATTTCTTAACTGTCATCCCGAAAGACGACAAAGACCGATTTGACATTTTACAATTTTGGAAGAACCATAGCAATTCCCTACCGCATCTCACAGAGCTAGCAAAAAAATATCTTTGTATTCCGGCCACGAGCACATCTAGCGAACGAGCATTCTCGTACACGGGACTAGTCGTTAATACGAAACGCAGTATTTTGGGGCCGAACGTTATAGAAAAACGTTATTTATTTACGACAACTATTCTCTGGTTAAAAAAATTGTTTTCGCTCACACTTCCGGGTGATCAGCGCCGTATCTAGAGGGGCGAGGGGGGCTGAACCCCCCCTGAGATTTTCTCCGCCTTCACCTGAGGTTTGTTCCTTCCCTACTGATATATATTAATGTTCGGAAGAAAATCTGCCCGTAATGAGAGGACGCTTTTTTACTTTTTTCTTGAGTACTGTTAAGCCTTCGACTACCTCTGAATCACATCAAAAATTCTTTATATTTAATGAAATTCATGAGAAAGATTTTGGCGCGCTCTATGGACCCGACTATCTGAACCAGTGAATCAATTTTCATCAACTTTTTTTAGTTAGTTTTTTCTTTCATTCCAAACCTTGAAAAGCAATTCCCGTTCGTCGGAGATATAAGCAAAAACGTTTCTACGACCTTCAAAAAACAAGGTTTTGACAACTTATTCGATCGTAACTTCGAAAGTTCTTGACCGATTTTGCCCATCTTCAATCTCAACATTCCTTTTGAAACTATCTTTTAGGCAGACCTGATTAAAGTAGAGGAACGGAAGTAAATCCTTCAGGCCCGCGCCAGAAAAGGTGGCCCGAGCGGCCAATTTAGGGCTGAAAAAAAAGAAAAACGGATCCAAATTTTCAAAATTTCAAACACCTTGATTTAGTAAACAAAACTAGTTCAGAACCTAAATATTTTCGCCTACGGCGTTAAACAAATACCAAATCTATCAATTATTGAAATTCTTACTTATAAGAAGTCCTTCAACCAAAAACTTTCGCCTGCGACAATTAAGTCGTTCTTCGATTTACCTAAAGAACAATAGAATAATAATAATAATAATAATCTGCCTCTACAACCCATGAAGGGTTAGGGGCTAGATCATTATTTACTAGTTTCGCTGAGATCTTTTCATTTAGTGTGCCAGTGGTAGTAGGAGTAGGATACCGGCACCTCCCAACAATGCCTTCCACCGGTAAGCCGTACGATGGCGCTACATTCAACTTCACTTGTCTTTAACCGATTAAGTCAACTTTGTTTTGTTTACAAATCTAACAATCGGAACAAATCTGTCCGCGGTTGAGTTTTGAAACAACGCACTGGCAACTCAATTTCATAGTAGCAAGCAGACGTGTTAACCACTACGCTATTGAGTTGAACAATAGAGGGCATTTTAAAATTTTTCGCCTGCGGCGCCTAACCAGATGCGGCTATTGAGCAATTTTTTCGAATTACCTAAAAAACGAGGAAAAGCAGTCCAAAGTTTTTGCCTGCGGCGCTTTTCTCGATGCAGCGATTAAACGGTTCTTCGATTTACCTTAAGAACGATAACAGGCGGTTCAAAATTTTTGCCTGTTGCGCTTTGCATGAAAACCTTACTTACACCAGTTGAACACTATAGTTAAAAAAAAATTTGCCTGCGGCGGCGGCGCTTCACTTATTCGCGCCAGGTCGGACTCAGTTATCATCTTAAACACTTTTCAGAACTCTATGATATACAATGATACTTCATTGAATTGCAAAAAAAAATCTAGGGCGCGCGCCCCCCTAGAAAAGCGGTCTAGATACGGTACTGCGGGGGATGTTAATTTTTCATTCATTTTTTCCATCGACTAGAATAATTTGACTTCCGACTGAATCAATCAATCAATCAATCAATTTATTATTATCCGGAACAAAAAGAAAAATTAATCCTTATACTAATGTTCACACGAATACAAGACATAGACGATACAAATATAAACCTATAACTAATACTAAGAAAAAAAAATAAATACATATATATAATATTACAGTCAAATAACTAATCAGCTACAAGAAAAAAAAAAAAAAAAATTCGGCATTTATACAATTCAACAACTTATTCACTGGCACAAAGATAAAAAAGACACAAATGACAGTGACGGCGACATGGTGGCAGAACGAGAGGAGCTCAGGGTACACAACTTCCAACACAACGAGACCACAGTCCTAGATGCGTATCATAGCTCTGTTCGCAAGGTCAGTACCACAGCCGAAAAAAGCAGCAATTCATGAACGTTTGTATTTCGAGAAGTGATCAAGACAATCCCGGCTGAAGTGCTTCGCGGATAATAATCTCCTGGTGCTTATGGGAACATGATTATAGTCTGACACTGTCTTAACAAAGAACGATCGATTATATTGCCATGACGAATGTCTCGGAAGTCTGAATACGTCATTTCGCAAGGAACTCCCGCGAATAAGCTTATCCAATAAGTAGGATGGTCCGCCACCTCTGATAATCCTGTGTAGCGCAGAACAACGCCGCTGCCTCAAAAACGTCAGAATGGGAGCCCCGAGCAAGCTATTAACATACCCTTGGGTACTGTCATAGCGCTTAAGCCTGTGTACGAAACGAACGCATGATGAGAAAGCGTCCTCCAGTGATTTTGCATCCCTAGCACTGAGGTTGGTTGAGTATATACATTCGCCATACGTAAAGGCAGGAATGACGAGTGATTTGACCAACATTAGACGAGTCTTCAGCGGAAAGTTATTGCTCAATGGCCACAGGCTACGGAGCCTCGAGAACACTCTGAAGCATATCTCACTGACCTGATTACTAAAAGTCATCCCTTTATCCATGACGATGCCCAAGTTCAAGACTTTATCAACTAGGGGAATAACTGAGCCATCCAATAAGACCTCCGAGTCGGATTGTAAGTACGAAGACTCATAGTCATTCTCAGAGAGTACAATCGCCTGTGACTTCTTTGCATTCAACGTCAGATGGTTCTCACGCGCCCAGCGATTAACCGCATCGAGATCCTTATTGACTCTAACTACTGCTTCATTTAAGCTCAATTTCTCGAACGACAAGAATAATTGCACATCATCTGCATACATATGATGGTCAGTGGATTTGAGACAACTTGGAAGGTCATTAATATAAAGAGAGAATATCAGAGGGCCTAGGACCGAACCCTGGGGGATGCCTGTCCTGTTAATCACTGGATCTGAACAATAGGTTCCTATGCAGACCCTCTGGAAGCGGTCAGTCAGATAATCACGAACGAAATTAATGACCGGGGATGAAAAGCGGAATTTAGAGGACAACTTCAGGAGAAGTCGGGAATGGTTCAGGGAGTCAAAAGCCTTGGAAAAATCGAACAACACCATAAGTACAAGACGTTTCTTATCAAAAGACTTGCGCACCTCATCTGACACATGTAAGACCGCAGTAGCTGTGCTGTGATGCTTTCTGAACCCAGACTGAAACCTATCGAGGAGGCCATTACCATCTAAGTATGCACTGATCTGCTCTTTTGCTAGGATCTCAAGCACTTTCGAAAGACAGGGTAGTATACAAATCGGCCTAAAATCCTCCAGCCTACGTTGCCTTGTTTTCTTATGTATAGGAAGAACTTTTGACAGCTTCCAGGGGCGGGCGACAGCGGATGACGTAAATGAGTAATTAATGATGTGCGTTAGACAAGGGAGCACAAACGGAAGAATCATTCTAACAAAATTGAGTGGCACTTGGTCCAGGCCAATCGCCTTAGACCTGATTGAGTTAATTGCCCTAGCCACATCAAGACTACTAATGTTACAGAAACTAAACCCAGAGTCATAGCCAGTGGTAGGACTAGACAGCACGTCAACAGGAGAACCGCCGTGGCTGGAGATATGAGCGCTATATTCATTTGCTGTAAACCCGGGTTTGACATTTCCAGTTGAGATAACACCTATTTCCCGAAGATTACGCCACAGAGCCCTAGAGCCTAGACCAACGTGAGCTTGGGATGCAGGTAGTCATACTTAGCTTTCTTCACCAGATGCGTCACAAAGTTCCGCAGGTGTACGTAATGTTCTTTGGAGACCCGGCCTCTCCTGTATTCTGATTCAGCAATGTCCCTATCCAGCATAGCCCTTCTTATTTCGTCAGTAAACCAGGGCTGAGTGGAGGTGAGCGGGTCCCTTGTTGCAATCGGCTTCAAAGGCGCATGCAACTCAAGAAGCTGAAGGACTTTGCTATTAAAAATCTCAACCTTCTCCGTGACATCGGCGGCATAAAACACACTATTCCACCCGATTGAGGCAGCATCAGCCTTGAGCCGATCATTATCAATCCTTGCAAAATTCCTACAAAGGCGATGTGTCTTATCTAAGGTTTTTTTATTACAGCTAAAAGATCCGAAAATTAGATCATGTTTTGAAAGCCCATGAGAAATGTGGTTGAATAAGATAACCTTTTCTGGCTTATTCGTGAGACACAAATCAATAAGAGAAGGTCTACAACCAACTAGATAATGAGATGCCACGGTATCCACTGAAGTAAGGCCAAACTTAGCAATAATGTTCGCGAATTCACATTTGGAACAACCACCATTAACACAGCAGCTACGATTCCCAGAGATTGCACCCAACAAGTCCTCATTGAAATCCCCCAGCAGTAGAATATCCTCATAAGACACCGTTAATTCGTCTAGCACAGCTTCCAGAACGTCCAATTCCTTTACCCTCGGAGCTTTATAATACGCACTTATATCTTGGAGTCAGGGAAAATTAGCTCAACGAAGAGATGCTCGGATGAGACTTTTTCAGAAGACTTTAAAACTTTATAATTCAAACCCTTTCGAATGTACAGCACTACCCCACCACACCAATCGTTTCTAACAAGTTCAAAACCGGGTAACTCTATAAGCTTATTGGAATGGTAACTCTTTAACCAGGTTTCGGATGCTGCAACAATATCTAAGTGCGTATTTTCGAAATATGAACGGAATTCCTCTATCTTAGGCGGAATACTACCCGCATTCACATGACAGTAATGCGAAAGGCTCGCAGACGGCTTCAATGTAGACTTTAGGATCACATTGGGTATACATACCGATCCATTGCGAACAGAGTGTTGAACGATTATACTAGGAGACATCAAAGGTTGTGGATTTCATGTGCGTGCAGTTTGTGTACGTTCCAGAAAAAACAAAAAGTGCCACCATCTCACCTAAAATAGATTCGTTTATTACAATTATGCCAGTGAACATTTCACAGAGACCCATAAAACCCTTAGAATTAACGCCCGAGCAAAAGACAAAACTAAACATTACAAACAATAAATTCATCAATTCACGGAGTAGTTCCATTTAGCACTGCTATGATTAATCTGGCCCCCTAATTTAGTTCGTTTCAGCTTCCGTATGATCCATTCCGATTTGTTGATCGTTCAGCCCTGGACTTGGGGTGGAGACTACTACATTTGGATTCAGGTTCGACGACAGCGATGATGATGAATTTTGCAGCACACAGGTATTGGATCGACGCCGATTCGACGTAAATTCCACAGCGCTTTCAAACAAAGGTGGTAGAATTTGCTGCAATTCACTGATGTGCAGGATACGCATAGGTTTAGAATTTTGATCACACTGTACATGTACGAGACCATTCCGGGTGTGGAACTTTACAATCAATTTCGCCTTTTTCGCCTCTGATGCCAATTTGAAAATTTCACGGTTAGATTTTGTAAGGCTTTCATTGAAAAATACCCGGGAAGCACTTTTAAATCCGATGTCCTTCAGGCTTAGATCTCGCTTCTTAAAGTAACAAGAGAATAGTTCACGAACTGCCCAGCTTTCATACAATTTGGCAACTATGGGTACAGCCTGATTCCTTTTCAAATTCGCACTGTTGGATTTCAGCCGAAACGCAGCGGCAAAATCACGTTTTTGAAGATTACAGTTTAGAGCATGGCATATATCGCCCAACAAATCAAACGGATTGTCATTTTTTGTGACCGGTATGCCTGATATAATTATTTCATTCGATATTGCTATACGTTCCAGCTTATCTATCCTGTAGTCATGTAATCCATATACCTCATCAACATGACTGAAAACTTTAGACGACAAGGCAGCAGTCGCTTCCTCACAATTGCGCTTGCAGGTCTCACTCACTACCACCAGCCGTTGGTCAATATCAACCGAAAAAGATTCGAACCTTATATCCATAGCATCCTTAACCTCTCTAATCTTATGAGCCAACGATGATTCCATGTTGTCGATTTTGACATCCAATCGTTTATCCACCTCAGACATGGCATTGCTCAATGAATCCATTTTTGTTGAAAGCATGAGCAAAATACTTTTAATTTCAGATCCATCCAGTACAGAGTCAAGATTATCGCCAATATCAGTCACCTCGCCACGAGCACGCTTAGGTTGCTTTGCCATTGTTCGAAAGTAAAATCAGAGATGCTGGATTTATTTTGTATTCCAAAAATAATGCAGCTGGGATAAAGTAGTAACCTCGAAATACAGTGATGACCGGAATTAACACAAAATCCGGACACTGATAAAATCCACCAGAAAAAAGTTGCTGCGTTAGGCGATGATGAAAAGATGTTCATGTACCTTAACCTCAAAGTTGAAGTGACGATGTAAAAGTTGAAAAAAAAGGGTTACGGTGACTATTTCTGCTTCGACTCCAACAACTGGCACTTCAATGACATCCAAGAAGAGATTATAACATGAATCGACCAAAAAGAGAGAGGCCCGAAAGTAACCAAAAGTAAATTTATGTGCAGCACGGAACAAAACACGTCTACTCGCCTTCCATTGACACTTGACACACACAATGAATCAATCAATTTCCTTGACATGACACTTCAAAGAACAAACATCGGAAGCATTGAAACAACATGGTACCAGAAAGATATAGCATCTGGCAGATACTTAAATTTCAGTGCACACAATCCAATGACGCACAAAAGAAACATGGCCGCAACTTTGACCGATCGCGCAATCGCACTGACAAATCCAAGAGACCACCCAAAAATTTCAAAAAAGTGAAGGAACTACTCGCAGGAAACGGCTATCCGGAAAATTTTGTGTCAAATATAATAAAAAATCGAGTGGATAAATTCTACAACAGCGGAAAGGAGAATGGCGACCGAAAACAAAATCGTTTCATATCAGCACCATACATACCTGGTCTCTCAGAAAAACTAAAGAAATCTTTGAACGAACACAATTTGACCCTGAGCTGCGAAACAACGAATCGTATAGGCAACATTTACACACGAACAAAATACACAATCTCCAAGAAACAAAAATCCAAAGTCGTCTACCAGGTAAATTGTCAAATATGTTCAGCCGTATATATTGGAATCACAAAACAGAAATTGAAAGACAGGATGTCAAAACATCGCAGTGGCGTACATCTAAAAAAGGACACCGACACCACTGGATTTGCAGTACACGCAGTCAAAGAATCACACTCTTTCGATTTCGACAATGTGGTAATACTTGAACATTATTATTATGGTCAACACATTTTGTTCATACAATTCAGTTTTTTATATATATAAAGTCAGTATTTTCCTTATTCACTTTAAACTTCAATATCTAACTTTTCCAACCATTCTATGCCTTCTGCGGTGGCATCGTGCAGTGCTTCCAAACCATGTTCAAAACGTCGCGATGGGCAGTAGTTGAGAATGTGAGTCAGTGATTGGTTCATTCAAATATCGCAGTCGCATAGTGGTGAGTCGCAAAAATTCCATCGGTAAATTTGCTCGTTGCAGCATCCATGGCCGGATCGAAAACGATTAAGCATTCTCCACCCTCTTCTAGGTAAATCGAATCCTGCAAGTTTCTGATCTGGGCAGTTAATGAGATGCTTGTTTGTGAAATATGGACTCTGGTCCCAGAATAGCTTCCAAGCATTTCCAATTTCGAGGCTCTCATTCTGTATTTCAGGGTCTGTCCAGATAGGAGAGCGGGAAGATAGTCGTTGAGGTGGCGGATGTGAAAGGTCATTTTCTATTGGAATTTCGTAGCTAGTTTGCGTCTCAGCTCCGGTGGTGCTATGTTTGACAAAACGTGCAGCCATGGTGCCGGTGTGGAACTGACAGCACCAGTAACTGTACGCATGACGGAATTGAGTTGAGCGTCCAGCTTACCAACATGAGCACTTCTGTACCAGGATGATGCACAGTATTCAGAACAAGAATAAGCGAGCGATAGTGCAGCGGTTCGCAATACGTTGCCATTCGCACCCCAATTTGTTCCTGGTATCTTTTGTATCAGATTGCCGCACGTCTTCACTTTCTGTGTGAGTTTCTCCGTCAACGCATTGTATGTTAACGATCTGTCGATAGGGACGCCCAAGTAGCACGGTGTCTGATTGTGGTTGAGACGAACACCATCAACAAAAACGTCGAGTTGTCGTGCAGCTTGTATATTGTTGAGATGGAACATGGTGACCTCAGTTTTCTGATCTTTTAGTTTGGACATAATACCGCTTCATCTTGTGGATATCTTGTTTTAGAATGCGTTCAGCCACTTCAAACCGTTTCACTTGTGTGGTTAGTCCCAGATCGTCGGCATATCCGAACTTTCTCGATTTGGTGGCTGGCATGTCGCTTGTATAAAGATTGAAAAACGAAGGAGCACAAACACTGCCTTGAGCGAATCCATTGTTTAGTCTCCGCGGTCGGCTGCTTTTGTCGTTTACGAACACCCGGAAAATTCCGTTAGTGAGCATCGCATTCACTAACCGGCCAATCTTTCTGCTCGGAATCACTTTGTAAAACTTCCACAGAAAACCAGTTCGCCAGACAGTGTCATATGCTGACGACAAATCCACCAGAGCTAGTGCTGTTTTGAGTCCCAGCTGAAACCCTGATTCTATGTGACTAGTCATTGCAAGGACTTGTTCTGAGCAACTGCGGTTCGCTCTGAAGCCAGCAAATTCCGGAGGAAGTGCTAATTCTATTTTCGATTGAATTCTCCCGTGTATAATTTTCTCCAGCAATTTGTAAACGACGCTCAAAAGCGCTATCGGCCGATAATTGTTCGGGTCATCCGGTGGTTTACCTGGTTTCAGAATTCCAATGATAATGCTTTTCATCATGAGAGCCGGTAGTCTTAAAAATTTAAAGATTTTATTTAGAAATTGCAAAATTCAATACCTAGCTCGACTCCCCAGATGATGCAGAAATTCTGGATAAAAACCATACAGACCAGCCGCTTTTCCTAGTTTCGTTGTGGATATTGCATTCTGGAGCTCGTCGATATCGAGTGGATGGTCGAATTCCTTTGAGACCGGAAGCGATTTTATCAAATTTTTTAGCTTCGTTTTCATTATCCGATTTTGCTGTCTATTGACTGGAACCGCATTCGAGTTGTTTACAATCGCCGATGCAATTTTATCCGGGTCGATGGATGATTTTACTTTAATTGGTTTCGACGATTCACCAAGGTGCCGGAGTACAGCCCATGCTTTGCGACTGGAATGTGTAAAGTCCATTTGCTCAGTTGTTTCTTGCCATTTCGTTCTTCTGGCAGAATCCAGCAACTCTAACAGCTCTAGCAACTCAAATTGACGGTAAAGATCTTGAACAAATGCCCAACTACTGGCAATGGATCATTGCCGAAAAAATGTTCATACACAAAAGAGCAAACACAGTAAACACACAATTTGATAAAGTTGGTCTACATGCATCTTACGTGAATTTGATGACATTACACGGCTCAAGCAAGCAACGATCCCGGAATATGAATTATGACAACACTTCACACGACAATTCAAAGACATGACCCAAATAAACACATATTTCTTTGTAGTCAAACAGCTGACAAACCGCCTTAACATCGACCAACGTATAATGTCAAATATGTGATAACAGTTCTCTAAGAATGTTTTTAGTTAGCGTCCTATTTATTTTAATTTATTTACAAATTTTTAATTAGCCCAACCAATTAGTTTTTTAGCTTGTTAATTTTTTCAAATTTAGGCGAGAATAGCTTGAACAAATGTGATATTTTTCAATCCTAATTTTTTTACATATAAAAGAGGGAAACCAGCGTACATTACACAAACAAATAATAATCTCCCCGTATTTTTTTAACTCAGAGCCTGATGATGGTCCAAACCACAGGACCGAAATATAGCATAAAAACAATTTAATTAATTTTTTCATTTCATAAAACCGAAAAACAAGAACCACCAAGAAGAAGAACCAAGAACCAGAAATTATCAAAATGGATCACCACGCCGAAGTCCAAAATATAAAAAACCCAAAGAAAGGCGGGGTCGAGGCGGCCAAGGAGTCTGAGGGGCAGAACTCCTTGGGGGGGGTTTGGGGCAGAGCCCCATATGGGAAGATACAGCTGAAGTTGCAGGGCGACATAGTCTACCAATTTTAGTTTGTAAGTTGTGATATTTCCAAAAGGGTTATTATAACTACGGATTGTTAAGTCGTGGTTTTTAAGTCCGGTAATTTTCTCCGTGTATTGCCACAGTTTTTGGGGGATATTTTGTCCGGGATATTATGTTTGAGATATTTTGTGAAATGAATGAAATATTTTTACCGATGTTTTATTAAATCTACCAAATCTAAAAGCAATTCACCGTTAAGGGTCTAGTTTTTTCAGTGCTGCCAGCACATTTAATATGCCCCAAGTACAAGAAATACGACGCCCCTGGAATATTTTATTATATGAAGCCATCCACATATACAAAAACTCTCATCTAAATTTATTGAATGCTGACAACGGGAATGTAGATTCCCCTCTTTTAAATTTGTTCATCAAAAAGAGAACGTATGACGAGAACATCATTAATTTAGACGACACTGGAATTTCTCTCGATAATGACGAAGAGTTCTTCGATTGTGAGTGAAATAAACTTCTATAGCGCCAAAATGTTGGAAATGAGATGGACATAGAAATATATATAAGCGGCACTTGTCTTACACGTAGGGTAAACTCTCCATACGACGAAAGTTATCGCCCAAGCAATTTGTCAAATTATTATCAGCTGTGATTTGTTTACTTTATTTTGTTATTAGGTCTAATAGTTTGTTTTGTAAAATTATTGCATAATTGTTAAATGGTTTTAGTCTTGACCAAACCTTGATAATGAGAGCATAGCTCTCGAAACCGGTCGGTAGAATTTATAAATAAATGGTACAATTTAAAACAGGATAGTTGAGTCTCGTTTTATTTATTTGAGTATTGTCAATTGTGCCGAGTTCTGTAAAATTCAATTTTAAGAATAATTTATAAATGAATTCTAACCTAACATTTGCAAAATATTAATTTAAATTTTATCCGCAAGATGTCAACTCTTTAGCGACGAGGTGCCGAATAGGTAACCATGAACAATTACGTTATTCAAATTATCGCGGTATACCAAACAACTTCCAAACCCTGAGTGAACTCGCGAAAAGTTGTGACATTTACGAAATTCTATTCTTACAGAAAGTTTCGAATATTTTCCTAACAAATAAACATTTAGTAAACTTCAGACGTTGAGTGGATCTCGTCAAAATTTTCAATTCAAATGCACCACTGCGAGCATATTCGTCACATCAAGTTGGTATATTCACCACATCATCTTGGCGAGTTTTTTGGCCAGCTTGCCACTCATATTTTTGGCTCGTTTGAATCTTTTTAATTGATTTATTATTCGCAAAATTCCTTTAACTTGGTCGTAGCACAGAATACAATTATTTTGAAAAATAATGTTTTAAGTTAATTGCAGTAAAGTTTCAGTTTTGGATGATTCTAGTTCTGCTGGTGGACTTGGATTGCGGGATGAAACATTTGAAACAGCTGTAACGGTTGTGGCTGTGGTTATTTCATTAAACATATTACATCGAGTGGTTAGGGTAAACTGTGACTCCGAATTTCGACAATCTTTGGCCTTTTTCGGCAAAACACTATTTTCCATTTTTAATTGTGCGTTCACATCTTTCGTGGCTGCGCAAGTACATGCTTTGAGGAAGCTTTTCTTGAAGTTATCGGAAAGATATGCGTACAGAATAGGATTTATCGCTGAATTGATATAACCCAAACAACTGACGAAAAGAAAAACAATTACTTCAAGTTTTGAGCTGCACATCGAATCGTTTGAAGTTATCAGAGACACTTGCGATAACCAATAAGGCAGCCAGCATAAAATGTATACCGTTATAACTGTTAATACAAGCTTAGTAACTTTCCTGTGTGATCGTCTTTTTCCTTTTGTCTTATTGGTTTTCTTAGCCATTGACCGCAGTTTTCGGATAACCAAACAATAGAATGTCATGATGAAGCATAGCGGAATAATGAATCCCAAAACTAGCGAATAAATTATAAATGAGAGTCCTTGTGATCCTGTGCCGGGCCAAACAACATTGCAAGAATATCCGCCATTTGATTTTTCGACAATGTCTGCGTATATCATAATTGGTAACATGATTAATGCGGATGCTCCCCAAGCTAGTAGAGATACAATACGAGAAACCATTGGTGTTCGGTACTTCGGTGATGATATGTGATGGCAAATAGCTACAAAAAATTCAATGTAGATTAATAAATAACTAAAAATTAAAACGAATGTTTTTCAATTTATATGGAGATGTTACTGAGGGGACATCCATATACGTACGTACATGCTTAGAGGGAGAGGGGGTTATTTTGAAAGCGTACATTCATCATCATCATCGTTTTTCTCTATACATTACGTACATTATGGATGGCCCCTAAGAATAAATACAGTTTGCTTAAAAATTAACTGCCACGACCTCTGGGCAGGGTTAAAAAACTTTTGAATTGATTTTGAAAAATCATGATTTCATTGAAAATTTGATGATCAATTTTCAATTTTGATTTCAACTTTTTTTGATTTTTCGATTTTATTTCTGAGAATGATGACAATAATATAATGATTACCATAAATTTATCAAATTGATTTGATTATTACGCTTTTTTCGTTGATTCGATTTCAGTAAAGATTTATTTTGATTTTTAAACTCTACCTGTGGCGCCCATGGCTACATAGGAGACAAAGTTCTTGCTAACATCTTTCACAACAAAAAATGAATTTTTATCTACACTCAGGGAAAAGTGAAAACCGACTCATTTTTGTGTTTTGTGGCTTACTGACTTTATTGATTTCTCCATATAAAAATACATGCAATAATTCACAAATTCAAGTAAACACAAAACCAAACATAACCGAAGACCCGTACGCATCAGAATAGATGTGACAAACAGAATAGATGTGGCAAAGTGACCCGAACGTACCTAAATATACAAATAAGCAAACAATCCAACGTTTCCTGTTCTTTTATAAATAACTGTAAGAATTTCAGAGATACATAGAAATTACCCAAGGTAATGTCAATGGTCCTACCGAAGTACGTCTCAGAAATCTAGAAAAGCTTATATCCAAGGACTAAGTCGTTTTTCCCTAAAGCCCTGAAACACGTGTTATCTAAAATTTTATTATTGCATTGGCGCAGTGTTAACAACTCGATAGCGTAGTGGTTAACACGTCTGCTTGCTACTATGAGATCGAGTTGCCAGTGCGTTGGTTCGAAACTCAGCCGCAGACAGATTTGTTCCGATTGTTAGATTTGTAAACAAAACAAAGCTAATTGAATCGGTTCAAGTCATGTGAAGTTGAGTGTAGCGCTATCGTACGGCTTACCGATGAAAGGCATTGTTGGGAGGTGCCGGTATTCTACTCCTACTAGTTTCGTTCCTAGTACATCTCATGGATGGCACTGGGTTTGTCGCACAGCTTACCACTGGCACAGTAAAAACTTTCCGGTAATGAAAGGATCTCAAATAGTAGAACCACAAAAAGTAGCGAAACTAGTAAAAAATGATCTAGCCCCTAACCCTTCATGGGTTGTTAAGGCAGATTATTATTATTATTATTATATTCGCGCAGTGTTTCCCCTTAAAAATTATTAATCTAGAAATATGAAAGAGAAATTATTAATCACTGACAATGACATTTGTCGTTCTCCTATTCATAATAATTAATTGGATTCGTGGTTTGTTTAAAATATTTTTATTATTTTTTCCGAGCTTTCGGCAACAATCGTTCCCTGATGAACTAAATTAGTAATTCTGTTTGCTATGTTTTTCTATGTATGTGTAATGTTGCTATGTTTTTTGTTGTATGAATGTTGGAGTGTTACTAATTTCTGAAATTTTCGGAAGAATTGGTTTCCAAGCATTGCTCAGGACATATCCTTTGTCTACGTTCATCAGTTTGTCATTATATTCTTGGATGGCCAAACCTTCTTTGATTTTTTGTATGATTTTGTTGTTCTCTTTCATGATTAATTTTGAATTCTGCCAATTGATTGTATGTCCTCTGTTTCTTATTGTGTGTCTTGCTATAGCCGATTTTTCGTATTCACGTCTTCTAACATTGTCTTTATGATCCTCTAACCGTTCAGTAACTCTTTTTGATTCGCCAATGTATGTTTCCTTGCAAGTGTTACATGGTACATTATATACACCGGCTGGTTGTTTGTTTTATTTATCTTTTATTCCATTGAGCATATTTTGAACTTTTATGCCTGGGGTGAAGGTCACGTTCCATTTCAATCTTTTTCTAAGAAAACCACCAACTTTATTTGAAATATTGCCTATGTATGGTAATGGGACCCAGTGATTTTCTTCTTCTGCCCGTTCGGTTTCATTTTGTGTTCTCCTATGTTTGTTTTCTCTTTTTCGCTCATGTAATAAAGCATCATCTTAAATACTTCTCCTTTATCAACAAATTTGAAATTGTATGATTTTAGTCGTATTTTAGCTGATGATGGTGTAATACCGAAATGCATCTGCAAAATAAAATATTTGAAGTGTAAAACCAAACAAAGGAGTTTTAGTAAATACGATGCGAGGAGAAGTATCTAAGATTTAAACGGTTTTACGATTTTAATTCGTTCAATAATTATTCTAAATTCGAATAAAGCATCATATTGCCATTTGAGGGAAAATCTCGGCAAGCCTCGATTGTTCCCCTCAAATGGCAATAAAATACTATTGTCTACAACTTTGTGCTTGGAAGCAACTTTCTACCTCTCATAGTTCTGGAGATCTGGGTCATCCTGCCCAATTATGGAAGTGGCCGTATACCAGGATTAGGCCATATTTCCCCAAAACCCTGAAACATGTGTTCGCTTAAATTTAATTTTCTACAACTTCGTCTTTGGAACCAACTTTCTAACTCTCATAGTTCTGGAGATCTGGGTCATCCTGCTCAATTATGGAAGTGGCCATATACCAGGATTGAAGCATATCTCCCCAAAACCCTGAAACACGTGTTCGCTTAAATTTAATTTTCTACAACTTCGCCTTTGGAACTAATTTTCTAACTCTCACAGTTCTGGACATCCGGGTCATCCTGCCCAATTATGGAAGTGGCCGTATACCAGGATTAGGCCATATTTCCCCAAAACCCTGAAACATGTGTTCGCTTAAATTTAATTTTCTACAACTTCGCCTTTGGAACCAACTTTCTAACTCTCACAGTTCTGGAGATCTGGGTCATCCTGCCCAATTATGGAAGTGGCCATATACAAGGATTGGACCATATCTCCCCAAAACCCTGAAACACGTGTTCGCTTAAATTTAATTTTCTACAACTTCGCCTTTGGAACTAATTTTCTAACTCTCACAGTTCTGGAGATCCGGATCATCCTGCCCAATTATGGAAGTGGCCATATACCAGGATTGGGCCATATTTCCCATAAACCCTGAAACACCTTTTCGCTTAAATTTAATTCTCTATAACCTCGCCTTTGGAACTAAGTTTCTAACTCTCACAGTTCTGGAGATCCGGGTCATCCTGCCCAATTATGGAAGTGGCCATATACCAGGATTGGACCATATTTCCCCAAAACCCTGAAACACGTGTTCGCTTAAATTTAATTCTCTACAACTTTGCATGTGACAGTAAATCTCCATATTGCATAGTTAAGGAAATATAGACGAAAAACTGTTTTCGTATATGGCCAAGAATCTCAATTTCGTCCATTCCATTGGTCCCAGTGAAAAAATTCTGAAAATTCTGAAAAAATTCCGAAAATTCCGAAAGAATTCCGAAAAATCTGAAAAAATTCCGAAAGTTCTGAAAAAATTCCGAAAATTCCGAAAATCCAAGAAATATTTTAAAATTCATAAAAGATCAGTTATTTTTATTAGAATAACAGAAATAAAGTATTAAATGACTTTTAAAAATGTTAGGAGCGCTGTTTTGATCGCTTTGTTCGTCAATTCTCGTCTTTATGACTGATATCTGCGTTATTGAGGAATTAAATTTTGAATTAATTTGAATTATTGAGTTATTAAGTGCATGTTGGTATGTTACCTTCGTATCGTTTTCGTTTTTTGATGCCAGCACTTTTGGTTGAGTTATTGTGACGTGACATAGAAATATCATTATTTTCGCCAAAAACACGAAATTCGAATTCGCTAGTATCACTTAGACCAGCATTTTTAACCGCACGCTTTCCCGTGGCTCTGTGACTTCGCTTTTGATTAATTCACTCCTGGACGATCGGCTCCAAGTCAATTGGCTCCCGGTCACTTGACTCCCGATCACATGGCTCCCGGTCACTTGGCTCCCGATCACTTGGCTCCCGGTCAATTGGCTCCAAGTCAATTGGCTCCCGGTCACTTGACTCCCTGTCACTTGGCTCCCGATCATTTAGCTCCCGATCATTTGGCTCCCGGTCAATTCGCGTCAGGTGAATGGGCTCCAGGTCAAATGACTCCTGGTCGATTGGCTCCTGGTCGATCCCGTCATCATTTTTCATTTCATCATTTACGTCAACGTTTCCACGATTTGAATGCATTTTTAATAATTGATTTTTCATGCCGGACGCAGCTATTTTTGAACTGTACCGGCAGCTTTAGGAGTTTTCAACGTCTTATAGGTGGGGTAAGCCTTCCGAGTGGCCGTAAACTGATGTTTACAGGTGGGAACAGGATATTTCATCAGACACAATACCGTTCCGTCTTCACGTAAATTGAATGAATTTTTCACGACCTTCAAAACCATATTTACTTGTAAAACCTGAAATTCACATACGGTGACTTACACATTTCATATAGTAACAAATGAATTTACGTTGGCTAAGGCAGGTCTGGTGACGACCCACTTTTTCAAATCCTTCATCAGCTCCTGTAGATTCTCATTTGTAACATTAGACTCAGCTAAAGCACAAACGAGTAAGATGCACACATATAATATGCTGCAGTTGTATTTTATGTTCTAGTTACCTGTCGGCCTCAAATGTTCAGAATCTTCGTCATGTCTTTGAACAATATTTCTGTTTAGTGTATGATTTTGTTTTCTTAGTTTGGAACAGAAATCTGCCATTTCCACTATAAGTCGTTTCTGTCCTCCAATCAACTTCAAGTTTCTTTGGTTATTTTTATAGCGACAGAGATATAACCCGACATCCTCATCAACCACCATATCAGCTACAAAGTCCGTTCTGATCACCATTTCCATTTCTTGTAGAGCTTCTTCGTCTATCTTTGCGTTGTTATAATAATTAAATTTGAGAATATTCTTTATTTCTGGAAATATGGTGCAATTCATTGCATTTTCCAGATTGTCGAAGAAAGCATCGTCGACACTTTTCAATAAATTATTTAGAGTCTCTTCTTCCATTTTAGTTCGAAATTTTGAAATTTATTTATATATAAACGAGACGAATCAAGTAAATTATTTTAGATGACTGGCGAGCCTGCGTTTCGTACTTACAGTCAGAAATGCTGACAAACCTTTTAAAACCGTGGCTATCTTATGCTCGGCTGCATTTTCTCTCATTTATAACGGATGTTCTATATTATCTTCAAAAATTTTCAAAAATCATGTCAGTCAGATTCATTATCAATTTTGGACCTGTTGCCATTATCTGAAGCACTATTTGAAAAATTAGAACTTTGCAAACAAAACTGTGCCGAGGGTGGTTGGGAGCGGCAGTTCCTTGAAAACATCAGTACTAATGATCGAAAGACATACTTTTACGGATTTGAATTACGAAAAGAAACATTGAAAACTAGACATCGTCGGGCGTTTTCGTTTAATGACAAAATCAGAAATTTTGTTATCAGTTACTTTATTAAGCATCTAAAAGTGAGAATTGGATTGGACAGCACTTTGTATAAGGCATTAAAGCCATTGGTAAAAATTTCGCCATCGACATTAGAATGCGATCTTCATACTTGTGGCTCATACATAATTTCAGATATGGACATGGATGAGTTTCATTCAGATTATTATGAAGATGCCAATTTATTAACCGACTTTTATGACACGTGTAAAACTTCTATCGAAACTTTGGAGAAGCTAAACACACTTCCACTGAATAAATTCTCTACACTAAAAATTGCTCTGGCAAGAGTAGCAGCTATCAAACCACATTCAGCTGACGTCGAGCGACTTATAAGTTCGTCTATTAAAAACTACTCCAATTAGACACAAATAAACTTTACTTCTTCGTTTCAGGTGACTCTATTAAGTTTAAAGATTGGGACCGTGGTTCAATGTCTCCGTCTACACTGTACAGTTATTTGTACATTTATTTTAACATGCCCCCTACAGACACCTTTGATCCTACTCCGGCCATCAATCCTTGGATGACTCAAAATCTAGCCCGAAGGCAAAAGAACAAAATTGGTTTAAGGGAGTATTCAGCGAAGCGGCTAAAGACAAACCCAAACAGCAAAAACAAAAAGTTGCATTTTGAATGCAATTATTAATAAATCCGCAAATCTAAGCAAATATATTTACTTAAATGTCTTCACAATTCTCCTAAGGAATGATTTATAACGATTAAAGCAACATTCTGCAAAAAATTCCGAAAAATTCCAAAAAAATTCTGAAAAATTCCGAAAAAATTCTGAAAAATTCCGAAAATTCTGAAAATTCCGAAAAAATTCTGAAAATTCTGAAAAAAATTCTACAAAATAAGCCCTGATCCGCCCCTATCCCACCTCGATCTAACCCATGTTACAATAAAATTAGGACCTTTCTACTTCGTACGGGTCCAAACATGTGTCGGTTTTTACTTTTCCGTGAGTGTACCTTAAACATTTATCCGTCTAGACCAGATTCATTTATCTCGATTTATCTGTTCTCGGTAGATAAAATACTTTATGCACCTCTTGCTAAAATTGTTATCTTGAATTGTGGGCATGGCGAATCTTGCCTTCGGCTCGAATCGCCATGCCCACGCGTCAAAATAACATTTTAGCAAGAGTTACATGAATACATATATTAGGTCCTCGCCTGAAATTATTGCCGCCCCATGGCTCAACAACAGAATTTTTCCGCATCTAGGAGGGAGGGGGCTAAGCCGTCCTGGGCGTCTTCAGATCCTTAAATGTTGTTGAACTGTAAATGTTTCGGTAAAATGTAAATCTTGACGTCATGTGCGTTTTGATCCTCAAAAATTTCCGCATGCGGCAATTATTTTATTCTTTTGCAATTCAATGTTTCCATTTCGTTTTTGAAACAAATTTTCGGTTCATCATTGCTAAAAAACCCTTTCGTAGTCCTGGGACCATGGCGGGTTATTGGTCACATATCCTGAGCTGTAAGAATTTTTCGGTTCATTCCTTTTTTACTCATAATGAAGAAATAGATGATTCTAAAAATTAAAATATCGCGTATTCAAATTTTGCGCGAAAATGTCAAGATATGGGAAGAAAACTTAATTGGCTATGCACGTTTAAAAGCAAAACTGTCATCTGTTTCTTCATTTTGAGTAAATGATTCGACTGTAACGGTAATCTAAACTGTACACTTTCACAGACAAACAACTCGATTTTCCTAAATTTTCACTTGCGGTACAACGAATCTTTCAAAAAAATATTGATTTTGCCCCCCGTCCACTCTAGCTAAACTCTGTAACTCGCCTACGCTGTTGTTGTGATGAGGTGAATTTTGTCAAACCTAACATTAGCGTAAAGAGAGTTTTTGAATTAACCCGGTGAATTAGTGTGGAGACAAGATGGTGATTGACGTTGTACACAGATGACGCGCCAAACGTATGAGAATCGAAATTGTCAAAACGTAAGATCTTGTCGTGCAAGCGTGAAGCCTGCCTTTCCGTTTTTGTTCCTCAACAAGTGAAGATCTGCCTTGGAAATTAAAACGAATTATTCCATGTGTCTTGTGACAAATTATTTTTATTTGTGACCTTCGAGTTGGTGATTTTTGTGTTAAGCTCGCAGGTAGCGAGGTAAGATCTTTCTTAACAAGTGAGAGATGATACCAATTTAATGGTACACACATAGCTTCTAGGTTGCCGTATAAAACGCATTTTTCTTATGGACATCCAGAATATTTATAACTAAGTTTGGAATCCTATTTTTATTTGATGGCAACGTGATTTTGCAATGTGTACAACCAACGTCTCATCACCCAACATAAAGTGAGATTAGTAATTAAGGGGATGCGCATATTAGTTGATAAGTTTATTGAAAAATTGAATAAAGTATTTTGTTAAAGTGTAATTAGACGATTGTGTTATTCGAATTGTTACAACTCGTCGCCTTTTTTTAAGTTCTTTATTTATCATTATTAATTATTGTCTGTCTGTAATAATTGTCTGTCTGTAAATTGTCGGTCACAAATTTTCAGCGTGAAACAACATACGTCCGACCTGCTTGAAGAGTTCCGAGGAACTGAAGCAAAGTGTCGTTTTGCATTGCCTTTTATAAGCAGAAAAGCCAAAGAGAAGGCAATGCAATAGTAGATTCTTTCGCATTGCCTTCTATGAGTCAAAAAAAAGGCAATGCAAAAGAAGATTCCCATGTGAATCTATCTACGTCCGATCTACTTGAAGAGTTCCTAGGAACTGAAGCAAAATGTCGTTTTGCATTGAATTTTATAAGCCGAAAGCCAAAGAAAAGGTAATGCAATAGTAGATTCTTTTGCATTGCCTTCTGTGAGTCAAAAAAAGGCAATGCAAAAGAAGATTCCAATGTGAATCTATCTGAGTCCGACCTGCTTGAAGGGTTCCGAGGAACTGAAGCAAAATGTCGTTTTGCATTGCCTTTTATAAGCCGAAAAAGCCAAAGAAAAGGCAATGCAATAGTAGATTCATATGTGAATCTATCTACGTCCGACCTGCTTGACGAGTTCCAAGGAACTAAAGCAAAGTGTCGTTTTGCATTGCTTTCTATGAGTCAAAAAAAAGCAATGCATGGGAATCTTATGTGAATCTATCTACGTCTGACCTGCTTGAAGAGTTCCGAGGAACTAAACTGTTCTGCATTGCCTTTTATAACCCAAAAAAGCAATGCAAGCCTAACTTCGAATGGCAAGAGAAATCAACAAGGGGAACTTAGAGATAGAGAACGAGAGACCTTCCTTTGTTAGAAGGTCGAACCGAAAAATAAAGTGCTCCTATTGTGGGAACACTGTCCCTTACAAGAACAGTATCACCAACCGGCGATACTTTCAAGCGCATTGAACAGAGGTATTCATACATTTGAAACTGAGTATATTCTGTGAAGTATAACGTTTATACAACGCTTTTACAAATTTAGAAAAATTTATAATTCGTTATTTTCACATGAGAAATTTGTTCAAGTAAATTCAGGGAGAATATAAATGTTTATGTGTGTGTGTAAATGTGGAATGGAATAAACGAAAAAACTATTTTACTATATATGCGACGATACGTCTTACATTAAATGCCAATTTTTGAGACGGAAAATGAGAATTTATTGCATTATTCTCAGTATTTATCCGTCTAGAGGGATAAATTCCACGGTCTAGGGCGATAAATAACCAGCTAGACTAGAAATACTAAATTAAAAAAAAAAACCGTCTGTTTGAGAATCGAACACAGAACGCCCCGCATTCCAATCAACGATGCTAACCACTACACCACATGATCTTATTAAATACATGAATTGCGAATAATATTATCGCAGCTAATGTGATTCAATTGAAAACTCTCATAAAATGTGTTTTCTATATGCGTAAATGGAATCTCACATGTTTGTGTGTTTAATTCGAAATTTTGTTTTCGAATGCACATGCGCATTGTTCATTGTAACATAATCTTCGGTTGTGTTTTATATAAATATTTATATAAAATGTGCATTTAGGTTCAAGAAAATTTTTTTTATTTCACTTTCTTCTATCTAGATGCAATAATTTGATAATTTGAATATTTTGTGCATGAAACAAACATAAAAAAGTAAGAAAAAGTAAAAAAAATCAGAATTGAACCCCGACACCTCATCTCTAGCTCGCTCGGCCATCAGTACTTGTGTTTAATGTTCGACGAATCGTCGCTATTAAAGTAAAATAATATACTTATATATTGTGGACACTCGAATAACCGTTCGCGTGTATATTACACACACTTGCTCGCTATCGCTCGCGCGTTGTGTGTAATATACACTTGAACGGTTATTACTAGCTTTCCACAATTTATAAGTAATCTTATATTATGCACGTGGCTTCATTCACTAATATTCTCAATGTATTTAGGAGGGGCATGTTTACTACACACATTCTACACACTACACACATAAAATTTTTATTGTTTATTTATTATAACGTTTGTACGGGGAAATGTAGTACCCGGGAAATGTTAGTACGGGGAAATTGTAGAACGGTGAAATGGTAGTACGAGGAAAACAATAGTGAGGAGGAAATTGTAGGACGGGAGAAACATTTGTACGGGGAAATAGTAGCACGGTGATAACGGTTGTACGGGGAAACGGTAGTACGGAGAAAATTGTAGTACGGGGAAAAGTGTAGTTCGGTGGAAACGGTAGTACGGGTGAGATGGTAGTACGGGTGAGATTGTAATACGGGGAAAACAGTAGTGAGGAGGAAATTGTAGGACGGGAGAAACGGTTTTACGGGGAAATAGTAGCACGGTGACAACGTTTGTACGGGGAAACGGTAGTACGGGGAAAATGTTAGTACGGGGAAATGGTAGAACGGTGAAATGGTAGTATGGATAAAACAGTAGTGACGAGGAAATTGTAGGACGGGAGAAACGGTTGTACGGAGAAAAAGTAGCACGGTGATAACGTTTGTACGAGGAAACGGTAGTACGGAGAAAATTGCACACCCCTGCATACATTTTAATATTAAAGTCGCAAATCTCCGACCTAGCGGACAAGAATGCTTAATGTCCGCGTAGCCCTTAGGAGCGGGGGTATTTACTAGTTCCAGTTGATTTCTGTGTGGAATACTATATACAGTTTAAGTAGTTCGTGAAATTTGTTCAATATTCGTTTAAGGTATGAGGTTTAAGGTTTGAGCAAAGTTTAGAACAAAGTAAAAATAAATATTAATACAACTCAATAAAGTAGTTTCAACTGAAGTCAAGCGTATCGTCAAATAAATGTCTATAAAATTAATTTAGAACATCTAAAATAAATAAAAAATACATAGTAAATAAAAAAGATAGGTTATCAAGTCTTTTGTTTCACTTGTAGTTCACAGATGGGAAAAAATATCACAATTTAGTTTTAGTCAATTAATGAAAGGATATGGAGAAATCGGTGAAAAATGTATACTCTCACGCATAACTTTCAGTCTCAGTTTGATTTTGAAATATTGTAAACTGGGCAGGTGTCGTATTTTTCTCTCTACGCAATTATACTCATAGATTGCGGAAGTAAGAGAGGCATTCGTTGAGTTGAGTGATGTTGAAACAGAGGAGTGCATGTTGAAGTGCATTCGTTCGAAAATTGAAACTGTGCTTCGTTTGGAAGGTAACTAGTTTGTGGATGCAAGTGATCCGCTCAGCTTTAGCCAGTTCAGTCAGTGGTAACAGAGTAGAACTGTACAGGTAACTTGTCGACGTATATCGATCCAATCGAAAAACGGCCTTGATGCAGCAATTTTGAAGTGTCTGCAGTTCATCTAGTTTGTACATTGCACAATTTCCATAAATGGACAACACGTACAAAAGATGGCTATGAACATTAGCAAAGTACAGATTCTTTCGTTTCGCCACAAGAATGTACTTGCTTTTGCGCCACATTAAGGAAATGAACGGTGTAATTTGTTTTTCGACGTTATTCGCGTGTTCGTTGAATGACAGTTTATCGTCGATAACTAGTCCAAAAAGTTTAGCTTCTGTGGTGAAAGACAATATAAATTGTTTCGAGATAGACATAATTCGCTCAGATAAACTTGTTACAGCTAATTTAAAAAAAAAGAGTTGAAGTGAAGATTGCAGATTTTGATATTAAAGGGGCTATACGACTTTTGTGCTCGCAGGACTCATTCGCTCCAATGAATAAGAATGCTGTTGAAATTATGAAGTCCAAACACCCACAACCATTTCGCCATTTGGTTTTCCCACCTCCTCCAAGTGACGAAAAGGTCTTTCAGTGCGAAGAAAATGACGTCAAGAACGCTATAATGTCCTTTGGCAGTGGCTCGACATCAGGAATAGACGGTTTCTTCCCACAATCTTTTGAAGATTTAATATCCGTATCAGCATTAAATGCTGGTTTTGAATCTCTCTCAATCATAACTGATTTTTGTAATTTCATGCTACGAGGCAAATTGAATGTTGATATCTGTCGATATGTATGTATATATATATATATATATATATATATATATATATATATATGGTGGAGAGAGTTAGAGAGTGGTGAAGTAGTGTTTTAGATCGGCTCTGAAAAAATTTAGAAATTTCAAGTGGTTTCTACTACACTAGTGCAACTAAATTCAAAGTGATAATATTCCTTCGCTGAGGCGCTATTTATTGATTCGCATTTTGTTCCGATTCACTGAATATCAAGTGGAATATTAATCAAAAATTTGTACAATATTTTCATCTGGCCGCCATATTGTACATCAACAATTTGTTCTTGCCGGCCACGTCCTCCTATCCCACAATTACTTAGTCACCTACATCGCAATTGGATCGCCGAACTCTTTCACCACCACACAAACACCACACACTTATACAACATTCGTTACTCTTCACATTCACTTGTAAGTACAAACTTCTCATGCTGCTCTAGTCGGGCTTCAAATAAATAAATTAAAGAACAGAAAAACTATAACACCAGTGTCCGGCATTTGTGACGCATTTTTTTAATCAAATGTGAAAATATTTTGAAAGTTTTTTTGCGTTTCGAAGCGTTCAGCGTCACCCAAATTGATATCAGTTGTTTTGGAAGAAGGGACAGCGACTTGCGTCACATTTCCCTTTTAAAAGGGTTTTTGTTGTGATATCAGTAGTTTTGGAAGTAATTCAAAGCGATTAGCCCAAAAATATCAAAAAAAGCTGATGGAAGTGGAAAAATGCTAGACAAATCCACAAAAATCCTTAAGAATCCCTTAAACCTAGGAAGCTCCATTGCATGACCTGACTCATGTCGAGAATAACCGAAAAATACTAAAAAACCTGATGGAAGTTGAAAAGTGCTAGAGAAATAATTCCTTAAACCTAGGAAGCTCCATTGCATGACCTGACTCATGTCGAGAATACCCGAAAAACATCAAAAAACCTGATGGAAGTTGAAAAGTGCTAGAGAAATCCACGAAAATCCTTAATAATCCCTTAAACCTAGGAAGCTCCATTGCATGGCCTGACTCACGTCGAGAGAGAATAACCGAAAAATATCAAAAAACTTGATGAAAGTTGAAAAGTGCTAGAGAAATCCATAAAAATCCTTAAGAATCCCTTGAACCTAGGAAGCTCCATTGCATCACCTGATTCATGCCGAGAATAACTGAAAAATATCAAAAAACCTGATGGAAGTTGAAAAGTGCTAGAGGAATCGACAAAAATCCTTAAGAATCCCTTAAACCCAGGAAGATCCATTGCATGACCTGACTCATGTCGAGAACAACCGAAAAATATCAAACAACCTGATGGAAGTTGAAAAGTGCTGGAGAAATCCACAAAAATCCCATAAACCTATTAAGCCCCATTGGATGACCTCACTCATATCGAGAATAACCGAAAAATATCAAAAACTCTAATGGAAGTTGAATACCTCACTTACCCTACCGTGACACACACCACACACATTATTTTATATGGGATTTGTATGGGAGCTTCCAGGAGCCCTAGCGCCCAAACGAAGCCGGTGACCCCACTTTTTTAAAATCTTACATGGCGCAGAATGCCCATCCGAACGTCCCTGCAAAATTTAAAGAAGATCTGACCGCCAGTTTTCGAGAAATCGCCAGAAAAGTCGCTTTTCATACAAATGGAAATGCCACAACTAACTAACTAACTAACCCACTAACTAACTAACTAACGTAGGACGTTTGCATTAACTTTGGATTCTATGAAGCAGCACATTTTGTATGGAAAATGACGATTTTCTAAAGGTCATATCTTCAGATTCATTGGACCGATTTCAATGAGTGAAAGGTCGATTTCAACCAAAATTTTACGTAGAGTCCGATTAACTAGGTCTCAGGGGGGTACGACGCAAGGGAAAAAAGTCAAAACTTAGCTGTATAATGGTTCCGCAGTCTACGAAAAAAAAATTCTGATTTTTTTGATCTTATGGGGACTTGCGTCACGGGCGCATATGATTTCGCGGAGGAGGGATTTTACGCTGAAATACTTTTTATTAATTTTCAATGATATGGAGCGAAATTACTATGCTATGCTATGCTACCGCATTAGACAATTTTTATCTAAACGAAAAACGCTCAGCATCGAGTTCGTTCCCGTTTTCCAATTTTTACCTACTTTGAAAAATCGAGTTCGCACACATTTCAAGACTGTCCTTTTCGTTGTAGCTGTCGATCTTCTCTATGCAACTTTTTGAGCATCTTCCGAGTGGCCCTAAGGCCACTGAGCAGAGTAGAATGAACTGATCTTTCTGATCATGGACCAAAGTCAAATTGTTTACTTAAGCCCAGTTCTGTAACTCGAAACCATTCTCTGATATTTTTTCACGTAGCCCCACTTCGTGTGATGGCTAATAAAGTCGCCAACGCCACCAGCGGGCATGGAATTGGAAATTTTGAGGCCACTGTTGATTTAGTGGTTTATAAATGTTGACAATTTTCATTTTCATTCCAGTCATGGTTCATTAGAATGGATTCGACATTTTTAGAAAAATATCCGAAATCATAAAAATTTCGAACATATCAAAAATTAGTGGAAGATCTGCGCTTGCGACAATTCGTTTTTATACATGCCAAAATATTTTCATTAAGCAGGAAGATGCGGGGAATCGCAATAAAAATGCATTAACGACAAAAATTTGCTTTTCTTGACTTCATAACTTCAAAAAATTTAATGTTTAATTTAAAAAGTTTTAAGATTTAAATTCGCCATGCACACTCTTCAAATTGTCATGTCGATTAGGAAGCCGATCCACACCGGATAAACGTTTCAAACCATAAATACAAAACTAAATTTCTAACTGAAATATTGCCAAAATTTAAAAAATTTAAAAATTAAGGAACCCCGACGTTTAACGTTGACAAGAAATTTAACAAATTCAATAAAATAACAAAAAATTGTAATAGGGTCACATGAGCTTCTCCTTCTATTTTCATGTCATTTGGAATGAAAATCCTTTGCGACTTGTGTACTTTCAAAGTGCTCGAAAAAGTTCACCAAAGTGCACCATTGAACCCGAACAAATGTAAGCACAAGTCACACACTGATCCTTTTGAAATTCTTGAAAAATTTGTAATGGGACTCCAATGTTCAGTGACGGAGCCTGGGACTCCGGCCAACTTTTTTTCGGGTTCAAAGGTGTACTTTGGTGAACTTTATGGTGCTCTTTCAAGAAATTTAAGTCACAACGTTTTCATATTTGTAATAGCTGCAGAATTCAAGCATACGTTTTTGTAATCTTATTACACAAAATGTAATAAGATTGCAGAAAATGATTACATTGTGACGAAAACTTTGGTGAACTTTTTTATGATCTTTCAAAGTACACCAGTCACGAAACTGTATGTTTCATAATGGCCGAGTAAATCGAAGGTGCGTTTTTGCAATTTTGTAATGTTATAAACGTAATCTTATTACGATTTTTCTATTACACTATGTGTACGCCTGAATTCTAAAGTTGATGCAGAAACTTTCCGTTGTGGTTATATCGAAAAGCATGAAAAAGTTCACCTAAGTTCCAATGAGCCCAAAAAAAGTTAGTCCTAGTCCTTAGGATCACTCACTGAATCTTGTCAAATTCTTGAGATGAGCGGGTCGACCATTTTTCGAAACCCAACCCGGACCGAACCTGACCCGATAAAATTTTTCGAAACCCGAAACCCGAACTGTTTCAAAACCCGACCAGGACCGAACGAGACACTCAAGTTTTTCGAAACTCACAACCCAAATTACTTCGAAACAAAAATTATTTCAAGGCCCGACGTCTGCATTCTTCACGGACCTTAGACTAAAACAGAATTCGTGTAATATAAGATGATAAAATTTAGACGAGTTTTGTAAAATATAAAAAGTCAATAAAGGATCGGGACCCGAATAAAATGATACAACAACACGACCCGGACCGAACCCGACCCGATAAAATTTTTCGAAACCCGAAACTCGAACTGTTTCCAAACCCGGCCCGGACCGAACCCGGCCCGATTAAAATTTTCGAAACCCGAAACCCAATAACCCGAAAAAAACAATTCGGGCTCGGGTTCGGGTAGGGTTCTTCGAAGTTTCGGGTAACCCGCTCATCTCTACAAAGCACACAAATTTCAAAAGAGTGACATTCCAAATCGTTACAGAAATAGAAGGTTGGTCTTCATCAGAAACGGCTTTTGTGACCATTTTAAATTTTTTGGTATATCATTGAATTTATTATTTATTATTATTGTTATTATTATTATTATTATTATTATTATTATTATTATTTATATTGAATTTTTATTATGATTTATTAAGCGAAAAAAAAGGCTACTCACAATGGCGCAGCCAGTAAAAAAACGATCTTTTCAACAACAAATTACAATAAATAAAATTCATCTACTCTGCTTTTCCCTAATGTTGCCAAGATGCATGCTGCATTGCCTCTTTGAATTATTATTGAAATCTGCAATAGGAAATCTTTCGAGCGTGATTCCCCAGAAGCTGTCCTTATCAATGACCCTAATGTGCCTATAAAATTCTTGGTTTCTGGACCCATGCAACCTAGGGTTTCAAAAGCAACAGGAGTAAATAAATAGTTTTCTTTTAAGGAGTAGTTATATTAGGATGCGATGCAATTTTTTCGCACGTACAAAATTACAAATTATGCTCATTTTATATGTTTATTACATGTCCGGTAGATGTCATAAGATGAAAAACTGTTTACTGTTTATGTTTTAATTAAAATATAATAAAAAAAATAACAAAAAATCGCATGCGATAACAATTTTAACATGCGAAAAAAAATTCGCATGGGTCGTGCGATGCGAGTAAGAACTGTCAAACGTTACATGTAAACACATGTATTTGTAGCGCCAGGTAGCGCCAGAAAAAATCGCATCGCATCCTAATATAACTACTCCTTTAAGGGCTTTTTATACATTCTGCGATTGCGAATATTCGCAGATATTTTAGCGCTACAACTGTATGGGTTTTCATATAACGTTTGACATTGTAGCGCAAATAATCGCGCGAATTTTTTATTCGCGCGAATAAAATGCAATTTCTGTTATATTTCTGTAAATATGTTCCAAGTGAATAATATTTTTATTGAAATTGAAAGATCGTGTTATTCGTCAGTGTTAAAATACGATGGGACATCAGTGAAAGGATAGGATGTTGTTTAATTTTTCGGTTTTATGTAACCAAAAAATCGCAATCGCAGATTGTATAAAAAGCCCTTTAAAGATGTATAATGATTATGCTTAAATCTTTCCGCGTTATCGGCTATTGAACGCGCTTTCTTTGAAAATTCAATTATTATTTATTATTATTAATTATTATTTATTATTATAGTTCGGTGTTGGGAGTGTACATAGTCCAGAGCTACTTACTTTACTTTTCCGGCGCTACAGCCACTTGTGGGCCCTGGCCTGATCCAGAACGTCCTTCCACCGGCGCCTATCTCTCGCCGCTCCCTGCCAGCTCCTTATTCCTAAATCACGCAGATCTGATTCGATGCCATCGATCCAACGCATTTTTGGGCGGCCAACACCTCTTTGCCCCTCAGGATTGTTTCGTAATAATGTTGAGGGGGCCCTGCTTCCATCCATGCGCACTAAATGCCCTGCCCACCTCAATCGCTGGACTTTTACCACTGCCAGTATATTCGGTTCGCCAAAGTCACGTTGTAATTCGAAGTTGTATCTTGTTCGCCACCTTTCATTCTCGCGCACCGCCCCAAAGATCGTGCGAAGGACTTTACGCTCGAATGTTAGGAGCATCCGCTCATCACTCTTTTTCACAGTCCAGGATTCACAGCCGTACATCAGCACTGGACGTATAAGAGTTTTGTAGATTTGGCACTTTGTTTTCTTTGATAGCAACTTTGAGCGCAATTGTTTATTTAACCCGAAATAACATCTGCTTGCCGCCATAATACGCCTCTGGATCTCAGGTGTTGTATCACCGTCGGGTCGTATTAGAACACCAAGATATGTGAACTCTTCTACCACCTCTATGTTGAGTTCCCCAATTGTTATCGAGTTACCTTGTTGACCGGCTACCGAATTTGGCGTGGTCTTCATGTACTTGGTTTTGGTCTCGTTGATCAACAATCCCATTCTTTCCGCTTGGGTCTTAAGATTTGTGAAAGTGTCATTTGCTGCTGCGTATGTTCGACTAGCGAGGTCCAAGTCATCTGCAAAGCCCAGGACTTGTATTGTTCCATTTGCCAGTGTTTTGTTCGTCTTAATGCCAGCACGCCTCATCGCCATTTCTAACGACAAATTAAAGAGTAAACAGGACAGTCCATCTCCCTGTTTCAACCCTTCTCCTACAGCAAACTCATTTGACAGGTCATTTTGCACCTTGACCCGACATCTGGTGCCTTCCAATGTCGCTTTCACCAATCTGATCAACTTCGTTTCAAATCCCAGCTCCTTCATCGCTATATACAGTTCCTTTCGTTTGGCCCTGTCGTAAGCCTGTATAAAGTCTATGAAAAGATGGTACGTCTGGATTTGAAACTCTCTGCCCCTTTGCAGAATCAGACGGAGATTAAATATTTGGTCTGTGGTTGATCGATCCGGTCTGAATCCGCTTTGGTACTCCCCAATGACAGTCTCGGCACGCGGTGATAGTCGTTCTCTAAGCACTCCAGCAAAAACTTTATAAGCCGTGTTCAGCAATGTTATCCCACGGTAGTTTTTGCACTCTAGTTTATCGCCCTTCTTGTGTAGAGGTATAATGGCTCCCTCTAACCACTGTTCAGGTAACGTTTCGGTGTTCCATATCCGCTCAACTATCATGTGCATCACTTTCGGCAATTCTTCACCACCCATCTTCAGCAGTTCAGCTGGAATATTATCCGGGCCGGAAGCTTTGTTGTTTTTTAGTGAATTAATTGCCGCCGAGACTTCCTCAAATGTTGGTGCTGGCACGATACGACCGTCGTCGCTAAGTGTGGAGACATCATTATCATTATCAAAGGCTTCATCACTCTCCTCGTTGTAAAGCGTGTTAAAATGTTCTTTAAATCGCTCCAGAACATCCTTTCTTGTGGTCAGCAATGTGCCATCAGCTGCTCTGCACAAGGTCATTTGGGAGCTGTAACCTTTCCTTTGACTGTTAATTCTTTTATAGAACTTACGAGACTCATTTGCGCTACGTAATCTCTCGAGTTCGAGCAGCGTCCTGCACTCTTGCTCTTTCTTTTTACGCCGTTGCACTCGTTTTTCATTTTTACGCAGTTCTCTGTAGTACTCAAAGGCCGTCGCTTTTTGTTCTCTCGTCCTTGCTGTTTCCCACACTAATCGTGCCGCATTTTTGTTTTCAGTCACATTAGCACATTCTGCGTCAAACCAGGTCTTGAAATCTATAGGACTCTGATATCCTACGGTTGTGTTTGCTTCTTGTTTGATTACTTCACTCACTGATTGCCAGTCAGGAGGAGTATCGCCTGGCTGAGCTTGTTGTAGTTGCCGAAGCTTCGTGCTAATGCTTTCAGCAAATGTCGCAGCTATTTGTTGGTCGCGTAGTCTGTCCACTGCGTATCGCCTCACAGTTTCCCGTTGACCATTATGAAACCGGGCCAGGTGTGCTCTCAGTGTTGACACCACAAGATAGTGATCAGAGTCGACATTTGCTCTCCAACATGTCTTGACGTCAATGACGTCAGTGAGGTGCCTACCGCTAATCAGAAGGTGGTCTATCTGACTAGACGGGAGGTTGACATTGGGGTGATTCCAGGTAACCAGGTGCCTACTTTTGTGTTTGTGGAAGGTACTTTTCACTACGAGGTTTCTTTCAGCTGAGAATAATATCATGCGCTGTCCGTTTTCATTTGCGTCGTCGTGTAGGCTGTATCTTCCTATCGTTGGTCTGAAAACTTCCTCCTTGCCTACTTTGGCATTGAAGTCTCCTAAAACGATTTTGATGTCGTGCGCCGGCACTTCATCGTAGGCTTTTGCGAGCGCTTCATAATAAATGTCCTTGTCATCCTCAGACGCTTCGTTATGAGGGGCGTGTACGTTAATCAAGGAGTAGTTCTTAAAGCGGCCTTTTATTCTTAGTACACATAATCGCTCATTGACCTTTCGGAAGTTCAGTACCAGGTGGTTAGATTTACTGGTTACCAGGAAGGCAGTGCCAAGTACATGGTTACGACTGTTGCTGCTATGGTATATTGTGTAGCCATTATAGCGGGAAGTTTGAGCATCTTTATTGTATCCGCTCTCCTGGATGGCAGCAACGTCGATTTTAGCTTTCCTAAGCTCTTTTGTCAGTTTTATAAGTTCTCCTGATCTGTAAGTCTGACATCTTACATTCCAGGATCCAACTCGTATGTCCTTTAAACGTTTCCGAGCCGTCACCGAAAGCCTCGAGCAATCCGAATGAGGCCATGCTCCGTTGGCTTTCTTTTCTTGATCTTTCGTTGCAATTATTTTTCCACACTCGCTCACGGTCATGTGTCCTAGAGCCAGGTCGCAAGCCTCGACTCCGTTCACCGGAGGACCAATTTTGTTTTTGTTTGTTGATGGTAGTCCAACTGACTAGGACTGCGTATGCTGCCGTTGTCTCTTGCTGTTGAGGTCATCCGCCACCATACTAAGACGCCATCCCATCATCATAGCGCCTAGCTGCCTTCGGCCCTCTCTATACGTGGCGTTAAGGTACTACCCGAAGACTGCCCCCCTCATCCTTATGCTAAGTGACCCACACTACTACACCAGGGTTGGTTACCTGATCGTTCATGTGGGTTGCTCACTATAACAGGTGTCACCACGGGTAGGATAGGATGTAGGAGTAGGTGGACAGAGGCTAAGGTACATAAGGAGTACTATATTACGCATAGCACACCATTTGACACCCATAGTCCAGAGTTATTCAGTGAAAATTCGACTGGAGGAGTAATCGAAATCATTGGAGAAAGCTCTGCGTATGTGAACCCCGCGGCTTCGGATTTGGATTTCGTTTGTATTCGCTCTTTGGAACATCAACGACGGCGTATGCTAGCACACCCTATCATCGATATGGTGAGTAACCATTTATGTACGGATAACTGTTTCACAGCTAGGACATCGGACAAGTACACTCTAAATTGCTTTCTATGTGATAAGAAATGCAATTTAAAGTGTTTCGATTTATTATCGCAACATAAGCTATTATCATCATCTAACAACAAGGTATTCATGTGCTACAAATGCATCGAACGCATTTCCAAAATCAGGCAAAACCAACGGAAGTCAACAGAACGAAACTCATTAACGACATTTTCCAAAGAAAACGATAGCACATCAACCAGTACGATTAATGCACCAGCTAACAGAAATGATGATCTTACTGTATCGTCAATTATGTCTTTATTGAACAAGATGAATGAGAATATCTTACGATTGAATTCGAATGACAATGAAATGAGACAGCAGATGGTCAGCACTAATGAGACTTGTCACAATGACATCCGGGTTGAATTATCAGCAATAAATCGTAATCTTGTGAACTTACAGGCGAAAGTAGACGATAAGGAATTGGTTCGATCAAAGAATGAAAACCAGACGACATCATCAGTGATGGAAAAATTGAATGCGATTGATAGCCGGATACAATCTACTCCTACACCTTGATCATTTAATACAACAACTAATCACAATGCCCTCTCGAGCTGTCGCAGAAAATCCTCATTGATGGAAAACCCCCAGAATTGGTCTTTTTCATTCAACCAACCAACATTACTAGCGGAGAACAGTGAATTATATCATCTGCTCCATGGATTTGAACAAAACACTTGGACATCATTCGACTATTTAACTCGTAGGATTAATGAGAACACCGAATCTGTACTGAATATAAAAGCTAGTTGCCAAGAGGTCAACTTGAAGAACATGGATGTGCTACACAATTTCGAGTTTCCCGCATTTTAAATTCGAAAAATGTTCATTAGTAAATCAGCTCTCCGGTAGTGGATTCAATTGCATTAGACACACTACAACAGATCAACGATAAATGTGAATTCATCGAGAACAAGCTATGTATCATCGACTTGAACACCTATTGTCCTCCAGTTCAACGTTTATCGAATACCAATGATGATAATGACCAGTCCACTCAAATTCTGCGTAATCGACATTTAGAAACTATCGATGCAAATACAAATGGTACCGATTCCTCGGTGATAGAATCTCATCCGGTTGTTATTGATTCCACAGATTGTCTTCACGATTCTATTACTAGTGGTCTTTTGGCAATCAACCGCCCTTTGACGAATGCCATAGATCAACCGTCCAACACCAACAATTCAATTAGGAACAGTTTACACTTGCTTGGAGGAAATATTCGACGAACCAATCTCGACAAAGCGTTCCATATCTCGCCGTTCGATATAAGTGTCACGCCCGCAAGGATTACCGACTACGAGCTGCAAATGCTCTCATCGATAGGAAGCGTATAAAGATACGCAGGCTGACGAAACGCGGACAGGACATTTCGGCGCTGAGACACATTAACTTTACAGTGAAATTCACAGTGAAATTGTTGATGTCCCGGAACTAAAACTACTCGAAGCCATTTGCAGAAGGATTCATCTTCGGTCAACTAACTCCAAATTCTACGTAATGGATTATACATTCAATACGGATCCTCTGAAGAAGTTTATTCATCCCATTTGAGAGCAATTAAAGCTGCACATTCGATGATTAATCATGGCGACATCTTTCTTGCCATCGGTGATTTTAACATGTCTTCAGTTAAATGGGGTTAAATGGGTTTGATTTTTTGCCGCTGATTGGAGACTCTACATCGATTCAGGCTAACATTGCGAGAGAAATGACTTTAACTCTTCTGAGCTGCGGTCTATTTCAAATGTCCGATTTACAGAACTCATCACGAAATGTTCTCGACCTCGTCTACACCAACATGTCTGAGCTGTTCCTTGTCAGTCCAGCTGATCTTCCACTGATCCCAGGTTCATCACAGGACGTTGCGCACGTGCAAACTCAATGTTTGATCGAATGTGAACCGGCTGTTTATTCTGCCTCACCATCCAATGAGCAGATCTATTGCTTCATGAAGGCTCCATAGGGCTTATTCCGTGAAGAACTTGCAAAAGTTGATTTCGACGCATTGTTTGATGGAAAGAATTCAGACGAGATGTTGAATGCTTTCTATGACGAGTGCTACCGGATCCTTGATCTCCTTGTACCAAAGGCAACGCTTCGTTTGTCGAATCATCCGATATGGTTTGATGGCAAACTGATTAATCCGAAGAACAGGCGTAACCGTGAGTATAAAAAGTTCCTCAACCGATCTGCCATTGACCCGAAAAATGCAGATAACTCTACATTCATTGCTGTTAAGAATGAATTTGAAAGATACCGTGACGATCTGTATAACACCTTTCTGCGTGATCTCGCATCTACCTATAAGAAACAGCCAAAAAAGTTCTGGAACTACATCAATTCAAAATGCAAGAAAAGCAGCCTACCTGGTAAAATGACACTTGGTGATGAAGTTACAACAAATGACACTGAAAAAGCAACCTTGTAATATTTTGCTTCCGTATACAAGCGATACCCCGATGATGACAAAGAGATGGTTGAACTGATCTCGTTCATTAACAATAGAGACGATATTGGGTTCACAAACATCATGATCACCTACGATATCGTGAAGAAAATCCTTTTGAGTATGGACTTAAGCAAAGGTGTTAGCCCAGATAAGATGGCTTCCCTGTTCCTCCGTGAATGTGCAGATGAATTGTCCCATCCACTAGTGTACTAGTGATGATTTACTCGAAGTCATTAATGGAATGTCACTACCCTGATCGCTGGAAAATGGGTCACTCAACTCCAGTATTAAAGTCTGGCAAGAAGATGTGGTCAAAAAAGTGACCGAAAACATGGTTTTTTTGGGGTCGTCGAAACTTTTTCGCATAAACCTCTGCCAAAGAAACATAGAAATTGCTTTCTAAGGCTTTAAATGAAAGATATGGACCGCCATAAACTAGCAAAAAAAAAATGGTGAAAATTCGTTATGTGGTTTGGGCTGCAGGGTCCATCGAAAGGGCCTAACTCAGGCTGCTCGAACGTTTACGATAGTTGCTGGTTTTTAATGAATATATCGTCAATTATAACGTCCTATAATACGTTCTAGCGAAAATTGAGGGGAGGCTTTGGTAGGCTTTCCAACGGTATATGACATGTCTCTGAATCTTTCTTATTATTCTTATTAGTCGGCCATTTATCTGGAGACTCCTTCAACCAGCTAGGTCCAGTCCACCACAACGGGTGATGTAGTAATTCTGCTGGCATCAAACCGCGTGATGCGCAATCGGCTGGGTTTTCTTCCGAAGGTACATAGCTCTATTGCATATTCGGCTTCGCCTGCACTTCGGACACTCTGTTCGCTACAAATCGGTTCGGTTCACCTCGTAGCCATCCCATCGTTACCATTGAATCTGACCAGAGTTTTATCCTCACGTTCTCCACACCCAGTGCCGTTTTTACCGTTTTCATAAGGTTTGCCAATAATACTGACCCTCATTATTCGAGTTTGGGTAGAGTCGTCTTCGTCTTGCTCGGCGCCACTCTGGTCTTCGACGATATTAGAACCTTCTCAGCCTTTTTTATTTGTGTATACATCATCGCTGCGTACGCCTTTTCGGACGCGTCGCAAAATCCATGTAACTCGATATCATCCCCGTCTTCATAATTTATCCATCGTTCAATTTCCAGTTTCTTCAATGCTGGCAGCTCTCTCATGGTGGCTGGAACTACCTCATCCCATCCGATCTTCATGTTATAGACGTCTTGCATGATCATCTTTGGTTTTAGCACTACCGGTGCTAGCCATCCCATTGGATCGAATATCTTTGACGCTTGCGACAATAGTTGTCTTTTGGTCATTTCGTTTCTGCACTCTGGTTGAACGATTTTAAATGTGAATTTATCCGTTCTCGGGTTCCATTGTTACCCTAATGCCTTTGTCGTTTCCTCATCGTCGAGCGATTGCAGCGATTTTTCTGTTAATTCTTCTGGTAATGTTGCCAATAATTTTGCTGAATTGGATGTATATTTCCGTAGACTCATTCCTCCAGCCTTCAGTGCCCCAGTCGCTGCCTGACACCAAGTCGTCGACGTAGAAATCTTCTTTTATGATTTCTTCTGCCAATGGATACTTTTCTTTCTCTACCTCAGCAATCTGTCCTAACGTCCTTGTTGCCATAAACGGTGCTGTGGCAGTGCCAAATGTAACCGTCGTCAATTGATACTCGTTAATTCTCTGTCCCGGTCCATCCCTCCATGGGATCGTGTGATACTGCTGGTCATTCTTGTCCAATCGTATCATGCGGTACATTTTTTCCACGTCGGCCTTGAAAACAATTTTGTGCTTCCTCCATTTTGTCAGAATATCCAATAAATCTTTTTGCTGCTTCGCTCCAGTTAAGTGACAGCCTTGTGGACGTTTTTGCAGATGCGTCGAACACTACTCTTAGCTTAGTGGTTAGACTGTCTGTTTTGATAACCCCGTGATGAGGTATGTAGTACTTCTTCTCTTGGTCTGCTAAGTTGTCCACTGGAAATATATGACACAACGTTCTGTATTCATTCATTACTTTGTGATACTCTGCCTTTAGCGGTGGCGTGACATTTCTCCGCCGCAAATAACGCCCGAGGCGTTATTAACGCCCGGGGTGTTATTAACGCCCGGGGTGTTATTAACGCCCGCACTCCGGGCGCTACTAACGCCCGGAGTGTTATTAACGCCCGCACTACGGGCGCTAATAACGCCCGGGGTGTTATAAACGCCCGCACTCCGGGCACTAATAACGCCCGGGGTGTTATTAACGCCCGCACTACGGGCGCTAATAACGCCCGGGGTGTTATTAACGCCCGCACTACGGGCGCTAATAACGCCCGGGGTGTTAATAACGCCCGCACTACGGGCGCTAATAACGCCCGCACGCCGGGCGTTAATAACGCCCAACTGAATAATTGGATAAACGCTACAAAATGGCACTTTATTAACGCCCCGGGCGTTATTTGCGGCGGAGAAATGTCCTGCCCACCGCCTTTAGCTTTGCATCTCGTTCGAGTCGCCGCCGCCGTTCCAGCTGTATTAGTCGGGACATTGCTTGCCCTTTTGACTCTCCCAGACGGTCTGGACCAAATTTTCCGCTTCGGAATGGAATTTTAACTGTGAAGATCCCTTCCTCATTTCTCGAGTGAGTGCGGACGTAGATGTCTTCGCATTCTTGTTCATCAGTTGTTAACTTCCTTTTTGGGTTTAATTCTTCTAATTCCCAAAATCGACTCAAATTTTCGTCTGCAGTTGCGGCTACCAGTCCCTTTATTTCTTTTCTTGTAACCTTCGGGTTGACGTTCCCAATTATTATCCAGCCAAATTTCGTCTCTTGTGCCATGGGTGTCCCTGGTGCGCCCTCCACTAATCCAGCCATCAATATTTCTTCGATGATGTCTGCTCCCAATAGAAGATCTATTTGTCCCACCTTGTTGAATGTGGGATCCGCCAGTTTTAATTTCGTTATGTGATTCTAACCTTCAGTATTGATGTCACTGTCCGGCAACATCTTTGTAATTAACTTCAGTACATAACAAGTCAGCACTACTTGTTCGTTGCTCTTGAACTTTGGTCTAATCGTGAGGTTTACCATTTCTAACTTTCCTCCGGTGCTTCCCGTTAAACCACATAACACGTCCTGCGTTGGCATTCTTATTGCGTGTAATGCCGCCGCGACTCTGTTTGTGACCATTGACCCTTGAGATCCAGAGTCGATTAACGCCCGTAGTGTCATCTTCTTCCCATATGGATCAGTTGACGTCACGAGCATGGTTGCCAATAACACTTGTTTGGTGTTCACCATTACTGGCTGCTTACTATTGTCAATTTTTGCTACTGTTGACGTCACATTTCGGTTTTCTTCATGCAGCCACGTACTGTGTCGTCTATTCCATTTCTTGCATGGAGTTTTCTTATTGCATTTGTCAGCTCCATCGTGTTTCCTCAAACACGCGAAACAAAGCTTGTGTACTTTCGCCATTTCCCATTTTTCTGACGTGGGCATTGCTTTAAATTTATCGCAAGAGAATAACACATGTTTGTCCTTGCACGCCGGACATGGACCCTTTTCATTTTTAAGTACTGCTTGGTACGCCTTAATGGTTTGTCCTTTTGGTTTTTCCATTTTTAGGTCTGATGCATTTTTCTTGCAACTGTTCTCGATTCCTTCGAGACATCTGAATTCTTCTTCCATGAATTCTTTGAGCCTTGTCCATGTAGGAAGTTCGGATGACTGTCCCATACTTTTTTCCCAGTCCTTTCGAACTTCGTCGCTAAATTTTTGAGCGACCGTAAAAACGATCCAATCGTCCCACGTCTCCACTGGTCTCTCTAAATTTTTTAACGCGAGCAATATTTGATCTGTCATGTGCAGTAGTGCAAACAAACAAACGATTGTTGTCATATCTTGTCATTAATCTATTCCAAGCGCACTTGAAATTTGCTTCGAACACCGCCAAGTCCTTGATCAATATCTCTGCTTCTGAGTCTTGTGTCAAATTTGTTTTCAATATTTGCATCCTTTGCGCATCTGACAACGTCTTGTTGTTGATGACCATTGAGATGAATAGGTCCCGGAACGTCACCCACCTAAAATAATCGCCGGCAAATTTTGGTATTGTTACTCGTTGTAGTTTTACTGCATCATTACTCCAGTTACCATTGCCATTTGATGAGTTCGATGTCCCTAATATTTCCTGCAACCTTATGAGATGAGGGTGCCTTCTACCTCTGATTCGAGCTCCTCGAATTCCATTAGATAGGCTGGGAGTTGCGGGAAACGCGAACAATTGATGGACATCAGTCGATTCGAATAGTAAGCACTGACATCTGTAAAATTGTTTGACACATTCGTTTATTACAGAAATATGAAGTAGCTACGAAGCATTTGTCATCTTGAAAGCGTTTTCAAGTAAAATACCGAGGTTTGAACTTGTTTCTTTTTAACTTCTTAAGTTTCTTCCTTATAATTTTTACAGTAAAAAAACTCACCGCAATATTAAGTAATTTTATTTTCTGGTGCCTTGCCTGGAGCTGACATGCGTGCGATGCGAAGTGACTCTTAAAAATTGTTATGTTTTTCAAAAAAAAAAAAATGTTCATAAGTTACATAGAACAGTCAGAATAAAGAAAATCATAGATCTGCATCGTTTTAAGGGAAGAATACAATTTTCATATTTATGACACAAAAATGTCAGTTTTCGAGCCGTGGATGCTTTCAGTTGCTGAGATGTGACCTAATTTTTGGTTTGTATTAGTTTTTGTATGTGTAAAAACATTTCAAACACAAAAAATCGCTTTTGCTGACGAACTGCAGAAAAACCGAACGAATCATTTTGAACATTGACGGGGAAGAAATCACATCCACTCGCCAATTGAAATACCTTGGAGTTGTGCTGGACGACCGCAGAAATTTTAATAGCCATGTGGACTACACGTGCGAAAAGGCAATGAAAGCCACCGCAGCA
>CM055403.1:99540806-99561858 GCA_029228625.1 Pseudolycoriella hygida
GATGCAGGCGCTAGATACGAAGAGGAATCGGAGAAGGCTTAATAGAGCCCAGAGGCTGGCAAGCATAAGAGTAGCAAGCGCATATCGAACAATATCCTTAGAAGCGGTATGTGTTATAGCCGGGACGATGCCCATATGCATAACGCTGACAGAACACAGTGAATGTCATAGAAAGAAGAGAATGGAGGGTCAAACTACCAAAACAGTTAGGACGAAATTAAGAGCCGAATCACTGAGACAGTGGCAGCAAGAGTGGGACTCCTCGGACAAGGGAAGGTGGACCCATAGACTCATACCAAAAATAACGACGTGGGTACAGAGAAAACATGGAGAAAATGAAAATAAACTGTGTCAATCGTATGTCAATAAAATTTGGTTCAGTAATTTAAAAAACGTTTTCTTTGTTTTTAGTAAAATATTCGGCCATGAAAAATTGACGAACTACATACCCAAACAATTTGTTAAAATTAGAAGACGACAAACGTATATCTCTTACAATTTAACAGACACAAACGATGCTGTGGGACCAATGGTTGTGGGACTTGAAAAATAACGAAAATTTCTTTAAATGTTCATAAAAATGTTGACGTAAGTTTAAGATATTTAAAAATAAAACTGGTCTTGTACACTTCGATGGTTAATGGCGTAAAAGACTGTGGAAGATACTATTATTCGGCTGAATCCTCCTCAAGCGACAGCATTAATAATATAAAAATTTAACAAATATGGTGCAAATGTGATATGTTTGAAATAAAATGTGAATTAAAATGTTTGGCTGTGGTGGTTAAAAAAGGATTCTGTTTGTTGCAATTTTACTCCATGAAAATGTTCTACGAGACTATGAAATAAGGAGTTCACGCAGTAGACTGGTCCTTTGTCTAGTGCATGAACTTCTTATGTCACCGTCGTGTAGAGCATTTTCATGGAGAAAAATTGCGACAAGTAGAGGTCTGCATATTAAGCTGGGCAGCCTGGTGCCAAAAAATTTTCTATGGCAATGTTGGAGTGGGGAACGAGGACATTACTGTGCACAATGTTCCAACTCGGCATCAGGCTGCCTACTTGGGACGTTTAAGTAGCCATAAAGAACGCAGCCTCGTGCCGAAAATCTGTTAATGTCATCGTAACGGCAGTAACAAATACTATACGTGATATAAATTTCAACACGGCACCAGGCTGCCTACTTAAGATATTCTACTGTGAATGTAGAGGGCAGCAGCAGTCTGGTGCCGAGTTGAAATTTATGTGACGCACAGTAATTGTTACTGCCGTTACAATGAGTTTAACTGATTTTCGGCACCAGACTGCCTTATTAAAGGCTACTCATACTTTTTTAAGTACGCAGCCTGGTGCCGAATCGGGACCTAGTGCACATTAATGTACTCGTTTCGCCATCCAACATTACCATAGGAACTTTTTTGGCACCAAGCTGCCTTCTAAAATCGACCAGTGCAACCCCAACATCTAACAATATAAAAAAGAATGGTTTCTCTTACCAGGTCATATCTGTCTTGGCGCAGCCTATCAATTAATTCCTGCACTGAAAAGAGAAAATACAAAAATAAAAAATTAAGTTCTAAAACAAATTTAAACTAACTAAAAATTTTATGCTCAAAATGTACACTGAACAAATGAGTAGAATTTTTACGAAATTTTTGTTTACATTTTACAAAGCGCTAAATTTTACCACAAACCACAAGTTTTATCACCAGAGATATTCGTTGAAAGGAACACAAATAATAAATGTTTTTCTCCCCTATCATCAATTCTGAAAACCATAACTGATTAGTTAATGCAGGGTTATAAAATAACCTAGTTTTTTTCAGCCGTCTTAAAACTGTTTTGTAACTTTTTAGTTGTGTCACAGTTACAGAACAGCTTCTCAACCTAGGTTAATTTATAACCCGGCTATAACTCGTCCTCAACGGTTATCGCTACGCTGCCCAAGCGTTGTGACAACTAATAAATTATGGTCTTCAGATTTGCTGCTTGGTTAATCTTTAATCAAATCTTTCACTGACAAAATTTTTTAAAATAATTATAAATAAATTGGAACACTGGAACTGATTTTCAAATCTAAACACTCAAATACTTACCAGTACCTAAAAGTTCGAAGATTCTTTGCGCGTTCATTTTAAATATAGTTTCACTTCACTTGCAATTTTAAACTGATGCAGAGGAAAAATCGACAATGGACCAAACCTTATAAAAATTACAGAATTTTAGAAATGGTCAGACCAACTCATATTTTTCATTATTGTTCAAAATAACTATATCGATCATTTTAGATCATTAAATAAAAGGGAATATATCGAAGATTATACAATTGACCCACTTTCGCTCTAAACATTTAACAAACAAATGCAAAATACAAACAAATTAACTGCCCATTGAATTTTTTTTGATATGGGATAAGGCAATAAATTTTTATAAACAGTCAAGTACCTTTTTGTAGCATTCTAAAAATAAGGGTCAAAATTCTTCTATGGGTATTCAATTTTTTTTTTTTATTATTATTATTTATTTATTTCAAATCGTTATAATATTTTTACAGGTAACAGCTTACAATGGTTGTATTTAAGAAAAATATTATAATTAAAATTATAAGTCAAATCCAGCGAATTAATATTCATTTAAGGAATTGACTTTAAAAGTATATTAAAATTTAAAATAATTGTATTTTAATAATGTTTTGTTTTGTTTTTTTTTTTTTAAGGAGGTTTATTTAATTAGTTAATAATTTTGATTTTGATAATTTTTTTATTTGATCCTCTTCTAGAAGCCAAGATTTCAATTTATTTTTGAAAGATTTGATATTTGTATTATTGTTTTTTAAGTCGTTTGGAATGTGGTTATATAAAAATGGTCCTGAAAAAGTTATCTTTGATTTTCCGATATTTGTTTTTGTGGTTTTAATATACAGGACCTATTCATATGAAACTGGACAAGCTACTATGTTTGTCATTTTCACACTCACATTGAATGACTGAGAGAATCATATAAGGCGTCCAGTTTCTTATGAAAGGCCCTGTATATTGAATTTTCTGATCTTGTATTATATGTATGTTTAGTTTTTTCAAAATGAATTGTGTTATGTTTTTCATTATTTAAATTTTGTTTTACATAGTCGCATGTTTGTAGGAAATATAATCCTTTAACTGGTAAAATATTAGTGTCTTTGTATAATAAGTATGTTGGATGTTGAAATGGTAGTTGTAGAATCGCTTTAATAGCTCTGTTTTGAAGAGTTTGCAGAGGTTTTAAATGTGTTAATGCTGCTGATCCCCATATATTACATAGATATTCGATATTACAATGTATCATCGAGTAATATAATAAAAATAATATTTTCCTTGGAAGAAAATAAGATAATTTTTTTTAAGATACCTACTCTACATGAAAGTTTTGTACATAAATTTTTTATATGGGTTTTCCATGTTAAAAATTTGTCTATAATGATTCCTAAGTATTTAAATTCATTGTTTTCATTTTTACATTATTTGTGGATGAGTAAAGAAAAATCATTGGTCAGTTAATTTGTTTGTATTTTACATTTGTTTGTTAAATATTTAGAGTGAAAGTGGGTCAATATTTTGTATAATCCTCGATATTGATTAAATCACAGTTGCATTGATTTTATTTTTTGCATATAACAATAGCGCCTTGATTATATTCACTATTAGATACACTTTAACGGATGTTTATACACTATACACTATATGTTTATACACTATTTGAGGATGAGTAAAAAAATTCAATGGACATATGATTTGTTTTTTTTTTCTTTTTTTTTTCATCGAAAACTATGGAACAATTTATTTGGTTAATACAAGATTTGGTATATACAAGAATTTTTGGCCAAGAAAAGGTAGTCAGGTGAAGCGCAAAGCGCAAAGCCGTCATTCCGACCTGTAAAAACTTGCATCTTTTCAAACTATATATCCTTAAAACTAAACTAAATAGAAGACTCTTCTTCAAAACAAATGTACATATTGACAAAGTTAAACAAATTCAAAATTTAAAACAAATGTTTAAAAAACAAATCAAATGAAAAGAACGAAATATTCACGGACTTAGAAATGACTAGACAACATAACAAATTTCTTCTATTTTTTCATTACAGTCATATCAGGGATGGTTCATAAGATTGAGGCGGCGTTTCCTCGCTGATTGGCAATTCTAATGCTAGTTTTCTTTACAGAAAGTCACTTATAGATAATATATTTCGACCAGGCAGATATCTGTTGGAATTGTTCCTAATATCGCTGCGGCGTTACCCCTCTGGACTGCTACACTTATTCGTTGAGTTACGAAACTCGTTGACCGTTTCTCACCTGTGATATTTTGCATGAATTCTCCAATACGACTGATAAGTTTCAGCGCGTCTTCGCCAAAAGTGCCCAGGGTTTCGACACACACCGGTACCACATGAAAGTTATGTTCTAAATTAACGTAACGCGTTCTTTTGTATGCCTCACGTTTATGGGCGGCGGGCGTGGCCTGCTTTTTTGGAGTTGCCTTTCACGTATGATTTGGCGAGTGTGTCGGCACACGTAAAGTCCCACACCATGGGTTTTCCGTACCTCCACGGGACCAAGGTAAGGCCATCTGGTTTTTTTTCCGTCAGATCGATTGCAGCCGGTTGGTTCAAGTAATTATGGAACTTTGCATGTGATAAGTGCTCGCTTAATCAGTTCGTTGACCATCGCGTGTCTGCTGTGACGTCCGGCGCTTTTTTTACAACATAATCCATGATGCCCCATTTCATCGACAAGGGTTCCACACACGCAAGTGTGTTTGACACACACCGGGAGTCCCAGTCGCAGAAATACAGCGATTCTAAATGACTGATTGTCAATCAGGGTGCCCAGTGACGAAAATGGGAACGTGTTGAGCCAAGCCAAGCCGATTCTCTTCTATTATTTGCCAAAATCCTTGCTTTAGATAATTCGCTTACGCAGCTTGCAAAAATTTGTTTTTGTTGATTTGAGCAAAGTTCGGTATCCCATTTGTGTTGAAATTTTCGATCATTCTCCGGTGGGATGTCTGCTTGAGAAATTCTTGACCATCCTTGCTCAGTAGGGTGGTACAAAAAAGTAAAGTGTCGAAAAGTTTGGGGCACCAGCGTTAAAACGAATCTAAATGGGTCCCTGATAAAAAGTGTCTATGGACGCAACTCAATCCGGAGTGATCTAGGGGTTCCGCGAAATCAGAATAGTCAAAAAATCCCAAAAACAGTGAAAAACGTAGACTTTTGCGAAATTGCATGAAACTAGTATAAGAGTAGGGGTCATGTTCAGGCAAGTTTAATGAAATCCATTCAGAATAGTCCGCAGAGAACGTTTTTTGACTTACTTCGAGTTTCCGCACGCTGTCGGAATCATGGGAGCCCATTGAAGAACAAAGTGTACCCAACTTTTCCTAGCGCCAGACCACGACGACGACATCAGGTAGTGGCAAACTAATTTAAGGGAAATGTTAGGAATGAATAGTACTTTTAATATTAAAAATAACACTTGGGTTCAATTCACAAACTTGAAGTTTCCTGTGTCTTAAAAGTTGACCCGTATTTCACGATAATGTTAGAGCCGCATGAAGTCATTTGTTCCTACGTTTGAAATTTTTCGACTCCCCGAATCTTTTTATTCCCTAAAAGATAATCGAAAATGAAAGGTCAAGTTCGAAGATGAGCAAAATCAGTCTATGGAAACCAGACTTTTGACCAAAAAAGTGGTCAAACTCGGTGTTTTTTGAGGGTATCTGAAACTTTTTCGCATATATCGTGCCTGTCTTAACCTATCTTTTGTACGAAAAACAATATAGTTGAGTCTCACCTTTATTTTTTGTTTTGACAAACAACAAATGAAAAAAAAACATACGAAAAAATACGAATGTAGCGAAAGCCTAGATGTAGCAATTAGAAATTGCATATGCCAATATCGGAAATCCCGCTCGAAGTCCCTTTAATAGAAAAAAGTTCAAAAATAACGTTCAAAAAAAGTTTAAAAAAAAATTTAAAAAAAAATCAAAAAGAATGGAAAACATAACCATAACCAAAGACCCGTACGTATCAAAATAGATGTGGCAAAAAGAATAGATGTGGCAAAGTGACTCGAGCGTATCTAAATATACAAATAAGCAAACAATCCAACGTTTTCTGTTCTCTTATAACTGTAAGAATTTCAAAAATCCATAGAAATTACCCAAGGTAATGTCAAAAGCCCTACCGAAGTACGTCTCACACCATTCAAATCTAGAAAATCTTATATCCAAAAACTAGGCCTTTTTCCCTAAAACCCAGAAACACGTGTTATCTAAAATTGTATTGTCTACAACTTTGTCCTTGGAAGCAGCTTTCTACCTCTCATAGTTCCGGAGGTCTGGGTCGATTGATTGATTGATGTTTATTTGTAACGAGAAATTTACATAGTTATTGATAACAAAAATTTGCTAAAAACTATTCTTAAATTATTGAATCCCACTGTGCCTGGCACTTTGAAGGGACTCAAAAAGTTAGGAATCATTATCAAGAAATGTTATTTTTATTTTATTTTAAAGGTAGAAATAACCTCAAAGTGCTACCGCTCTCTGAAGCGGTGTAATTCATTTTTCATACAATGTGAAAAAATACAAGAAATACGACATTAGTAGAATAATAAAAATTCAAGAAATAACTGAAGTCTTCTTAAAAAAGTTCTAGAAATTATTTGAAATTGCAGATTTAATTAATGCACAAGAAATCACAATGAAAGAATTAAATTGCTTATCCCTTCACGTTATGAAAGCGGCTGGCAATATTTGGATTCACAATGACGCTTTGTATTACCAAATACTCCGTCGTATTAGATGAAGTGAGTAGAAGAGTGTGGTAGACAAACCAAGCGAACCAAACATTTGATGGAGTTTTCGAGAACATCCAGAAAATTGGGTTTTGTAACTCCACCAATGAGAAGAACAATGGTTGTGACGAACATCGGGGACCAATATGTAGTTTATGAGCAATGGCGTCATCCATATTTGACACAAAAACCAACTCGTTCGAACAATTGAAGCAGCCACGTTGCACACAATAAACTTTGTTTAAATATAATTTTCACTTGGCGAAAATATGAATATTTTCAGTTGCATGTATCGATAGAGGTTTTCAAAGCGGAATATAAAATCAATCACTTTAACTTTTATTGAAAAAAACAATGCAGAAAACAATTGAAGCGTGTCTGCTCTCTTTGATGTTGCACACTCGACGGGTCAGACTCAACCAAAAGTTGTACACTTACTGAAATATCATGTATTAACTGGTGGGGCAGGGCCTTAGCTAGGAAGCTTTTACAGGGTGTGCTCGCACCAACAAAAATTTTTTGAGTTTATCATTATTATAGCATATGTTTCTGGTGTCTCGTGAAAAGAAATGTATATCGCGAGCGGAGCGAGCGAAAATTTTTGAGTTTATCATTACTTACTTACTTTACCGGCACTACAACCCATTAAGGGTCTTGGCCTTCTCCAACATGCTTCTCCAACCGGGCCTATCTGCAGCTAACGTCTCCCAGCTGGTTACTCCCACAGTTCTTAAGTTGGCAAAAGCAGCGTCGCTCCACCTGGACTTGGGTAGCCCTGCACTCCTTTTGCCTTCAGGTTTGGACTTCAGAATTTTTTTTGGAATACGATGTTCATTCATTCGTTGTACGTGACCGAGCCAACGTAGTCTATTTATTTTTGTTGTTCTGACTATGTCGGGCTCTCCAAAAAGCTCTATGAGCTCGTGATTATATCGTCTGCGCCATCGGTTCAGTTTTCGGTCAAATACTGGTCCAAATATTGTACGCAGTACCTTTCGCTCGAACGTATGCAGAGATTGTTCATTTTTCTGTGTCAAGCACCACGACTCCGAACCGTACGTAACTACCGGTCTGATCATAATTTTATAAAGTGCGCATTTTGAATTTCGGCTTACTGACTTGTACTTTAGAATTTTCAGCAGGCTGTAATAACTCCGGTTGCCCAAAGTTACTCGCCTTTTTATTTCGTCCGCAATGTCGTTGTTTATGTTCAGCTCTGATCCAAGGTATACGAACTTATTGACCATTTTGAATGTGTGTGTGTCGATCGTTACGTTATCTTCCCGATATCGATTCGTAGGTGGGATGATCATGTATTCCGTTTTTCCGTCATTGACCTTCAACCCAAGGTCGGTACCTTTCCTCTCCAAGGCCATAAACTTATCTTTAACAACATCCATAGTTCGGCCAATAATGTCCAGGTCATCTGCAAAACCAAGCAACTGACTGGACTTGGAGAAAATGGTGCCGCTGGAGTCTATGTCCATGGTTTGAACAGCTGCTTCGAGTGTTAAATTGAAAAGCAGTGTTGCAAGAGGATCTCCTTGACGTAGGCCTTCCTCAATGTCGAAAGTCTCTGACATTTGATTGCGGATCCTTACTCGGCTATTAGCTCCGTTTAGTGTTAGCTTCGTTAGCGAGATCAGTTTGTTGGAAATTCCAAACTCCTCCATGACTCTCCATAGCTTACTTCTTCTAACACTGTCATAGGCTGCCTTGAAGTCAACGAACAAATGGTGTGTTTCAATGTTGTACTCCTTGCACTTCTCCAAGATCTATCTGATATTAAACAGCTGGTCCGATGTTGAACGACCTACACGAAAACCACTTTGGTATTCACCTATGTATTCACCTATGTATGGATGAAGGCGCTGATATAGAATATTTGCAAATATCTTGTAAGCAATATTCAGTAGAGCGATGCCTCGAAAATTACCACGCTTTAATTTGTCTCCTTTTTTGTATATAGGACAAAGTATGCTGGTCTTCCACTCTTCCGGTAACTCCTCGTCATTCCAGATGCGTATGATGAGCTCGTGCACCTCCATACATAGCGCGTTGCCGCCGTTCTTGAAAAGTTCACCGGGTAGGTTGTCAGTCCCCGGGGCTTTGAAATTTTTGAGCTTTAAAATTTCAGCTTCAACTTCTTGCATCGTTGGTTCTTCTATGTATGGGTGCGCAGTCTGAAATGGCAATTCGTCGTTTTCGTCGTCTCGGTTGAGCGGTCTGTTCGGGTTAAGCAGTTCCTTAAAGTACTCAGCCCATCTCGCGATACACCTTTCCTCATCTGCTAAGAACAATCCATGCTTGTCCTTACACAGCAAAGGTTGTTGACTGTAACCGTTTCTGGATTCGTTCACTTTCCGGTAAAAGTTCCGAGTCTCCTTCCGATTGCCAAACTTCTCAATTTCGATCAAAACTTCCTTGTCACGCTGGCGCTTTTTCCGTCGGAAGAGTTTTCTCTCGAAATTTCTTTTAGAACGGTACTCTTCCTGGCCAGCTCGAGTGAATCTACTTAGAGTTTTCAGGCGAGCTGCGTTTTTGTCGTCCATGGCCTTCTGGCATTCATCGTCAAACCAGATATTTCTTTTATTTCCCGTTCTCGTTCCCACTGTCTCTGCTGCGGCGCTCTCTACATTCCGTCTAATTTGATTCCACGCCTCGTCTACGCTTCGTTGTTCGCTGACCATTCCGGCAATAATATTCGTCTCCAGCCTGTCGACATATTGACGTTTAATGTCTTCGTTCTGTAGTTTTTCCACGTCCCACCTTTCCAATGCCGGTTGTCGATTGTGTTGAACCGAGATTCGAGACCTAACTGCCGCTCTCACCAGGTAGTGATCGGAATCTACATTCGGTCCTCTACAGCTTCTGACATTCAACATATTTGAACAGTGACGTGCATCTATCAAAATATGGTCAATCTGGTTTTTGGTTCGTTTATCCGGTGATACCCATGTCGCTTTGTGGATGTCTTTATGTTGGAAATAGGTACTGCTGACAACCATGTTTCTTGATGCTGCAAAATCAACCACCCGCGTTCCATTTTCGTTCGAGTTTTCGTGAAGGCTATGTTTACCGATTGTGGGACGATAAAATACTTCGCGGCCTATTTTAGCATTAAAATCTCCAAGCACAATTTTAATGTCTCGTTTCGGCGCTCCATCATATACATCCACCAGTTTCTCGTAGAATAGCTCCTTCGCCTCGTTGTCGCTTTCCTCCGTAGGCGCATAAACGTTTATAAGAGTGTAATTGAAAAATTTTCCTCTTATCCGTAGAGAGCACAATCGCTCGTCAACAGGACTGAAACCAATCACCGCGTTTCTAGCTCTGCCGAGGACCATGAAGCCTGTTCCATACTCTCTTGGACTGTCGTTACTCTTCCCACTATAGTAGAACTTATAGTTGCTACTGGTCATGGTGTCCTTTCCAGGCCATCTCGTTTCTTTCACAGCTGTTATGTCAATTTTTGCCGCTCTTAGCGCACTTGTGAGAGATCTCAATCCTCCTGGCCGCAACAAAGATCTTACATTCCATGTTCCTAATTGTAAATCGTTGTCCTTTTTCCCCAAATTTTTCGACACTTTAATTTTTCCACACATTTTTGGACCACCCTATAGTACATCGACTGACATTTGTATTTCACAAAAGTACATTTTTTCGATTTTTTCTTATGAAAACATACCGTTGTGATTTGTACACAAGAGCTCACAATGAAATTTTGTTACGAAAATGGAATCTTATCTGATTGTGATTTGAGGTCAATTTTGAAAATTGAAAGTTCATGCCTATAAATTTTTAACTACTGAACCTCCGTAGAGAAATGACTATACTGTAATTAAACGTACTGTACTCTACAATCCATATGCAAAAATATTAAAGTTCACTCTATTGAACTTTGTGATGTTAACGATAAACAAGGGGTTGTTCACCAGGGTTCAAAGAAAAAGTTTATTAAACAATTTATTTCCGATTAGCGTATTTTTGGCGAACATTGGTGAACCTTCAAATACAGTTTGAGGAAATGTCTTAAATTTTTTTTAAATTTCCTTAATCGCTAGGTTCACTGAAGTTGTGTTCACTGAAAATGTGCGAAAAGGTTTCAATTTTGTAATCTTTAATTGTAGTAGAACAGTTGTGTAGAGGTGGCGTTTTTTTCGAATATAAGAAATTTTCCATTGGAAAAAAAGCGCAATTTTGATATTTTCTTCCTTTTTCTGCTGTAATCTTTGTGGGGATGAAACTAAGAACAAAATCAATAGAAGAAAATCTAGTTATGTCCTAATTTTCGTGGGGTTTACGACACTGCATTTTACAAATTATTTATTTTTTATTTATAAATCCTTTATGGAGATAATCCAACCAAATTCTTATTGAAATGAAATGACAAATCATTCATTGAGTTCGGTTACATGAGAATGTGCATATTCAGCGTGTTCTTCGAGGCGTTGTTCCCTTTTATAAGATTGTGACTAAGTTCAGCTTGGCCTAAAAACAGCATTTTGTTTTTACTGCGGGCGAAACTATACTTTTGAAATTCTACGCAATGAACGGAATTCGATGAAAAATCAATATTATTACTTAACCTGTCATAGGTCACGTCAGTAGTCTTTCTGTCACACATCATCACTCTCTTTAACTATAAAAAATCTAATAAAAATCAAAAGAAAAACAATGGATCCTTTCCCTCGTCCGTCACACCTAAAGGCACCGTTTCGACCAGCTTGTTTCAACAATCTCGAAGTTCAACTTTATATTTCCCGTGTTTCCTCTTACATAAAGAGCAGAATGCCCGAACTTAATGATACTGATTTTAATTTTAGGCTATTAGTCAAGAAAGATCAGAAGCTGGATGAACTTACCAGGGGCGCCGACTTTGATTTTACTCGTGGGGGGCGAACAAAATTTTAAGAAAAATCTAGTGTGGGACAATCAAAATGTATCCTAAGTAACATGCATGTTGAATGTTGTAGAGGAATGTTATCTGAGCCTTACGAAGCCTCGTCACCCATTTACATTTGTTGAGACAGTCGGAGCAAGATTAGAAATATAGAGGGATACAGATTCTTCTCTTCGATAGTCTTAGAATGCAGAGATACATTACAAAAGTTATCCGAAAGTCGGGGGACATCTTTAGTCTGGGTTTCCGGGCACTCAGACATCCACGGGAATGAGAAAGCAGACAAACTAGCCAGATTACCTTCATTACACCGCTTCAATGGCCCCGAACCTGCCCTAGCTGTATCCAATACCACACTTCAGCGAATGATAAAGTGCCGGAAGGATAAGCGTTTCAAAGACCACTGGAACTCGGTAAGCTTTGCGAGACAACACAAAAACTATATTCGCATAAACAGCCGGAATTCTAAGTAACTTCATCTCGTTAAACCGGTCAAACCTTAGAAGAATGGCGAGTGTTCTAAACAGACACAATTGTCTTAACAAGCACCTCCGTATGATAAGTATTTCTGATGACCCAGACTGCGACGAGTGTGGTGAGTGAGGATATAGAGAGTAGTGAACACTTCTTATGCCACTGCCCGGCTTATGTTAAAGTGAGAATGCAGCATTTAGACTCCTTAACATTGAACTCATCGATCTGGAGCATAGCTCCTATAGATATTTTGAAATTTATTAAGTGAACAAAAAGAGTCTCAATCATTGTGGGTAAGCACAACAGGCTAATCTGAGCCAATCTGAGAAAATCATATTTTGCAGCCACTTATTCTATTGTATTCTAACATGTGTCGCAAGCGAAATTTTCAGTGTTTTTTCAAGAAATTTGCTATGATTTCACAGGAATAGGTGTGACAATAGGGGTAGTTGAAAGGTAATGTCATTAAATTGCGCCGCAGGCGAAATTTTCAGTGTTTTTTTGAGAAATTCACTGTGGCTTAATAGGAAATTTTTTTTTATAAATCGTCCGTGGGGGACATTGGCCCCAGCTAACCGTGGAAGTCGGCGCGCCTGGAACTTACATTCATCTCATATCGTCTTGGTTGCACAGTCGAACTCTTTGATAAACTCTTGGACCCTTCTTTTTGGCCAGCTCATGTCCAGATTGGAGAATTTCATGAGAAGAAGAAGAGAACCTTCGACTCTTTTTTACCGTTTCAGAAAACCCCATCGCCAAGATCATCAGAGCAGAAATCAGGTACGACCGCAACATCAGCATTAAAACAAGTTCCAGTGGAACAGGAAATGACAGAAACGGTAATGGATGTCACACCAACAATCTAGTAAGCCATGTTTTGTGTCAAAACCGCCATTTTCAGCCGCTTATTTCTGATTTATTCAAACCTAAGAATAAGCCAACTTATTTTGATTCCGCTAATCCCGTTAAGTCTAATCTCCCCGTTTCGAAAAGTGATGTCAGATTGTATTATCAGAATGTTCGGGGATTAAGAACTAAAACTGATGATTTTTCGAATAACTCCTTGACGTGCGACTACGATGTTATAGGACTGTCTGAAACATCGCTCAATTCGTCCTTCTATGACAGTGAATTATTCAATCTTAAGCAGTTTTCAGTTTACAGAACTGATCGATCTGCATTAAACAGCGTTCATCAGAGATATGGAGGTGTTTTGATTGCTGTCCGTTCATCTATTCCCAGCGAATGTGTTCTAGTGCCTGGGACCGACAACGTCGAAATGGTCTTAGTTAAAGTCCAGCTTCAAAATCATTCGCTTTTTATTTGTTGCCTTTACATTCCTTCTGGCTCCTCTGTCAAAGTATACACCGAATATCACGATGCATTAGAAAAGACACTGAAATTTATAGACCTGGATGTTAATGATGAAATGTGTGTTTTAGGAGATTTAAATCTAACCCTTGTTGATTGGATTCCTGACCGTTTTAATGACAATATTGACTGCATTGATGATTTGATCAGTCAAGACGAATCATGTGAAAGCAATGTGATGCTCCCTACTAAAGTTGGTGAAGGAACGAAAGCTGATATCATCTATCTTATGATGAGTGGTAACCTTCATCAAGTTAACAGCGTTCGCAACTATTATGGAAAGATTTTGGACCTCATCTTTTACAGCAATCCGAATAACGTCAAAGTCATTAAATCTGATGTTCCTATGAGTCGAATTGATTTGTATCACTATCCTATCGAAATAGTTATTTCAGCAGACTTAGTTGAAAGAATCGAAAATATTGAAAGTGAGGAATCACAAAGTGAATTTAACTTCAAAAAAGGCGATTATACTGGCCTAAATAACCATTTTCATTCTATTGACTGGAATCTGGAATCAACTGATGTCAAACGTTTCTGACGTTGATGACATAGTCAACGTATTTTACGATGTTCTGTTAGATGGATTAGAGAAATTTGTTCCGCTCAAAAAGAAAATGGTTATTAACGATCCACCCTGGTATAATCAGCGTTTACGCAATCTAAAAAATAGAACAAGCAAAGCTCACAAGCGATTTAAAAATGAAACAAACCCAGACGAAAAACTGAAACCAAAAATGAAATTTTTGTCCATTAGTAAAGAATTTCACTCCTTGCGTGACCAAGCCTTTAACAAATATTTGACACAAATATTTGACTAACACCGAAGAAATGTTAACTTCTGATCCGTCAAAATTTTGGTATTACGTGAAGTCGCAAAAAAAGACTACAGGCTATCCTTCAATTATGTCTAGAGGTAATAAGAAAGATGGTAATCATAACGAAACGTGTGATCTATTTGCTGAGTTCTTCGAAAGCGTTTATGTAGCTGACAATGATACTAATTCTAACTTATCGGCAAAAATGAACCCCATAGAAAAGCGCATTGACATTGGATCAATTTCTTTTGAGATCAAAGACGTTTTGAACCATTTGAGTAGTTTAGACACGAGTAAGGGTGAAGGTCCTGATAAAATCTCTCCGATTTTATTAAAAGCTTGTGCTGAGAGTCTGTCATCTCCGCTACTTCGCATTTTCAACTCATCCCTCGAAACTGGAAAATTTCCAACAAGATGGAAGACTTCTTATATTACCCCAATTTATAAAAGTGGTTCTAGAAGTAATGTCGAAAACTACAGAGGCGTAGCCAACAGTAGGAAAACTATTTGAAGCCATCGTCACCTCTATTTTATCCACAAAGTTCAATCGAATAATTTCTAAGTCACAACATAGCTTTATGAAGCGCAGATCTACAGCGACAAATTTAGCTGAGTTTGTTAGCTATGCTACCAAAGTTATGGAATCTAAACATCAATTAGACGTCATATACACCGATTTCCGGAAAGCATTTAATAAAGTCAAACATTCGATTCTTTTGCACAAGTTGAACCAAATAGGTGTTCATTCGAACTTGCTAGCATGGATTGCATCTTATCTGAATGGACGTTCACAATTCGTCAAGCTAGGGAATTGCTCTTCTAGAACGTTTAACGTGACCTCTGGTGTTCCTCAGGGTAGCCATCTCGGCCCTCTCTTATTCATACTATTCATGGACGACGCTACTAAAGTCTTCTCTACGTCAGTTTACCTAATGTATGCTGACGACTTGAAAATTTTCATGAGAATTAAAAATGTTCTTGACGCAAGTGCTCTTCAACGTGACTTGAACAGGTTTCTGCAGTGGTGCAAAATCAATCAACTTTATTTGAACGTCGATAAGTGCAAAGTAATCTCCTTCACTCGAAAAAGATCCAGATTGAGTTCGGTTACAATATCGATGATGTTGCGTTGACCCGTGTTAAGGTAATAAAAGATTTGGGAGTCCTCTTGGACCAAAAACTGACGTTCAGTAAACACATTGAATATATAATTGCAAAATCTTACTCAATGCTTGGCTTCGTTATGAGAACTTGTAAGCAATTTAAGAATATTAAAACCTTAAAAAGTATATACTCTGCCTATGTCCGTTCTTACTTAGAATATGTTTCAGTTGTTTGGCATCCTTATCAAGACACATTTGTTGACAGGATTGAATCAATTCAGAAAAAATTTTAGATGTACGCACTGAGGCGGACGGTGAAGCGGGATGAAAACCACAAGCTTCCGCCATATATTGAAAGATGCGATTCGATCAAGATCGAAACACTCGCCCGACGCAGACTCAATGCCTGCGCACTTTTTGTATCCGATCTGATGATCTGCACCGAAAATCAGAAGCAAGATCATGCGAAATTCCAGACCCACTTGTGCTGATGATTTTCTCAAAGTTGACAAACACAGGACTAAATATGGTCTTGATGAGTCTATCAATAACATGTGCATTTAATCGCTTTTCATTACTGTGGTTTCAAAACATACAACGTGAAACGTTTAAGGCGACTATTAGGAAATTGAGAATCACATATAAACTGAACGGTAAGATCAAAATTTCATAAACTGAACCTCTGGTTCTCAATCTAATCAACAGCTGATTAGTCAATTGGGTCTCACGACTCTCAAATAAAACTCAAATGTAACTCTAACTCACGTCGACTTGTGCAAAAATAACTAGTGAAGGCGACTAGTTTCCGCTAATCCCTTTTGTTTCAGGTGGACCATTGCTACACGAGACGTTGGTGCCTCATGGATCGACGCGACGGGCTCTTCAGTTTTCAGTTTCAATTTACTACTACTCTGTGATTAATTGGACAAGATGCAAAAGATGGCTGTCGACAGTCCATCTTCGGTTTTGATAACATTTTTCTTTTTACTATTTTTAAATGTGTTCATTGTAAATGTAATAACCAGTAAGCGATAGCCGTTGGCCGAAATAAATTAAATAAATTAAAATGAAATGTAAATTGAAACTAGCTTATTGGGGGTCATCCTCTGGGACGTCAATAAGCGTAGATTGTTCAAACCGTATGTGTTCTACGGTAAAGAGGGAAAGCTTTCATTCGAGGGTTTTGGGTAAATGAGTGCACAAAAATTACAAACACAAACAATTTCAGCAAATTAAAAACCTTTTCATTTAATTATCTAAGGAATTAATAACAAAAATAACAAAAATAATATCTGACCTCGTATACACGTCCACTTAATTTTAACTCACTTTTTCCACTTTTCATTCAATTTTTTCTTTTCTTTTCTCACACTAAACCTTTTGTAAAAAAAAACGAAAACTAAAAAATATTTTTTGACTGACACTAGGAAAATCACACGGTCACTAATGTAACGTGTTTTTTTCCCGACACAAATTCAATTTAAAGTTAAATGTAACATGATCGGCGTCACTAGCTTCGCATGTAGCAGTGTAATGTAGTGTAACCTATCCTTCACTTTAGAACAAGGTTTGAAAATATAGTGAAATGTAAAACCCATCCTTCGCTTTAGTTAGCGAGTGAAAAGTTAATTAAGATGAATTGTGTAGATCTTATCTACATAAGTATGAACATTCTTCACACCCAACACTAACATAAAGGCTCACCCTTCTGAACTTTGTGATCTAAGCAAAAAAAGGGGGGCTCAGCAGGGCTCAAATTAAACATTTGTACTCTTAAATAGCAGCATCATGTTCAAGATATACGACAAGTGGAAAACTTTTTAGTAATTATTTCGATAAAGTTGGTAAAAAATTTTATAGGAAAATTTATTGAGTGGTTCAACGGAGAGTAGTTACTTTTGTGATCTTTTCTCATGGAAAAGATCACAATTGTGAAAAGATTAGTGATAAGATCACAAATTTGTTACCGCATTGTTGTGTGGGTATACTAACCAAAACATATATCAACAAAGGTAACGCGAACTGAATTTTGGATTTATGTTTATTTTTTGTGTAAGAGCTTATTTAGGACTTTGGGTGTAACTTTTAGCTAAGATATTTTATGTAACGATAGTTCAAATTCCCGCATCTTCCGGGAAATTGTAATTTGTTTATAATAGACAGACTTCTGACGAAAATTTTGCAATTTGGTTTTCTTCTACAATAATAGAAATCATATAAATATTAGGGCGGTCCAAAAAACTAAGTTATTAAAAAGTCTGGGGCCCCACCCCTAAGAAGTTTCTAAATGTGTCCCTGATAAAAAGTATATATGTAGCCATCTGAATCCAAAGCCGTCCTGAGGGTTCCCCGAAGCAAAATAGTCAAAAAAGCGTGAAAATAGTGTAAAACGTAGGTTTTAAGAAAAGTGCATGAAACTTGTGAAAAATGAGGAGCGGTTTTAGGGCAACTTTGGTTTATTCCGTTCAAAATAGTCCCGAGAAAATACTTTTTCATTTAGTGGGCGCATCCGAAGTGTTTCGATGTCAAGAGAGTCCGTCAAGTGGCTTTCTTAGCTCACAACTTCTTTGCTCTAGGCCTCGGTGAGTTTCACAGTTTTTGGAAAACGGTCTTCTATGAAATTTTGAGTCTAGATAGGACTTCAAAATAACGCCTAAACAGTTTGTCTTGGAAGCATAAAATTCATTAAGTCTGAACAAAAATTTATTTTTCGAGAACCTCCATGAAATTTCATGAACTTCCATGAGCCTGCCTAAGTGGCCGTCCGTGTGTTTTGTCATTATTTGGCTATTTTAGGAAGGACTAATACTATAAAAGTAGAAAAATGCCAAAGTCACTTTGAATGACAGCTAAATGCTTGCTGGTGATGCCTTACACGTAGCTGACTGTCTCGATGGTACGCATAGGGATAATTATCTTCACTACTTGCCATTGACGGAAGAGTTGTAGTGAAGATAACCCTTATACGACGAAACAGTGTCTTGGCTCGAGTGAAAAGCTCCATATTTCCCAAACGGAATCCCTCATAGGCTCAACACGAGTACTCAAAGAATTTCTCTTAAAAATAAAATCAAAATGAAATATTCAGTTACAGCGAAAATTTATTTATAATTTTAATAGGATGATATGAAGGATTCACTTCAGGTTATGCTCTTTACTGAGTATTTAGAAGTAAAATGGGCAGAATAGTTCTTGCCCAAAAGATGTTTTCAACTTTTGTTCCGTTCGTTTGTTCTCGCGTTCTTATGGACTTAATGACATTTAGCGTGGGGAAGAGAAATAAATTCTCTGTTAAGAATTATACCATTTTATAAACTAAAAATGAAGAACGACTTTCAGCTATTTGTGAAAATTAGGAGGCTTATTAGAATTGACGGCTGCATGCAAATGTTTCATGAAGATTATGTGGGTACCGTGAAGAAAAGCTTTCAATGCGCCTGGATTGCTTCACCTGCATTCGCCTGGTTTCAAAGTTTAACGGCTTCGCCTGCATTCGCCTGGTTCAACGTTGAACGGTTTCGCCTGCGCTCGTTTCGCTCGCGCCTGTTTTTCAATTCAACAGCTGTCGATTTCGTTGGTCTAAAGTTTTAGAGCACAAAATATGTTGGCATCAACCCGCAGTACATGAAACAAGAGTCAGATAAAGCAAAAACATTTCTTGCAAGCCTGACTACAAAATCTGCATACACAAAACTGACGAAAAGTATAAAATGTAAAGTCTGCTCTGCATTTTGTCGCATACGTGTGACATTTTTTCTTAACACGTATGCAGCAAAATGCAGAGCAACATCCTAACATTTTACATGAAAAAATTTGTTTTAAACAAATAAACATAAAAATTTCGTACATAAAAACAAATGTTAGACGACTACAGTACATACTGTAATAAAACAATAAACACTTACACTATCTATATATTACATTAAACACTGTGTTAATGACTGAAACTACTGAAACTTATTTAAAACATAACTAAAGACCCGTACGTATCAGAATAGATGTGGCAAAGTGACTCGGACGTATCTAACTATACAAATAAGCAAACAATCCAACATTTTCTGTTCTTTTATAACTGTAAGAATTTCAAAGATCCATAGAAATTACCCAAGGTAATGTGAAAGGCCCTACCGAAGTACGTCTCAGACTATTCAAATCTAGAAAAGCTTATATCCAAGGACTAAGCCATTTTCCCGTAAAACCCTGAAACACATGTTATCTAAAATTTTATTCTAGCTACAACTATGCCTTTAAAAGCAACTTTCTACCTCTCATAGTTCTGGAGATTCGGGTCATCCTGCCTAATTATGGAAGTACCCATATACCAGGATTGTCCCATATTTCCCCAAAACCCTGAAACACCTGTTCGCTTAAATTTAATTCTCTACAACTTCGCCTTTGGAACCAACTTTCTAACTCTCATAGTTCTGGAGATTCGAGTCATTCTGCCCAATTATGAAAGTCGCAATATACCACGATTGGGCCATATTTCCCCAAAACCCTGAAACACGTGTTCGCTTATATTTAATTATCTACAACTTCGCCTTTGGAACTAACTTTCTAACTCTCATAGTTCTGGAGATACAGGTCATCCTGCCCAATTATGGAAGTGGCCATATACCAGGATTGGGCCATATTTCACTATAACCCTGAAACGCGTGTTCGCTTAAATTTAATTCTTTACAACTTTGCCTTTGACAGGAAATCTTCATATTGCATAGTTAAGGAAATATAGACGAAAAACTGTTTTCGTATATGGCCAAGAATCTCAATTTCGTCCATTCCGTTGGTCCCAGTGCCCAGACCCTGTACTGATTCCCACAAAATTTTTTTCCCAGTTTTGTGACATCAAATGCTTTCATGACACCAAAATGAGGAATTTCCGTGCTATACTTGCTGAGATATTTGCGAAAAAGCTTCACCGACCTTCGAAAAACCATGTTTTTGGCCACTTCCTCGACCATATCTCCGGAACCACTTGATCGATTTTGCTCATCTTCGAACTTGAATCATGGGAGACATGTACCTTTCAGGGAAAAAAAAGTTTAGGCTGATCGGTTCAGCCGTTTGAAAAAAAAAGTGGAGACGGACAGACGGACATTTTTTTATTGCTGATTCGTCATATTTAGACGATAATAGGTGCATCCCCCCAACTCCCACCTCGACCTACCCCATGTTACAATAAAATTGTTTGTAGTAAACGTATAGGACCTTTGTACTTCGTACGGGTCCAACAATGTTGTGTAGCATGCTTATGTTGGCTGCGTGCGCCAATTAAGACTCGTGCGATGCAGACTCATGCATTGACGTTTGCAAATATTTATTTATGTATTTTTTTTTTTTTTTTTAATCTGCCTTAACAACCCATGAAGGGTTAGGGGCTGGATCATTATTTACTAGTTTCGCTACTTTTTGTGGTTCTATTATTTGAGATCCTTTCATTACCGGAAAGTTTTTACTGTGCCAGTGGTAAGCTGTGCGACAAACCCAGTGCCATCCATGAGATGTACTAGGAACGAAACTAGTAGGAGTAGAATACCGGCACCT
>CM055403.1:99562358-99572585 GCA_029228625.1 Pseudolycoriella hygida
TTCCTCATGCAGCGGAAACACAAATTCCCCTCTTTTCCTGCATGAAAGGAAATATCAAAAATGACAAAACCCAAATCAATTGGACTCCTGAAATGTTAAATGCATTTGACAAATGTAAAAAAGAATTAGCAGATGCAACATTACTTGCTCATCCTGATCCTAATTCTAAAATTTCTTTACATGTTGATGCATCTGATTTTGCTATAGGAGGTGTCGTACTTTAATGGAAAGACAATATTTGGCAACCGCTATCATTCTTTTCACAAAAATTATCACAAGCTCAAACAAAATATTCAACATATGATAAAGAATTACTTGCCATTTATGAAGGAATTAAACATTTCCGATCAACACTGGAAGGTACAGATTTCACTATCTTTACCGACCACAAACCATTGACTCATGCTTTCAACAAAAAGCAAGACCAAGCTACTCCTCGTCAAAACAGACAATTAAATTACATTTCACAATTTTTCACTGACATACGTCATGTACCAGGAAAAAAGAATGTAGTTGCAGATACATTATCACGCATTGCAACTATTAATCAAATATATTCACTATCTTTTGAAAGTTCAATTGACTACAAACGACTGTCTGAAGCACAAAATCAAGACAAGAATATTTTCAACAAACTTGGTTCCAGTCTAAAAATAATTAAAACAGACTACAATGGCTCAAAAATCCATTGTGATATTTCAACAGGAAAACTTCGACCAGTTATTCCTCCAAGTTTCAGAAAAATTATTTTTGATAATGTTCACAAATTATCACATCCTGGAATCAAAGCTTCAACAGAACTTATAAAAAAGGTTTTGTTTGGCCAACAATGTCAAAAGACATCAAGAAATTCTGTCAATCTTGTATTGCTTGTCAAAAATCAAAAATCACACGGCACAATTCTAGCCCAATACAACCGATTGACATTCCAAATGAACGTTTCAATCATATCCACATAGATATTCTTGGACCTCTTCCTCCATCCGAAGGATATAAATACTGTTTAACAATAATTGATCGCTTTACTAGATGGCCTGAAGCCATACCTATGAAAGACTCAACTGCTGAAACAGTATCTAAAAAATTACTTTTTCATTGGATCTCTCGTTTTGGTGTTCCAAACATCATTACTACAGACCAAGGTCCACAATTTGAATCAGATTTATTCCAAGAACTGAATAAATTACTTGGAACTAATAAACAACGAACTACCAGTTACCACCCACAAGCAAATGGTATCGTTGAAAGATGGCACTGTACACTGAAAAACGCTATCAAGTGTCATAAAAATCCAAATTGGATAAACTCACTTCCAATAATATTGCTAGGTTTACGATTAGTAATCCTACCAAACCTAAATGCTTCAGTCTCTGAAATGGTCTATGGAACAAACATCCAACATCCAACTGAAACAAATACAACAAAAGACGCATTCACTTTTGTTGAAAAATTAAAAAGAATTATGGATGATATTCAGCCTATTCCAAGCTCCAATCACCATAAACAAAAGATTTTTATATTTAAAAATCTCAAAGACTGCTCTCATGTTTTCGTCCGTAAAGATGGTTATAAAAAACCACTACAACCCAATTACGACGGTCCATATGAAGTCTTAAAACGAGACGCAAAATTCTTTACCCTAAAAATCAAAAATAAAGAAAAAGTCATCAGCATTGACCGTCTCAAACCTTGCTTTGAAATTCCAGAAACACCTTCTGTTAATTCAATTAAGCAAACACAAAAAGTTACTTTCAACTTAGAAAATAACTTATTTTTCGAACCATGTTTTGAAATTTCTTCACTTGACAATCAAAACATGGTAACTCAAATTTAGACATTCAAAATTTTCGTCATCAAATTACATTGGTACAACTTGGCAAATTCGATTGGCTCGTTTCCTCAAAATTCAATCAAATTCAACTCGATCAACCATCAACTATCAATTCAAAATTCGTCAACCCAGATGGACATGACTCATTTTTTTCGACAGGGGGACATATGTGGTACACATATTAATCAAATCATCATTGGAATTAAAACGATTTATTTTGTATCGAGCCACCTTAGACAAACGATTTATTTTGTATCGAGTCACCTTAGACTTTACTATATAAGCAATGCATTTTGTTCAATGTTTAGCATTCAAATATATGGTATCAAACTAGTAACATGAATTTGTTTTGACTAGTTCCCATAATACAAAAGTGTTGATCAATAGTCATTTGATTAAATCACTCAAAGATTCGGTTGGTCATTGTTAACCTTACGAAATTGGTTCATCTGGTCGGTGTTCTTTGGGGCAAATCGTACGTTGCTGCAGAAACTAGTTCTTCAGTATTAGACATTTGGTCGTAACATACGGAAATTGGTTGGTCTTGTTGTCCATTTGGTCAAATCGTACCTTTGGTTTCATAAAGAAGAAATTACGCATATGTAGAATTTGAACGAAGAGATAGGTATGAAATAGAAGTGGGGTTATCGCTGGGGATGTTACCGGAGTCGGCTCACCGGAGTGCGGATTGGGAACAAGCAACGATACCTCTCAAGAAACTTCGATTTTCAGACCCTGACTCTTGTGGATGTTCAACAAGATATTGGACATGAGAAATCAAATATCGTCAAATATTCGGCAGTATATACGTCACTAATTCCATCGGAAAAAATCGGCGGATAACTAATACCAAGGATCAAGGAGATTTATTGGATGGTGGGAGTCACCTCTTCAAAAGTTGAGCGAGAAAGTTAAGGTAATAAGTAGATGTTGAGTTCCGAGAAGTCAATGGTTCGATTGTCAAGAGAAGTCGATGGTTCGATTGTCAAGAGAAATCGATGCTTCGATGGTCAAGTGAAGTCGATGGTTCAATGATCAAGTGAAGTCGATGGTCGAAAGAAGTCGATGGTTTGATGGTCAAGAGAAGTCGATGGTTCCATGGTCAAGTGAAGTAGATGGTTCAATGGTCAAGTGAAGTCGATGGTTCGATGGTCAAGTAAAGTCGATAGTTCGATAGTCAAGTGAAACCGATGATTCAATGGATAAAACAAGTCGATGTTTCGATGGTCAGGTTAAGTCGATAGTAAAGAGGACGATGGTCAAGAAAAGTCGATGGTTCGATTGTCAAGTGAAGTCGAAGAAAAGTTGATGGTTCGATGGTTCGATGGTCAAGAAAAGCCGATGGTTCAACGATCAAGTGAAGTCGATGGTTTGATGGTCAAGTGAAGTCAATGGTTCCAAGGTCAAGAAAAGTCGATGGTTCAATGGTCAAATAGAGTCAATGTTTCGATGGTCAAGTGAAGTCGGTAGTAAAGAGGACAATGATCAAGAGAAGTCGATGGTTCATCGAAAGGTGAAGTCGATGGTCAAGCGAAGTCAATGGTTCGATCGTCAAGTGAAGTCAAGTAAACTGGAAGTGAAAGGTGGCTGAACCGGTTTGACGCCATGGAAAATGCAGCAAAGCAGTGGTTGCCAGAAGTTAGTCAATTGGTCTGGAATTTGTGTAGCAGCAATAGAATTAAGAGGTTGGTGGACTGGTCCGACACCTTGAAAACCGCAGCGAGACAGTGGTGGCCCAGCGTCAGCGAATGAAAGGTAGACGAGATGGAAACCAGTTATTATGAAAACAATGGGTTTCAAGCATGCAAAGATCGACCGAGGTAGGGCCGGGGCTATTGGCGCCTTGGTGGCAATTTGGTTGACCTTAATAATTTGGAATAATATTAAAGGTCAAGGTGGGAGTATGTCAGGAATTGTGGCAACAAATCACTCATGCAATGAAATAACTCTTCAATATAAAATTTAAATGAATAATCAAGAAGGCTTTTGAAATGACACTGATCATAGAATGCAAAGATTTGTGTATAAAAGGAACGAAATTATGAGAATAAATGGCATTCAGAACGAGGAGTTCACGGGGACAACATCCCCAAGCGAATCGTTTTCTTTGTAGAAAAGTGTTCTACAACCAGCGCTTGCGAGCTGGGGTACATAACCCACTGGTTGTTGAACATTTAGTAGAACGTGTAGAAGTTGGAAAATATGTTCAATTATTAGCGCTTGCGGGCTGGGGTGAATAACCCACTAGTAGTTGAACATAAAAGTAGAGATAGAACGTAGAAGTTGTAACAAGGTGAATCAACCGAGAAGAAAGATTTCTGACTTATCTTGTTGATTGCTATGTTAAAGCAATGTAAATAGAAGTTTTTTGAGCATCCAAAACAGGTAGTTTGAATCTTGTCGACAGATTTGAGAGAACATGACCGCTTACAAACGTGTGAATCCATTATTGGAAGAGCCTCCTCAACTCACATAAAAAACCAAAGAGTTTGAATATTTGCGCCAAAGAATCGGGAAAAATTCTGACTGATTGCAACACTTTTGATGACAAATCAATGACAAATCACAGACAGATATGCCAGAGTCAGCGAAATTGAGCAGAAGGCTCCAGTAGTGAAATTTTTCAAAATTTAAATTGATTTTATAACAATAATACCAATCAAATGATGTGTACTTCACAAAATTATACAAACAAGACACTTAATGCAGGTAACAAAATCAAAATCAATGAAAATCAAATTCATTAAACCAAATATTTACAGCAAAACAAATACACGGCAATCAAAACACGTCCGTCAATGTTCGTTACGTCACTTACTCCCTCAAGAAGATCGGTGTCAAAGGCAAAGTTGTTGGTTTAGGTGTGGCGCATGTCGTGATGCCTGCCAATACGGCCGCTTATGTTAAGGTGGATCGATCTACAGATGCTTTTTTTAAAACTACTCACTTTTCAGCGAAACAATTCAAGCAAGTCAAGCTAGACATTCTGTAATTTATAATTACCGACCAAATACGTTCATTTAGTTCGACATACCCGTACGTTTACTATGTCAATTAGATGAATTTTCAAGTGAATTTGTTTATTCTTCTAATAAATGAAATTAACAATAAAATGATTGCAAAGAGCTACATGTGCGAATACTGAGAAATTTTTGAAAAATGAACGAGTTTGAAAAGTAAAAAATGTTTGCTACTTGCGAATTGATTGAAAAGTCAGAAAATTTCAAAATGTTGGGAAATGTGAGATTTGTTTGAAATGTGTGAAATGTTTGAAATTTGCGAGATGTGGGAAATGTTTGAAGTTTGTGGAATGTTTGAAATGTGTCGTATAATTTCAAAATGTTGGCGAGTTGCAAAATGTGGTAAATGTGATTTTTGTTTGAAATGTTTGAAATTTTCGAGATGTGTGAAATGTTTGAAAAGTGAAAAATGTGGGAAACGTTTGAAATTTGGGGAATGTTTGAAATGTAAGAAACGTCGTAACATTTCAAAATGTTGGCAAATTGCAAAATATGGTAAATGTGAGATTTGTTTGAAATGTGTGAAATTTGCGGGATGTGTGAAATGTTTGAAAAGTGAAAAATGTGGGAAATGTTTGAAATTTGAGGAATGGTTGAAATGTAGGAAACGTCGTAACATTTCAAAATTTTTGAGGTTCGTGAAATGTGGGAAATGATTACAAATCCCGAAATGTGGAAATTGTTTGAAAAGTGCAAGATTTTTATATTTTCTGAAAATTTTGAAAAGTTTGAAAATCGCGAAAGATTTGAATTGTAGTAAATCTTTGAAAAGTGAGAAATGTAGCAAATGTAGTAAATATTGTAATATTGTATATAGCAAATTTTTTCCAAAATTGCCTTGTGTCAGTAAAATGCGAAATATAGAAAATGTGAAATATGTTTAAAATATGGAAAAGTTTGAAAGTTAGGAAATGTGTGAAATATTGGGTAATTTTTGAAAATCGCGAAATGTAGGTACTTTTTGAAAATTGCGAAATGTTTGAAATGTAGAAAATATTTAGGATTACCAAAATGTAGAGGTCAACGAACCCAGGTGATTCTAATGTTTTATAACATGTATGTATGTATGTATGTAAAATGAACAACTGCACGGTGTGTGATAACGGCTTCCGAAATGACAATCCAAATAAAATTATTTGCAATGGCATTTGCCGGCAAAATTATCGAGCTGAATGTGTCAATTTTAATAATGATGCATTATTCAAATGAGCTCGTCCAAATTTTCATCTTCTCAATTCAGTAAATTCAATTCCACTGTAGTTGTTCCAACGTCATCGCCATTTTATACCCAACGTTCACTTCCTGCTGCCAACCGTAACCGTAAACCGATTCTTAGTGCAAAACCGACTTCAAGTTCCGTGTTTATGACAACTAACTCTTCGACCGCTAAAAGTGACATAAAAAATGCCAATGATTTGAATAATTCCCCAAAAAATGTAAAGATGCCCGACAATCAGTTTATAGAAAATTTCACTGAACCATCGGAAAATCCCACAGCTTCCAGTTCCTTCGCCGACGTGCTAACTTCATCGTTAATTGCCGCGCAAGTGTCCACTAGAGTCAATAATTCGCCTATTAAACTGCGAAAACATTCTATTCCACGAAACATTGTATCGCCAATCGAAACACATAAGATTGCTTATGTGTCCAATTTGCATCCGTCAGTTACCGAAGAAGAAGTTACCAATTATCTACTGCGGAATAATGTAAGATCGTCAATTGAAGATGTGTCATGCAAGAAACTGGTTTCACCCAATGTCGATTTGGACACGGTCACCTTTGTATCGTTTAAGGTCACCGTTAGATCAGAACTGTTTAACGATGTGGTCAACAAAAAGCTCTGGCCTGACACGGTCACCGTTAGAGAATTCGTAAAACGCTAGACGACTGATGATTTTGTTTTTGTTTTCGTCTTTACCTCGGACGAGTAGCTTGTCGTGATTTTAAATTTGATGTTTTTTTTTTAATTTGATGTTTTTTTTAATTTGAATTTTTTATTTGATTTTTTTAAAATTTTATTTCACAGAACTAAGAGCGGTTATCACGAACCGATTAATAACATGTGCATCGAATTTAACCGTTTTTCGCAGCTTTGGATCAGAACATTTCGCGAGAATCTTTTAAGACGATCGCAAACCAATGAAAATTCCGGTTAAGCTGAACGGTAGGACAAAGTTATCATGATTACTGAAGCTTAGGCTCTTACGCTTAGGCGAATCGAATCAAATTCTGATTTGTCTACCGGGTATCACGACTTTCAAAACGTTCCGAGGTCTACACGACTTACGCTACTGTCTAGACTCCGCTAATCCGTTCTTTTTCATATGGATCATTTTTCAAGCCTACACCGTTTAGTATGCCAGTACCGCACAATCATCAATATTCTTTACCACACGTCTCGTTTTTCATAGGGTTCCTGTTCGCTGTTTCTCTGGAACTGCCATGATGTCACTATTTCACAATTTATTATTATTCTTTTTTTTAAGTCGAGTTTTCTCGTTTTCTTTTTTCGCTTTTTACATTGTATAAGTCTTTTTTCCTGTCGAATTCATGTATAATTGTAAGTAGTCAGGGGGCCTCGGCCATTGATGAAATGAATAAATAAATATATAATTAAAACGTGGTCTTCCGCACTCCGGGCGCTAATAACGTCCGGGGTGTTATTAACGCCCGCACGTCGGACGTTAATAACGCCCAGCTGAATAATTGGATAAACACTACAAAATGGCACTTTAATAAATAACTTTATTTATAGAGCATGTAACTAGAAGAAGTTGACTAAGGGGAAAATTTTCCTTATACAGAACGTCAATAGAAGGAGTTGAATAGAGGAAAATTGTAAAATGAGCTGAAGGTTTATTTTCCCACTTTTTGTGTAATAAGTTTTTTTAAAATGTTGATATCCTTTTAGAGGTGTACAACGTGAAATATATAGATGACATTTGTATAATGATTTCTAACAGCTTTAAAAAAACATGATGCAGTTTGAAAGGTCGAAAATTTCAACTAGAAAATGGTGGCTGTTGGTGACTTTCCAAAAAGTGGAAAATAAACCTTGGCCGCACTTTACTTATACAGAATGTCACTAGAAAGAGTTGACTAAGGGGAAAATACAGAACGTCACTGGAAGGGATTGATTAAGAAAATCATACAGAATGCCACTAGATTGAAGAATTGAAAAATTTGAAAAAAAAAAAAAAAATTTTTTCTCTGCTCTTTTATTTTTAAAGAAGTTATCAATAAAAAATTAAAAAAATACATGAAAACTTTATGAAAGTCATTGAGCACTGATTTTGAAATTTAAAAAATTGAGTAAAAGGGATGAATAAAAACAATACAAAACGAGATGTGTACATTGAAATGTCCTAGACTTCTGAATTTAAATAACTTCCAATTTATTCTTTAAGCTCAATAGTGAGCGTGTACCGAATTATATAGCTGGGCGTTATTAGCGCCCGGAGTGCGGCCCTTAATAACACCCCGAACGTTATTAGCGCCCGTGGTCTAGCAACAATCTCGTTGTCGTTTACGAAGAACCAAAATTTCGTTTTGTTAAACTTTTTTTATTTTCAAGTAAATTCAATTTTAAATTAAACTAAATTCATCATGTCTGCAGCAGGAGGAGCAGCAGCAATTAAAGAAGTGATTGAAATCACCAAAGAGGGAATTGAAACGATCAACAAGGCTCTGGACAACAAAGTCTTGGATCAAATCGTTCCATGGAAAACCTATGAAGAAACCGTCAAAGAATTGGATCGCTTCCGTTCAGATTATTCCAACGAAAGTGCGCAGCTTGTTGGTGAAATGAAGACTCTCATCAAGAATGCCGAAGGCAACTACTTCAGCGCAACTCAGTCCATTTATGAGTGGTGCAGTCTAACCACGCGGCTTCTTAAGATTTACCTCGATCTCTTCGAAAAGCGTACATCAAAAACGTAATGAGGCGCAGAAAGCACTCGTAGTTAAGGTGCTTGACGATGGATTGACCAAAATGTCTGCGGGACAAGCTAAATTAGAGCAATGCTCCATGAACTTCAATAACGTGGCAGGAAAGCTGACAACTCTAAATACCACTTTGGCCAATGACTTTGACACCAAAAGCAGCTACTTCCTAGGACAAGTCGACAAGATTCGTAAAGAAGCATATCTTGGTGTAGCAGCTGGCTTTGTTCTTGGTCCATTTGGAGCCATCATTTCGTATTCTATTGCCGCTGGAATTGTTGAAGGCAAACTTATTCCCGAATTGCAGGCAAAGATGCAGGAAGTGAAAGGTTTCTTCGAAAAGTTGCAGGGTACCATCGAACAGACGAATGTCGACATCGATTCAACGAAAGGTAAGCTGAAGGATGAAGTTAAAAGTATCGGCGTCCTTAAAGTTCAAACCGAAGAAACGAAGCAACTCATTCCTTTGGATTATTTGGATGAACTCCGTGATACAATTTTGGAATCTGTGAACAACCTAATCAAGGAGTGTGACGCATACCAAAACCGCCATGGCAAGACAAATTGAAAACTGGATTTTTCTACTTAAATAACGCAGTGAATAAATTTTTTTATTTCCGAGTTATTTTGTGTCTTTGAATGGAATTAGCGCCCGGAGTGTGGGCGTTATTAAAGCCCCGGGTGTTATTAGCGCCCGGTGTGCGGGCGTCTTTAGCGCCCTGGGCGTTATTAACGCCCCAGGCGTTATTTGCGGCGAAGAAATGTCACGTCACCGTAAAAGGTATAACTTACATGATGATTATGTAACATTTTTTCTAAAAAACGAACGAATGGTAACACCTGTATGCGACTGAGCTGAAATAAAACAATTACTGACTGTTGAGATCAAAGTGTCATTTTAAACGTCAAACTTATAAAGTATGCAGTCAGTAAAATGTTCGAATTAATTCTGTTTCGTAGTTAATTTTGCTTTTAGTTGAGAGATATTCTTTCATTTTCTGAAAGTTCTCGACAACTTAATTTTCCCATTGAATTTTAAACAGCTGTAATACATAAATATAACATAATACAACTCGATAGCGTAGTGGTTAACACGTCTGCTTGCTACTATGAGATCGAGTTGCCAGTGCGTTGGTTCGAAACTCAGCCGCAGACAGATTTGTTCCGATTGTTAGATTTGTAAACAAAACAAAGCTAATTGAATCGGTTCAAGTCATGTGAAGTTGAGTGTAGCGCCATCGTACGGCTTACCGGTGAAAGGCATTGTTGGGAGGTGCCGGTATTCTACTCCTACTAGTTTCGTTCCTAGTACATCTCATGGATGGCACTGGGTTTGTCGCACAGCTTACCACTCGCACAGTAAAAACTTTCCGGTAATGAAAGGATCTCAAATAGTAGAACCACAAAAAGTAGCGAAACTAGTAAATAATGATC
>CM055403.1:99573085-99585569 GCA_029228625.1 Pseudolycoriella hygida
CCCAAAAGTAAATTTAACCAGAGGAAATAGCGCGGATCAGGTACAAGTACGAACGACACCGTGAAAGTGGTTAAGTTTCCTTACAATTGAACGAATCTTTATTTACCCACCCATACTTTGCATGCAAATTCTGAATTCACTACAGATATTACGGCGTCTACTCGCACCTGTCTAAATGGCGATCCTCGCTTTCTCCCCTCTTTATAGGTATAATTTGGCTTTCCCTTCTCTGAATGTTTCCTAAGATATTCCAGCATACCAGTTTGCAGGGAAACGATTAGGTTAGTGATTTAGTTGTGAAAATGTTGGCTCCCTCGGACGAACTTATTCTAATGGTGTGGATGGCATACCCTTGCTGACTGCGAAGAGTTTACGATAACGACAGGCAAAAAGTAGGTTGTAAATGTTTATAAATATCTAGAGGAGGCACTTTACACCTTCAATGGGGAGCAGGTGTGACAGGTTTTCGAGTCTAAGTATTTTATTTATGAATATCGTTTTTCTAGGGACTACAGATTTTTGAGTGAATTTGAAGAAAGGATGAAAATGGGTAGAGGTAATATTATGCTGATTGAAATACTCGTCACATTTCCGTATTTTCGTCTAAAATGTATGTAATAACTCGCAAATCAAGAAAAGATTTTGATTTTCACACTTTATTTCGAAAAAAAAAACATAAAACTTCCATTCAAAGACACAGAATAACTCGAAAATAAAAAAAATTAATTCATTGCGCGCGCAAATGTAAGTAGAAAAATCCAGTTTTCAATTTTTCTTGCCATGGCGCTTTTGGTATGCGTCACACTCCTTGATTAGGTTGTTCACAGATTCTAAAATCGTATCACGGAGCTCATCCAAATAATCCAAAGGAATGAGTTGCTTCGTTTCTTCGGTTTGAACTTTGAGGACGCCGATACTTTTAACTTCATCCTTCAGTTTACCTTTCGTTGAATCGATGTTGACATTCGTCGTTTCGATGGTACCCTGCAACTTTTCGAAGAAACCTTTCACTTCTTTCATCTTTGCCTGCAATTCGGGAATAAGTTTGCCTTCAACAATTCCAGCGGCAATAGAATACGCAATGATGGCTCCAAAGGGACCAATAACAAAGCCAGCTGCTGCACCAAGATATGCTTCTTTACGAATCTTGTCGACTTGGCCAAGGAAGTAGCTGCTCTTGGTGTCAAAGTCATTGGCCAAAGTGGTATTTAGAGTCGTCAGCCTTCCCGCCACATTATTAAAGTTCATGGAGCATTGTTCTAATTTAGCTTGTCCCGCAGACATTTTGGTCAATCCATCGTCAAGCACCTTAACTAAGAGTGCTCTCTGCGCCTCATACGTTTTTGATGTACGCTTTTCGAAGAGATCGAGGTAAATCTTAAGAAGCCGCGTGGTTAGACTGCACCACTCATAAATGGACTGAGTTGCACTGAAGTAGTTGTCCTCGGCATTCTTGATGAGAGTCTTCACTTCACCAACAAGCTGCGCACTTTCGTTGGAATAATCCGAACGGAAGCGATCCAATTCTTTGACGGTTTCTTCATAGGTTTCCCATGGAACGATTTGATCCAAAACTTTGTTGTACAAGTCCAGAGCCTTGTTGATCGTTTCAATTCCCTCTTTGGTGATTTCAATCACTTCTTTAATTGCTGCTGCTCCTCCTGCTGCAGACATGATGAATTTAGTTTAATTTAAAATGTAATTTACTTGAAAATAGAAAAAGTTTAACAAAACGAAACTTTGGTTCTACGTAAACGACAACGAGGTTATTGCTAGAGACAAACTAATAAAATTAATGACTGCGCTACGGTGCCGCGGTGGTTTTAATACCTTCGCAAGAACAAAGTAAAAGCTACAAACCAATCAGAAGAGTACAAGTTGCATAGAAGAGATTTTCGTTAAAAAGTTAAGCACTCGACACTTACTTCATAGCGTGAAGAAGGAGCCACATCCTTCCTGACTGAAAATTGAAGTTGTTTGTCGTGTTATTTTTCGAATCGTGTACTGAGAAACATATCTCGAAATTCCTACTAGCTATGCAGAACTTATTTAAGAAAGCAAGTTTTTCCGGCAAAAACGTTTACGACAAAAAGTTCTGATAAAAAATGTTTACAAAGTGAGTCGCCTGGAATTAATGAAATGACTTTACATTCATGCCTAATGATTCCATTGGTTAATAGTGGCAATTTTAAAAAAGTGTAAGGAGAATTTCCTCTGATAATTTACAAAAATGTAAAAATCCCTAATTCCACAGTTTTATCTGGCTGTCTACTGTTCCCTCTGGTAGGTGTATATTGGCGTCAGTCAGCGTTTATATATTATTTCTATTAATTTCCAAAACGCGCTCTTACACTTGAATTGATTTGAGCCACAAAATAGTATCGAAAGTTAGCAATTTTTCCAGGACACCTTTTGCTTCTGGTAGCTTTGGTATATTCGATGTGTGTTTTCCTCGATAGTGATTTTCTTTTCGAGCTTTCGAAGATACGGTCGAAAAAGTGGCCGAAAACGTGTTTTTTTGAGCGTAAGTGAAACTTTTTCGCACATATTTCAGCCAACTTAGCACTGAAGTCGCTACTCAAAACATCAGGCAAAGATTTGGGCCCCAGGGAATGACAAAACAATTTGGGTAAAATCAGTTGAGTGGTTCGGGTTGTAGCGACCATAGTGTGCACCAAACTCGCGCTAATGATTAAGTTTTGTTGCTATTTGGCGGCGAAAATCGAGGGGATATGACACTACATTGGCGGTATACAAGGCGTGGAAATAGAAAATTCCGTATTTAAAGTCTGAAATAATTGCAACGAGAGTAAAGTTACCCAAGTAGCATTTCGTAGTTATAAAACGGTTGAATGACGGTTTTTTAATCTAGGTTAAACACAAAATTTTTTAACTAATTGGTTAAAATGACGTTATTCTAACGTTGTAATAACGGTAATATAACCGTTGTTGCCCAGTTGTAAAAGGGTTGTTAACTAAAAAGTTATGAGACGGTCATTTAGCTAAAAAGTATACAGATGGCTTATTTACTTCTGCTTGATTATAGCAAAGCTTTTGATAGTGTCAATCATGAAATTTTACTACACAAGTTGCATCATAAATTTTTCTTCACTACTTCTGCAATCGCACTAATTAGTAGTTTTCTAAGCGAACGTTTTCAATGTGTGCAGATTCAGTCGTATACCTCCTCTCTTATTCAAACCACTAAAGGTATACCACAAGGATCAGTATTATCACCTCTACTCTTCATTTTATTCATTAATGACTTACCAAACATACTCCACTCCACGAAGCCCCACTTATATGCAGACGATGTACAACACTACTGTGGGGTACAAAAGGATGAGTTCTCCGCTGCGCTTGGGGTCCTTAGGATGAACTCAGATTTAGCTCTGGTTGACAAATGGTCTCTGAGTAATGGGTTAACTTTGAATATCGATAAAACCCAGACTTTGGTTGTAAACAATAGCCATCGGCAGCCAGATTTGCCGATGTTCATTTTGAATAATGAAGTCTTGACACCTAATAAAGTAGTCACAAACCTTGGGGTTAAACTTATGAGTGACTTATCCTAGATTGCTCATTGCAACCATATAGCTTCCAGGGTATATGCGGGTCTAAGGTCGCTTTGGATGCATGCGGCGTATCTTCCTAGATCGATTAGGGTGATTTTAGTAAAAACCTTGCTGATTCCACATTTTCTTTATTGTTGTGAGGTCTTCGTATTTGGATTGGACGGAAAATGTAAACAACTGCTATCTAAATTATTTAACAACTGCATTAGATTCGCCTTTTCCTTAAAACGCAGACAGCCTCTGACCAATTATAGGAATAAAATCTTAGGATGTGGAATAATAGACTACCTTGAGATGAGGGCTTTGTTTTTCCTGCATAAAGTCATCACGAGGGGTACGCCGGCCTACCTTTCGCAAAAGAGAAAACCTTACCATTCGAAAAGGACGCGCAAATTTTATATTGCGTTTACAGACTCCAGCAAAACATACGATTCACTCCTGTTCCACGGAGTTGTGAGGTATAACTCACTGCCGGGTAGCGTTAAAGGGACATACACAGCCGAGGCATTCAGGAAAGCATACATCGATTACATTAGCGGCAACATGGGTTAGGGTTGTTCATCACTCATTTGGTTAGGTAAGCATATTGGATAGATGTGAGTTGATTGTTGGATTTCATTTACTATTTAGTTCTTCTCTTGCAATGATTTTCTTTTTTTTTTTCCTTTCTCAAAACTCAAAATTTTTTCATTTTGATAAACATGTTTTCTTGTTCTTTATGAAAGATATTTTTATTTGTTTAAGTAAAGTATCCACCATTGTATATGTAATTAAGGTCTACACCTATATACAATTAAATAAACGTTATTATTATTAGTATAATATTTCATTCCTTTTCTTAATTCATCAAAAGTCGGTTATATAACCGTCTTTTAACTTAAAAGTTCTTTTCACTCATAGGCAATACTATTAACCGTCATTTGACCGTTTTTAAACTTTTTTGTTTTTCATCGCATATTCCTTGATTGTTGGACCCGTACGAAATACGAAGGTCCTATACGTTTACTATAAACAATTTTAATGTAACATGGGGTAGATCGAGGTGGCAGTTGACAGAATCAACAATGAAAAAAATGTAAGTCCGTCCGTCCGTCCGTCTCCACTTTTTTTCCAAACGGCTCAACCGATCACCCTAAACTTTTTCCCCTGAAAGATACATGCTTCCCATGATTCAAGTTCAAAAGTAAAATGGATCAAGTGGTTCCGGAGATATGGTCGAGTAGGTGACCAAAAACATGGTTTTTCGAGGGTCGGTGGAGCTTTTTCGCAAATATCTCAGCAAGTATAACACGGAAATTCCTCTTTTTGGTGTCAAATGAAAGTATTTGATGTCACAAAACTGGGAAAAAAATTTTGTGGGAATCGGTACAGGGGTCCGGCCACCGGGACCAGTGGAATTAGGGGCGGGAGCAGGCGCCAGCCGCGCAGATCGCCGCCGAAAATTTCGGTAAAAAGTCAGCCGCCGCTGGCGAAATTTAAAAATTAACAAGCCGATCGCGCCGCCGCCGAAAAAATTAAAATAATATGACGCCGCCGCCGCCGATTGTTTTGTTTCGACTCTTTTTCGGCGCAAACTGATACGGCTAGATTCAACTTTGGAAACTGACATATTTCTACATATTCTACATATTTTTTTCAAATGAATCATTAAGTGAAACAGTGAAGTGCATTATTCATTTTCGGAAACAAAATCGGAAAACTTGTCTTGAAATGAAAAACGCGACTGAGAAATGGAAAACCAAAACGCTGGGAATTAATAAATTCATGTTGGCAGTCCGTTAACTTAGTATTTACAGTGGTAAAAACATTACATCAGAGATGCAATAACGTCATTACTGAAGCTAATAAAAGACATATGCAGGGACCCGTACGTATCGAAATAGATGGGGCAAAGTTTTTCAAATGAGCAAGCAAACCAAAATTTCAGAATTTCTTTAGAGCCATCAGGATCTGATCGTTCACTTAAATCACCCAAGCTAATGTTGAAAGCCCTCCCGAACTACATATCATGGGTCAAAAACTCTAACTGACATTTATTTATATTTTATATTTGCGAATTATTATTTTTTTGAAAACTCAACACTTTTCTACAAGCATCGATTTTCGCGCAGAAATGCGCCGCCGCCGCCGACTATCAATTTAACTTGCGCCGAAGCGAGCCGCCGAAAAAAATACTTCAGCCGATGCCAGCCGCCGCCGATGCTTCCAAAAATTTTTACAATCGCCGCCGATCGAAAGTCGATCGGCGCCCGCCTCTAAGTGGAATTGACGAAATTGAGTTTGTTGGCCATATACGAAAACAGTTTTTCGTATTTATTTCTTTAACTATGCAATATGGAGATTCACTGTCAAAGGCAAAGTTGTAGAGAAAGGGTACACGTGTTTCAGGGCTTTGGGTAAAAATACCTCTATTCTGTGATATGACCACTTCTAGAATTGGGAGGGATGGCCCATATCTATGGAACTATAAGAGATAGAAAGTTGCTTCCAAAGGCAAAATTGTAGAAAATAAAATTTTATAGAACACGTGTCTGAGGATTTTGGGTAAAAAGACCACAATCCTCGGATATGACCACTTCTAGAATTGGGGGGATGATTCATATCTCTAGAACTATAAGAGGTAGAAAATTGCTTCTAAAAGCAAAGTGGTAGAGAATAAAATTTTAGCGAACTTGTAAAAATGCCCCAATCCTAGGATATGACCACTTCTAGAATTGGGAGGGATGACCCATATCTCTAGAAATATAAGAGGTAGAAAGTTGCTTCCAAAGGCAAAGTTATAGAGAATAAAGTTTTAGAGAACACGTGTTTCAGAGTTTTAGGGAAAAATGGCCCAATCCTTGGACATAACCATTTCTAGATTTGAATGGTCTGTGATGTACTTCGATAGGGCCTTTGACATTACCTTGGGTAATTTCTATGGATTTTTGAAATTCTTACAGTTATAAAAGAACATACAACGTTGGATTGTTTGCTTATTACTATATTAAGATACGTTCGAGTCTTTTTGCAAGATTTATTTTATTTGCCACATCTATTCTGATACGTACGGGTCTTTGGTTATGTTTTTTAATAATTTGAACACTTTACCTGACCTTCCTGAATCTCGACTCGGCTATCACGGTAACGTAAGCCTTTTCTAAGGTGACCTGACCCGAACATGAATTTCCTAGATCCGTATTCTCATAGCAATTTAGAGCCATGAAAAAAGTGCGCAATCCAAGAATTAATGGAAGGATTTTTTTGCTTGCTCAGATCGATTAAGTTTTTTTAGAATTTCACGTTTTTAGGTTTCAGGTCAGGCCAAAACTCTGCAACTAGTTTTTATCATTTCAATTTTTCACAATTTTGTTTTGGTTACGGACTGCATTTAATTATCTATCGAAAAAATTGGTTGTTACGAACACTCATTTCCCCTTTTTTAAAGAAAGGTTACGGACACTCATTTCAATTTTTCGAAAGTTGTCACCGACACACATTTGCCCCCAATTTTTTACATTAGACTCTTGACTTTTAGTCAAAGGAATAAGGCTGAACGAAACTGCTTTCCCTGCTAAAGACAAAAAAGATCAAACAATGACACAGGCTAAAGGATAAAGCAGGGATCGATCTAGTTCCTGTACGCAAGATACAGTATAACACGTTCTTCGAAATCTAGAAATCGAAACTAGAGAGTACGCTTGAACGTATCATTTTCTTGAAATAAAAATTTGCGTTGAAGGTTTACTGAATACTGATATCTAAATTGGAAAATTTTTTAAAGAACGTAAAAATAAAAAACGATTCAGTTAAGTGACCGTCACATACTTATTAGTTGACTTCAATTTCCAAAAACTTGTTAGTGGCAGGACGGTTATTTAACTAAAAAGTTGAAAGTAAGAAACGAGCTAGTAGCTTTTTCGTTAAATAACCGTCATGCAACTGATAAGTATTTCTTTAACTTATTGGTTATAAGACGGTTATAAAACTTATTCGTCCAAAAATTACTTCTTGGTTATAGGACCGTTTTATAACTAACAAGTAGAAATTTATTTTTTAACTTATTTGTTATAAAACCGTCTTTAAACTAAAAAGTAAATTGACACAAAAATAAATCGAACTAATTTGCTAAATGACGGTTATTTAACAGAAAAGTTATGTAACTAATTAGGCATTTTTCTAACCTAAGTTATAAATTGTTACTTGGGTAAAAGCCAAAGAAGTTGCAATTTTCTCTCCTAGTGCCACAAACTTTACTCAAGTTTACCGAATTTTGAAAGTGAAATGTGACGTAAGTCTTCATCCCTTCTTCCAAAACAACTGATATCAATATGGATGACGCCTACAGTTTCGATACGCAAAAAATTCCTTTGATATATTTTCGCATTTGATCAAAAAATACGTCACAAATGCCAGACCCTCCCAAAGTAATAATTTTCCTGCGCTTTCAGATTTCACAGCCCAATAATTTAGCTTTGCGCGATGTATAGGGAGTATGAGTAGCCAAATTTTTGCGCCCAAACGATGCCGTTACCCCCCTTTTCTAAAACTTCAGATGTCGTAGAATCTACAGCTTAAGCTCCCTGCAAAATTTCAAGAAAAGTTATCGAGCCGTTTTCGAGCACGAGCCAAAAAAGACGTTTTTCATACAAGTGCCAATGGAAACCAGAAACGTAGGATGTTTTCATTAACTTTGGATTCTATGAAAATGCACTTTTGTCTTGAAAATGATCATTTTCTAAAGGTCATATATCGGATTCACTGAACCGATTTGAATGAGCGAAAGGACACACCGCCTTAGAATTTTCCGTATAATCCGGGAACAATATTTTGCGGGGTGTACGTTGCACAACTTAGCAGTCTATGAAAAAAACTTTTTTTAATTTTTTGTTTGTATGTGGACTTGCGTTACGGTCGCATCGCTACCGCGCGCCCATGATTCGGATGATAGAAATTGTGCCAGATAAGATAGCGCCATTCTGAAATCTGGCAGCCATTTTCTTAGAATCCCAAAAAATTCTCCTCGTCAATCTCTATAACTTTCCCGAAGAAACCAGCTTTCTAGCTATTGTCGTTCCGAAGCTAAATTTCGAAAACCAAAAAAAGCATAATTTTTCGCATTAGAAAATCCAAGATGGCGCCATTTTCTTAAGATCACAAAAAATTCTCCTGATCAAACTATGTAACCGTCTAGAAGAAACAAACTGTCTAGGCATTGAAAAATTCGCAAACTTATCAAACCCAAAAAATTGACCATTTTTCTCGAGGGGTAAGCGACTATTTTTTTCTAAGAGATTTTTGGGATTTTTTGAGATTTTTTGGGATTTTCTTGATTTTTAGAGATTTTTGGGATTTTTTGTGATTTTTTTAAATTTTTTGGGATTTTTTAAGATTTTTTGAGATTATTACGGATTTTTTGAGATTTTTTTGAATTCATTGAAAGGAATGTGATTTTGGATATATATGTAACAAAAAATGTCTTTCATTTGAATTTTTCATTTGATAAAAATGTTTCAGCTACTGCTTGATCGCCTGAACCATCTGCAATAGGCAATAGCTCTGGCAAGAGTGTTGTACCTTTTGTGGAATGCGAATGCGGTATCTCCTGGGGTTAAATTTTTAATGCTCACAGCGTTTCCGAACCCACGCATTCGTAACAAATTTTGAAGGTATTTTGGGACGCAGCAGTACATTTTCGTTTCTGTAAACTCCCAGAAGTTAGATTCGTCACCCATAATGATCTGAACAACAAAATAGGCCTTATTCATCATAAGCGCGCGGTAGCGATGCGCCCGTAACGCAAGTCCCCATACGAACAAAAAATTCAGAAAATTTTTTTTCGTAGACTTCGGAACGAGGGGTGATAATTCGGAGGGGGCGATAATTTTTTCAAATTCGTCAAAACCTCAAATAGACTTGATTTTTATGGCAACGCACACAACAAACCATACTAATGTGTCAAAAAGTGAAAAAATCCGCTTTTGAAAACTTAAAAGAATTTTTGTTGAAAAATGGAATAAATGGAATAAATAAATTTATTCCATTTATTCCATTTATTCCCAAAAAAATAAAATTTAATCTCAAGACGGTTTAAATGCTCTATAATTTGTGCAAACCTTTTCGCAAAAACAACAACAAGAATTTTGGGAATAAATGGAATAAATGGAATAAAAGAATAAATGGAATAAATGGAATAAATGAAGTGCGCCACCCCTCGCTTCGGAACAGGGCCTTTTTTGAGAATTTTTTTTTCAAATTTTCTCGAATTTTATTTTAATGAAAAATACGTTCAAACAAGTTAAAATCAGTGTAGAATTAATAAGAAGCGACGTAAAGTGTATTCTGAGCCATATTAGAGGTCGTGCAGATGGAAAAAACCACAAGAAACCAAGCATGAACGGATGGCAGAAAATTCAGAACTTAATACTTACGTTAATAATTCTAAGATGCCCGAAAACACCTAAAATAGTCGTTTGAACAATTTTTCGAGTAAAAAAAATCAATAATGCTTCAAAATTTGTATAAATTTTCAGAAAATTTTTTAGAAATTTTAAGTAAATTTGAGAAAACTTGAGAAAATTTTCTCAAATTTTCTCAAATTTTCTCAAAAATAGGCCCTACTTCGGAACCATATATACAGCTAAGTTTTGACTCTTTTCCCTTGCGTCGTACATCCCTGAGACTTACTTTTTCGGATTCTACGTAAAATTTTGATTGAAATCGACATTTTACTCATTAAAATCGGTACATTGGTTCCGGATATATGACTTTTTCAAAATTGCAATTTCCGGTACAAAATCTTCCTTCCATAGAACCCAAAGTAAATGAAAATATCATGTTAGTTAGTTCGTTCGTTCGTTAGTTAGTTAGTTCCAGGGCCATTTGTATGAAAAACCGTGAAAAACAAGTTTTTCGGCGGCGGCTCGAAAACGGTCCGATAACTTTTCTTGAAAATTTGCAGGGACCTTCGGCTGGGCATTCTACGCTATATGAGATTTTAAAAAAGGGGGGATACCGGCCTCGTTTGGGCGCCAGCGCTCATGGAAGCTTTTATACAAATCCCATATTAAAGCATATTTTGTATGTGTTTGTGTGTGTATTCATATTCAAGGTATGGGTCAAACAATATCAAAATTTTTAAAATGTGATCTGAGGTGGCGGTGATGGAGACATCGTGGCGGCGGTCAGTGGTGACTGCCACCGTCAGCTATTGCAGCCGCGCGAAGTGCCGTGGCGCCAAAAAATTTTATGAATGAGGGTTGTAGAGGAAGTGACTCTACTTCCAAAAGTACTGATATCACAACAAAAACCCTTTTGAATGGGAAACGTGACGCAAGTCCCTTTGTTTCTTCTTCCAGAACGACTGATATCAATTGGGGTGACGCTTAAAGATTCGATAAGCAAAAAATCTTTTGAAAAACTTTTACATTTAATTGGAAAAAGCGTCACAAACGCTGGATCCCCCAATGTCATATTTTTTCTTTCTTTCAGATTTAACTCCCAAAAATTTGGCTTTACTGTATGTATGTAATAATTTAACACCTGAAGCCAAATTTTTTAGTATGAAATCTGAAAGCGTAGAAAAACTATTACGTTGGTGGGTCCAGCATTTGTGACGCTTTTTCCAATCAAATGTAAAAGTTTCTCAAAAGATTTTTTGCGTATCGAATCTTTAAGCGCCACTCCAATTGATCAGTCGTTTTGGAAGAAGAAACAAAGAGACTTACGTCATGTTTCCCTTTAAAAAGGGTTTTTGTTAGAGATGAGCGGGTCGACCATTTTGAGAAACCCGACCCGAACCGAACTCGACCCGATAAAATTTTTCGAAACCCAAAACCCGAACTGTTTCAAAACCCGACCCGGAACAAATCCGACCCGATTAAAATTTTCAAAACCCGAAACCCGAACTGTTTCAAAACTCGACCCGGACCGAACCAGACACTCAAGTTGTTCGAAACTCACAACCCAAATTACTTCGAAACAAAAATTATTTCAAGGCCCGACGTCTGCATTCTTCACGGACCTTAGACTAATACAAAATTCGTGTAATGTAAGATGATAAAATTTAGACGAGTTTTGTAAAATATAAAAAGTCAATAAAGGATTGGGACCCGAAGAAAATGATACAACAACCCGACCCAATAAAATTTTTCAAAACCCGAAACCCGAACTGTTTCCGAACCCGGCCCGGACCGAGCCCGACCCGATTAAAATTTTCGAAACCCGAAACCCATGAACCCGAAAAAAACAATTCGGGTTCGGGTTCGGGTCGGGTTTTTCGAAGTTTCGGGCAAATCGCTCATCTCTAGTTTTTGCTGTGATTATTATTTTAACTGAAACTGATATTTCATATTATCAACTTTTAATAAATCCACTCACTTGAATCCACTAAATGACCTTTTCGAAAATATTAGTTTTGCTTCCTTTGTCATTAAACGTTTACTCATTGAGAACATAATATTGTATGTTAACTTGCCACGTAATTGTAGATGGTTATTTGGCTGAAGTAGCCATTTTTCTTGATTATAGCGGTCTAGTCATAGTAACAGAATGAAGAATTTTTGAGTTAATGAGATTACTTTGTCATTGTAATGACGCTCAGGTTGAACTCAACTAGGATCGCCGAGTTCTTGAACATTTTAGAAGCATCAATATTTCGGCATCTAGTGCCAATCGTCAGCCAAGTCATGCAACTTGATATATTGAAGGGGGTTGATTACCGACATTTTGATGTTTCATTATGAACAATACTCGGTACAACCGGGGTCTAGCGATTTCTAACTGAAATGAACACATGTAGTGCCATCTCGTCATTACTTCCAAGGTAATTCGTCTCAAACTTTCTTCAAAGCTCTGTGTCATATCTGATTGGTGGAGAACCACCATTTTGTTATGATGAGGTAACCATTTTATTTACAATGTTAGGTTTT
>CM055403.1:99598992-99611402 GCA_029228625.1 Pseudolycoriella hygida
GCTATGCTCTCCCAAAACATTGAACAAAAAATAAATAAAATACTACATTGGTCACTACATAAATAACTAAATAAACTAGGATAAAAAAGGAAAAAATTCTTAAAAACATTGTACTTGGTCAATCATTTTGGCGGGTGTAAAAAATCATTTGACTTTTGTCATTTTATGTTCTGTGCAGTGTTGCAGTATTCGGGCCTCGTGTTGTGCTGCTAGAACTATGTAATTTCATCAGGTTCACATAAGTCGCGTGTAGTCTTTGTCTATTTGCGTGTTCACGGTGTTCGTTGTTTTATGAATGTGCATTTTTTCGGCAATGAGTCTCTGCCAATAGTTGGGTATTTGTTCCAAAATGGTGACGTTGTCAAAATCGAAATTGTGGGAATACTTCACTGCGTGGACCGTTAAACCGGTTGTTCCTTGCTCCTTCTTTAGGTGAATGTCGCTACGGTGTTTCGCCATTCTGTCTTTTATTTTCTGTTTAGTGATGCCTATATAGACGGAGTTACATTCAGTGCATTTGACCTGGTAGACCACTTTCGACTTCAAGTTCTTCGGAATTGTGTATTTCGTCCTCGTGTATATGTTACCGATTTTATTCATCGTTTTGCAACTTAGCGTCATTTCGTGTCCATTCAATACTTTTTTTAAACGTTCCGACAGTCCTGGCACATACGGTGCTGCCACGTACTTGTTCCGCTGTTTCTCCTTCTTAGTGGTGTTATTGTAATATCTATCCACCCTGTCCTTGACTATTTTGTTGACGAAAGCTTTCGGATATCCGTTGCCATCGAGTAGCTCTCTAACTTTCTCGATGCTTTTTGGTCTGTCAACTGGATTGGTGAAGGCTATTGCTCTATCAGTCAGTGTTGTTGCAACGTTTCTCTTATGCGTCATTGGGTTGTGCGCTTTAAAATTGAGATATCGACCGGACGCTACTGATTTTTGGTACCACGTTGTAACAATATCGCCGTTTGTTTTTCTGTTCAATGTCAAATCGAGGAAGTTTATGGATGTGTCGAGTTCTTCTTCGATCGTGAACTTTAGCTTTTTGTGTTGTTTGTTGAATTCGGTGAGTATTGCGTCACTTTGGCCTTCAGGTATCGTCACGATTATGTCGTCCACGTATCTCTTGTAGAACGGTACGGGGAATGGTAATCTTTGCAGCGCGTTTTTCTCCAGGTCCTCCATAACCATGTCAGCCAAAAAACCGGAAATCGAGTTTCCCATTGCCAGGCCTGATTTCTGGAGGAAGTAGTCGTCTTTATATCTGAAGTACGATTCGCTGGTGATGACGTTCACTACTTCCAAGAATTGTTTTTGGGTGAGGAAGGTGTGTGGTTTTATCAAGCGCCATCTCGATTTTATTGCTTTCGTGCACAATGCCGTCGGAATGTTAGTGAAGAGAGATGTGGCATCGAGTGATATTAATTTGTATCCCGGTGGGATCTTTGCATTTTTTACGTCATTTGCAAATTGCCAGCTGTCTTTCACATGGTATGGTGAGTCTGTTTCCATTTTACCAAGACACTCCGCTACCATCCTACTAATTTTGTATGTTGGCGATTGAATTGTTGCGACGACGGGTCTCAGGGGTATGTCCTCGTTTTGTTGTTTCTTGTGGAGTTTCCCCAAACCGTATACTGCTGGTGCCACACTATTGTGCGTCTTTAGGTACTTTTCCTTTTCGTCGTCTATTTTATTGTTCATTCTCCAACTCGAAATCATGTCGTTGACTCGCTTCTCAATTTGTGTCGTTGGATCCCGCTTTGTTTTGATGTATGTCTCAGCGTCGTTCAGCAGTTTGTCCATCGATGCCTCGTATTCGGATCTGTTCAAAATAATTGTAAGGAGTGAAAAGGCAAGCAGCTGGAATATCTCCTTTTAAATATTTCAGATTTGGTTTCGAAACGTTGTCTGTTTCATTTAACTCTGTATTATGCTTCGAATTATCAGTCAGTTGTTCTGAATCACAAGAATTAAGTAAGTAACCATGTTCAGTAATTGTCTCCCTAACGATATCTTCCAAATATTTTATTAAATTATCTCGAAATTCAGGATCCTTAATTTTTTCCATCATATCTTTTGGCTTGAGTTTATGTAAAAGCCAAAGTAGCATATGTATATGGAGACTACCTCTTCCCTGACTTTCTACAGGTCCGAAGTAAGAATCCATTGGCCCAAGAACGCCACCCATAATCAGTGTAGATATAATGTTCTCTATTAATAAATTGAAAAATTTTGCTGTTGAAACTTGGTTTGATGCTATAGTTTGTGATCTTTCATAGACTGAGGGAAATTTGTTAAACACATTTTCAAAGTCTATATCAACACCACAAATGTGAAGTGCTACTGGATTAAATGTATCAGCTGGGTTTATTGTTAAAAATATATGTGGTAAACCTCTATTAAAAATCAGCGAGTGTAAATTATTTCGCAGTTTAGAACGTGCTTGAGCACTTCCTTCCACGCTACCACCAACAGCTTTTACTTGTTTCACTAGTCTATTAACATATGGATTTATTTGAAAGGACTCATTTTTATTTTTTTCTGAGATTATTTTTAAAGCTTCTTCTAAATCACCTGACTTGACTTTAGATATTTGATTTGCGTAGGATTGAGAATAAGGTTGATTCATCATAAGCTTTGCACTGTAACATGCATTTCTACGTTGCAAAATATTGAAAACGACATAAATGAAACTGTAATGTCTCTCAAATCTTCTGTCTTGGTAGCTAAGTAAATATTGCAGATTTGTTTTGTAACAAGTTTTTATTTTTCGCTTTGGATCATCTGGGCTGCCCAGTCCATATGGAAACAGCGTTGGAAATAATCCTAATAAAAGTAAAGGATTACCATATTGATTTACTGGTTTTTCACTATGAGGAATCATGTAGTACGTTCCATCTGCTGTCTTGGTATCTTGCTTTGCTAAGAAAGTATGATTTAAAATATGATTTTGAATATCGTCTCTTGATGTATCTACACCATCAACATCAATAAGTGCGCTAGTAGTCAATGTAACTAGTGTTTCGTTACCGCCGCAAGTTTCAACCGATTGACCAATGATTGACTCACGAAGTACTTCTTCTTCTCTATTAGTTTGTGAATCAATATTATTAACATTCTCATTTGTGTATCCCGTACGACATGAATTTAAAAAATCTACGTTGGTACTGGAATCCATCGTAATCCATAGAGAATCTGGTATATCATCATTCGGAAGATCGTTCAGATTTTTGTTTGAAAATTTAATATCTTTATACAATGGATTATTCTGAATCAACCACTGTAAAGCTACTTTAACTTTTTGCCGCCTTACTTTTAATAGTTTACTTGTTTCAATTTTTGACGGCGCGGCGGATTTGCGCCAACAAAAACTACTTTAATGCTATCACAAAGACTGTCTTGTGAAAAAGGAAGCGTATTAGCAATACTACTAATATTCTGTTCGAAAACTATTACATTTCCGCTCAATTTAGACTGTTTTGTAGATGCGTCGTATGTTCTAGCTTGAATTTTAATAATACACTTATTATGACGATACAGTGATATGAGGTGTTCTTCTGGAATAGTTAAATTTTGTAGTTCTTCTGGGACATCACCAATAAAACAATCATTTGCAGGTGAGAAATCTGGAGTTACTGGTATTTTTCTATTTAATGAAGAAAAACACTTTAAACAAATATTGCATATCGTTTCATCAGTCATATCGTAATTTTGTAAATCTATTCCATTTTTGTATAGTATAGTATTTTTATAACATAAATAGGTTTTATCATTTTTTCTTTGACTTGAATCATTAACCTGATTATTTTGTTTTTTAATATTATTTATAATTTCCGCTTTCGTACAATTCAAAATATTTGTGCTAATTTTTCCTTTATTCGTAATATTTGGCTGCTCTCAAGAGTATATATTATGCACACGTTAGGTCTCACCTAGAATATGCATCGACAGTGTGGGCGCCTCACTACCGGAGTTACAGCAAGAAGATTGAGTCCATTCAGAAGAAGTTCTTGATCTATGCGCTGAGGAGGTCTGTGCGTCGCGACGATAGCTATCGTCTTCCCTCGTATGCTACCAGATGCGAATCCATTCAGATCGAGTCGTTGTCACGTAGAAGGCTGAATCTGTCAGCGATGTTCGTATATGACGTCCTTAGCGGCCGCCTAGATTCTCCTTCCTTACGGATGAGGTTTAGAGTGAGTCAGCCAGTAAGGCTGCTGCGCAACGTTCACTATATGATTGTAGAAAGGCATCGGACTGAGTATGGGTTCTTCGAGCCGGTTAACTTTATGACAATGGTTTTCAATGTGTTCGCGCACTTGTTAGACGATACCAATACGCGGTGTGCGTTCCGCGCAGCGGTGAAGTCGATGAATTTGACGAGAGGAGTACTGAGAAGCCATGGGCTCAGATAGCTAACCTGACATAGATACGATTTCGTACTTTAAGCTATTATTCACTGTCACATTCTCAAATAACATTTATCTCTTTTCTATTTACATTTTGACGAACGAACCGATGGTACCATTGAGCCATACCCGAGGAAAAGCTCCTTTCTCGTAAACACATCGCTGGTCCGAATTTGTAAATGACACACATTGATCGTAGCAGAGGGCATGTGGAAGCTTCGACGGGTCGACTGGGCCGACATATTGCCTCCGGTTTCTGCTTTTCAGTTTGGAATTAATAACTTTCAATTGTATGATCGTTTTATTGACGTGAGCCAGCCAGCATTTATGCCATTGGCTCGTAAATAAATAAATAAAAAAAAATAAATATCTGCGGCAACACTTGAATCTATATCTTCACAAACAATTACTTCTGGAGCGGTTTTTGTGTTTGTTATTTCAATTTTTTCAAGTATTCTTTTTCCTATTTCTTCACTTCTATTCTCATTTCCAGGTACTATGTCAAATAAGTCTTTAGTAGGTTCGAGTAAATCACGATTTTTTAAATTTGAAAATTGAACTGCCTTGAAGTCTTTGTTAAATCCAACTCTGTTGCAGATACTACATGTTTTTTGTAATATTTCCTTTTTAGACATCTTATTACAATAGTTTATTAAAAAATTTTTCTTAATAGCTTCATTAATGGGTGCTGGCCAATGATATGAAATTTCCTTTCGCAATTCTTTCATGTGTGCAGCAACTTTTTTGTTAATTTCAATTTTTTTATCTGATGCTGTGTTTGAGCGGTGTTGTTGAACCTTCACTTTAATGTATTCTTTTCTTTTATTATCAATTACAGGTTTGAAGCGCTTTACACATGGAATATCGTTATTAATTTCAGATTTTCTTTTTCTAGTACAACCCTTTTTTTCATTTTTTTCAACATTGTTTATTACTTTTGAACCAGTCGTTATTTTAGAAGCATTAGAAGTATCACTTTCTATTCGATGCAGTTCTTTTTCGTGACTTATAATAAAAGGCGTCAAAGTATATGGCTTATTTGTTTGATAACCAGAGTCACTTAAATATTTATATAGCGATTCAATATTGGAGAAGAAGAAAATATAAGATTTTCCGTTTGAATCTACTATTCCTTTGTCAGATCTCGCGTGTGGATCAAAAATAATATACGTATCATGGATTCTATGAAGTGCAATCGATAACGAACAACAAATAAATATTCCGTTGTTATATTCTTTAAAAAAACGTTCTATATATATTTTTGCATGGTTGTTGAAATTTCCAGAATATTCTTTATTAGATAATGGTTCACATGCAACTTTAAATTTTTGAATATTTAAACGAGCAATGTTCACGAAGATGTGTTTTTGAACTTCATGTGCAGCTAAATATCGATTCATTATTTGAGTCTTTGTTAGGGTTTTTATCTCTGATCTCAGTTTAATTGTTTCACGATATGAAACTTTGTAGATTGGATCGCCAGTCATTAAAATTGAATCAAGATCAACGCTGGTTACATTTTCTTTTAAAATTGAAGTGAAAGCCAAAAAAACAACCGAATTCGCCGTACATTGTTTGTTACGTGATTGAACATCAAAACGAATGTCATTTTGAGCGAAACTTCCTGAAATAACTTTCGTAAATAGTGTAGAACTTTTATTTTCAATGGAGTCAGTGACTTTATCTGTAACAATGTCAATAAAATACAAAGGTACTATAATTAAATTTCGTGTTTTATCATAATTTTCCAAATAAAGTGTAGGATTCTCACTCAAAAAGAAGTTAATGAATGCGGAATTATTTTCGAAGAAGAAGATTGCTGATTTAGGCCCAGGGCGACTACCATCATCATTTCGACCGTGAGAATCGAAAAATGCATATGATGAGGAGCCATTTGCATTTTGCAATCGCAATAAACCATATGAATATTCATTATAAGTAATTATTCCATATTGGAATTGACGAAATTAAAAATTTTTTATAGCATCTATGAATACGGTTTCAATATGCTGTCCTCCACGACATTCCGTTATATTAACAAAAACCTTTATTTTTTTGTTATTAACTTCTAAATTTTCAAGTAAATCTATAGCATTTAAAAATGTTTCATCATAGTCTGAATTAACTACGTTTTGATACGATATACAATTTTCGTAGTAGATCTGACCTGCTCGAATTATATTATTCATATCGTTTGAATCCCAAAAAACAACATTTTTAAAAGACGCAGTTGCTAATGCAACAGTTGCCATAGCAGTGCATTGATGTTGCGGAAGCGGAAATTCATTTGAAAATTGAGAAAAGTCGCCAAAAATAATTTTTGGTAAAACTGTTTGAGATTCTCCATTTTGTTCTTTTTTGTTTTTTGATTTGTATGGAGTAATATCCGCATGAGTTGAAGGAGCATTGTTTTTATTGTCCGCTCTTACTTCTTTAGATTCTCCAGTATTTATAGGAATAAGATCATTAGTTTTTGCAATGTTGCTTTTCTTTCGTATTTCGATGATACTTTCCTTTTGCTTTTTGGCTCTTTGTGATTTGGATTGACTTTTAAGTTTCGGCATTTTTAAAGAATACAAATTTTGTATTTCAAAAAACTTTATTTATTTAATTGTTGTTTACACCAATATTGTTTATTGTCTTTTCTAAGTAGTTTTTTACCAATGATTATGTAGCACTTAGCAATTGTTGTATTTGCAAAAATTGTTATTTTTACGATAGATACAGCCTGTAATAATGACTTTTTCAAAATGAGCAGGTTTTCTGCTTACAGGGACGATGTGGGTGTAGCTTTTAGTTTTACAATGCTTTTCTAGCACTGGCTCGTAATTTAAATATTTATTTTCTCGATCACAGTGCAGAGTATTCTACTTTTTTAGTTAACAGTACGCTATGATTTTTTCTCAATACACAGTGTTTTGTGCAGAGAATTCTTTGTTTTACAAACTTTTTTAGCACATGCCCGTGTTAACTACAATGTATTAGTATGTTAACAGTTTCGTTAAATTACTTATTTTTGCACAATGCTTTTTTTCGCATAAAAAATGATGCTTGCTGCTCTAAGCACGGTTTTATTGGTTTTGATAGTTGATGTTATTTCAAGTAGTAGTGTACTCTTTGAAAGTTGATTATAAAGTGACAAAAATATTAGTTTAAGCGTCTTATTTAAATACTTCTCTAGTCAACTATCATGGTGATATCAAAACTACATGGTGATAGTCAATATCGGTGATAGTCAACTAATCATGGGATAGTCAACTATCATGGTGATAGTCAACTATCATTGTGGCTTTTCACTGGAACGAAAGGAATGGAAGACACTGAATCGTTTTCGTTCTGGGCATGGATGTTCAGCAAGACAAATGTACAGGTGGAACTTCAGTAGTTCCCCTTACTGTGACTGCGATGACGGTACAAGCGTCCAAACACTGAGCCACATATTGGACGAATGCCCGCTCAGAAGTTTCAACGGGGGACTAGAAACGCTAAGCTCACTTCCTCCTGACGCAATCCTATGGTTGAAGAATCTGGATGTTAATGTGTGATACGTGTAGATATAAATCCAAAAAGTAATCGTAAATAGTGACTGTAAATAGTAAAAGTCTATGTATTAATATTGTGAAAGAATTTTGTTGTAACGTATTCAAAAGATTAATAAACCATACGATTAATAAAAAAAATGGTGATAGTCAACTATCATGGTGATAGTCAACTATGGTGATAGTTGACTATCGTGCTGATATTTTCCGAAATGGCTTTTATGCTCTGCCATTTTGGTGGTTACCTAAAACATTCTACTCATATAAATCTAAAAACTTTGTCGAAGACAACAATTTTCTATTACTCTAACTCTTAATCGCGTGCGAGTCCGATTTAAATGCCTGCGCTATTTCTTACTTAGTCACTATAAGAGGTAAAACAATTAGACTCTGGAGATCACTTCGTACGAGTCTAAAAACCTACTTTTTGTGCAATATCTTCCAGACCGTTGAACCAATATGGCCCATCTTCGAACTTAACCTGAGGAATTGAATTCCTCAGATTTAAAAAAAAAATCATCGAAATCGGTTGGGGATTACTCAAGTTAGAGTGTTTACAAGGAAAAAATGTTTACAAACAATTACGTTTTTCATCACAGTCTTAGGGTATTTTCTGCCATAAGACCCTGACTTTCAGTCAAGGGAATAATCACAACAAAAATCTCTTTAAAGGTAGAGTGTGACGCAGTCCGTAAGTCCGCTTCCAAAATTAATGATATCGCTTGAGGGAACGCTATCGCTGATAATACGCAGTTTGTTTGAATGGAACCTTGTGTTCAAAGTTTTGATTTCCTGAAAAAATTAAAGCGCTTTCTTGAAAACAAAAATAAGTTGTGTTAAAAAAATTGCATTAAGTAATTTTGTTGTGTTGCTTGGTCGGCAGAATAGATTTTGAATTGGAGTTGTATTGCTTGGTGCGACCAAAAAATTCCATACATTGTTTATGTCCGAATCGTTTGTTTATTTTCCTTGCATTCGGACATTTATAATGTCCATCTTCAGGCTACAATAAACAAATGAATTAGACTTAACGAAATGGAATCAGAATTAATACAACCTTCTTACGTTAGTATCACAAACTTAAATATAAATATTATTTTTCAGACTAGAACTTTACAAGGTAATTTATAACTGTAATGACTAGTCAGTTACTTGTTTATGTTTTGATTTGGTAGCAGGGCGTCAGGCAACAGGTGTTTCGTTGAATAAGCTGGGCAGGTTCACTTCTTTCATTTTCACTTTAGGTGGTAAATGCGGCGTATTTTTGGTTTGGTGCTTTTTCTGATTAGATTGTAGAAAACGGGTGATACATGTTCGGCATCAGATTTCAGATTTACGGCCAGTTTTTCGTGAAGGATTTAGGAATTTAGGAATTTTTAGGGTACGTCTCGAACGGACTTTCTTAATGATTTTCTTTGATTCAAAATCAAAGTTGTGTCCGGTGTTTACTACGTGCATGACTAGAGCCGTTTTCTTTGGTTTCTTTGCTTTGTATTTTACGTCTTTCTTGTGTTCTTCGCCTCGGTCATCAATGGTCCAAGTCGTTTCTACATAGTACCATTTATAGCAGCCCGAGCATGGGATGCCATAAACACAACAGGAGCACTGTCCGGGTCTTAGTTTGTGTTTCATGTCTGTGAACAAACTGGAAACTTTTGTGATTGGACGTGGAGCTAACACCAAATTTGGCGCGTGTGGACGTAATTGTTGGGATAACTGTTCGTACAGATCGGGCACGTATACGTTATTCCAGCATACTTTTTCTTTGGTCGAACATAACAAGCGAATGTAACGATGTGTGGCAAACAGTTTCTCATGCTAGCTTGTCTGTGAGTCATGTAGGGCTGTTAGCATTGTGACATTACGTTGAATTTCAGAACGCGTATCTGAAATAAGAACTGCTTTATGCCGCTCCGGGTGGATGAATTGGTTAAATCGTTGGGCTAGCAACCTAATGATCGCCGGTTCGCATCCCCCACCGGACACATGGGCATAAAGCTTTTCTTATTTCAGTTAATTTTTCTCGCTTAATTTTCACCTAAATAAACATTGGAAAAAAATTTTTCTCCAAACAAATTTTTCCTTTATAAAATTTTTTTCGAAAAAAAATTTCTTCACCTAAAAAAATTTTTTCAAAAAAAGTTTCTGGGAGATGCGGGAATCGTTAATAATTTTAATTTTTTGTTAATATTATGAATCTGAGACGAAAACACCCATGAGCAAATGTAACCCGTGCTATGTTGTGAAAGTTTAATTTTCTAAACATCAGACACTTTGTTGAAAAGATCGTTTTTTTACAGGCTGCGCCAATGTGAGCAGTCTTTTTTTTTTCGCTTTAATAAATGAACTAATAAGTTGTTATATCTTAAAAAAAAACTTTGTTATAAGTCATAAAATTCGAAGGAGTTTTAATTGTCAATAACAATACTGAGTATTATGAAATGTGAAGATTTCCATGAAAATGTTAAAGGAAGCAACTTTCATGCAAATTACCATTTTTCTTGCGTATAGTTATTATCTTTTGACCTCTATCGGCCCACTATACCCTTGTAGTGAGCTAAGTTTCAATTGAAGTAGTTGTTAGGTAACCTATAATACAAAATTATCCAAGAACTGTGGAAATGAAAAAGATTTTTGCTAACATTTGATGAATATTTCATGAAAATTTTGTCAAATGTGAAATCTGGCGACTTTCAAGCGACCCATTTTCTGGATCTATGTGACTTGTTTCAAAAGCGACTTCTGATTTGGAAAGAGCATACTCAAATTGCTCTGGAGATGACTTAGATGCGACTTTTTGAGCTTTATTGTGGACGCATTGTTACGACTTCTATGTAAATTATCGGGTTTTTGCGTATTTTTAGAATGTTTTGACCTCCATTGGCTCTCTATAGACGAGATGTGACCACATTTAAGTTGAAATTACTTTTTTATGACCCAAAATACAAAATTAACCGAAAAATGTGAGGATATGAAAAGATGTAATTCACGTATATTCACAGATGTGAGTCACATTATGTGAAAAAATGTGAATTGTGAAATTTTGGAAGGCAAATTCTCAGTTTTTATGATACTTACGTCCGATGTTGGGCCACATCTCGATTCTGTAGGTGAAAATGTGCCTATATGTGACTTAAGTGGTCATCCACAAGCTGCGGTGTTAGACAATGTGCGATTCATAGCAGGGAGTTGCGGGATAAGTGAGAAAGTAATAGACATAAGCAAATTCGAATATTTAGTAGCAAAATTAACATAAGCTCTTAAAATGTGTGCAGTTCCAAGTTTTTTGTCATCATAAATCCATCTTCTCATTTAGAATGAGATTTGCAATATTGTCTAATTCGGATAACATGCAACTTACCACAACACTTTCTTTATGGTTTCGCTCGCATACATCTTTTCAAGAATTAACGTTTTTGTTTAAATGTTTTTCATGGTAGTCATATTGGTCGCGTCTAACACAGTAAAATGTACGGGCATGTAATATTCTCTAATGTCAAACTCATTGTAAACAATAATGTTTGCTTACTTTCTGTTTCGTTTCAATAGAAGGTAACTCAGTTGTTGCTTAGAAATTATTAAAGTTAGGGATTTTGAAGAATTCGTTGTTTTTTACCTTTTTTTGGGCTCTGTATATGACTAGTTGCTGAGATGTGACCTGATTTTTTGTTTGTTTCACTTTTTTTATTTATAAAAACATTTTAAACACAAAAAATCCGAGATGTGAAATTCGATTTTCACATTTCACATTTCACATACAGCCGGTTCATTTCTTTTTTTCCTAGCTTGAAGAAATAAATGACACTTTAAAATTGAAATCTGTCAAACAGTAAAGGATGCGTTTAATGAATCGGCGCATTTACGTTTTCAAATTTTGAATTATTCTATCGATCGCTTTAGTGTTTTGAATATTCAGTTTCTTCCTTGAGTTGAGCCATTTAAATTTTATCATTCCCGCAGCGGTAGCGAAGGGCGTGACGCAGTCCCCACACCCAAAAAAAACGTCCACAAACCATATATAGACGAACTTTTGAGTTTTTCCCCTCGCCCCCCTCCCCCTCCAAATTATTTAAAAAAAAACTACGTCGCAGCAGTTTTCAAACGAGCCCTCACTCATCAAATCGGTTGAAAATTGGCTGAGATATCGAGGTTTGAAAATGACATTGTTGTATGGAGAAATAATTTTTCTATTGTTCTCATCATTACAAAAACATTTTTCTGATCTATCGGTTTCTATCTATTTATGTTCTATCTATTAATAATTTTCGATCTCGAGAACTAGACAGCCGATCTTCCTGAAATTTTCAGAGAACGTTAGTCTAGGCCCCAACTGAATAACTTCATATGCCGCTTTTCCGGAAAAATTCTGGAAAAGCCGTGGCATGTGGAAAAGTCGTCAATTTTGAGAGTTTTTTAGGTAATGCTCGGAGTTTTCGAATTTTAGCTTCGGAGTGAC
>CM055403.1:99611902-99642909 GCA_029228625.1 Pseudolycoriella hygida
TGAGAAAAGAAAATTTTCTAAGAAAAAAAAAATTCTCCGAAAAAATTTTCTTTCCGAAAAAAATTGTTCTCCTACACCTTAGGCTACCATCGGAACACTTCGTATCACCTTCGGCTACCTTCGGAATATTTTGTAGCACTTTCGCCTGCCTTCGGAACACTTCGTGTCACCCTAGGCTGTCTTCGGAATACATCGTGTCACCTTCGGCTGCCTTCGGAGTACTTCGTGTCACTTTCGGCTACCTTCGAAACATTTCGTGTCACCTTCGGCTACGTTCGGAACACTGCCTGTCAGCTTCGGCTACCTTCGGAACACTTCGTGTCATGAATTCTTCCCACTGATTCATATAACTTTCCTGAAGAAACCAACTGTCTATGTATTATTATACAGAATTTAGCAAAAAATCGAAGATGGCGCCGCTATAACAGATGGCAGAAATTTTCTTATGATACCAAAAAATTCTCCTGATGAAACTCTATAACTTTCTAGAAGAAACCATCTCTCTAGGTAGTGTCATTCTGGAGCTAAAATTCGAAAACCGAAAAAACATAAACGAAAATCCAGGATGGCGCCGCTATGACATCTGGCAGCCATTTTCTTATGATCCCAAAAAAATCTCCTGGTGAAACTCTATAACTTTCTAGAAGAAACCATCTCTCTAGGTAGTGTCATTCCGGAGCTAAAATTCGAAAACCCAAAGAAGCCTAATTTATACCTAACAAAAATCCAAGATGGCGTCACTTTGGCAGATTTCTGAAAATCCCAAAAAATTGTCCTGATCAAACTCTATAACTTTCCCGAAGAAACCAACTCTCTAAGTATTGTCATTCCGCAGCTAAAATTCGAAAACCAAAAAAACCCTAATTTATTGGTTGGGAAAATTCAAGATGGCGCCGGTTTGACTGCTGGCAGCCATTTTCTTAAGATCCCAAAAAATACTCCTGACCAAACTCTACAACTTTCCCGAACTTTCCCGAAGAAACCAACACTCTAGCTATTGTCACTCCGGAGCTAAAATTCGAAAACTCCGAGCATTACCTAAAAAACCCTCAAAATTTACCACTTTTCCACATGCCACGGCTTTTTCAGAATTTTCCCGGAAAAGCGGCATATGAAATTTTTCATTTGGGGCCGAGACTGACGTTCCCTGAAAATTTCAGAAAGATCGGCTGTCTAGTTCTCGAGATCGAAAATTATTAAGAGATAGATAGATAGATAGATAGATAGATAGATAGATATATAGATAGAAACCGACAGATCAGAAAAAAAGTTTCCATGATGATGAGAACAATAGAAAGATTATTTCTTCATAGAAAGTGTCATTTTCAAACCTCGATATCTCAGCCAATTTTCAACCGCTTGTTTGAAAGCTACTGCGACGTAGTGTTTTTTAAAAATAATTTGGAGGGGGAGGGGGGCGAGAAGAAAAAACTCAAAAGTTCGCCTATATATGGCTCCTTGTCCCAAAGGTTTTGTATGGAGTTTTTTTGGGTTTTTGGACGTTTTTTTTGGGGTGTGGGGACTGCGTCACGACCTCCGCTACCGCTGCGGGCATGATAGAACATAGATAGAACATAATTAGATAGAAACCGACAGATCAGAAAAAAAGTTTTCATAATGATGAGAATAATAGAAAAGTCCATTGGCCATAGAAAAATGTCATTTTCAAACCTCGATATTTTAGCTAATTTTCAACCGATTTTGATGAGTCTAGGCTCGTTGGAAAGCTGCTGCGACGTAGTTTTTTGTAAAAAAATTGGAATGGTAGGGGGGCGAGGGGAAAAAACTCAAATGTTCGCCTATATATGGCTCCTTGTCCCAAAGCTTTTGTATGGAGTTTTTTGGGTTTGTGGACGTTTTTTTTTGGGTGTGGGGACTATGTCACGCCCTCCGCTACCGGTTCGGGCATGATAAATGAAAACAATAACTTACAATGTGAACTTAGCTTGTACTGATATTTTACGGTAACAAATGTGAGCTTCTAAATGTGCTTTTTGTGTTCTCTCAATGTATTGCATTTGCACTCTATTTCATTTTGAAGAGTCATGAATTAATTTTTTTTGGTTTCTTAAAGATTTTGTTTTGAGAGATTTTTCGAATGTTGATTTCACCAATATTCGTTCAAGAAAAATAACATGAAATCAAGAAAACTTAACTTTTGAAAACTTTTTCAAGAAAGTTACTTTCTGGTAGAATATTAGAGAAACGAAAAAACATTTCACAGAACAAAATAGTAGAAGGATTACTTGGAGCACCGAAAGGGGGGCGTTGGAGCACCTCAGGTGGGCGCTGGTGCACTTTTCCCCCAACGTTATATGTTATTTTAGGCTCTGGGGGACTGGGTAGATAAATAAGGTAATGTTTGAATGAAGGATATGCTACTTATGTGTCACATACACACCAGAAGTGCAACTATTTATCTATCAAGTGCTCTTTTTACGTCCTCGTCGTAGTCCCCGGGTACTAATTCCAAAGGAATTTGCTAAACTTAAGAGTGCGAACCTTAAAATTTGATATCGTCAGATATGGAACAAAATACTTTCAAGAAATAGTTATGGATTGTATTTATAAACTAATACAAAATCATTAGTAGAATGGGTCAATAATCAATATGTTGACTATTCGCATAGCGATTGCAAATTGCACTTACTTGAAAATCATGGGCGTGCTTCGGTTTGGCGGTGATAGTCAACTATCATGGTATAGTCAACTATCATGGTGATAGTCAACTATCATGGTGATAGTCAACTATCATGGTGATAGTCAACTATCATGGTGATAGTCAACTATCATGGTGATAGTCAACTATCATGGTGATAGTCAACTATCATGGTGATAGTCAACTATCATGGTGATAGTCAACTATCATGGTGATAGTCAACTATCATGGTGATAGTCAACTATCATGGTGATAGTCAACTATCATGGTGATAGTCAACTATCATGGTGATAGTCAACTATCATGGTGATAGTCAACTATCATGGTGATAGTCAACTATCATAGTGATTGTCAACTATCATGGTGATAGTCAACTATCATGGTAATAGTCAACTATCATGGTGATAGTCAACTATCATAGTGATTGTCAACTATCATGGTGATAGTCAACTATCATGGTGATAGTCAACTATCATGGTGATAGTCAACTATCATAGTGATTGTCAATATGATTTCCAAAATTTTTATTATTCTTGAAAGTGCAAACCTCCCTTAAATCTTTCCATTCCCATTGGTATGTGTCGCTAATCTTGCCATGATTGCCCTGACAAACACTTAATACTGTTAGTTAGATGTGACTTATGATTGTAGGATGATGTAGCATTTGCGACCTGTTAGATGAAATTAATGCTAAGTCAGTCCTTTTTAAAATATTTCTCGCGAATATGCACCGTTACCGCAAACACTCAAAATAATTGAAATCGATTATTGATAATAGTCTGTAATAATATTTTGGTCATCCAGTCAAGGGACCTGACCCACTCAAAAGGTGGGACCTAGTACTTAGAATAAGGCTTGTTTACTTTTTTTATGATGCATACGCATGTGAGTTCTGAGTCTGTTTGTATGAAAAATAGTTATTAAAGGAATAAAATGCGTTCCATCAGCGAAGAAGATGATGAAACATCCCAGACAAAAGAAAACCTTAATAAACATTGAATATAAAACGAAATTCCGAGGGGATGCGCGTGATTAATATATCTACTTGATTAATATAATATATATTTTTTGTTTATAAGATGACACGGAATGGTGGAAAGGAAAACTGTGTTATAATGCTAAAAATTGGATTGTCATACCAAATAAAGTGCACAAGGGAATTGAATAATAAGTGAAAAATAAATCAACTTGAAAATGTGCTCTTTATGCTTGGTTTTTATATTAAATTTTCATAAATAAACAATAGGTATTTATTAAACAAGCAGCGACATCCGAAGATATGAAAATATGAATTGAGCAGAAGCTGAGATCCAACGCCAAAAAGTTCATACGAAAATGCTGGAAAGAGAAACGAGTACATCGATGTGCACTCGGTTCCGACTCGGTTCCGTTCTTGAAAAACATTCATTGATTTCGAGATTAATTTGTATCGAATCTTAGCATCCTTCAAGTTGTGATTCTTGTATAAATACGATGTAAGTTCATGAAATGAAGTCATTCTTACTTGAAAGTTGATAGTGCGCACGTGCAGTTCTCGACACTAGTAGAATATAGAATCCAATGAAAGTGTACCCTTCACGATTGAACGTACCATCATTGGGAGTTGCGGGAAATGCCTACTATTGTTTTTTCACCAAAACGCATTTAAAATTTCAAAGATTTTTAAATTTAATGCTTCAAAGACTGTTAATAAATGTTAAAAAATTGAAATGTTTACAAGAATCAAATTCTTTTTAACCTAACGCAGCTTCTGTTAACATTTTTAAATGTAACAATCAGATTTCAACGCTTTACACTATAGAGCCAGAAAGATGTGCAGACAACTTTTTCCAAATAATCAAAAGATTATAAGAAAAATGGTTTTTTTTCCTTAGTACCGGCTAAACAGGTCTACAATATTTCAAAATCGCACAAAATTTTGCACGAATTACTAACTTTTTTTTCATATGCAAAAATTTCTGTCTCGCAGAGGTCTGTGGTGAAAGCGTTTCTGAGATGTGACACATTTTTATTTTTCCTATACTCATTACATGTCCTACTATATTTTAAAACCAAAAAGAAAGAAAATGTGAAACGAATGTGATTCACATTTGTTTCACATTTTGATCACATATGTGAAGCAAATGTGAAACAAATGTGAATCACATTTTTTTCGAAACGCACATTTCAAGACGCTGAAGATCTTTCCCCAAATGTTTTTCCACATCCATAAACTTAAGACTGAGGACTATCTAGATGTGCAAAATAACGATGAAAACTTGTGGTGCGTATACGCTAGAGCTGTGCGCCGGTAAATATTTATCGGCGGCGGCGCAAGTAAATTTTTTTTATGTCGGCGGCGGCGCAAATCGGCGCTCGAAAATAAATCGGCGGCGGCGATCGGCGCAAAGTTTTAAAAAAATATTTGTGAAATTTTTTTAACTTTATAGGGCAATCGTGTATGACGATTTACTAAAAACTATTTAGAACCCAGAAGTGAACGGAGTGAAGATATAAGGCTAATTATTTTTTTATAAACGTAAAACATATTAAAGTTTCCGGGAAAGATGAAGGATTCGTTTCATGACATTTGTGATTATGTATAGAGTTGAAATTAAACTCCAGAATTGGGCCTACTTCCACGAAATTTTCAGAGTTATTATCTTATTTTGATCAAGTCTAAGGTGATCTCAAGATTTTTTTCGGGAAATTCAGGAAATTCGGAAATTTCAAGAAATTCATAAAACCGATTTCCCGAAAATAGGCACCGGTGAGGTTTATATTTAAGGATTATATTAAGCAATCCGAAGAAAAAATCAAAACTTCAGCAGATAAAAAGATAACATTTCAGATAAAAAATGAGAAACTGTTCCTTTTACGAAATATCTGAAATTTTGAATTCTTTTACTGAATTTTTATTTGATCTGTCTGAATTTTTGAATTTTTTATCTGATAAAGTCTACTGAATGTAGTCGAAAGCTAGGAAAATAAATAAAATATAAAAAATAAACATAAGCAAAGCCGACCCGTACGAAAAGCCTTCAGGTGCGAAAAGCCTCGACGTAGTCTTACTATGTATCATAAATATAATGCATCATAATGCATAGTCAAGTTCTCTTGATGTAATCTTTGTCAGATACTATAAGAATTTGAATGACTCATAAAAATTACCCAAGGTAATGTTGAAAGCCCTCCCGAAGTACGTTTAAAATTTAATTCTCTACAACTTTGCTTTTGAAAGCAATTTTCTATCTGCCATAGTTCTTGATATATTACTCATCCCTCCCAATTCTAGAAGTAGTTGAATCCCCGGATTGGGATATTTTTTCGGAAAACCCCGAGACACGTGTTCACTAAAATTTAAACCTCTACAACTTTGTCTTTGGAAGCAACTTTCTATCTGCCATAGTGCTTGAGATATGAGACATCCCTCACAATTCTAGAAGTGGCTAAATCCCAGGATTGGGACATTTTTTCGGAAAACCACGAGAAACGTGTTCACTAAAATTTTATTCTCTACAACAGGCGGGAGAATTTTTCTCAACTTCTCGATCAAGAGAGAGGTTGAGAAAAATTCTCCCGCCTATTTTCACCACGATCAAGAAGAACACCAAAACTAATCCTTTTGGTTAATCATATTCTCTACAACTTTGTCTTTGAAGCAACTTTCTATCTGCCATAGTGATTGAGATTTGAGACATCCCTCCCAATTCTCACAAATTTGAAAAAAATGTGAATCACATCTGTGAAACAAATGTGATTCACATTCACTTTTACATTTCACATTTTCTCTTTTTTTTTGCTTAAAACAACAATATGGCATGTACTGAGGACAGGAATAGTGGAAATGTGCCACATCTCAACATTCTTTCTACACCAGACATATACGAGAGCGACGCTTCCCAATGAACGAAAAGTTACTAGCTTGAGTGAATTTCAATCGATCTTGAATAACTTTCCTTCAAATAATTATTTAAGTCCGTCATTTCGTGAAAAACATAACAGATTTTATCAGAAAACTGGCCTATTTTAATGTTCAATTTTCCGCGTCCATCGAGTAATAAAATGGTGAAATGAAGTGTACACATGAAGAAGAAACTACACTTAAAACAGGTTTGGTTACCACAAAAGTAATCGATTTCTTAAAAAATGTCAATTTTCCAACACTCAAAGGATTCAGAAATTAAGATACTGCCTTAGTCTTAAAAGTCTATATATAGTTTATATCTTGGTTGTGAGACAAATATGCACATTTCCCGCAACTCCTTGTTACGTTGGCGCCCAAATAGTGCATTTGCGACATCACCCTTTGAAAGTAATGATTCCGATCCGGCCGAGATACCGAGACCCCTCCAATAATGGAACGATTTTTAATTTTTGCAAGTAAAAATGAACGAATGATGCTTGATAACCCAAGATTACCGAAGATGAACATTAAATTGCAAAACATTTCATATATTTTTCATTTGTTAAGAAAAATGTTGATACTTCAATGTCAGTTCATTGTTGCACAAGTCTTCCGAACTTGGTGGAGTTGTAGCGTACCAACATTTCTCTAGTCATTAAATTATATATGATCAAGTAATGATTTGTATCGAATCTTAGAATCCTTTGAAGTTGTGACTCTTTTATAAATACGGCATGTAATTAAAGTGGCAGCTGTTAAATAAAATTTTGTATAAGGCAAATAAGAATTGATCGCAAAAAATAGAAAATTGATCGTTAAAAAATTAGAAAAGTGATCGCTATGACGTCAAAGCAATAACTTTTCATATTTTATAGCAGCCAATTCTTTTTTATCCGCGAAAAAAACCCTCTTACAGAGGAGGTGTGACACAAGTCTTTTTGTCTCCGTACAAAAGTTCTGAAATCAGAAAAGTGTGATAGTTCTGGAGATCTGGGTCATCCTGCCTAATTATGGAAGTGGCCATATAACAGGATTGGGCCATATTTCCCCAAAACCCTGAAACACGTGTTCGCTTAAATTTAATTCTCTACAACTTCGCCTTTGGAACCAACTTTCTAACTCTCATCGTTCAGGAGATCTGGGTCATCCTGACAAAATTTGCCACAAAAAAACAAGCAAAGAAAGATCGAAAGAAAGAAAGAAAGAAAGTTTACCAAATTGACTAGTTAAAAATATTCGATTTGAGTCCATTTCCATACAAAATAGCAAAATTGTTTAATTCATATCTTCGGAACGACTGAACCGATTTTAATGAGTGAAAAGGCACTTCGGCCTAAAATTTTCCGTAGAATCCGGAAAAAATATTTTCCGGGGGGTACGTCGCTCGGGGGGGAAGTCAAAAAGTTCCTGTATATATGTTTCTTAGTCTACGAAAAAATTTCTTGTGAATTTTTTGGCGTGTAAGACTTGCGTCACGGCCCCTTACTATCGTGGGGCCATGATACTTATAACGATTCGCAGTTATAAATATCGCTCGCAAATGTGCTACTTATGTCCGAAGAAAAACTTCTTCAGTTACTTAAAGTTGTAAAATACGTAAAAACGTCTTACGCGATTTTATTCGCATCGCGTCGAATATAATGACCCCTTAAATGTGGAAATTCCTAAAAGTCGGTAGTGATAGCCTTAAATTCATCTAATAAAGTTGTAAACCTGTCTATGTATTATGTGATGTGAATGCAGGGAGTTGCGGGAAATGCTACTTTTCAATGAAAAATACTAGTGAACTTTTTCAGTTCATTAATATCGTCTATATTTGAAAAAGTTTTTCGAAAATATAAATGTGTGGAAACGTTCTCTTTTCAGCGGGTATGTTTGTCTGAACTCATTATTTCACAGCCAATCTGCGAAATTTTGAACATTTTAGCACTATGTCGATTCCAACCTCTCACATGCATTCCAAGTTTATGTTTCGTGAATTTTACGTACGGCCGTTTAGGCTCAAAAAGAATTTCGTCGACGTATTAAGTGATCCGTATTTTTTTTGTTTTTTTTTTTTTCAAATATTCGTACTTTTTTTTCTATTTTTTTAAGTACTGAGCTGTATTTCTTGCACATTTGCCACATTTGTTGTGCCAGTCTGCTGTGTTAACTTTTCACAATTCCTGCAACTCCCAGTATCGATATCATTTTTTTAATTTCGATTCTGCATAACTAAAAAATCAAATCATTCAGTGTATCCATTTTTAGTAAACAATGATTTGAAACACATAAACAAATTATAGTCCGGTGAATTAGGTAAAAAATATAGTGTTTTAATGCATTTTTCAAATCGGTTTTTATTGCTGCGAATCGTTTCAATACATTTATTTAATATTTATTCAATACGTTTGTCATCGTAATCTACACTCATCAGCAAAGAGTCATGAATATTTCTATGAATGAATGAATGTATTTTTTTTGCAGGTGAGGACTATAAAAAAATTGAACTTGTGCAACTTTTGCTTTTGCGTTTTTATAGAGCTGCGCGCCTGGTATAAGAAAATTGGCCGCGGCGGAAATCGCCGCAAGAGTATCTCGACGTCGGCGTAAATCTGCCTATGTCGAAAAAACGTTCTGCGGTAGTGGCTCAATTTTTACCAACTTTTACGGCGCAAAAATTACAATTAATTTTTGCGAAGTGGCTAATCGCTCTCAGGAATGAATAGCCTTTTATACACGCGCGGATGAATACCCTTTTATGTAATATCAGTCTCGTTTTTCTTCTTACTTTTATCTTAAATGGCCAAATTTGTTTTTTGGTGAACATTTGTGGTAATAATTGAGAAAATTCTCGTTTTGGTACAATTGCACCCATAGAAGTAATATTTTACTATGGCTGTTGTACCTTCGGCAGATTAAAGTCCACCCACTTGAATCAACATTTAAAAGCCACTCACAATTCTTCATCCTACTTCCAATTGTTAAACAAAAATCGAAAAACTAAAAGTGCTGATTTCGTCGTTTACGACTCATCAGTACACCTTGTGTTAAGACCAGGTGTATATCAGCAACGATGGCCATAGAATGATACTCAGACTATGTCAACTCGCCTTTTATACAATCCAGATCCTACGATTGGATGCATGTCATTTCGTTTGAACAATTTGGAAGTAAAAGAATTGTGAGTTTGTTTCGGTTATTTTTTAATTTGGATTTAAGCAGATTACCACCCCCGCACAGTAAAAAAATTAATTTTTTCATCAATTTGAGGCCTGTTTCGACTCCACACTACGCAAAGTAACCCGAGACATCGGAGTTTCATTTTTTCTGAAAGTCCCATTTATTACGCTTTGCTATAACAGTTTTGGCCACCATTTTCAGTATGATCACCAAAATTGCAATTCTTAACCAAATATGAATAGCTAAATGCAAAAAGGGGTCATCTCCAACAGAGAATTATAAGTAAAATGAAGCTCACAATTTTTATACATATATTTAATCTTTTGTCGTTCTTTCCTTAAAATATTATGTGTTATTGTAATTTTTAAGAAATGGTTGAGGTATGACTAATACCACAGATAGAATTGCGAGCTTCATTTTACTTATAATTCGCTATTGGAGATGACCACTTTTAGCATTCAACTATTCATCTCTCAGGTAGGGTCTTGTTTGAAAACGTATAATTGTCAGAAAATAATAAATTTTCAAGTTTAATTGAGGTTCGCTGTGTATATGAGGAAGTTTTCATTTCCTGTTGATGGCGAAAAACTGAAACGTCGCTCCTTGCAGCAAACCTTAACCAGAAAAGTCTTTGCATATTCTGGTACCATTATAGGTATACTAAGTGCCCATATTCTTGGTTCCACAGTTGGCTGTTGCTGCAAGTGACGAAATTCGCTCAAAAAAAATCTACTAAAATGGCCTATAGCTCCAGATGTTGTGCACCGGAACCATAGGCTCCGAAGCAAAAAAATCTTTGCAATACTGAGAACCATAATCGTGCTGAATTTATGAGTTATAGCAGAAAAACCATTTTTAACACCCTCTGACACCTACTCCGCGGCCTCCCACCTTGGAACGAAGTGCAATTTCGAAAACTGAGAAAACGTTTTTCTCTTCATGGTTCAAAGAGTCGAATGGGCCATAAGTCTCCTTAAACTGTGACACCTTGCCCCAAAATTTACGACTTCGGTCGAAGTTTTCTCAAAATCACTTTAAAATTAGTTACAATTAGCGAACTTTAGCGTCCGCTAATAGCGACCGCTATTAGCGCGCTAATTTTTTTATTATTAGCGATTAGCGTTAGTTTCGCTAATATTTTTTCCAATTAGCGTTAGCGTTAGCTCCGCTAAAAAAATTGATTAGCGAATACAACCCTGCCTATGGCTCAATCAACGCCTCTTTCAATACCAGAGAAGACGTATTTTTTGTTTTTTGGGTTTTAGACTCTTTTTTCAATGTTACTGGCTTATGAGTAAAGCCATGTCAGGTTTTTGGTAATATCTCAAGAAAGATATATATGTATATAAAGCTTTATTGAAAGAAAATTTAAAATGCTTAATATTGGTTGATCATTAACAAAAATAGTGGTCAGCTTTATAAACTATATATGAGATTGATTAATATGCTCTATGCAATAAAATTTAGTTTTCTAAAAAAATGTTGAAATAAAAGCAGAAGAAAATTTGAAAAAAACTTCAAATGAATGAATTGTAACTTTGTATGAATCTATTGCATTTTTTTTTAAATACAGATCAATGGGAAGCTATTGACATAGTGGAGTTATGACCCAAAATACGGTCAACTTTCATAGGATTCCAAAGCTTTGCTACCACACTTTTCTGCAGCTTCTACAACAAACAGAGTTGATGTTGCTAAAAGACTCCAACGTATTTAAATAAATATTGCCTTGTCTTACGTCCACATTAAATTGTATTGGAAATCGCCGATAGGCTCATATTGAAAAAGCCGTCTAAAGAAACGGTGTAAAAAAGCACAAAATTGACCCCCAAATAGAGAAAAATGTTCTCATCAATTTTCTCTACAACATAGCGAAAAACCATTTTTGGCCTATCGCCGACCTTAGTACTGACCTAGGGCTCCAAGTAGAGGCCTCTGACACATACTTCCATAGACAAAAATGTTTCCCTCAATTTACTCTGCAACAAAGAAAAAAAATGTTTTTGGTTAAGGCCGACCTCAGGACCGACATGAGGCCCACAAGCAAAAGTTTCTTTTATAAATTGTCGGTCATGTACAAAAAAAAAATAGAGCCCTAGCTAAGTCCAAGGACTCAAATTCAGAAAATTTTCTTTCATAAATTGTCGGCTATGCCCAGGTCTTTCAAACAAAAAAAAAGTTATGAAAATCAGAAAGGATTTGCTCGAGTTATGTACAAAAGACTAAAAACCACTTAAGAGCGCACACTGCTTACTAAAGAGCCATCTGTCGGAATCTTTTCAACTAACGAAAATTTGTATGGAAAAAATCGCAATTTTCTGTAACGTTTTTCTCTTAAAGCCTTAAATGAAAACGAATGTTTATGTCGTCATTACATACTTAACCTATCGCCAAAGAAAGTGTTTATTAAGTGGAAAAGCTGAAATGCTGACTTTTGCAGTGAATTCGTTTGCTTTACGCCAGACTTCATCTTATGCATAAGGATTGCAGTGAAATATTGGAATTCACATTTCCAGCCAATGTAAATGTTTTCTCCAAAAGTGTTACCGCAATTTTGTTTGGGAATATGTTAAGTATGTAGTGACGACATAAGCATGCGTTTTCATTTAAGGCTTTAAGAGAAAAACGTTACGAAAATTGCGAATTTTTCCATACAAATTTTCATTAGTTCAAAAGATTCCGACAGATGGCACTTTTGTAAGGAGTGTGCACTCTTAAACGGCCCTAGCTCGGCAGCCCTTGGGTCGACAGTGCCCAGATTCAAGCCCATAAAAGATTTTTCGATTACCTTTCAGGGAGAAAAAGTTTTTGAAAATCGGATGAGTGTTGACGAACGGACAGACGGACATATTTTTATTAATGATTCGTCGTCTAGGGACCATGATCGATACTCCCCCCCCCCCCTTACTCTCGGGTCGAAATTTGACTGGTTATAAGCGTCGTGGTAAACGCAATAGACCCCTTTTCGAAGCACTACGTTCTTCGTACGGGTCTAAAAAGTTATCCAAAATTCCTCAAATTTCGTCAAGTTTTCCGCATAACATACCCGGAAAGATATCCAAAGCTTAATAATTACTAGATTTGAAAGTCTGGGGAACTTTAGGTGCCGCAGGTAGATTCATTTAAACAAATTGTCTTCGAAGAAACGCTGTAAAAATATTTTTCGAAAGCACAAAATTGATCTCCAAAAATTAGTTAGGATTTATCCAACTTATGTAAGCAAACACGTTGGGCCCTAGTAGAAACTCAGTTTTAGGGTCCTGACTGAGTCCAAAACTTTAAAAGAAATCATTGTTGCTAATTCGTCGAAAAATGACTTAGCCTCGTCACACCACGGTCCCATGGTCTCAACCGCGAAGGGTACAAAATGGTAATTTTGGTTGAGCAACGGAGCATAGTTTGTCTCTTTTAGTCTCACCCTAGCCCTGTACCTTTTATGTAGCTTGGAGCAAAGGTGTCGGCGAATGTGGCGTCCCAAATAAATGTTTTTCCTCTGGTCCATGGGATCAAGCTCATTCCGTCGATTTTCCTCCCATCCGTTCGAATTAAGCCGGGTGGTTCCAAAGTTGAATGAATGTCTGCTGAAGCCAGCGCTCTTTTAATGATTTGATTCAGCTCAGAGTGTCCTGACCAGCGTCCTGCACTTTTTGTACAATAGAGACCGTGTCTCCCTTTCTTATCGGCCATCACTTCACAAAGGCATTTATGTGGTTTGCAAATATCAGTTCCCAATCTTAAGCCAACGCATACCCGAAACACATTGTTGTCCAAAAGTGTGCCGATTGTTCTTGATGGTAGTGCAAGTAGCCAGGCTCCTGATTCCTTTTCACATATGGCTAATGTTCTGGTCATTTCGTTTCAGTGTTCGGTTGTCGCTGTGCCACCAATCGTTGCAAGATTATTGAATCCCATACTTTTCGTGAAGCTGGACTTTCTGGTATTCCGGTTCCCGGGTTCTCGTTGTTCTAGGCTTTTATTCCATGCTCATAATCGGCTATTTCCCTAATATCGAGCGTAGGCGATGATAACATAAAACTCATTAGAGGAAAAAGACCGTTTATTGATGACAAAAATTCTGGCAATGTGATATCCTGGACTCGTCTTATACCTAAACCTCCTAACCGGATGGGAAGAGATGCTGCAATGTATGCATTATCATCCATCTGCGTGTTGGTTAGCGTTTCGAGCTTTGTTTGAATGTTGTTGTCGATTTCGTTGCTAATTGCAGATACGTACGAAGACGGGGTTGTACGGAGTAGGAAAACCAATTTTGGGACTGCTAAACAATTTCGCAGCAGATAATAAGCGACGTGGTAGTGGTCTAACTCAGTCAGCCGTTTGAAGAACACTTTCAGTTCTTGGAGTTTCTTGATAAACATCGCCTCGAAAGAAGTTGGTGTTATCGGTACTCCTAATATTGTAAGTTCATTAACGATAATAATCCGTGGCGACAATGAACTAAAATACAATTCGCACTTCGTCGGGTTTATACTTACACCAATTTTTTCGCATTCCTCGATAATAATTTTAAAATCACCTAAGACATCATTATGGTCACCGCCGATTGTACCGTCATCCAAATAAAAAACGATGAATTCCGCTACGAGTGCCATTAACACCGATTGGATTGCCAGGCAAAACAATAATGGACCGCATGGATCTCCCTACTGAGCTCCATTTTGTGATAATATTGTGTTTTCCCCATAAAAAAGATACGATAATGAAGAATAACATTGCCATACGAAAGGATAGATAGATAAGAAACTTTGGGGTATAGGCACCTGGATCAGAGATCCTTTGTACCACCCCCCTGATTTCTTTGTTTATTTGTATTCATAAAAGCAAAGGAAATACAGAAAAAAAAATTGAATTGAATTCGAATCTTAATTAATTAGTCGAGTGAGTCGACAGGTACGAGCCAAGCATAGTCCAGAACCGTCCATCGGTGTTACAGTCAGTTCATGTGTCCGCTGGTCATCCGTTGGAATCGATTGATGAGTTGGCTCCAGAGATCCATTCCAATGACCGACCCTATTGGGGATAAGGAGTGGGTAGAAGTTTTTATATCCATGAGTCAAGACCCATCTCGATGATAAGCGCTGACCCGTAAGGGTGGCAAATCCATAACTTCCAAGTTTGACCTCCACATTTTTATCTGGAGGATGGTTTTGACTCAGTGATTAGAGGTGGACAATGGTTGTGGTTCACCGTTTGGGTACTTTTTCGACCGATTCCTTTGTATGTAGAATTTGCTAGATTTTGCGTCTGCCCCGCTATGAGTGAAATATTTCAACGTCTACTAAATTCAACGATAATTTCTAGGGAAAGCTCCCGGTGGTGGTGTGGGTAAATCGTAGGACATGTAAGAAGATACTATTAAAAGTCACATCCTTTATGTGTTTCCTACAATTTGTGAACGCGGCGCCACCATGTCGTAGCCAGTGAGCTATTACAGCTTCTTAGCATTTGTGCTTCGATATTGAAATACGATTGAATCATTTTTTTTCTTCTTTCTTTAATGGACATGCAGTTATGAGAATAAACAGACACAGGTATTTGTAGGTGGCAAAAAGCGCGCGTAGTTCGTGAGAACGATAAATGCGTTAGCTTTGGCTACAAATGCATGTGTTAGTATGTGAGCAACGGTTAAAAATTCGATCTGAATTGAAAATGTCCACGGTAGCTCAATTGGTAGAGCAGCACCCCGGAAAGGTGAAGATTCTGGGTTCGGTTCCCAGTCGTGGAGTTAAAATTTTCTTTCAGATTTAGTTTCAGAAATACCATTTCTCTCATAATTTCGCTTCAAAAAGGAACAAAAATATTGAAATACCTGCCACTGGCTTACCACCGGTTTGTTCCATCACCTCGTAACAATACTGGAAGTCAATGAGTGCAAACTTAAGGTCTGGCCTGGCCAGTTCAGAGCTTAGCGTCCACCTTGCGATAATTGCATATTGAGCACTGTAATCGTCATGAACACACCTTCCGATTGATTTCAAAATCTCCTGTTGTCATAAGAAAACGAAAACTGTTCGTGAAACAATGATGATTTTGTGCAATTCTGAACTCATTTGGTATATAAAAAGCACAAGCTTTACGGCAGGGTTAAAAAGCCCGTTGCTGTAAATTCCTTTTATGAGAAGCCAAAAGAGTAATAAAACACAGGATTTCTTTGGTTTCAACACTCAAATATCATGAATAAAGCACAGAGATGTTTCTCAACACAAAATTGCTTAGAATGCCAGCTCTCTGAAAATTACAAATTCGGACTTCTGTCTGCAAAGATTGAACATATTCCGAAAAGACTCGTAAAGAGAGGTGGGAAGCATTATTTGATTCAGCTCCCTAGCGTTCATGTATCAACATTGCAAGAACCAAAACGATGTCAACTTTACAACAGTCTGTGACGCAGATGCATTCCAGCAGCTCTGACTAAAAAGGTGTTATTCGGTCGGTGGTTTGAGAGAGAGTAATTTAGCACTAATAAGAGCAACGCGAAATTGTAGTGGGAGGAAACCTTTCAGCATTTCCAGCATTTCTCTGCTTATTGCACATATTGCACGACAAAGATAGTAAAAGTACCGCTGTAAAATAAAAATCCGACAAGTCAATAGGAAACCATAGGGTACAGTAATGTTCAAAACCATAAATGATCGAGAATTTGCCTTTGTTCGCTGTGTTGTTTCGGCTTTCGTTCGTCACGTCGTCGGTTATAGAGAGAATTCATGCGCGCTCAACTAAAGAGTCGAGAACCGAGTACCGTTTCTACGTTAATAAATAAATAACGTTACCACATATATTTCGTATGAATTTGCAAATGAAATGAAATTTATTCTGTTTTCATCTTGTCTTTCAAATAAGGTTGAAAGCGCCTGTTTATTTACAGAAATCGAATAGACAGAAATCCAAACAAACAAAAGCCTATCGGGCTGACACTAAAAACATTAAATCGGACGAAGACATAGTAATGATTAAAACGTAGGAGAACGATGCGCTTTTGAACACCGCTATCTCACCGACGCGATTAATGAGTTCACCGAAAAAAAACACTGATCGAACGACAACTTCAATTATTTATGAAATTTTGAAAGATACCAAACACCAACTTTTGTTTTTCATCAAAGCACTGATAGTTTCACTAAAATATGACCTTAAATATTAACCTCACTAAATAAATTAGTCGTAAAATTAAATAGAACACAAAATTTTAGTCACCTAAACAGTAGCTTGCGAAAAACACGTCCAACCTCTACCACGTACTTTCTCTCTCTCATACTGCCATACGAAAGGATATATGGAGAGGTTATTGTCTCTACTCTCAGCAAGAAACTTCGTTCGATGGATCTCATTAAATGCGTTACGGAAATCGATTTTGAGAACCACTGCGTTTCTGTGTTTGTTCTTTTTAATAAAAGTTCTTGTTGCATGCACCGCTGCTTTGCAACCCCCAGACACTCCAAACTCGGTTTGTCGAGGTGACAGCTTTTCAGCAGTGTCAGATCGCACAGATCCATGCCAATTTTGCGGTGAGGCGCCGGAAAGTGTTTCCAACGGCTATTGGTCGGATGCCTCCTTCATTCTTGCTCAAGGCTCAGAGAGAAGCTCCGTATGTAATTGAGCACAGGCTTGATGGAATTTTCCCAGCCAGCATAAAATTTCATAATTTGGTGATTGCCCTCAAGAGTATCAAACCCGCCTCGCCTGTTATGGGAGACGTCAAATCTTTGAGATGTTGTGGCAAAATGCTATCTATACCAGCGGCAGAACCATTAGGAAACTATAGCCGTGAAATATCGTCAAAGTCAAATCGCCAAAAAAAATATTTGGCGATACTTCACAAATTGGCGTTTTTTCTTGGCGATATTTCACACTTTGTCGATTTTTCTTGGCGATTTGACACGCCAGCAAAAAATGATGAAACGCCAAGAAAAACCGCCAAATTGTGAAGCATCGCCAAGAAACTAGAAAAAACACCAAAGAAAAATAATTACATTTTTTGGCGATATTTCGCCTTTTGGCGGTTTTTCTTGGTGTTTCATCATTTTTTGCTGGCGTGTCAAAACACCAAGAAAAATCGACAAAGTGTGAAATATCGCCAAGAAAAAACGCCAAAGTGTGAAGTATCGCCAATTTGTGAATTTGGCGATTCTTCACACTTTGACGATTTTTCTAGGCGTTTCAAAGTTTTTGCTGGCGTGTTAAATCAAAAAAAAGTGCGAGGGCCACAGACTTCAACCGAGTTAAGAATTTTCTATTTTTCCCCGAATTATGAATTAAACTTTTCACATTTGTTAGGCGAAAATTCATATTTTCTCCCGAAAAAGATTTACACTCTTTATCACTATTACAATAATTATTGTAGATAACTTAACACATTTAAGCATATAAAAGAGGAATTTCACAGAAAACATAGAAAGTAACTTAGAAACACATTCGACTGTGTTGTTTTTCCAAACTCTTATATCTCGAAAAATGTTTGCCAGATTAGCTTATGAATTACTTTAGAGTAATCCTGTGATCCTCAGCTCGTATCCGTCGAGTCGAAAGTTAATTATATTTTTGTTTACTTTCTTCACCGCAAAAAAAAAATTCGTATGAACAGATCGTCCATGATACTTTATGTTTAGTAATTATTTTTTAACACCTCCTTTTATTTTCTCACCTCAAATGAGGTGCAAAAATTTACTTTTATCCCGCTTCGAACTACTCAGGAAACTTTTAAATATGTCTTCTATGAAATCAAGAAGACTTTTAAACGATGATATTATTTTGTACAAAATAATTCATCATCGTATGGACACGAAATTACATGATTTTATGTTCTATTACACGCATGGAAGGATTACGCGAAGAGAAAAACCGACTTTTTACACACCAAATTATTCAAGCAACTTGAGCAGAATGAGCCGCTCCACAGAATGCAGGATCATCATGATGAATACTTTTTTGAATGTGATATTTTCATGGAATCATTTCAATCATTCAAGAATTCAGTGATGAATGCGAAGATCCCTGGTCGTGATATTGGTCGATTCCTAAATTGGGTATTGGACTGTTTCAGGAATTGTTGTTTTATCTTATTTTATTTTATTTTGTCAACTGATTAATATGTTATTGGATCGAAAAGACCTGTTTATTGATCATAAAATAAATAAATAAATACAAAAATTCATTTTTCGCCTCTCTTTTAAGGTATGTGTGATAAATATGAAATTTCGCCTAACAAAAATGTGAAAATGAACTTTCTCTATACTTCTCTTCCTTCCTTCGTTTTCGGTCATTCCTTCGTACTTTCTTTCGTTAAGAAACGAAGAATTTCATTGACTTGAAAATGTGATCACTTCTCGTTGTCGGAGATATTTCATTCAAAAATTGGCGACATTTCACATTTTGGCGATACTTCACATTTTTGCGTTTTTTTCTAGGAGATTTAGCATACCATCAAAAAATTATGAAACGCCAATAAAAACCGCCAATGTTTGGAGTATCGCCAAAAAGAATCGCTAAAGTGCGAAACATTGCCAAAAAATGTAATTATTTTTCATGTTTATTCTAGTTTCTTGGCGATACTTCACACTTTGACGTTTTTTCTTGGTGATACTTCACACTTTGGCGATTTAACATGCCAGAAAAAAACGATGAAACGCCAAGAAAAATCGCCAAAGTGTGAAGTATCGCCAAGAAACTAGAAAAAACACAAAAGAAAAATAATTCAATTTTTTGGCGATTATTCACACTTTAACGATTTTTTTGGCGATTTAACTGTCCAGCAAAAAACATTGAAACGCAAAAAAAAAATCCCCAACGTGTGAAGATCACTAAGAAAAAACGCCAAAGTGTGAAGTATCGCCAAGCAACTAGAAAAAACACAAAAGAAAAATAAGTCAATTTTTTGGCGATATTTCACACTTTGGCGATTTTTTTTGGCGATACTTCACACTTTGGCGATTTTTTTTTGGCGAATAATATTTTTTTCGACGATTTGACTTTGGCGATATTTCACGGCCGTTAGGAAACTTCCCTATTGTTTTGTACACGACTTTTTCTGAGACTGTTAACGGTTCAATACTGATGTCAGGTGGCTTTGGTAATGGAATATGTTCACGAGGTGGTGGATGCTTCATTCTGAAGAGTTTCAATGTGTCTTCATTTAACGGTGCGATCTTCTCAGCTGGTGTCCCATCAATGACTTTCATAAAGTTTTCATGTAATTTCTTGATTTCTTATTGACAACTTTTTTAAAAATAAAAGAGCAGAGAAAAAATTATTCCATCTAGTAGCATTCTGTATGATTCTCTGAATCAATCCCTTCCAGTGACGTTCTGTATTTTCCCCTTAGTCAACTCTTTCTAGTGACATTCTATATAAGGAAAATGTTCCTCTTACTCAACTCCTTCTAGTGAAATTCTGCATAAGGAAGATTTTCCTCTAGTCGACTCCTTTTACTTACATTCTGTATAAGGAAGATTTTCCTCTAGTCAACTCCTTCTAGTGACATTCTGTATAAGGAAGATTTTTCTCTAGTCAAATCCTTCTAGTGACATTCTGTATGAGGAAAATGTTCCTCTTACTCAACTCCTTCTAGTGAAATTCTGTATAAGGAAAATTTTCCCCTTAGTCAACTCCTTCTACTGACATTCTATTTAAGGAAAATGTTCCTCTTACTCAACTCCTTCTAGTGACATTCTGTATAAGAAAAATGTTCCTCTTACTTAACTCCTTCTAGTGAAATTCTGCATAAGGAAAATTTTCCTCTAGTCGACTCCTTCTAGTTACATTCTGTATAAGGAAAATTTTCCCCTTAGGCAACTCCTTCTACCGACATTCTATATAAGGAAAATGTCCCTCTTACTCAACTCCTTCTAGTGACATTCTGTATAAGGAAGATTTTTCTCTAGTCAACTCCTTCTAGTGACATTCTGTATAAGGAAAATGTTCCTCTTACTCAACTCCTTCTAGTGAAATTCTGTATAAGAAAAATGTTCCTCTTACTTAACTCCTTCTAGTGAAATTCGGCATAAGGAAGATTTTCCTCTAGTCAACTCCTTCTAGTGACATTCTGTATAAGGAAAATTTTCCTCTTAGTCAACTCCTTCTACTGTCATTCTATATAAGGAAAATGTTCCTCTTACTCAACTCCTTCTAGTGACATTCTGTATAAGGAGAATTTTCCCGTTAGTCAACTCTTTCTAGTGACATTCTGTATAAGTAAAGTGCGGCCAAGGTTTATTTTCCACTTTTTGGAAAGTCACCAACAGTCACCATTTTCTAGTTGAAATTTTCGGCCTTTAAAACTGCGTCATGTTTTTTTTGAAGCTGTTAGAAATCATCGTACAAATGTCATTTATATATTTCACGTTGTACACCTCTAAAAGGATAAGGCTATAAGTATCAACATTTTTAAAAAACTTATTACACAAAAAATGGGAAAATAAACCTTCACCGCATTTTAAAATTTTCCTCTATTCAACTGTATTGACGTTCTGTGTAAGGAAAATTTTCCCCTTAGTCAACTTTTTCTAGTTACTTGCACTATAAATAAAGTTATTTATTAAAGTGCCATTTTGTAGCGTTTATCCAATTATTCAGCTAGGCGTTATAAACGCCCGGAGTGCGGGCGTTAATAAAACCCCGGGCGTTATAAGCGCCCGAAGTGCGGGCGTTAATAACACCCCGGGCGTTATTAGTGGGCGTTAATAACACCCCGGAGTTCGGAGTGTTATTAACGCCCCGGGCGTTATTTGCGGCGGAGAAATGTCCTGCCACCGAGATTTAGAAAGTAGTAACATTCCTCATCCTCTTTTCCGTTCATTCTGCATTCTCTCTGTTCACTCGAAGTTTGATCGTGACAAAAATTTGATGTAACTCTTGCGAAAGAAATTTATATCGACCCACTATTTCGGATTTCGGTCGCGGCAAAAATTTGATATACCCGAACGAGACCAGTAGAGCAACCAGAATGAACAGAGTCCGAGATGAACGGATACACAGGATGAAGAATAATGCGATGAACAGTTGAAATGAATACTACTACTATGCAGTGCCGGCCTGGCCCTATGGGTGCTCGGGCGGCTCCCGCGGGGCTTTTTGCCCGACCCGGGCGGTAGCCCGGCCGAGCCTTTTGGATTCTTTTGTATATGCAAAGATTAGCCCCCCCCCCCCCCTGAGCGTCTTCAGAGCCCCCCTTGCGAAACTTAAATATTGCGAATTAGTAATTTCACGGCTCCCTTGACATCTCCGTCAGATATCTTGTATTCGATTCTTCGCGAGAGCAAAATGGTAGCATTTTTTTTGGACTTAACAGTGGGAATAACGAGTTCATCTTTTTCAAAGTTTTGTTTGACTAGAGTTGTTAGTGAAAAATTTTTTGACTTCGAAGGAACCTTTAAAGCAGTATATGCGAAAGTTAGTAGCTTTTGCCAGTTTAAATCGTTCTCTGGATGTGTCAGACACTCTTCGATGACCTTTGACAGTTTTAACGCTGCTGAGATCCTCGCTGCTCTTGGAATTCTCTTGATGACTTTAATGCTTCTTTTGCATCTTGATAGTATTTTTAAGAAATTTTCCGAATCTGTTGCACTCACCATTTGTTCATTAGCGTCGTCTGATAGACTGCCAGTTGATTGTAGATTAACAAACTGTGAGAACTCTGATGAAGGTACGATTGTTGTTATTTTCGTTGATGAGAAGTCTTCTACGAGCTTGTACGTTTCAGGCAGAATGTGTGAGTTAAAAGTGTCGTCCGTTGGTATTAGGAGTCGAAAGTGTCCTGAGTTGGGAGCTCTCGTAAATATCAAATATGTAGTCGTATTGTTTGATCCCTTTTCTGAACCGTAGTCGTAACATGCGAAGTCTGTTTCACTGGTTTTCTGTATTACAACGAACCTGAAGCCGAACATTTCGGACATTGCAGATAGCTCGGTGGCAGTGCCGTATATTCCTTGCCTTGACATGTAACTTGAGTATAGTATCCTCAACGATTCGTTGTCTGCTTCGCTAAAAAATGTGGAACTTCATTTTGAGCCTTGATGACTATACTCTCCAGAAATCTGTCGAAAAACGTCTCCGATTCATTGCTTCTGGATAAGATGTAATTTACGGTTTTGAGGCGAAGTTCTGTAGAGTATTTGGGAACCTTGCTGAAATGATTCTCATAATTTCTCAGGAATGCTAAAACCGCTGAAAACAAGCAGTCTCCAGATCCAGCGTTCTCAACAATCTCAAACCGTTGTTGTTGGTAGATTTGTGTAGACAGATTTCCGTTCTTTATTATTTGGATGCTATTCCTGAAGGTCGAAAGTCTTTGGTGTGTTATAGCTGTTGTGGCTTTACTGGCGACGGCGGTGTTAATCTCGTCCTCGGAATGCTTTTCAGTCCAATGTTGTTTTAAGCCAGCTAGCGTTTTCAAACCTCAGATGGGACATACGTTTCGTTTTCCGTTTTGTTCTTGGTCCTCCAAATCTGTCATTGTCGGTGTTAATCGATCCACACCGTTTATGATAGCTGACTGTTGACTATGCGATGTTTTTTGAATAGTTACCGCTGTAAACCAGGTCATATGAGCTTGAAGGTTCAGTTCAAAGTCAATGTAAAGTTATGTAATTAGACGATTTGATTGGTCACTTGTTTTGTCTTGTTGGTTTGTGATAGTCTTAGTTACGTTTTTACAGTAATGCTCTACACAACCTTCTTAACCTCACTCGCAACAACATTGGTTCCAACCACCAGGACCACTCCCAGTGCGCTGGCTGAAGCCGTTTTCGCCTCAGTGCCTCAGTAATTACGTGGCCAGGGGATCACACTTATCAGGTCTAATTTGCCGGTTTTAACTATGTGATGACAACAATATTTTATTGCGCCGAGAATGTCATCTAGAGAAGAGTTGTCGCTCATTTCCCGAGTAATCTCTAATGTCGTCTCGAAAAGAGCTCCGTAGATTTATTGGACTCCAATCGTTTTGTATATTTTTCGGGAAAATACGCAATGAATAACTTTGTTCATAATTCAACCTGATGTCTTCGTCTCAACAAGTTTCCAATTTGACTATGGGGATTTCACAGGAGAACACTTTGTAATAACTTTTATGTTGTTTATTCAACCTTTTTTCTTTCACAACTGATAAAATTCATTACATTGACTACATGAATGAAACTACAAAATATCGTACTTAGGTGCTGTCCCCGGTCCTAAGACCGGGGGCACCCGGAAATCAACCTTTCAAAACCGAGCTAACTGTTGGACTGACTGAACTCGACTGCCTCAATTCTATATAACTTTCTTGTTTTTACCGAATAAAAATTCAAACGTAACGTTACAAAGTGTCGAATCAGCAACAGGAAATGCAATTCTTTTTGCTTGCAACAGTAATATGTCGAATGCTCGTGTTACTTATAAGCGAATATTTACATTCGATACTATGTCAAGCAAAGAATTTCGTTTGCTCAACCGACAAACAGTCCAATCCTCAGACGTACTCTACACTGTTCAGGCTCGGAGTCCACTCCTCTGTAACAGGCTCAACTTTGGTACCACTATGATATGCAAAAACAGCAGTATTTTGCTTGTCAGTAGAGAGCATACGTGCGATTGTACGTTGTTAAACTTGGTCTTAGATACTAATACTTTCTAATTGTATATTTGTAAATTTTTGACGTCACTCATATTGTGCAAAGCGTGTGAGTCTAGAAAATTAATTTTGTTCTCCTTCTCTATTTCTACTGTGAATTCTAATCTTCCTCTAGGATCAAACTTGTTAAAGAGTTGTACAGTATCGTAGATCTCCTTTTCGGGTGCTGTCGAAATGATATCGTCAATGAATTTTTTTATGAATTTAGGTTGGTACTTCAACTTGGGTATCGATTCGTCAAACATTGTCGTCAGGTAAAGATCCCCCGACGATGACGACTCGATATTGACGAATCGATACCCAACTTAAAGTACCAACCTAGATTAATAAAAATAATCATTACGACAGCACCCGAAAAGGAGATCTTCGATACTGTACAACTCTTTAACATGTTTGATCCTAGAGGAAGATTAGAATTCACAGTAGAAATAGAGAAGGAGAACAAAATTAATTTTCTAAACATGACGCTCATCCATATGTGTAATCAGAAAATAAAAACGAATTGGTTCGCAAGAGAAACTTCATCGAATCGCATAATTAATTTCCTGTCATCACACCCTCCACAAATAAAAACAAACGTAGCGGTTGAACTCGTCAACAGAGTGCTGTCGCTAAGTAACCCTGTATTTAAAAATAGAAATATACAACACATTAAAAACATTTTACAAAAAAACAACTACCCGAAAAAAATTATCCAAAAAGCGATCGCAATTTATAGACATAAGCGTCTCAATAATAAATCAACATCAACAAGTAACGGAAACCCGCAAATAGACGAAAGAAAGACCAACATCTATTGACTGTTTAACCGGACCAGTTGAACTTAACATTTTTAGGCACTGTCAAATTTGTAAACAAAAGCAAAAAATGCGTTCGGAAATATTCTTGTATGAATATTTTTGTGCGTGCCTTTTTTTTCTAATAATAAGTTGAAATTACAATAAATTAATAAGGTAACACGACGACATGCACCGTCTGCGCATTGTGTTTCGTGTAAATTTGTGTTTCTTTTTTAATTTCCATTTAACTGTCGTAAGCACAGCCTCATAATAATAGGATAATGCCTACAAACTGTGCTGTCATTGAATGTAAGTCTCGAAGATCTGGAGGACGACGTTGTTATTCTTTTCCAATGATCAATGATAAGAAATAGTAGTTCGAAGGCACTTACTACGTATTTCGATCGACAACAAGATTGGTTCAAGGCATTAAACCGTGTGGATGTTTTGACGATGGATTTTTTATTAAAATTTCTTTACGTTTAAAAACATTTAAAGTTTTAACGCTTAATATTTATTTACATAAAAAATAAAATGAGACTTTCATGTACTCAATCTGGTGGTTTCTTTTTTTGAGAATAATAGACCCCCGAAAGCTCCGGTAATAGATCATTTTACGAAAATTCTCTTGCTTTTGAAATAACTTCCAGACCAAAAAGAACCTCATCTCTGAACACACGTATGCTAATCATGACTGATGGTTGCCAAACAACAAATTCACGAATGTTTAAGCTAAAATTATAACAAAATTGGAAAATTAGGGGAAAAAATTAAAAAATGAATCGAAGTCATCTCTTGTATCAGAAATCCATCCAGTCACAATCTTATGATTCCTTTCCTGTATATCACAACAAAAACCCTTTTTAAAAGGGAAACGTGACGCAAGTCCTTGCCCCTTCTTCCAAAACAACTGATATCAATTTGGGTGACGCTTGTAGCTTCGGAACGCACAAAATTTTTTTAAATATTTTTACTTCTGAGTAGAAAAATGCGTCACAAATGCCGGACCCGAAAATATAATAATTTTTCTACGCTTTCAACTTTCATACGCAAAAATTTGATTTCCTGTACAAAAATACGCCATACATCCCATAAAGTCAAATTTTTGCATTGTGAAAGCTGAAAGAACAGAAAAACTATAACACTGGGGGGTCCGGCATTTGTGACGCATTTTTTTACTCAGAAGAATTTTGTTCGTTCCGAAGCTGCAGGCCTCGCCCAAATTGATATCAGTTGTTTTGGAAGAAGGGACGAGGACTTGCGTCACGTTTCCCTTTTAAAAAGGGTTTTTGTTGTGATATCAGTTGTTTTGGAAGAAGGGACTAGGACTTGCGTCACGTTTCCCTTTTAAAAAGAGTTTTCGTTGTGATTGTAATGTTTTGCATTATTTTGAGCCGCCGCTACCGCCGAAACGAAGCGCGGCGGTTAGTACTTACATTGGCGAAAATAATCATCTCAACCTCCTCTACAACATATCAAAATTTTTTTTTGAGCCGCCGCTGGCGCCAAACCGAAGCGCGGCGGCTGCTACTTTCATGGACGAAAATGATCCACTCAACTTCCTCTACAACATATCAAAAGTTTTTTTGAGCCGCCGCCGCCGCCAAACCGAAGCGCGGCGACTACTACTCCCATGGGCGAAAATCATCCTCTCAAGTTTCTCTACAACATATCAAAAGTTTTTTTTTGAATCGCCGCCGCATCCAAACCGAAGCGCGGCGGCTACTACATCCATGGGCGAAAATGATTCTCTCAACTTTCTCTACAAAATGATCCCTTTAACTTCCTCTACAACATATCAAAAAAATTTTTTTGAGTCCCCGCCTATTTTCCACCATGTTGAGGGTCACCCTGACACACACTCAAATCTCATATGACGTAGAATGCCCACCCGAAGGTTCCTGCAAAATTTCAAGAAAAGTTATCGAGCCGTTTTCGTATGGGGACTTGCGTCGCTACCGCGTGCCCATGATTTTAAAAAAAGGGAGGGTACCGGCCTCGTTTGGGCGCCAGGGCTCTTAGAAGGCGCCATATAAAGCCCATATGTATGTGCTTGTGTGTGTAGTGTGTATGATAGCACATTTTGTATGAGGCACTGCTTGTGTGTTCGAGATAGATGTTCGGTTTCAAAGGGAAAGTTGTTGGGTTGCGTGTACACTACACACAGGGTGACCGCCAAAATGGCGAAAAATAGGCGGGGACTCAAAAAAAACTTTTGATATGTTGTAGAGGAAGTTGAGAGGATCATTTTCGCCCACGGAAGTAGCAGCCGCCGCGCTTCGGTTTGGCGGTGGCGGCGGCTAAAAAAAACTTTGATATGTTGTATAGGAAGTCGATGGATAAATTTTTTTCGCCGGAAATTTTTTTTCGCCGGATTTTTTCGCCTGAATTTTTTCGACGGAAATTTTTTTCGCCGGAAATTTTTTTTCAACGGAAATTTTTTTTATTATCAGTTTTATTATTATTATTATTTATCTTACCTCAAAATTTGATCTAACCACGAAGTTTTATCTAACCACAAAATTTTATCTAACCACAAACGGATGTCGTTATCAAATCATTTCCTTCTGATTAGAACGCATTTTACCTAACCACAAACGGATGACGTTATCATCAAACCACTTCCTTCTGATTTGAACGCTTCACCATGTTTTCATTGACTATTTAAGAAGGTATTTCGGACTCTATTGCGGCAGTAAGATTTTGAATACAGTTCAGAGAGTCTTTCCCAACCCGCACTCTGAATTTCAGTTCAAGAATTCTTTTAAATCTTTTAAAAATAAATGCAACTCACATAAATAATATTTAATAAAGGAGAAAAATAGCCAATTTTGAAAATACATTTTCAACAAATTGCATCTCAAAAAAATTAGGTGAACTAAAGTGAACATTTAAGAAGTGCTTAATAATGAGTTTTAGAATTAAAGGACGCTTCGCAAAGCGTAAAGGGTATTAAGCAGTCCAGAAGAAACAGGAGCAAAGTAATGATGTTGGTTGTAAAAGTGTTATTAAGCTAAAAGGTAGTTTTAAACACAATAAGAATCACTTCTTCATGGATGTGTGCTTGACATTATTATATTGGTATAATAACAGTGTTGATTAAGAAAAAGCAATCAAAGCTAGTGAATTAATTTTTGAAAAGAATGAGTCATTACCGTTTGAAAATTTTGATTACTTCGAATTTATGGACATTGATCAATGACCAAGCTAATTTACAGTGTATTTGGCTTAACAAAACAAAAGCCTCATTCACCATATGAGAACTTCAATGTTTAGTTGGACTCTGAAGAAAATGTTCTTCTCAGCCGTTTCAAAGAATGGTATGAACTGGGTCACAATGAAAAATCTATATTTCATTCTTCGACTGATGTCTTCGGAATAGTCAAAGAACAAACGCATTACTACCTATTCGATCCGAATTCAAAAGGAACTTCGAATTCTGAGGATTATATGCGCGAATTATTTAAATGTGACAACCTTGAAAACCTAGTGCAAGTTTTACGAAATTGTTTAATTGAAAAAGGCACCCATCATGTTGGCGCTCAGTGTAACCTTCTTACTATCGGCATTTTGCATCCAATTACTTCATTAGAATTATACAGGAAGAGAATCGCTAGATTGTGAAACTTTTTGTTTCACCAGCTGGTTCACAAATACATTGAAAATGAATATCGTTAAGCCATAGAACATTCTTTGCTACATTGACGTCTTCTAGCTGCTATTCTTGTAATTACATTATGATTTTTTCGTTTTAGCGCGAGGGGTGGTCTCGTCGATTTAATGTCATATAAAAAATGAAACATTGCTTGTAGTGATTACCCCTTTGCATTGAGCTTTGTGTGTATGACAAATGTAAACAATGCATGACATTACTTATAAAGCTACGATCATATATTTTTGGCCAGCATATGCGTTTTATTTGTCCAATTAGTTCCACAAATACCAAAACATTAGTTAATGGTCAAGCTGCATAGCTGCGCTGTTATCGGCGGCAAAGCTCAATCTTATTTGTTTAGATTGCCATGTCAGTTTATGTACAGAAAACAAAACAATAAATTTGTGCTTGGCATTTTTTATTTCAAAATTATGTTTCTGTGCTTGAATGTTTTTATTCCGGTTGTACATGAATTCTTTTTTCAGTTGAAGTAAATTGCATTATTTCTGGTCTGTGTTTTGGTGAGCAAAATAACTTGTATTGCATGTAACATAAGGTGCGCGGCCAGAGTTACACTTTCATGTCATGTTCTATGTGAAACAATCAAAACAATTATTCTGTGTTTGGCAATTTTACTTACTTACTTACTTTACCGGCACTACAACCCATTAAGGGTCTTGGCCTTCTCCAACATGCTTCTCCAACCGGGCCTATCTGCAGCTAACGTCTCCAAGCTGGTTACTCCCACAGTTCTTAAGTTGGCAAAAGCAGCGTCGCTCCACCTGGACTTGGGTCGCCCTGCACTCCTTTTGCCTTCAGGTTTGGACTTCAGAATTTTTTTTGGAATACGATGTTCATTCATTCGTTGTACGTGACCGAGCCAACGTAGTCTATTTATTTTTGTTGTTCTGACTATGTCGGGCTCTCCAAAAAGCTCTATGAGCTCGTGATTATATCGTCTGCGCCATCGGTTCAGTTTTAGGTCAAATACTGGTCCAAATATTGTACGCAGTACCTTTCGCTCGAACGTATGCAGAGATTGTTCATTTTTCTGTGTCAAGCACCAAGACTCCGAACCGTACGTAACTACCGGTCTGATCACAATTTTATAAAGTGCGCATTTTGAATTTCGGCTTACTGACTTGGACTTTAGAATTTTCAGCAGGCTGTAATAACTCCGGTTGCCCAAAGTTACTCGCCTTTTTATTTCGTCCGCAATGTCGTTGTTTGTGTTCAGCTCTGATCCAAGGTATACGAACTTATTGACCATTTTGAATGTGTGTGTGTCGATCGTTACGTTATCTTCCCGATTTCGATTCGTAGGTGGGATGATCATGTATTCCGTTTTTCCGTCATTGACCTTCAACCCAAGGTCGGTACCTTTCCTCTCCAAGGCCATAAACTTATCTTTAACAACATCCATAGTTCGGCCAATAATGTCCAGGTCATCTGCAAAACCAAGCAACTGACTGGACTTGGAGAAAATGGTGCCGCTGGAGTCAATGTCCATGGTTTGAACAGCTGCTTCGAGTGTTAAATTGAAAAGCAGCGTTGCAAGAGGATCTCCTTGACGTAGGCCTTCCTCAATGTCGAAAGTCTCTGACATTTGATTGCGGATCCTTACTCGGCTGTTAGCTCCGTTTAGTGTTAGCTTCGTTAACGAGATCAGTTTGTTGGGAATTCCGAACTCCTCCATGACTCTCCATAGCTTACTTCTTCTAACACTGTCATAGGCTGCCTTGAAGTCAACGAACAAATGGTGTGTTTCAATGTTGTACTCCTTGCACTTCTCCAAGATCTGTCTGATATTAAACAGCTGGTCCGATGTTGAACAACCTACACGAAAACCACTTTGGTATTCACCTATCGTAGATTCCGTGTATGGATGAAGGCGCTGATATAGAATATTTGCAAATATCTTGTAAGCAATATTCAGCAGAGCGATTCCTCGAAAATTGCCACACTCCAATTTGTCACCTTTTGTGTATATGGGACAAAGTATGCTGGTCTTCCAATCTTCCGGTAACTCCTCGTCATTCCAGATGCGTATGATGAGCTCGTGCATCTCCATACATAGCGCGTTGCCGCCGTTCTTGAAAAGTTCACCGGGTAGGTTGTCAGTCCCCGGGGCTTTGAAATTTTTGAGCTTTAACATTTCAGCTTCAACTTCTTGCATCGTTGGTTCTTCTATGTATGGTTGCGCAGTCTGAAATGGCAATTCGTCGTTTTCGTCGTCTCGG
>CM055403.1:99643409-99672834 GCA_029228625.1 Pseudolycoriella hygida
CATGGAATAGGTAAGTTCCGACCTTTTTTATTTCAGTATGATCTGAACCTAAAGCACACCTGAATTAGAGGTTTGCGCCGCCGCACAGCAGGGTAAACTGCTTTCTATGTGTCTATAAATCTAGAACTGTTGAAACATTTTTGACGTAAGTTTTAAGCCCTCGCTAAAATTACTTTATATTTACTAACTAAAGATATATTAAAATGTAAGAAAAAGTTTGAAGTTTTGAAAAGTCAAGAGCCCCACACCAGTCGATTCGAGGAGGAGAAGGGGGGAGCATCGATCATGGTCCTTAGATGCCGAATCTGCAAAACGAATTTTGTGTGTCTGTCTGTCCTCACTAAATTGGACTGGAAATTGCCGGAAGGGCAATATTGAAAAACTCTGACGAAGTAACGGAGCCAAAAAGCTCTCCAAACCATTAAAATAATACCCAAAATTAAAAAAAGTGAAACAAATTTAAAAAAAATGCACTAGGCCCGATCTTAGAACCGCCCTAGAGCGTAGCGTGAGTTGGTCCCGCATTGAGGACTCTACAGCCCGAACCATTCAACACTAATTTAATTTTCGTGATTTACTGATGACCATATCTTTCATAAAAAACCTTGAAGAGCGATTTCCGTGCAAATTTCGCAGAGATAAAAGTGAAAAGGTTCCACCAATCTTCAAAAAACCACGTTTTTTGCCACTTTTTCGACCGTAACTTCGAAAGTTTTCGTCCGATTTTGCCTAAATTCAGTCCCTTTATCAATTTTGCGTTTATCGTTCAGGAAAAAAAAAAGTTTTTGAAAATCGGATAAGATTTACCCGATTTATGTAGAAAAAGCATGAAATCATGAAAATCGGAAAAGATTTACTCGAGTTATGTGCAAAAAACGAAAAACCACTTAAACGGCCCTAGCTCAACGGCGGGCGCTAGGACTGATATTGCCAGATGCAATTCCATAAAAGATTTTTTTTTTTGAAAATCGGTTCAGTTTTACTCAAGTTATCCCGGTGACAGACGGACGTCGCGGTAAACACATAAGACCCCTTTTCAGATGCCTCTGCTAAGTGATCTAGGTCGGTTCTACGATCGAAATTTTTTACACTTTTTTCAAACTTTCTTTGGAATTATCTTTTTTAAACTTTGGGCTTTTTTTAGAGATTTGGAGAGGTTTTTGGCGCCGTTGCTTCGAACTCAATTTCATACACCTAAGAGATACAATTTACTTAGATACGTTCGAGTCTTTGTGCAACATCCTGTTTGCCACATCTATTCTGATGCGTACGAACACCTCTAACTTGAACCTGATTTTTTAAATTATGGGAAAATATTGGTCAGATCAGGTCAACGTGAAGCAGGTTCGCTCCAAAATTTTAAGTTTTTTAGAACCAGCCTGTTGTATATGACCTGACCTCAATCTGAACCTGACCTGTATTTTCCGAACCTAAAGTGATACATTTCAGGTTCAATCAGTTGAACCTAAGCCTGGCCTAAATTGAATCAGATTTTTTCAGTTCAAGTTCACTTCCATGAGCACAAGTGTGTCTGTCCCTCGCTTATACATTTCAAATAAAAACATATGAAGGGACCCATACGTATCAGAATAGATGTCGCGAAACCCATACGTATCAGAATAGATGTCGCACACATGGTTGATGTTACGAAAAGACAATATTGAAAAACCCGTCCGAAGAAACGTTGTAAAAGAACCCTCCCGAAAGCACAAAATTGATCTCCAACTAGACAAAAATGTTCGCCTCAATTTTTTCTACAACATAGCAAAAAACAATTTTTTTGTTAAGGGCCGACTTTAGGACTGACTGGGCCATAAGGAAATGCCTCTGACACATAATTCCATAGACAAAAATGTTTCCCTCAAGCACAGGCCCAAATTTGTTTATGAATATAATTCGCTACACGGTTACCTCTCAAATAGAAAAAGAATCAACAAAATCGGTTAGTATTTGCCCTATTTTTGTAAACAAAAACACGTTGGGCCTAGTTTCAGGGCCCTGGCTGAGTCCAAGGGCATCTTATCAAAAAACTTAAAAATTAAAATTTTTTTTTGAAAATCAGAGGAGATTTATACTCGAATTATATACAAAAAATGTAGGGCCCTAGCATAGACTCGGCTTTAGTGCCCAAGCAAAGTCCAGGGACGCAAATTTAAAAAAATTTTCTTCCATGAATTCACGGTCATGTATGGATTTTTCAAACAAAAAAAATTTATGAAAATCGGAAAAGATTTACTCGAGTTATGTACGAAAGACCAAAAACCACTTAAACGACCCTGGGTCAACGGACCTTAGGCCGACAGTGCCCAGGTTCAATTCCATAAAAGATTTTTCGATTTCCGTTCAGGGAAAAAAAAGTTTTTGAAAATCGGTTGAGTTTTACTCAAGTTATCGCGGTGACGGACATTCTTTTTATTGCTGATTCGTCATCTAAGGACCATGATCGATCCTCCTCCCTACTCCCCATAAGACCACTTTTCGAAGAAGAGAATAAAGATAATCCTTTCCAACAGGAAAAAATTCATGAAAATCGTATACGATTTACTCGAGGTAAGTACAAAATACCAAAAAACATTAAAACAGTTCCTGCGGCTCTACCGCCAGTAATGTCCACGTTCAACCTCAGCACTACTTCTGAGACAAGCCAAAGTAAAAGAAAATTTCGAAAACCCGAGATTTACGCAACTTGTTGTTTCGATAGACAGACGGACGGACAAATAATTTTTTTTTGCAAATGCGAATTCCAAAAGACACGACTGATACCCTCCCACTCCCCGATCAAATCGACGTTATTATATAATCGAACCTGTGCAAAAATTTAAATCTCAAATTCAAAAATCCAGTTTTCATTTCAAAGCTTTTTACTCTTTCAACTTGCATTGCAAAAAAGATGAAAAGAAGAAGTTGATAGTTGAAAACACTTTTTTTGTTTCAAAATTCAACTGACCTAACTGACTCATCAAAAATTATGTATGTGGCATGATTGCATTTCTTGGAATTGTTACAATAGTCTGGTTAATCACCTGGTGGAGAAACAGGGTGCCACAAAATAGTGAAAGCGTTAAATTCTCTGCACTTCTATGCTCTTGATTGATGGTTATTGATTGAGTCGTTCTCAACAGTCGATAACGAATATTTTTTCAAGCCTCATGACCAAGGCATTCACAGACATTGTGAAATAATTCGCAGAATCGTCAAAGCAGCTGCCGTAAAACGAAGTAAAGTGATTCGGGTTGACATCACAGAATTCGCTTTTGAATACTTTGAATCTGGTATCGGAAAGTTCAAAGGCTGCAAGCTAAACTCGACAAACGAACGAATTCAAAAGTTGTGTATTGCAGCCATTAACAGGGAAGCTGGAATCATAAAGAGATGCGCTACCATACAGCAGAATAAACAGAAAAAAGCAGATGAGCGAAATGCTAAAATCATTGCCAAAATGCATGCTGCTGAAAAATTTTATAAGGAAGAACATGAAAAACGTATGCTTGAACTGTTTGGAGAGACATCAAACTACAAAGGTCCATCAAGTCCACCGGATCCAAAAAACAATGAAACACGAGGTCCATCGAAGAACGAATCGCAATCATCGCAGACTTCACAGAGCAATCACATATTGGCAGTGGGACCTGCAACTCGAAATATTCGTGCAGAATTCGACAAGCTTGCAGAACAGAAATAAAAGGGACAGTAAATTATGTGGGTAAAGTATTTAGAAGAGACGGCACAAACAAAAACGAAATGAAATCAGGCAATTACATTATGTATCTTTATTGAAATTATTCTAAAAATGTAAACAGTACAGTAATGAAAAAACTAGTTTTCGTTACATATCTTCTCCAAGCTTTTCGAGAACTTCTGGAGTGAATGTATCTCTGTTCTTGTTTTTTGACATATTAACCAATAGTTCCAACTTTTCGCAATCTTAAACGAATCGCGATTTCTTGTCGTCGATTTTTTTTCGAAAATTTTCTAATTGATCATTATTGATCAGTATTGAAGAAATACTTCAATGACAGCCTTAAGATCCTTTACCTTGGACTGAAGCTTTTTGTTTTCCTCATACAATGACAAATTAATTTTCTGAACTTCTTTCAAGCTTTTTTGTTTCTGCTTGTCGGTATTCCGGGGAAGACGCCTAGTAGTTGTCTGCTGTTGGGAATCCGTTGTTTCAACTGATGCTTGCGAACAGGACTACTCACTGTCACCATCACTGGTTCATTGTTAGCCAACTCTTGATGGGCTCTTTTATAAAATTCCACATCTTTGGCCAGTTGACGATTGATTTGTGTTAGTGATTTATTTTCTGCAATGTACGAACTTATTTCTCGATTGAAATCTTGAATCCGAACTGCTTCAGTCGTGGCGATGTCGTCGGCATATTTCCGATTTTTTTTCTTTCTGCAGCTCTTTTTGTAACAAAATGTTTTTTTCAGCAAGGTAGTATCTTCCGCTTCTAATTCTTTCAAGGAGTCGTGCAGCTCATTATTTTCACGCTCTATGTTCTCTATGTAATCAATACTTAACCGAACGATAACCAATGCAAAACTCCTGTTGTTATCAAAAAATTAAAACACAGAAGACAGGGAGAGTTACATACTGGTATTTTGTATATGGGCTATTCCATTGAAAAGTAGGAAAATGTGTTAAGGTAAAAAATACAGATATGGGACTTTTGTTGTATGAAGGGTTTGTAGATCGAACCTTAGTAGAAATTTATTTCATACAACACAATTCTCGTATGTACTTAGCTTAGCAAGAAAACAACGTTCCCACGCAACCTACTAATGAAATGGCCCATATGTAGCCAAGAGCATCAGAATAACCTTCTCAAACACATATGAATGTTAAAGCTAGTACTTTTACCCGCAACGTCAGATGGGGTCGGTGTTTATGGCGGACCAACTTGAGACCAGTCCCTGTATTCGCGAAAATTTTTAACGAAAATCGCCAAAATTCGTAAAAATTCATGAAAATCGTGAAAATTCATGAAAATTCGCGAAAATTCATGAAAATTCGCGAAAATTCATCAAAAATCGAAGAATATTCACAACGATCATGTTTGTATAGTAGAGTGTTCTCAAATTTTGAACTTTTTTGAGATCTTGAGGTTTTCATGTCTTAAATATAGTTTATTCGAAACCTTCAAAAAAAAGAAGTTTTGATGCTGGGAGGCAAAACCATGAAGTTCAATATTTGAAGAGTTGATGATACATTTATTATCGTCTATAGTTGACGAATCAGCGAAAATAATCCATCCGGTCTTCCGTCTCCACTTTTTTTCTAAACGGCTCAATAAATTAACCTAAACTTTTTTTTTCTGAAAACTTCATGCTTCCCATGATTCAAGTTCAAAAATGAGCAAAATCGGTCGGAGATATGGTCGAAGAAGTGTCCGAAGACATGTATTTTCGAATGACGGTGAAACTTTTTCGCAAATATAGCGGCAAGTATGGCAAGAAAATTGTTCATTTTGGTGTCAAATGGAAGCATTTGATCTCACAAAACTTGAATTTTTTTTTTGTGGAAACCGGGTCACTGGTCTGGGCTCTGGGACAAATGGAACGGACGAAATTGAGTTTCATGATCATATACGAAAACAGATGATTTTTCGTCTATATTTGCTCAACTATGCAGTATGAAGATTTACTATTAAAGGCAAAGTTCTAGAGAATAAAATTTTAGAGAACGCGTGTTTCAGTGTTTTTGAGAAAAATAACTTAATCCTGGTAACTTCGGGAGAGTTTTCGACATTGCGTTTACATGTTGTACATAAGTGCTTCCAAATAGTTGTTTTGACTCGTAGGAGCAACCTTCCTACAAGTAAAAACAACCAATTTGGAAGCACATACGTAATATACTATTTCCGAGTCGCTTGCGACGAGGTAATGACGCATTTACCGGGCAGAAACATGTAAAAATAATTACGAACTTTTTACTTCTACGCAGCTTTTTGCGGTGTTAATAATAACATACGCAGAAGTAAAAAGTTCGTAATTATTTTGACGCAAGCTTACGATCATTATATTTTCTTCCTGATACCTGTATTCAACAATAACTACTTTCATCTTCATCTCTCAATTTCCCATCGTCTTCAGCGTATCATAACACCGAGCTACTGCCACCTAAGTCGATTTTTTCTTTTGTACATAGCTCAAAGAGACCTCTTCCGACCATTGGAAGTCTTTTTTTAACAGTGAACGGAAGCGAAACACCTTATGGAAGTAAACTTTTTAGGTTTGGAGGCTTGGGCTTCCAGCGAATGCCTTTAGAAATGGGCGTCGCGTAGTGCCCTTAGATATACCGCAAAAAAACCTCTTACAGAGGAGGTGTGACGCAAGTCTTTATGCCTGCTTACAAAAGCTGTGAAATCAGAAAAGTGTGACGCATTAATCATTTAAGGTAAAACTATTTTCTTCCAGTTACAAAAGTTCTGAAATCAGAGGGGGGGGACGCATTAAGCTTCGATTCGCAACAACAATTTAAAACACAATTAGTGAGTTCCAAAAAATGCGTCAACCAATGCCGACCCCACACGACCGAACAATTTTTTCTGTACTTTCAGTTTCCGCTGCGAAATTTGACTTTTATTTCTTATAACATCGTTTAGGGTAAATTTTAATTTTTGCCATATTTCCCCAAAACCCTGAAACAAGTGTTCGCTTAAATTCAATTCTCTATAACTTCGCCTTTGGAACCAACTTTCTAACTCTCATAGTTCTGGAGATCTGGGTCATCCTGCCTAATTGTGGAAGTGACCATATACCAGGATTGGGCCATATTTCTCCAAAACCCTGAAACACGTGTTCGCTTAAATTCAATTCTCTATAACTTCGCTCGGGGGGGAAGTCAAAAAGTTCCTGTATATATGTTCCTTAGTCTACGAAAAAATTTCTTGTGAATTTTTTGGCGTGTAAGACTTGCGTCACGGGCGCATTGCTACCGCGCGCCCATGATAATTTTGCTATAATTTCATGAAAAAAATTACCGGGTTTTTTGTGAAATAATTACAAAAACCCGACCCGAAACCGACTCGACTCGAACCCGACCCGACCCGATTCGGTTTTGAAAAACTCGTAACCCGTCAACCCGATAAAATTGATATCCTGGTATATGGTCACTTCCATAATTAGGCAGGATGCACCAAATCTCTAGAACTATGAGAGTTAGAAAATTGGTTCCAAAGGCGAAGTTGTAGAGAATTAAATTTAAGCGAACACGTGTTTCAGGGTTTTGGCGAAATATGGCCCAATCCTGGTATATGGTCACTTCCGTAATTAGGCAGAATGAACCAAATCTCTAGAACTATTGAATTTAAGTGAAAACGTGTTTCAGGGTTTTGGGGAAAAATGGCCCAATCCTGGTATATGGTCACTTCCATAATTAGGCAGGATGAACCAAATCTCTAGAAATATGAGAGTTAGAAAGTTGGTTCCAAAGGCGAAGTTGTAGAGAATTGAATTTAAGCGAACACGTGTTTCAGGGTTTTGGGGAAATATGGCTCAATCCTGGTATATGATCACTTCCATAATTAGGCAGGATGAACCAAATTTCTAGAACTATGAGACTTAGAAAGTTGGTTCCAAAGGCGAAGTTGTAAAGAATTAAATTTAAGCGAACAACTGTTTCAGGATTTTAGGGAAATATGGCCCAATCCTCATATATGGCCACTTCCATAATTGGGCAGGATGACCCAGATCTCCAGAACTATGAGAGTTAGAAAGTTGGTTCCAAAGGCGAAGTTGTAGAGAATTAAATTTAAGCGAAAACGTGTTTCAAGGTTTTGGGGAAATATGGCCCAATCCTGGTATATGGCCACTTCCATAATTGGGCAGGATGACCCAGATCTCCAGAATTATGAGAGTTAGAAAGTTGGTTCCAAAGGCGAAGTTATAGAGAATTGAATTTAAGCGCACACGTTTTTCAGGGTTTTAAGGAAATATGGCCCAATCCTGGTATATGGTCACTTCCATAATTAGGCAGGATGAACCAAATCTCTAGACCTATGAGAGTTAGAAAGTTGGTTCCAAAGGCGAAGTTATAGAGAATTAAATTTAAACGAACAGAAAGTTGGTTCCAAAGGCGAAGTTGTAGAGAATTAAATTTAAGCGAACAGGTGTTTCAGGATTTTGAAGAAATATGGCCCAATCCTGGTATATGGTCACTTCCATAATTAGGCAGGATGAACCAAATCTCTAGAACTATGAGAGTTAGAAAGTTGGTTTCAAATGCGAAGTTGTAGAGAATTAAATTTAAGCGAATACGTGTTTCAAGGTTTTGAGGAAGTATGGCCCAATCCTGGTATATGGCCACTCCCATAATTGGGCAGGATGACCCAGGTCTCCAGAATTATGAGAGTTAGAAAGTTGGTTCCAAAGGCGAAGTTATAGAGAATTGAATTTAAGCGAACACGTTTTTCAGGGTTTTAAGGAAATATGGCCCAATCCTGGTATATGGCCACTTCCATAATTGGGCAGGATGACCCAGATCTCCAGAATTATGAGAGTTAGAAAGTTGGTTCCAAAGGCGAAGTTATAGAAAATTGAATTTAAGCGAACACGTTTTCAGGGTTTTAAGGAAATATGGCCCAATCCTGGTATATGGTCACTTCCATAATTAGGCAGGATGAACCAAATCTCTAGACCTATGAGAGTTAGGAAGTTGGTTCCAAAGGCGAAGTTGTAGAAAATTAAATTTAAGCGAACACCTGTTTCAGGATTTTGGGGAAATATAGCCCAATCCTGATATATGGCCACTTCCATAATTGGGCAGGATGAACCAGATCTCCAGAACTATGAGAGTTAGAAAGTTGGTTCCAAAGGCGGAGTTGTAGAGAATTGAATTTAAGCGAACACGTGTTTCAGGGTTTTGGGGAAATATGGCCCAATTCTGGTATATGGTCACTTTCATAATTAGGCAGGATGAACCAAATCTCTAGAACTATGAGAGTTAGAAAGTTGGTTCCAAAGGCGAAGTTGTAGAGAATTAAATTTAAGCGAATACGTGTTTCAAGGTTTTGGGGAAATATGACCCAATCCTGGTATATGGCCACTTCCATAATTGGACAGGATGACCCAGATCTCCAGAACTATGAGAGTTTGAAAGTTGGTTCCAAAGGCGAAGTTATAGAGAATTAAATATAAGCGAAAAAGTGTTTCAGGGTTTTGGGGAAATATGGCCCAGTCCTGGTATATGGTCACTTCCATAATTAGGCAGGATGAACCAAATCTCCAGAACTATGAGAGTTAGAAAGTTTGTTCCAAAGGCGAAGTTATAGAGAATTAAATTTAAACGAACAGGTGTTTCAGGGTTTTGGAGAAATATGGCCCAATCCTGGTATATGGCCACTTCCATAATTGGGCAGGGTGACCCAGATCTCCAGAACTATGAGAGTTAGAAAGTTGGTTCCAAAGGCGAAGTTATAGAGAATTGAATTTAAGCGAACACGTTTTTCAGGGTTTTAAGGAAATATGGCTCAATCCTGGTATATGGCCACTTCCATAATTAGGCAGGATGACCCAGATCTCCAGAACTTTGAGAGATAGAAAGTTGGTTTCAAAGGCGAAGTTATAGAGAATTGAATTTAAGCGAAAACGTGTTTTAGGGTTTTGGTGAAATATGGCCCAATCCTGGTATATGGTCACTTCCATAATTAGGCAGGATGAACCAAATCTCTAGACCTATGAGAGTTAGAAAGTTGGTTCCAAAGGTGAAGTTGTAGAAAATTAAATTTAAGCGAAAACGTGTTTCAAGGTTTTGGGGAAATATGGCCCAATCCTGGTATATGGCCACTTCCATAATTGGGCAGGATGACCCAGATCTCCAGAATTATGAGAGTTAGAAAGTTGGTTCCAAAGGCGAAGTTATAGAGAATTGAATTTAAGCGAACACGTTTTTCAGGGTTTTAAGGAAATATGGCCCAATCCTGGTATATGGTCACTTCCATAATTAGGCAGGATGAACCAAATCTCTAGACCTATGAGAGTTAGAAAGTTGGTTCCAAAGGCGAAGTTGTAGAGAATTAAATTTAAGCGTACACCTGTTTCAGGATTTTGGGGAAATATAGCCCAATCTCTAGACCTATGAGAGTTAGAAAGTTGGTTCCAAAGGCAAAGTTGTAGAGAATTAAATTTAAGCGAACACCTGTTTCAGGATTTTGGGGAAATATAGCCCAATCCTGATATATGGCCACTTCCATAATTGGGCAGGATGAACCAAATCTCTAGAACTATGAGATTTAGAAAGTTGGTTCCAAAGGCGAAGTTATAGAGAATTAAATTTAAGCGAACAGGTGTTTCAGGGTTTTGGGGAAATATGGCCCAGTCCTGGTATATGGTCACTTCCATAATTAGGCAGGATGAACCAAATCTCCAGAACTATGAGAGTTAGAAAGTTTGTTTTTTTAAACAATTTAATTATTAAACAAAATTATGTTGAGTTCAAAAAATTGCGTCACAAAGGTACATTCGACATCTCCTTCAAGCATGGAACAGTATCTCTGAACAACTTAAACAGGATTAAAATCAATCACACCATCCCAAAATGGCGATACTACCAAACATCGAAAAATAAATGTAATCAATGCAGACGTTGCCAAATGTTCAGCCATGGCATAAGAAATTGCAACATGACCCAAAAATGTGGTAACTGTGCATCAGAACACCTGACAGAAAACTGCAAAAATCCGATCAGAAAATGTGTCAACTGCAAAGGTGATCACCAATCAAATCAGCAAGAATGTCCCAAACGCAACGAATTCATCCAGATGAGGACCAGACTATCCCCCACATATAAAACTTCTAAGAAACCAACTCCCGTTCCAACGAAAATTTTTGGAAACTTTCCATTGTTGGCCAAAACATCTCACTCCACCTGTAACATACAGAATCAAGTTCCCCTAAACAACGTACGAACGCGTTCCATGGTCCAATGTGGTTAAACAGAGCACCAAAATCTCTCATATCAACATTTCCAAAAAATTCAAATCAGAGGAAATTGCTCCCATCATGAGTGACTTACTCACAAGATTGAGCGCCTGTCAAAATAAGGAGCAACAACTTATTGTAATATTGTAATGTTCGAGGTAGCAACGAAATATATATACAACAATGTCCCGTAAAAACTTAAGTATTGCATTTTGGAATGCCCAGAGCATCCACCCAAAAATCAATGAACTTCACTTATTTCTAAGTCAAAATGACATTGACATATTTCTTTTTTCAGAAACTTGCCTGAAACATGACTTGAACTTTTCCTTGCAAAACTATAAAATTTATAGAAAAGACAGACCTTGCACGGATCCAGAGAAAAGAACAGTGGGTGGTGGAGTGGCCATAGCTGTTAAAAGCGACATTAGGCACACTCTCCTCAACGATCAGCAAACAAAAGTCATTGAAACTTTAGGTATTGAAGTGGAAACTGAAAATGAGTCGATACAATTCTACTCAACGTATTTTTCGGGTTCCAGGTTGAACCCCAAGAAACTTACCGACTTCAAAAACGACTTGGTCTCTCTAACTTCAAAGCGAAAACCTTACCTCCTGTGTGGTTACCTGAACTTTAAACATAGGTTATGGAATTGCACAAAGGCTAATCAGGCTGGAAAAATCCTTTACAGAGAGTTGTCCATCAGAAATTTTTCGGTAAACTTCCCACCTACCTCAACATACTTTCCACCCCAAGCTAATCGCAGTCTTCCATCTACTATTGACATTGTTCTATCAAATGGTTGTATTGAAATTCAAGACATTCACACAGTTAACGCTCTATCTTCAGACCACCATCCAGTGCTCTTCAAAATTAAAGCGAAAACATCGGTAGAATCTATTCGTCTCTCCAGTAAGAGATGTTACTCCAAAGCAAATTGGTCTAAATTTAAAGACTACATCCAAACCAATATCGACCCTAGATTATTTGATAACAACATCAAATGCTTAAAAGACATTGATGCTGCACTGGATTTTTTCACAAAATGCATCCAAAACGCGGAAAATGCATCGATCCCCTTTGAACCACGAACCAAGACCACTACGGTCAAAATAGATCATACAATCACACAAATGATTTCAGTTAGGAACCTTAAGAGAAGACAATGGCAAAGGCTCCGCCTACCTGAAATTAAAAAAGAAGTAAATTCCTTATCTAAAATGATTAGAGCCCGCATCAACGAGGCAAAAAACGCTGATTGGAATCGAAACCTTTCTCGAATTGAGCCTAATTCCAAACACTTATGGAGGATTACTAAATTGTTGAAGAACAAATGTACTAAAATTCCCCAATTGAAATACCCACAAGGCCGTATCCTTCTGACAGATGCCGAAAAAGCCGAAGATATTATTGGTTCAGCATTTGAAAGGGCCCACTACACGACCTTCTTTGATCGTAGTGATCAAACGACTGAGACTGATGTCAGTTCATCTGCAACGAACATAAATTTCTACTCAGCATCGGTTACTGAATCCAATTTGGTTACACCTAAAGAGATCCGTAAGCTTATTCGCAAGCTCAAGATCAGGAAAAGCCCAGGAAATGACAAAATCCTAAATGTCTTACTCAAACAGTTACCCAGGAAGAGAATTTTATTGCTAATGCACATACTGAGAGCATGCTTGAAACTGTCTTATTTCCCAACCACCTGGAAGACTGCTAAAGTCATTCCAATCCCAAAACCGAACAAGGACCCATCATCCGCTAGCAACTACCGTCCTATAAGCCTACTGAGCTGTCTAAGTAAGATTTTCGAAAGAATTATATTGTATCGAATCAACGAACACCTGTCGAAGAACGGCATCATCCTAAATGAGCAGTTTGGTTTCAGACAAGGCCACTCGTCAAACCATCGGCTAATGCGAATCTCGCGAGCTATCCGAAAGTCTCTCTCCAAAAAGCATTCAACAGGCATGCTCACCTTTGATATAGAAAAAGCCTTTGACAGCGTGTGGCATAAAGGACTCTTGCACAAACTATTCAAGTTCAAATTCCCGCTCTACCTAGTGAAATTGATAAGTTCATACATAACACAAAGATCCTTCTGTTAGCGGAGTGCAATTCAGGAAAGGTTCCAATACAATAAAATTAACGTCTTTATTATTCAGAATGATTTCACAGAATGAAGAGAAAAATTAAGTTAGAAAGTAGCTTCCTACGATCTTACATTAAAAGAAAATTCTCAATGAAAATTCGATTTACAATTAAACAATTAAACAATTAAATCATCAACATAGACCAAAATGTATGTTCATTTATTGTTCTCACACTTCGAAAATAGACATTGATCAATTTGACTTTGAAAATATCCATTCTTGATTAGTTCCGATGATATTTTTTGTTCCAATTTCTAGCAGCTTGTTTTAGAACGTACAGCCCTTTCTTCAACTTGCAAACATATTCGCCAGATTGAAAACCTTCGGGCTGTCTCATATACACTGTTTCATCCAAATCTCCGTAAAGGAATGCTGTTTTTACGTCATAATGCTTCACGATGAGATTTCGTTCGCCTGCCACTGCCAAAAGTATTCTCAAAGTTTCGTGCCGAACGACAGGTGCGAATACCTCGTCGCAATCGTATCCGTATTTTTGGGAAAAACCTTGTGCCACTAATCTTGCTTTGTATCTTGAAATCGTACCATCAGGGGTCTTCTTTAGTTTAAACACCCATTTACATCCAATTGCTTTTCGATCTTCGGGTAATGGCACTAGTTCCCACGTTTCATTGTCAATGAGGGAAGTCATTTGATCATTGATGGCGTTTTTCCAAAATTCTTTGTCGTGTCGTGTTATGGCATCTTGATAAGAAATCGGTTCATCTGATTCCTGAAGTGCACCAATCATGTATCGTTCAGGTATTCGAATTCGGGTTCCTCGTCGGAATTCCACAAACAACATCATCGATTGGTGTAGTCGATGCTTGAACGTTACCATCAACTACCCCTTGTTCACTTTTTCGATCGATAATTATATTAACATCGGATGCCACGGTTTTATTCGGTAAATTTTCCTTTTCAATCAACTGACCAACAAATTTCGCATCTCTACTAATAGTAATTTGATTAGTTTTCTTATTCAAAAATCAGTAACCTTTTGTCTCCTCAGAATATCCAACGAATATGAGAAGTTCTGCTTTCTCATCTAATTTCTTCCGCTTTTCTTTTGGTATGTGCACGTAAGCCTGACTTCCGAATAATTTTAAATGTTCCAAATTTGGTTTCTCTCCATGCCATAATTCATACGGAGTCTTTCCAGTAGAGGTTGTAGGTAAACGATTTTGCAAATATATGGCTGTCATCGCTGCTTCTCCCCAATACGAATTTTCTAGGCTTGCATCCGACAGTAAGCACCGAATCATTTCAACGATTTACCTATTCTTTCGTTCGGCTACTCCATTCTGCTCTGAGCAATACGGATTCGTGTACTGATACTTTATACCATTCGCTTTCATAAACGGTTTGTAATCGTTCCCAATGTATTCTCCTCCATTATCGGATCGTATTATTTCTGGAAATTTACCAAATTTGTTTTGATTTGCTGCTACATACTCTTTGATACATTGAAGAGTTTCATTTTTATGTTTCAACAAGAAACCGACGGTGTAACGACTATAATCATCAATAATCGTAAGCAGGTATTCCTTCCCACCAATAGTTTTCATTGGCATTTTTCCACAAACGTCAGTGTGCAATAAATCCAGTGTCTTATTGGTTCTTGAATTTGATTTCTTCGGGAAAGATTTTCTTGTCATTTTCGATTTCATGCAACAGTCACAGTCTCTGTTTTTGCTGATATACACATGGTCTTGCGACAAAGGTGTACTGAAGAGGCGTAAACGTCCCAATCAGCCAACTTTGTTCGTCGAATAAAATCATTACTCACGTAATGCATTTCCCTTCGTTGCCTCGTCAACGAATTTGGCCGCTTCCAAGCAATACAACAATTTTGATAAATTTATGTTTATTGGCCAAGCAATACAACAATTTAATATTGGTAAACAATTTCTTCATTAAAACAATTTTGTTTGTCATTGTGGCTTTTTCATGGTAATTTTTTAAAATTCTCCATGATTCTTTAGCGGACATCGAATTTCGAATATGAATCAATTGGTTGTCTTCCACCATTAAACCAATTATTGCTCTTGTTTTGTCATCCTTATCTGACCAATCTTCTGTAACCGGTTGCGGAGCGTCATCTCGAATGACTTTCCATAATCCTTCTTTGATCAATAAAAGTTCAATTTTAAATTTCCATGTCGGATAATTATCTCCGTTCAATTTAGCAATTTGTATTTTAGTTGACTCCATTATTCTCCACTTATATGCCCATAACCTGTTAGCGGAGTGCAATTCAGGAAAGATTCCAATACAATAAAATTAACGTCTTTATTATTCAGAATGATTTCACAGAATGAAGAGAAAAATTAAGTTAGAAAGTAGCTTCCTACGATCTTACATTAAAAGAAAATTCTCAATGAAAATTCGATTGATCTAACACCTTCTTTGTGTCAATCAACGGCGTTGACTCCTCCACTCGAAAAATTGTTGCTGGCCTACCACAGGGCAGTGTACTAAGTCCGACGTTGTTTAACATCTTCACCTCAGACCTTACCATCACAGCCTCAGAAAAAGGGTTATTTGCGAATGACACATCTGTTTACACATCCGGTAAGAGCCCTAATAAAGTCATGAAAAATCTCAAAAAAGCCAGCAAACAGCTATCTGACTATTGTTCTAAATGGAAAATTAGACCGAATCCCGAAAAGACCCAAGCTTTATACTTCACAAGAAGAAGAGCATCTCAATGGCTTCCCACGAGTGAGGTTTCGATTCTCGGCTCAAAAGTTCCTTGGAGCAAAGTAATTAAATATCTGGGGGTTACTCTAGACAAAACCCTATGCTTTAACCGCCACATCGATCTTACTGTCGAAAAGGCGCTGAAGTTTATTGGGATATTATTCCCTCTTTTGAATCGCAAGTCCCATCTTGACTTGATAAACAAAATTTCTATTTATAAAACCATGATCAGAAGCATTATCCTGTACGCTTGTCCGGTCTGGAGAAATTTCGCTGAATCTCACCTGAACAAACTCCAGGTTGTCCAGAACAAATGCCTCAGACTGATTCTAAATGTTCCATACAATCACCCAACCCATGATCTTCACCTAAAAGTAAACATACCATCGATTAAAACACAGCTCCAAAAGATCAACCTGAAATTCAAAACCAAGCTCTAAATGTCCGAAAACCCTCTGATTCGATTATTGCAATGATAGCAAAAAGAAGCTCAAGCCAGTGTTTAAGTAAGCCAAGTTAGTATATAGAAAAAGTGACAAAAATAATCAACGAAGTTTTTATTTCTTTTCAAAAAATTTTTCTTCTACTAAATAATTTAAATATGAATTGAACGAACTTACATGGACAACGAAAAAGTAACTTTAAGTATCTACTGCTGAACACTTTATTGCTCCCATCAACATATAAAACTATGTATTTATTAGTAATCAATAAAAAGTTTTTTCACAATTTATTTACTTGCGTTATCCAATAAAACAGTCGAGTGTCCGATTTCGTCAATTATTTTGTTGCGCATTAGTTGTGTAACTTCGGCACTATTTAACTTTGTGCTTACGGAGTAAATTTTATTCGGTCCATCATGGGCGCGCGGTAGCAATGCGCCCGTGACGCAAGTCTTACACGCCAAAAAATTCACAAGAAATTTTTTCGTAGACTAAGGAACATATATACAGAAACTTTTTGACTTCCCCCCCCCCCCCCCCCCCCCCCCGAGCGACGTACCCCCCGGAAAATATTTTTCCCGGATTCTACAGAAAATTTTAGGCCGAAGTGCCTTTTCACTCATTAAAATCGGTTCAGTCGTTCCGAAGATGTGAATTAAACAATTTTGCTACTTTGTATCCGCAAAAAAACCTCTTACAGAGGAGGTGTGACGCAAGTCTTTATGCCTGCTTACAAAAGCTGTGAAATCAGAAAAGGTTGACGCATTAATCAACTAAGGTAAAACTATTTTCTTCCAGTTACAAAAGTTCTGAAATCAGAGGGGGGTGACGCATTAAGCTTTGATTCGCAACAAAAATTTTTAAACAAAATTATGTTGAGTTCAAAAAATTGCGTCACAAATGCCAGACCCATCAGCGTAATAATTTTTCAACACTCAGTTTTTAGACGCAAAAATTAAAATTTACCCTAAACGATGTAATAAGAAATAAAAGTCAAATTTTCGCAGCGTAAAAACTGAAAGCACAGAAAAATTGTTTCGTCGTTGGGTCTGGCATTTGTGACGCAATTTTTTGAACTCAACATAATTTTGTTTAAAATTTTTTGTTGCGAATCAAAGCTTAATGCGTCACCCCCCTCTGATTTCAGAACTTTTGTAACTGGAAGAAAATAGTTTTACCATAGTTGATTAATGCGTCACACTTTTCTGATTTCACAGCTTTTGTAAGCAGGCATAAAGACTTGCGTCACACCTCCTCTGTAAGAGGTTTTTTTGCGGTTGTAAGAGACGATCCCAAACAAATTTACCTATAAAGTTTTTTCTGTCTTAATTGAACGATTATAGTAGATTACGCTTGGGTTGTTTTGCTAGTGGGGGGTTTGTAATACACTAATCAAACAACACATTTACAAGCAATTACGTACTGTATTTCATATGCTTGTGGAATGTAAATGCGAAAAACGACTATCAACGTAATCGGTTATGAGCTATTTACATGCCATAATCAATGTAAAAAGTCATACTGGGAAAACTTGATCTAATTTGAAAACAACTTGAAAAAATGAGTGTAGACCGTGAAAATTTTGGGAAGGGACACAGCGAATTAATCGGCAACTAATTGGCGGATGAGCTAGATACACTGATCTACGGTTTCACGCAGTGTAAGGAAACTCGTAAATCCGTAACCAGTAAAACCAAACTTCTTTCTTAATTAAACTTTTTGTAAAGTTCTTGCGAACGCATGCGTCGTGTTACTTTTCAAACGAATAAGTCATGAACCCGAAGCGTGGCTACTCCATTCTTTAGTGCGAGATAAGTAAATGGAAAATTACCACTACGCTACACACAGTGTTCAAGACCTTCATTGCGAACAGTGAGCATATAGCATTTCGACTAAATGGATATTGGGACACCCAGGGTTAGGCTCGCATCAATTATTCTATCGACGCTAACGCTAGTGCTAATATCAAAAAATTTTAGCGACGCTAGTCACTACTAGCGAGGCATTTAAAAAATTAGCGCGCTGGTAGCGGTCCCTAGTAGCGAGCGGTAATCTTCGCTAATGGGTGAAAATTTTCGTTATGTATCGGAAGTGGTATAATCTTTTCGACACTTTCAAATAAATTATGGGCACGCGGTATAAATGTGTCCATGACGCATGCGAACAAGAAAAACCAAATATACAGCTACATTTTAACTTTTTCCCTTTGCGTCTTATCCTCCTGAGACCTTCTTTAGATTCTTTTTTTTCTTTCTAATGCTATTTATTTTAGAATATTTGAAAAATTATAATTATTCAAAAAAAAAAAAAAACGTTTAGATTCTACGTAAAAGTTCGATTGAAATCGATATTTTACTCATTGATCCGGAGATATGATCCTTAGAAAATGTTCAATACAAAAGTCCATTTTCATTGAAACCAAAGTTAACATTAGTTAGTTAGTTAGTTACTGGTTTCCATTGGCACTTTTATGAAAAACGACTTTTTTTCACGAAAACGTCTCGATATCTTTTTTTGAAATTTTTTTGGGGATTCTGCGACATCTGAGACTCTGAAAAAATGGGGTTTGGGTTGGGTTGGGTGTGTAGTGTGTCAGGGTGACCGTTAAAATGGCGGACAAACAGGCGTTCAATTTTTTTTCAATTCGCGTTTAAGGAAAGGTTGCTGGGTATGTAGTGTATCGGGATGACCCCCAAAATGACGGACAGGAAGAGCGTTCAATATTTTTGTGTTTTTTTTTCTTAAAACTACAAAACCCTTTTTAGAATGGAAACGTGAAAGTCTTTGTTCCTTTCTATAAAACAACTGATATCAATTAAAGCTTAAAACTTTGTTACGCAAATTTGGAATATTTTCACTTTTGATTTAAAAAATGCGTCCCGAATGCTGGACGCTCCCAGGTTGTCGACAAACTCTTTCTATACCTTATCTGTTTGTGAACTGAGCATAATCTTTTTGAGAATTCGATTCACGTTTTCGCGGCATAACTGTTACATAACATTTCAAAAAGATTACCTTGTTACCAGTATTTTGTGTTTCGTTCACCTTCATCTCGCTAGGTTCGTAAATCGTTCATTTTTTCGTCTTTTTACCCTCACTTTCCCATTGTTGTAGGTCTGTACGGTCTTTTCGTCCATGAAAACTACCTGAAGCCACTCAGTGGTCCAATTACGATATTTCAAAGCGAATTGCAAACGTTTGATTTGATTTTGCAATGAGATAAACTGCTTAGAACAGGCAATACGATTGAAAATTTGACTGTCTTTCAGTACACGCCTGACAGTGTCCTTTGATACTGGAAGATGTAAATCTCTGATGCATTGTTCGTAAGTATTAAACGGGTTACTAATGAAGTATTTCAACAAGTTCAGCATTTGCTGTGCAGACAATTTATGACTTTTCGGCTTCCGTTATTTACTGGTATGGAAGATCACATTCTGCCATTTTCTAATAACCAAGGAAATCGTTATCCTATGCAAGTTGAGCTGTTTAGCGATTTCAGTGAAATTTAATCCTTTTTTATAGAGTAGGATTGCCAATCGTTTCTCATCATAACTTAAACTCATTTGAAACTATAAAATAATTGGAAAGTAAAATACCGACATGTAAATAATTTTTAATTTTGGAATCTTACTGTTGCAATCAACCTCGAATAAGAAAAATCCGCTTAAATTTAGCAACAATACCATGCAATTCTAAATGCCGAAGACGAAAAAATTTGACAGAGCATTTCTTAGAATTTATCAAACCTTTTACTGTTTTTTAGCAATATCTGCGAATAGATCACATGTTGGAGAAACAGGGTGCCCCAAAATACAGAACTTGTTGAGGTTTGGAAAGGGGAAACATCTTTGTAATGTCCGTTTGTCTGTCGACACGATAAGTCGAGTAAATCTTGACCGATTTTCAAAATGTTTTTTTTCGTCAAAGTATTCCAAAAAGGAGTTTTGGGACAGAAAATGGGCAAAATCGGTCAAGTACTCTTTGGTCGGAAAAATTGTAAAAAAACATCGGTTTTTAATGGTCGGTGAAACATTTTCGTCTATGTCTCCACGATTTACGAACGAAAATTGCTTTTCAAGGCTTTGAACCTCAGAAAACTAACAAAAGAAACATATAGATGTGCATGGAAGCTGTTTCGTCAAGTTTGAAAAAAATGTGGAGCAACTCTGCCTTTCTGTGAATCTCCTTCGCCCTGGAGAGGGTGCATCCTGTGTGCATATTGCTAGTTTTTCTGAGAATTAGATCTAAAGTTGTTCACGTAAACAGAGTTCGCGATGGAATACGGAAGTTTTAGTGTACGCAATGACAGAAATCGTGGGTTGTTGGTAGAGTCATTTACGCTACTAGATGGACAGGAACATTTCTTTAATTATCATGACAACCATTGACCAAACATTGTCAGCAATTGCGAAATATTGTTAGAGCAGCAAATGTGAAACGTGTTGGTCAACATTACATTGGACATGAATACATCGTCCCCGAAAACAAGTCGATTATGTTTCGATCGACAAAATTGAGTTCATGCCAAGACCAAGTGGAAAAGGTCGCTAAAATGAGAATTAATAAAGAAATTGGCATCATTATGAGAAAACAGACAATGGAAGCTAAGAGACAAACGAAGAAAATGGACATGGACAGCGGTACGTTGCCACGGTATGAATCCGAAGCCGATTTTCGGGCTGCACGTGCTCAGCGAATAGACGAATTGTTCGGTGGGTCATCAAGTCGCAATCTTCGTGCAGAATTCGATAAGCTTGCAGAACAGACTGCCTGAGCAGAACAAGCTGGCCGTGTTGAACGAGCTGCCCGTATTCGCGCAGAAAACGCTGCTCGTGCTGAACGGGCTGCACGTATTCGCGCAGAAGAGGCTGCCAGTGCCGCTGTGGATGTAATTATATCCGATGCTGAATATGAAACAAAAAAAGGGTTTTCAACTTCTTCTTTTAATCTTCTTTGCAATGTTGTCGAAACCTAAGTTCACCTAAAAGCCAAATATTATCACGATCCGGAATATTCCTCTGTATGAAATGAAGTCAGAAGCGATTGTTTATTTGCGCAAAAAAGTGGCAGAGGTTAATTACACATAAACAGAAAGTGTTTACTTCGTTCTCCTGTCTGTCCAAGCTCCACATTAGAGGAGAGAGGGCGTACTTAATCTTCATGCCCGCCCGAAATTTCTTCAGAAAAAATGCCAACACGCTTCACTTCACTTCAAAGAAAAATGAACAAATTTTAAACAGACCCGAAAAAAAACATCCAAACACGTATTTTGACTTTTCAAATACATAAAATTGCCAAACACAGAATAATTGTTTTGATTGTTTCACATAGAACATGACATGACAGTGTAACTCTGGCCGCGCACCTTATGTACATGCAATACAAGTTATTTTGCTCACCAAAACACACACCAGAAATAATGCAAGTTACTTCAACTGAAAAAAGAATTCATGTACAACCGAAATAAAAACATTGAAGCTAGAGGTGTGCGCCGGCGCAAACGCCGCCGAGAAAAGTGTTAAGAAAGTGCGCCGCCGCCGAAAGTAAGTTTGACGTAAGCCGATTTACGCCGCCGCCGAAACCCCTCTGCGCCGATTTTCGCCGCCGCCGAAGAAACAAAAAATTGCCTTCGCCGCCGAATTATTCGAATTCGAATTATTAAAATTCAAAAATTAATTGAAATGATCAATCGAGTAAATATAAGAAAAAGAACACAAGAATGTTTTTTCCGGTTATTCAAAAATATCGAAAATCCTTGACTTTCTATGTAAAACATTTTGTTTGAATTCTTACTGCTAAAAACTAATGAGTTCACAACATTTCTGTTTCTATGTTCCATCGGATACTAGTCGGTTTTCATTGTTATTATGAAACAATTAATTGTTTATGGACCTAGAGCCCAGAGGGAATTGGCTATCATTTTGCAACTACTGAAAATTTCAAGCGTGGAAATGATGAAGTCCTTAGAATTGCCCCGAGGTATAAGCGATTTTAATCCGACAAGAGCACTGAAAAAAAGCGTACGTACTTTATGTATGCCCCCTTAATTTCTTTGCTTTTTGTGAATTTTACATAGATCTAATTAAATGTCGTCAATCTTTTCCAATCAATTGAATCCCATTACCTTCATATTCGGAATTAATTTTTGAACCCTGGTGGTATCTAGCAATGTAAATCTTTTTTTTTTGTTTAAATAGGACAACGTACCCAGATAACAATATACGCCCGAAAATGTACATAAAAAACCATCAGAAATGTGCTGATCCCATATTATGTGCTTCAGTTACAGCACATCAATGGTGTATTAAAAAGTACCATGACAGTTACATTGTGTTGAAGTGTGGATTACATGTACATTTAATGTACATTATATGTGCATCTTTATGGGTACATTTTTTGTACACTTTTTGTTCTGCACTCATTTTCCTCGAATTTTCCAATTTTCATGCGAACTTTCGATGTCACATCAGCACTGGAGTCGCTGAAATGGTTCTATGTTCAAACGCAACCTAATTTTTTTTGTATAAAAATTTTTGCGTTTTGCAGGATTTGAACAATGGAACTCTGAACTTTGAGTCGAGCGCGTTATCAATTCCTCCATTTCGTCTTATTTATTGGGGCATTATACTGAATATATATTATAAAATTATTCAAGCACATCAAATGTATATTTAACTTGATAAAAACTTTGATTGAAAACAACAAATAAAAAAATTACATCAACAATTAGAGAACATTAAGTAATGTGCTTGAATAATTTTATATTATAATATATTCAATTTAATGCACAATATATTGGACAAAATTGAGAAATTGGTAACGCGCTCGACTCAAAGTTTGGAGTTCCAAGGTTAAAATCCTGCAGAATGCAACTTTTTTTTTACAAAAAAAAATAAGCTGCGATTTCGGCGACCCCAGTGCTGATGAGACATCGGAAATGCGCATGAAAATTGGAAAATTCTAGGAAAATGAGTGCGGAGCAAAAAGTGTGCAAAAAATATGCACATAAAGATGCATATAAGAAATTTCCTTTTTCTAATTTCATAAACATTTTCAACGTCGTAAAATAATCTAGTAATTGCATGTTCGCTACATTTTTGTTTATTTTTGGCTTAGCTAGGTTGAAATGGAATTCTGGTTGAAAGTTATGTACTAGTCTTTCAAAATTCTTGCAATTTGCATATATTCGCAAAATTAACTGAAAAATTTTTCGTTTTTCTTTTGCAATCTTTAACTAACTAAAATGCTCCTTAAGCTTGAAGCTTTAGAAAGTAAAAATTGTAAGAAATTTTCTTCACAATTTTTCAACGCATAAAAAATATAACTCACACTTTTCACCTTCCAGAGTCTATTTTAATCGAATTATTTAAAATATTTATATAATTATGCTGTTAAAATTACCATTTTTGTAACTAAAAATATACATTTTTGAATAAAGGGAGTAAAACATCTTTTCAAGCACATAAAATGTAGGAGAAATCTGGAACAATAATTTCGAGCTTTAATGGCACAAAAATGTGCATTTTATTCACATCAAAAATAGTGCTACATCACAAGCACATTTTCTATACATTAAGTTTGATGGTAATTGAGTACATTTTTTCAAGCACAAAAAATGCACAAGTAATATACTTCTGATCTGGTGCAATAATAATGTCTCAAAAAATGTGCTTTTTATTTACACAGGAAAATGTACCAGTTTTGTATGCCTTATGTACAAATTCTCGACAACAATGAATTTTACACATTTAATGTACATTCAGTGGGCCACCACATTAAAAAGTGTGGTCTGTGTTATCTGGGGTAGTGCAATATGAATTGCTCAAAAGAGTTGAGAAGTTGGGTGATGACTTCTTTCAAGCGCTAACAAACGATATTGGTATCGATGGTTGCGACGAGGAAAGCTTCTCAAAGCCGAAAACTATCCTTTAAATGTTATATCCTTGGTCAACGAAGCAGATGATCGGCGCAGTAGTGTTGCTAAGAAGCGACACCAAACGTTGAAAGGTCATACACCCACCAGATGGCACAGCGTTCTAATAATGTAGGAAAGTCTTGGCACACAACGACTGGCTGTATCACGAACGTTGCATCGGTTGAGCTCAACGCACAGCCTAAGTGAAAGTGAATGGGAGTTGATCCAAAATTTGATTCATTTTCTGAAAGTATTTCGCTCTGCTGTTGAGATTTTCTCTTTTGATAGAAAGCCAACAAATTCGTGCACACTAGTCTTTAGGGCTGAAATTGAAAATGCGTTGATAGTTAACAGTAAAGTTCAGGGCCGCAGACTTACATACGCATGGCGGGTGTGGCGGGTTTAGATTTAAGTCAGATAAAGCCATTGTTGAATTTGATTTTTTGAATTTGAAATGCAATATCAGAGAAGTGTTTTAAATTACATTCGAGTATTATCAAATCATTTTTTTTTTAATTACGCCGCCGCCGCCGAAAACAAATTTTTCGTGCGCCGATTTACGCCGCCGCCGAGACCCCCTTGCGCCGATTTTTGCCGCCGCCGAGAAATTTCGAAAAGTGCAATCGCCGCCGTCGAAATTTTTCGACCGGCGCACACCTCTAATTCAAGCACAGAAACATAATTTTGGTTTGAAATAAAAAATGCCAAGCACAAATTTATTGTTTTGAATGTTTTCTGTACATAAACTGACATGACAATCTAAACAAATTGAGCTTTGCCGCCGATAGCAACGCAGCTATGCAGCTTGACCATTAACTAATGTTTTGGTATTTGTGGAACAAATTGGACAAATAAAACGCATATGCTGGCCAAAAATATATGATCGTAGCTGTAGTTTAGTTGTTTTGATTATGGCAAGTCAAAGCGTATTTTCAAAATTACTCTTCTCCCAAATTATTAATAATTATCTACTTGTTCGGATAAGAATCTATAATTTTTCTAAATCAACAGTGAAGTGCGTAAAGAAATATTTCGAGGACATGTGTAATATAATCTATATGAACGAAATTAAATGGGAATATTTAAAAGATGCATTCTATTCAAAACGTTTGGTTTCGTTATTCTTCATGTTACAAGGACATTTTGAACATTATCAGCAATTGAATTGACTACCGCAATATTTATTTATTAATCCAATGATAAAAAAATTGTTCTTATTCGATCGGTAGTCATATACAAGAACAACTTGAAAAATAATTTTGCCATAATCAAAACAAAACCATGTTATGTAGACCCGTACGAATCCCGATGCGTTGCGAAGAATATCGCAATTTCAGTTAAATTGCTGATTACGTCACTATGTACATGAAAAACCCGTCGGAGTGGTATAAAAAAGATAAACACGGTAACTTAATCAATGTCTGATAAACGAAAAATATTTTCATGCTTCAGAATAGGGCCGAAAGTAAAGTGTTTCAAGATACGTACGAGAAAATTTTCTCGCCCCTCAAATTGACATTTTTCTTTACTTTCGACCATGCTATGAAGCTATTATGTCACTAGGACAAAAAATGGAGATCGAGTAACCAGGTGGGTAAAAGTATTCGACTGCGCCAGCCCGAGGTACCTTAACCGACGAGATCTACATTTTTTGTCCGTGTCACATATATAATATTTTATGTTTCGAGTTTCACAAATGGGAAACAAAGTGAACTCTTTGACCTCCATCAACATAAAACTTAATGCGTCACTCGCAAAGATCTTTCGGTCCCTTGTCCTTGTGGCGTAAATAACTATTTAATGCATGAAAGAGCTTCACATTTTAATTTAATTGATAATTTGACCTTTTTTGAAAAATACAGATTTTCGAAAAGGCCGATGCTATTCGCATCCGGTGTCGATTAGCATCATCCACGCAGCTGTTGCTAATCTACACCGGATGCGATTAGCCACACCACACAGTGTATGTTATTCGCATCCGGTGTAGATTAGACACACAACAAAGTGCATGCTAATCGACACCGGATGCGAATAGCATCGGCTTTTCGAAAATCTGTATTTTTCAAAAAAAATCAAATTATCAATTAAATTAAAATTTGAAGCTCTTTCATGCTTTAAAAAATATTTAAACGCGCAATCAGCGGCATTTTGAAGTGCCATCACAGTACTAGTAATTACACGAAAAAAGCCTATTTGGAAATTGTATATGTTCAAGAAAACATTGATGTCTATGCCATAATTCATGAACTATGCCTGAAATGAGTTTTTCCAAAAGAGGCAAATGAAGATCGAGTTTTAAAAAAAAAGTTCTTCTACAAAACATTTGTGGGACCATTATACAGCATCAGTCGGGTCAGGAGTTTCGAAAAAAAATAAAAGCCCAAAGTCGACCCACTCTAATGTTTAATTCAAATAATAATTAAACGAAACCCGAATAAATACGTCTTAAGTATTGGACCAATACTATTGGTGTCCATTAGCACACACTGTGCTGAATGGCTAATCGACGCCAGTGCCGATTAGTATACGTACTGTGTTGTGTGGGTAATCGACATCGGATCCGAATATGTTGTGTGTCTAATCGACACCAGATGCGAATAGCATACACTGTGCGACGATTAGTCACTCCGTTTCGAAAAAAAAGATCTTTGAAAAAATTCAAATTTCAAAAAAAAAAATATAAAATTTAAAAAAAAAATTTCAAATTTTTTAAAAAAGTTCATATTTTTAAAAAATGTTCTCATTAACCTATCCAATGAAAAACGATTTTTGAAAATTGGTCAAGATTTACTCGAGTTATGTACAAAAAACCCAAAACCACTAAAATGACCCTCGCCGAACGAAAATATTTTCGCACCTTCAAATGAGGTGAGAAAATAAATTCACATGAAGTTGGTTATGTTTCATGTTCAGCCATCAAAGTATAATGGCCAACCTGATCATACGAATTTTTTATTGATGAAGAAAGTAAACAAAAAAATAATTTATTTTCGACTCGACGGATTCCAGTCAAACAAAATGCCAGCACATAGCTCATGAGCATAGGATTTGCTACATTTGCTGATCTGGCAAATATTAGTTTGGAAAAATAACACAGTCGAATGTGTTTTTGAGTTACTTTCTATGTTTTCTGAGAAATTCGTCTTTTGTATGCTTAAATGTGTTAAATTATCTACAATAATTGTAATATTGATAAAAAGTGTGTATCTTTTTCGGGAGAAAATATGAATTTTCGCCTAACAAATGTGAAAAGTTTAATTCATAACTCGGGGAAAAATAGAAAATTCTTAACTCGGTTGAAGTCTATGGCCCTCGCAGAGAAAATTGCAACTCGAGCGAATTGCGGCGCTCGCTGCGCTCTGGCCACAAACTTCACTCTCGTTGCAATTTTTTCTGCTTGTGCCACAAACTTTACTCTCGTCGCAATTTTTTCTGCTTTGGCCACAGACAATTTTCTATTTTCTCCCCTTGTCATGAAAATAACTGTGAAAACCAGTCAGCTTTTATGCGGCTATCGTGTTGACGGACTTGTTTCTCAAAACGAAAACTCAACTAACCCTATGTCAAAATGCTGACTACAAATGTCGTAATAAACACATGAGCCCTGTTTACTTAGTACGGGTCTAAAAACACACAGAAGTTGAAGGGGTCATAACCTACAAGTGATGTTCGATTTTTTATATGAAGTTAAATTGACGTGGCTACCTCTCGTTTTTGCGCGAATATTCAAAACAATTGAACTATTCGTGTCATCCTCAACACTTTGTAGTAACATCAAAAATGTTTTCTTTCAAGAAAAAGAACTTTTGAAGATGAAAAAAGATTTGTAAAGGGCGAGAATGACACAAATATTTCAATTGTTTTTAATATTCACGCCAAAACGAGAAAACGTAATGTAATTACAAGAATAGCAGGTAGATCACGTCAAGGTAGCTAAGAATGTTCATGGTAATTAACTTATTGTGTATCGATGCTCATTTTCAATGTATTTGTGAACCAGCTGGTGAAATAAAAAGTTTCACAATCTAAGGATTCTCTTCCTGTATGTCACGGACAATCCGAAGCTTGACACACAACGTGCTACAACAACAACATCACTTTCAGAAATATTAGAGCTTAATAAAAGGTAAAAAGAGAAAAAGAGGTAAGATATACGTACCTGCTTGGAATCCTGCAACAAAAGCTAATATATAGAGCTAAAGACACAGGGTAAGAAGATATAGAGAGGTACACTATACGTACCTGTTTCTAAACCTGCAACAAGCCAGGAAAGTGAGAAAAAAGAAGAAGATCAAAATGATGAAGAATGGAATCGTTACATGCAAATTCAGGAAACGAAATTCATTTTATTGGGAAAGAAATTGCATCATGCTTACTTCATCAACGAGTCAAAGTTACAAGATGTGAAGCAGAAGTATCTATATTTAAAAGCACAACTACAACTTAATAATCAAACATATAAGCAACGTACAGAGAAGCGTGAATTTGAATTATTTAAATTAAGACAAGAAACAGAAATGGATGCACAAAAAAAAGCAGACTACCTTCAAAGAAAACGTGACTACATGACTTGTCGAAGAAAGATGATGACAAAGGATGATATGAGAGAGAATTTGGATAAGCAACGAACGTTAGTTGACAATTACAGAAAAAATATGACAGAGAGCGAAATGACGGAATACCTGGAAAAGCAACGAGAGCTCACGGATAATTACAGAAAAAATATGACAGATAGCGAAATGAGGGAATACCTGGAAAAGCAACGAGAGCTCACGGACAATTACAGAAAAAATATGACAGAGAGCGAAATGAGTGAATACCTGAAAAAGCTCACGGAAAATGCTGCAGCTATGAAGCGTAAACTTCAGCCGTCAATGCATTTCACTCCTAAGCGCGTCCGCAGTGATGCGTCTGAAGTCTCCCATAAAAATCGTCATCGCAAGTTGACCTCCGGCACCAATTCAGACACCAACCATGGACTAGGTAGCCCGGTCAAATCTCGTCAACCAGTGAGAAAACATTCAAAATTCATTTACGTTTCTCGCCTTAAGCCAGATGTAACTGCGGAAACGATTTCCTCGTACATAAAGACGAAAATGCCCGAACTGGATAGCAACGAAAAAGATCAAAAGCTGGATGAACTTACGTTTATTTCTTTCCGGCTAAATTGCACAGTTGAACTCTTCGACAAACTTATGGATCCTGCCTTCTGGCCCTCTCATGTCCAAATTGGAGAATTTCAGGACAAGAAGAAGAGGACCTTAGATACTTTTTTACCAATT